>CAWUFW010001229.1:2400000-3031644 GCA_963921515.1 Calotriton arnoldi
ATTTCACAATCCCAATGGTATTTGGGGTGGTCCCTCCCCCCCCTTTTAGAGTAAATCAAGATAATTTATTTTCAGTGTTTTCCATAGTTTTCCATGAGCTCCTTTGTTATGGGACATATAATTCCATTTCCGATTAAGAAGCAAATTTCCACTTGGTGTATAGATAAACACTTGCAACCAATTTATTTTTGGACATTTGGTTCCATTTCTCTCAAAAATTCAATTTTCACTTGATATATAGCTAAGCATTTTAGTGATAATTGCATTTTTTAGAAGGTCATATTGATAGTATCTCTTACTAACAATCAATAAATATAACATGTTGATTGTTATTCTTAACAACGTTTCATAGAAGAGCCCCAAAAGGTATATAAACCTGATGCAATCAAGAGATAGGAATTTCCAGGGGCCAAGAGATTGACATTTGCATAGAAGCTGCAAACTCTTTTTGGGAGACTTGAGCAAGCTGGACAGCCTTATCGGTTTTAGCTAGAACGCCATTAGCACTGGGAGCAGGGGGAGAGACAGTAACTCCCTTTGTGTGAAACTACATCTTTGTTCTCCCAATAAGGTATGTGGGTGAGAAGAGAGGCCACTGAGTATTTTTTAGGAGCCCCTTGTTTTGCAAAATCAGTTTAGCCAGTGACAGGAACAGAGGGGTTGAAGGAGAACGACAGTGACATGTTGAGTTAAAGTTATGATGCTGCGATTGTTCATTATATTTAGTCTGTCAGCCACTGCTACTGCCACTATCTTGTTGGTTTTTAGGCCAGGCCTAGCGCAGCGCATGCGCTGCTATATGGGAGGCTTTTTGTGAGCACTCCACACTGTTCCTAAACTTCTTCGTGGGAGTTTGTTAACTCCCACATATTCTATTGGCCTTTGCGTGTGGCTTTCAGTACTGAAAGCACGCAAATGGCCAAAGACGGCTGCATGTTCCGCCTTTTCTTTTAACGTTAACTCCCCTGGCCTAGGGGTCTCGGGAGCGAGCAGCGGCGCGCATTGTGCTAGCTGCATACCTCCCTTATCCTTATCTTGATCTTGGCTCATGTTCCTAAGTAAACAAAGCACTGTCGCTTTCGCGGCCGCGCTTGTTTCAACTTTGTTTTTAGCCCTCTTTCAAACCCCCCCCCCCCAGCCTGCCGTCTGCACCGTCACTGCCTTCCATTAGTCACCTACTATAACATCACCTCACCACAAATGTCATCAGAAAGTCGTAATGTGGCGGCTGGCTGCTTCCTCTCATTAGACAGTGTGAGTGTGCATGCGATGGGGGGTGGGGGCTTGATGGAGGGGAGGTGGGTGCGGCGACGGAGGACCAGGTTCCTTGTAAGAACCAGATTTTGGCGATCAGTCCCCCGTCACCAGAGCACCGCCTACCTCCGCCCGCCCAGCCCGCTCAGGTGGGAAGGGACCTTCCTCCCCCCACTGTTGCAGCCCCCCTCACCTCCGCCGCGCACCTCTATAGCACGTCTCCCCCAACCCCATTTATTGCCCGCCACTTATTTCTGCCATCTCCGGCATGTCCCTGCTGCCACATCTACAAGACCCCCGATTCCTAGACACTACCGGGGCGGTGCCCCCTCCCTTACCCCAAACTACTTAGAGCCCCCACTTCATGACAGACTTTCAGGGCGAAGGTGATAGGTGGGTGACCCCCGCCCTTGCGAAAGACCCGGTGCTTGGAGGAGAGGGATGCATTCAGCCTCAGTAGCGCATCTCTTCTCCAAACCACACCACCCCCGCACCCCGGCCTCAGGGATGACCGGTACCCTCCTACTGGCTGCCTTGGACGCTGCATCCCACTCCCCTATTTATCTGCCCTTCTCTCCTCCTTCCCGCCTTCAGTGACCTGTTGCTTCCTGCAGACCCTGGCTCCACAGAGAGCTACTGGTACCCGCACACCGGACGCGAGGAGAAGATGCGGAGCAGGACATCATCTTTTCTGAACTTAACGCCGTTAAGAGGAGGACCAGCATGGAGGTGGACGCACGATTCGTGTCCAAGCTGCACCCGGCAGTGGATTACGCCGCAGGAGCGTTCTTGCTTGCGATAGGTGAGTTTGGATCGGAGGAGCAGAAACTTAAGTGTTTCGAGGTGTTGTGCGCACCTTCTCTGCCGAATCTCTGCCGAGGAAATATGCGCGATACCAAAGGGGATGATGGACGGAGCGCTAGAGCAAATCAAACACTCACCCCCAGTCAACTGATCTGGGTTTAATCCATCATCCTTCTTTAGCTCACTCCACCACCCCAGTTCAGACATGGCCATATGCAAATCAGTCTGACCCTGTGCCTCATGGGAACAGTCCAGCCCGAACTGCCAAGCCATGTCTTCCCTGGACCGGAAACAAGCATCCTGGGACCGGTTTCGGGTTCAAAACCCTCATCAGCCAGGCTATCTTGAATCCAGTGGCAAAGTGAGCATGGGACCCACGTCTGGGCATACCCTGCCAACTTAGGGCGAACAAAGCAATACGAAAGGGGATGATGGACAGAGCGTTTGAGCAAATCAAACACTCACCCCCAGTCAACTGATCTGGGTTTAATCCATCATCATTCTTTAGCTCACTCCACCACCCCAGTTCAGACATGGCCATATGCAAATCAGTCTGACCCTGTGCCTCATGGGAACAGTCCAGCCCGAACTGCCAAGCCATGTCTTCCCTGGACCGGAAACAAGCATCCTGGGACCGGTTTCGGGTTCAAAACCCTCATCAGCCAGGCTATCTTGAATCCAGTGGCAAAGTGAGCATGGGACCCACGTCTGGGCATACCCTGCCAACTTAGGGCGAACAAAGCGATACCAAAGGGGATGATGGACGGAGCGCTAGAGCAAATCAAACACTCACCCCCAGTCAACTGATCTGGGTTTAATCCATCATCATTCTTTAGCTCACTCCACCACCCCAGTTCAGACATGGCCATATGCAAATCAGTCTGACCCTGTGCCTCATGGGAACAGTCCAGCCCGAACTGCCAAGCCATGTCTTCCCTGGACCGGAAACAAGCATCCTGGGACCAAATATGCGCATTGCTGCACGTTACAGAGAAGCCGATTGGTGCGCCGACATTTTGGCAGGTAAAGGAACTGTGAAGCCAGCAGAGATAGTGACCTGCACAAAGTCACACAATTCGTGCACGTAGAGGAGCCACGATTCTTACGCGGCTCTCTGGGTTCACTTAAGTCCCAAGGGCACAAACCGAAACAGTGCTACACAGTCAATTGGGGATGAAACTGAAAATACGTATGCTCAGGCATAATGCAGCTAATTACGATTTTTTATCGTGGATTTTATAAAGCCCATTTCTACCCCAGCGTCATCTCGCATTTTTAAACAGATGAGTGTTACCTACCCGAATTTGTTTTATCGACCTTACAAGGATGAAAGGCAAAGTGCACCGCCGGGGTCAAATCTGTGAACGGGTGAATTGATTCGTGAGTCATACTCCGCATAGTTGGGGTGAAACGATGCACCCGGCACCTTGCAATGAACATCAAAATAAGGGCGACATAAAATGTTGAAAAAAACGTGCCGATAACTGAGGGAGCATATGGGGGCATATTAGCAACAACTTGCAATAATTATTGCAAACGGCGCTTAGCGCGTTTTTTTTATCGCCGCCTATCGCTGGATTTTGTCGCGGAGATAACACGTTATTAGCAACGTTTATCTCCAATGCGATAAAATATCCAGCGATAGCGGCAAATCCCAGCAATAACGCGAGAATTCCAGCGATAAATTCCCATCGCTAAGGGAAATCTCGCTAATAGGCAGGTGGGGACTTAACCGTAGAATCCACCTCCCATAGACTATAATTGTTAAGTCAGGTTTCTACCAGGTGTAAAAATCCAGCACTAATCGTGGTTAGCGCGCGTTTTTCTATCGCTTCGCGGGCTTTGCTAATAGGCGATAGGTATGTTAGCGACTGCTTTCAGTCGCTGTTAGGTTGGGAACGCCTCCTTTGCATGTCATTAGCGATAAATATCGCTGACATGCAAAGCGGCACCCAAACCAGTCGCTATCGCCTGGAAGCTGTCGCTAACACCTGTTAGCGACAGCTTGCTGATAGGGCGATAAAAAAATCGCCGCTTTAGCGGCAAAAAGTGCCGCCAAAGCGCCGATAAAGCCCTTGCTAATATGCCCCATAGTTTGTTCTATATACGAGGTGAAAATGCAACAGGTACAAGAGCTGTTCGATTTCGCATTCATTTTCATGTAGAATAGATGCTTGTCGCGATATAACGAATGCTAATGTAGTTCTAAATTTAGGGCTCTGTTAGCCAAGGTTGAGCTGTCACGGTTTCCGACAGCAGCTGCTGTATAAATGCATTCGTGAGCTTCTCTCCTCTCTGGCACTGCTCTCTGATGCGCTCCTCCGTCCACTGATTAACACGCTGATCTGTCTAATGCTCCGTCAGTTAAACGCTCGCCGCTGACACGCGCTGTTACCTCCTGGTCGGTCACTCGTTCGAATCTTGACGAGGTCAACGCAGCTTTCCTAAGATGACTGTGTTGTCTTAAATTGACGATAAAAGCACCTGCTTTTTATGGCGGTTAATGAATAGACTGAGGTATAAAGCTCTCTACATAATACTGGAACTCGTAATTCCTGTTCTAGGTGTGAAAGAGTTAAGGTAAAAGTTTCTGCTATTTAGTGCCAGTGTCCCCTCTCCACCTGCAAAGTTGTGATGCCTCCTGTGCTGCAGTAGGGGTAATATGTCACACCCCAACCTTACGAAGGAAAAACAACATGTTCCCTCGTGCTATGTCTGAGCTCAGCCAACAGCGATGTGAATTAGCTGATAGGCGCACTACATAAAATATGCAAACAAAATTGTCAGGATGGCTTAGTGAGTTGAACGCAGGTCTCTGAAATAGGCCGTGATCTGCACGTCACGCCTTGGAATCGCACAGGGAGACAGTTGCATCTCTGCACGTGATTTTAGGGTAGAGGTTATGCAAGGGACCACCGATTAAAGAGATAGAGCCACCTACAACGAGAAATTGTGACCAGTTTATGCGGCTGTATACACACACTCGCGCATGCAAGCACGCACGCACGCACAGACACACACACACACACACACACACATACGTGTGTAGTGTATAAAACTACTACCCTTAGGTTCTGGAGCAGCGTGCTACCCACTGCAAAGCACTTCAGTGCCTCGTCAGGGGTATTACGCACTATACAAATGCAATTACTATCCAGTACAATACAATATACATCAACGGCACACTGCATGCTGGGGCATGTAGTTTCATTGGCCACATTGCAAGTCAAAGCATGCAGACACCAGACTTGGATTGTGTGACCCTGGTGACCCGGCCACTCTTGGCAGCCATGTATTTATCGTTTTCTACAGCTGAGCAAAAGTGAATGCTGTGGTGTCTCAGGTCAAACAGTTGTACAGGTGTGTACCAGCCTAACATGTACATGATTTTTAGTTAACCAACCAACATGGGCACGTGTCTCATTAGTAAGGGGACTGGATGTCTCCATGCCACCAAGGGCACTATGGCCTATTCCTGATCTTTTATTTCACAACACAAAGCATTGTGGTTGCTTTAGCCTTGATTCCCACATAGGACCACCATTGAACTATCCCACCAGACCACAAGTGTTTGTAAGAGGAAAGCTGAGGATTGGACTGACTGACTGACTGACTGACATACTTATAAAGCGCTCGATTGCCGTGGCGTCTTGGCGCTAAGGTGAGTTGATGCCGTTGCCTGGCATGCCGAGCTGGGTACTAGGGGAATAACCAGGTCTTGACCAATTTCCTGAAAAGCATTGGCATAGCCAAGACGCCTTTGGGACCTTCTAAGTGTTTAGCCATGCAACAGTTGATGTTGTTGCACCAAGGATATTGTGATGCGTAACTAAATACTTATAAGTAAGCCTGGGTGTAGTTCGCGAAGTAGCGCTACGCGAAGCTACGCAAAGTGCAGTTCGCACTACGCGAACTACGCGTAGCACTACGCGAACTGCGTAGTGCACTGTTCGCAATGATTGCACAGTGCTGGATGCTTGTCCGCACTGTGCAATCATTGAAAACGGCATCTTGCACAGTGCGAGCTGTCTTTTACTGCCGCTCGAGTAGATTTTTACTCGAGCGGCAGCTTTCTCAACGCGAACTGGTAGTTTCTCATCGCGAGCGGTCGCGAGCATACGCGACCACTCGCAATGAGAAACCTGACCTCCCTGCGTTGAGAATCTCGCTGGGATGTCATTTTGCTTTCTCGGGGTCGCCAACTTGACGTTGAGGACCGCGAGCAAGCAAAAAATGACCGCTGCACTACGCTACGCTACGCTACGCGTGTTTGCACTGTGCTACGTGCAATTCGCGTTGTGCGAAGTAGCGCAAACTTCGCAAACTACGCGAGCGTAGCGTAGTGCTTTGCCCAGGGTTACTTATAAGGTCCCAAAAGCGAGACCTATTGGCTATGCCAATGCTTGTTATAGTTAGTGTTGCACAGGGCCGGCTCTAGGGCGGTGCGATCAGTGCCACCGCACCGGGCGCTGACTTGGGGTGGGGCGTCATTTTTGCAAGTGTATTAACATTTTAAAAGCACCTGCTGCCGTGTTCCTGGCCTCCAACAATTTTCAGGCATCAATTAAAATGTCAAGATAACTCTGTGATTAATCGTCTTCCTGGAAAGAGACCGGAGTTTGTCTAGTGGAAGTTTTGACTCATCCTAAGGTAGCACAGAGGGTTAAAATGCCTGCTGCTAAGAACGTGTACTATGCAGATAACAAAGTGCATATAATGTAAATAGGTCAGTGGGTTACTGCTTCTGTAAGAGAGCTGTTTTTGTAACTTGTCGTTTATAAGTCAAAATCCTAATAAAGAACATTGAGCTATTAACTGTCATCAAAGAGCTGCGTGCAAACTGCAAGGTGTATGTTAGAGCTATATGTTTTTTGCCCAGTCTTTCATTATCCTAATATTGCGAAAAGGGTTCGTTTGGGTAGAAAACAATTCTTATTATTAAAGAGAACCCCTAACAATGATGCTATGTTTTAAATTCTGAATTTGTGCTTTTCCAGAATAAGGACTCTTAAACTTTATTGCCTACGAGTATCAATGACATACACCTTGTAGGCCTGTCTGATGTAACATTTCCTATACACTGATTTACACACATATGTGTGTGTAAAGTGCTCTGACACCTTACACTGGTATGAGCGGTGCTATAAAACTAAATTAATCTGAGAGACAGTGGTTATGGAGACTTGAGGGGCACTGTTAAAGGGTGCTAGTGAGGGAATCCATGGCAGAGGTGGTCATTGGAGGGCGCCAACAGACAATCTCGCACAAGGCGCCACCAGTGTTAAAGCCGGCACTGGTGTTGCACATACTTTATGTACTATGATAGGACTTTGATCTTGTTATTCAAATAAAAATTATAAAAATATATCCTTAGTACGTATCCTTAAGTGTGTCTATTCATGGTGAAAATGGATTTGAAACCTACTAACAACAAGTGCTCCTGTGAGTCTCGCAGGACTGATTGTTACCCAGAACACACCATCTCCACTCAGTGGGCAGGAGGCTTGTGGATTTATAGTCCACTGGCTTCTCAGTCTCTGGACTGGTAAATTGACTGAGTCCTTGCTACCAAAGGGTCTAGATAGGGACCCCAGCTTGGGACATATTCCGGATAAATCCAGAAAACATATCAGATCAACTTTCCAAAGGTAGGTAGCTTATACATATTTTAAACTGTGATTTGCTATGTTTGTGACTTTCTACCAGTGTGTGACTTTTTATAGTTGTGTATCTTTCATTGTTTTCTGATGTATCATTATTGTGTGATCGCCCCGGGTTTTTTGCTTCCAAATATGTTGTGGATTTATCTTCATGTGTCTTATGTTTAGTGAACGATGACAGTATTACTGCTTTGTCAGATGCTTTTTTGCAGCTTCTTAGATGAGCTTTTAGAGCAATCTATATTGTCTGGATGTCCTGGTTGTAGCCATATTTTGTGGGCTCTGCCTCTCTAACCGTTCTTTTTGTTGTAAATGGATTCTATTTTAAACCACTTTATTTTAATATAGTGGATGATATTTGTAGGCTGGGCTGGACTTCATGTTAGGTTGTTTACAGAATACTTCACCAACTTCTCCCTAGTTCTTTGATTCACTAATGTTCGGAAAGGCAGAGTAAACAACATCAAATTGTATTTACAAAGCCAACCGTGTGGGTTTTTTCCTAGTGCTTGCTTTTATTATATTGTGAGTTTAATTATGAGACTGGAAGGCTGAAAGTATTATAAAGTGTTGGGACCAGTGTGATATTGGAAACTGCTGATGTTGAAAATGATATATACTCGTTTTTAAGAGAATAAGAATGTAGTTCCTCTCAACACAGCAGTCACTCCGGAAAATCCCCATTCTCTTCAATTCATGAAGCATTTTCCATGGAATATTCATTCACTTGTTGCCCAGTTGAATGTGAGTCTCCCATTGTACAGCCCAGTCACCTGCAGTGTAATCCCTGAATCTTTTCTTGCAGTAATGACAAACTGTACCAACTTTGTTTTTGTTTCTATTCCTTCTTCAGCTCTTGCAAGGATCCCCAGAACTTATCGAGCCCAACTTCTTCACTGCAGATTGCCATTTGTTACTTCAGTCGCTCGGAGGAAACTCCCTGCTTCCTGATGACAGAACAGGTATGGACATGTGGCTGCCACCAACAAACAATCAGGACAACCTGGTGGAGTGAGAGGCACTTATTCCCAAGTGCAATAGTGTGACCTTAAATGTCACCTTCACAGTAAATAGTAAACAAAATATTACAAGCGGTTTTGGGTGCCCCAACATTAAAACTGAGAGTAAAGCAATAATTGTGTATAAAATATCTGTGCCGAGTTCAGTTTTACCAGCTTGAAGAATTACCTTGTCACTTATACATTGAAAAACGCAAATGACTTTTCACTACAGAACAATTTCAACTCACCCAAACGGTGGAGTGATTCCTGGGTTCGCAGAACTCAGTCTCATTAGCTCCTTTTGTACTACTATCAGCTGTTGCCTTGTCCAATAAGTCACCCCATTAACATCAGAAAAGAGCAAAATCCTCAAATTATCATGCTGATTGTTGGACTTGGCCCTTTTTGCAGGGCCATACCCAAACCTTTTGCCTTCACTCCTATTTTTGCTGAATTCGTTTTTGTTGGCTTTAGGACTCTGCCCACTTTACCACTGCTAACCAGTGCTAAAGTGTTGTGCTCTCTCCTTAAAACATGATAGGATTAGCTTATACCCAATTGACATATTTAATTCACTTGTAAGTCCTTAGTAAGGTGGCACTACCTGTCCCAGGGCCTGTAAATTAAATGCTACTAGTGGGTCTGCAGCGCTGATTGTGCCACCCACGTAAGTAGCACTTTAAACATGTCTCAGGCCTGCTATTGGACTTTGTGTGTGCAGTTTTAAACTGCCATTCGACCTGGCAAAACAAATCTTTAGCCAGGTCCAACCCTTCCTTTTTAATACATATAAGTCACCCTTACGATAGGCCCTGGACAGCCCAGAGGGCAGGGTGCAGTGTATTTCAAAAGTTGGACATGTATTTTTAAGTTTTACATGTCCTGGTGATGAAAAAACCCTCTCACATAGGATAACATTGGAGTTACCTTATTATATTTAATAAGCTGTAACTTTCAATTGGGACCATTTATGCAAGTTAGGTTTGGTGGCTAAAGAATTGTAATTAAAAGCTGTCTTTAATGGTAAAGTCAGATTTTTAATCACAATTCTGAAAATGCCACTTTTCGAAAATTGACATTTTTTTGTCCTAACCATTTGGCGCCGGAAGCCTGATCCAGGGTCACATGACTAGGTGTAGCTGGCAGTTGGTCTTTCTGTATTGCGCTCAGACAGTGAAAGAAAAGATAGGTGTTGGCAGGATGGGCCACTCAGAGTTAACGAGGGGGGGAGCTGTCATCTACCACACTTGCACATCACAAAGGCTCTGTCTGAGCTCTCACAAAGGGCTTGGCACTAGTCAGTTGTGACCCCAGACCAGCTGAGGCCAGGGCAGGCAGGAAGGGGATCCCTGACACCTCAGGGGTGAAAAACCCTAGAAGCTTCTTCAACTTCAATGTAGGCACTGGGTATAAATATTAGACCTCCGGCCCTAACTCTTCAGTACACTTCTGAATCTGTGAATACTCTGCCAGGAAGAAGGACTGCTGTGCTGCTGAAAGGGCTGTCACTCTGCTGCTCTGTAGGACTGCTGCCCTGTGGTGCTAACTGGCTACCTGCTGCCCTCTTGCCTGGGTGAGAAGGACTGGACCTGGACCTGTTGAACCCAGGACCCCAGAGTGACTCCAAGGACTAGTTGGTTGGCCTCATGACTTGAGCATCAGGGACATAAGGCTTCAATAACATCGACCCCAGCACCTGGAATCTGCCCTCTGTGAGTCTACCCTGCCAAGTGGTGCCGTCCCATTCTTGGACCCTTGGAAGTGGGCCTAAGGTGCTCTACCAGCCTCTGTGGACCCAGTAGAACTAATGCATATTCTCTGCTGCGAGCCACAACCCTTAGCAGAACTGATGCATTGCCGCTGCTGCATGAATTGAACCCGTTGCAAAGACCTGCATTGCCTCCGCAGCCTGCAGTCTCTTCCTAATCAGCGCTGTGCGACGCATCCTCAGCGCAGGCCCTCACAGCCCAGCCTTGATGACGACGTCAGACTCTGCATCGCATCCTCACAGCTCGTCGAACTGATACATCGCCCAACTGAGCGACGCATTCTTGATGCCGGACTTCGCACCACAAGCCCTCGGCGACGGGATCCTCGATGATGACACAGGAACTCGCATGGCAGCCTTGCCGCTACTCGGAACCGAATCGAGGCATCTTCGAAGCGGATATTCCCAACAGTACGCAAACCAGGATTTAATGTACTTTATTCGGCAGACCTAACTGGGTCCCTGTAATCAGTCTGCACTTCATCGCTATGGCCTGAACTTGTGACTTTGTCGCGGTCTGGCGCGACCAGATAGCCACAGTTGGCACTTTGTGCTTTTTGCCGCTATTCTCACTAAAATCTTTAAAGTTGCATATCTTCGGTTCTGCTGATTGGATTTTTGTTGCTTTGGTCTTGTTTTATTTATTAACAATCACTCTATTTGTCTTAATTGCTGTGGGGTCCTTTTTGATGTGGTGTTCACTTTATTACTTTTTGAAGTTTTACACAAATACTTTACGTATTGCCTCTAAGTTAAGCATGACTGCTCTATGCCAATTTACCAGAGGGTTCAGCACAGGTTAGGTTTGGATTGGCTTGTGCCTCACCCTGACAAGGATTGTGGTTGCTGCTTGACCAGGGCTCACCCCCCCCAGTCAACCAACAACCCAATTTCTTACACTGATGGTCTTGTTTCAGGGATGCCACTTTCTTTAACTTCGTATCTTTCCATTAAGAGCCCTGTAATACAACAATGAATGTGACGTTTATTAGGTCTGTGGACTTGGTGGTGGTGGGGCAGGGCTGGGGTGTAGCCTTTGGGCTCCCCTATCCTTTGAGTGGCTAGAATTATCCAGTGGAACCATGAGGTCCACAAAGAAAGAACCCTTGACTTAGTTTGGCAAGGGCTGGTAAGACAGTCAACATGTCTTCCATTAAAACCAGTACGTTGGTGGCACCATTGCAGAATTCCAATGCAGCCTACAGCTGTGGACTTGGCACCTGCAATTACCCTCTCGTGCCTGTAGCCTTCTTTTCATTGTTAACACTGTTTCATACTCTGGTCACCCTTGCCTCAGTTTACCCAGTCTCATTTCCAATATTAACAACAGTTTCTCTGTTTTATCTGACTGCTTCCTTATGCTGTCCAGCTGTTTCATCGTCTCTCTCTGCCCTCTCGGGAGCTCACTGAAGTGTTGTCACTGCTCTCCTACTCATTTTTCCGCTTGTTCCTCCTTTTTTTTCTCTTAGAAAATAACCTGCTACTAGTTGTCGGATGAATATCCGCCATCACACCACCTCCTGGATTCCACATGGCAGTTGCCCTGCCCAAGGAAACCTTCCCTTTACTGTTCCTGTGCATCTTTCACCAGTCAGCACATAGGGTCCTCCTCTCACAGACTCTGGTTGAGCTATTTGGAGGGGCAGGCCTCCATAGATCTTTACTGTGCATGGATGTCAGTACCTCCAAGTGCCCAATGCATCAATCTCATTGGTGGTTTCCAGGGCCTGAGAGCCTCATTTGTACATCAGCCGCTTTCTTTGTTTCCCTTGATTTGTAGTGTGGGAATCTTGTGTCATTTCATCTGCACTGGACTACACTTTGTACGAGATCAGTCAATGCACCATTGCTCCACTTCTGGTCCTCCTGTGGGTCTTGAAGATGGAGATGTCTCTCCAGTTGGCCAGAAAGCATGCCTGGTTTCTAAATCTTACAGAAACGCACCAGACTTTGCCCTTTGAACAAAGTTATCCTCATTTCTAAACCATAATCACAAAATGAGTTTAGTGGCAAGAAATGTGCTATTGATTGCTAAAATTAGAGGTCTATACTCAGATTCCTTATTAGTTACTCAGCACTTGGCTAATTGATTTACACAATTCTCAACAAACAGTGGTCTTTACTACACTTTAAATTAGTTGTATAGCACATATAAGCGACAAGCTCAAGCCACCATTTAGTAAAACGCATACACACAGAAGCAAAGTGTGAATAATTTACATGTAACAATTACTTGAAGAGCCACATTGAAACATGTATTAATTGCAATACAGTTTTTGTCTTTATATACAGAAGTGTCCTTGTTATTTAATGTTGGGTTTATGACCAGGCTACAGGCGATTCATTGCCCAGTTGGTGCAAACGATGCACTTTTGTGGCTTGACCCAGCCTTTAGAAATGACATCGAGGCCTGTAGAGAGGACATCTAAGCCCTTACAGAAGACGTCTAGTCCCTTACAGAGGACGTCTAGTCCCTTACAGAGGACATCTAGGCCCTTACAGAGGACATCTAGGCCCTTACAGAGGACGTCTAGGCCCTTACAGGGGACGTCTAGGCCCTTACAGAGGACGTCTAGGCCCTTACAGAGGACATTTAGGCCCTTACAGAGGACTTCTAGGCCCTTACAGAAGACATCTAGGCTCTTACAGGGGACGTCTAGGCCCTTACAGAGGACATCTAGGCCCTTACAGAAGACATCTAGGTCTTTAAAGAGTCCAGTGAGGCTTTTATAGAGAACACCTAGGGCTTCGTAAGGGATATATAGGGCTTTACGGAGGACATCTAGGTCTTTAGAGAGGATATTGAAGCTTTTAGAGATGACATCTAGGCCTTTAGAGGACACCAAGGCAGTCAGAGACAGCATCTAGGGCTTCAGAAAGGGCATGTCTAGGCTCATAGAGAGGACATCAAGGGCATTGGAGAAGACATCTAGGCCTTTAGAGAGATTGAGGCCTTTAGAGAACACCAAGGCCATCAAGGAGGACTTCTAAGGCTTCAGAGAGTACTTCTAGGGCTTTACAGAGGATGTCTATGGCTTTACTGAGGACTTCTAGGGCTTTACAGAGGACATCTATGGCTTTACTGAGGACATCTAGGCCCAAAGTTGTGGTTGTTTAATTCCCAGAAATGTCACCTTTGGATAGAGCATTTGGCCACCCTTGTCTGCATCCAAGAGAAGCGTGAAGAGGGCCAAAGAGAGGAGGAGGATGGAGGTGGTGCTAGAGGTATCTGCAGGCATGTAATTACTAGACATATAAAAACAATCAGTAAAATCTTGTGAATCCCATGATTTACATAAAAACTATGTTCGCACAGTTAAGTACATCGCGATTTGCGTAGTGTAATAGGCCACACAAAAGTATATTATTGTTAAATCTGTTCTAAAACAAAATTCTAGAGACTCCGAATATGATTTAGTATTATAGGTTTTTAATAATGGCAGCGGCACAATGTCGGCGTGCTTTCAAGGTCCTTGTGCAGAAGACCATAAAGTGAATTATTGAGTCTTTTCCGCTAATAGCACAATTGCAATATTCATTTTTATCTGGGATCCTACTACATTTATCAACCAAAAAACAAGAGTAAAATTATATGAGAGCAAATTCAAAGAGGACAAAGGGTTACTGCCTCCTTCATATAAGGGCTCTGAGATCTACAGTAATGTTTGGGTCCTGTAGGGAGATGTGACATCAGGAGTGTGGACTGTATGGTGTTTACAGGCAGGTATGAATGGACTTGCTTTCTGGAGCAGTGGCCGACCAAGAGTACTGATTCCGGGCCTTGCAGTTGCATAGTGTCAGACTAGCTAGTGCATGAGGCATCGAGAAACCAAGGCTTGCCCTGCTGGAGAGACACCACCTTCAAGAGGATTAAGGTGGCTTAAAGGTCAAACCCATGCCTGAACTTGTCCTTCCCCAGGAAGGGGCTGTACACTAACTGTGGCCCTCTAAAGGATTCATTAATTCTGCTCTTGTCCCTAACTCGATTGCTTGACACTAAAAATACAGCAGTGGGTGAAATCTGTACCGTGCCAATATTGCACAGATAATGCCCATGTCCCTATTTGCATTTATATGCCTGATTTCATTCAGTTGTTTTGATCTAAGTGGACAGGGCCATGTTGTCCTTTTGGCTTAGTTTGTGATGTGTATTTGGAAGCAATAGAGCAATACAGAACAACTGAGCACTAATGTTATGAGACAGATGGCAAGAAAATGCTCTACAGCTTAACAAGCGCATAGTACATCTTAGGTCAGGGGTCTCCAACCTTTTTAGTAATATGAACTACTTATGTTCAATGAAAATCATCCTGAGCTACCGATATTATTAGAGAAGTAACAGTGACTGCATCACACAAGATTACATTAGTGCCCACAATTTGCAAGATTACCAGCAGTGATCGCCTCAGTGGTCAGGCACGGTTGCCAGCACTAATGTAAAAAATGCTTTGTCAATGTGGGATGTCTCTACCTGGGAACCACAGCACTGCCTTCGCTGCAGTGCCCAGCACCAAGGTAATAATATTAGTAACAAGTCTCTCCAGCGCCGCATGATTCATCATTCAATTATCAGCTTTAAAAATACTTTGACAGTTCAACCATTTTTGGCCAAACATCAGCTAATGTCTTCTGAAAATACACACATTATTGTTCCAAATACACACTTTTCAGTTTTGCTCTACATATAGTAATTCAGCTTAGCAAAAGCTTTTAATGTAGTAGTCGGGGCTGCACACAGAGCTTTTTACCGGGCCGGTTTCTGCTTTAGGACTCTGTACTGCGCACCTTTGAAATTCCAATAACTTTTCTGCAAAAAAATAGTAAATGCACCAATGTTTTTAGAGATACGATCTCAGATTGCATCTCTAAATAAATTGATGCTTTTAAGTCTGGGGTGCCTATCTCAGGCTGCCTGCCCACTTTGCTCTGAATAAGCAGCCAGAAGTCTGGCAGTAAATCAACTTTCTGCAAAGTGACGCACAACTCAGGGCTTTCCTTTCTACAGCCCTTCAGTTTCATGGGAGTCCTTGATGATACCACTGTAGGCATTAACACTGCTAGCCTCAAGATTTCGGACATTGGAGGCTGCATCCCTGCATGAGGCCAGAAGTACTTCACAGGCAGAGCCCACCCTTTCCCATTCGTCACAGGGTAGGATTGGATGGGAGCATGGTAAGTGAGATTTGGCATGGTAAGGGTTAATGTTAAATTTGTCCTAGGTATTTTGTGTTGAGATGCTTTGTCACGCTGACCTTCCCCGCTGTGACACCCCAGAATGTGGCTGTAGGTCACTCACCCCTTTAGAAGTGCTGTTTTTTTTCCCCAGCGAAGTTGATCCAGAAGCCATGCAGGGTTTTTGCCCCCTGGTGAAGTTGATCCAAATATCCTCAGCTTTTGAGCGAGTCAAGCGCAAGGGGAGAAATATGTGCACATAGTCTCTGGATTTGTGGAACACTAGAAGAATATAAAAAAAACATTAGATGCTATGAGTATACATGCCAAGAATATGGCGCACATATTTGGGCCCATATTTATCATTTTTTCACGCAGCGCAACTCAGCAAGCCCCTTGCTGCGCTGCGTGAAAGGGCAGAAGTGCATCGTATTTATCATTATCCGACCCATTTCTGTCCGTTCCTACTGCTGGCACACTTTTTGCTGCCTAGCTCCAATGCAAGCACACTTGCGTCATGGTCCAAGGATGCCTGCGTTGTAGGCAGGATTGTTGTTTTTGTGCAGGAAGGGACACTCTCCTGCACGGAAACAATCCTCAGAGGCATTTTTATCTTCCTAGATTGCAGCACACATAGAAAGAGGAAAGAAAGAGGAGAAATAAAGATATTTCTCCTTGTTAAACCTCACATGGGGAGACGTAGCTTTTTGGCACATTCCCAGGTCTACCGCTAATGGTAAATCTGGGAATGCACCAAAATCCATGGACGGATGCATGGGAACACCCACTCTCCACCCATGGAACGCTTCCTTGGGGCAGAGTAAGGCAATGCAGTGATTTGCTCTGCGTTGCTTTACACAAGATTTATCAAGCCACGCAGGGCCAAGCAAGGAGGCCTTGCGTGGCTTGATAAATCTTAGTTAGGTTTGGCGTCGCCCTTGCGCCCCCTTGCGTGGTGCAAAGTGGCGCAAGGGCGAAGAAAAACTTTGAGAAATCTGGTCCTTGGTGTTTACTAAGGTCCTAATTTATTCAGATTGATCATCACACTGGTTCTAGAATGTTTTATCCCCTCTCAGAATGTTTTGATTTTAAAGACCGCTGCTGTAGCATGCTACTTGTTTGAGGTTGCGTAATTCTGGGGTCTAGCTCTGTCGTATGGCATTAACTCAGACATTGAAACAGTCCCTATTGGACCTTATGTTCGTGGCCTTAACATTAATACCAAAAACACTGATTAAGTTCTGCACAAATAATGAAAAAACGTTAAGGTAACACATGCCAACGATTTAGTTTCTGTTTCAATTTCACATGTTTAACTTAATCTTGCTTTTCCTATGAGTAATAGTTATTTTCATCATTGTGATTTTCTCATGCATCTTATTACTTTTGTATTGTGGTTACTTTGAGTCATGCTAGATGCTTATGACGGGACGCGATTTAGAGCTCAGTCTCTGAGACTGAAGGCAGTGCAAGTTTCTCACAGTGGGTTGGCCTCTCTGCAGAGCGCACAGAGCAATGGTCATGTGTTCCAGTCGCAATTCAAATTCTGTGTAAATGTGTGTGAAGGAGGTACACAGTTGTCAAAATATTGACAAGGCAAAAGTAAAAAGAACTCTAGTGCTTGTGAGTGAATGCATTGTATATTTGGGTCTGGTTAAGTGAAGGAGATGTAAGGAAGTGCATACTGAAGAGAGTGAAAAGAGGATGCTGAAGAGGAGAGAGATGAGGTTTAAGATATGCAGATGGACGAGATGTGGAGAGAAATGGGGCATATATGTCTAACATAAAGAGCACATAACTGAAGACCAATACTCTTTCCACAGGCCTCAATAATGTTAAAATCACAGTCTCACAATTTCAGAAATGAAACATTTTTAATATTAGTTATTCGCAACAAAATCATTGTTGTTACTCATTTATCTTAAATAGCTAACCACCATTAATTAAAGCCTATAGTCCTGGCAAATTGTTGGTGTATGTCAGTTGTTGTGTTATATATCTGGATTCAACAACAGAAAACTCACAGAGAAAACAAAATACCGATTGGTGGCACACTATGGGAATCACAGAAATTTAGTTTACATGTTTAAGCCTCGCTACGCCCCTTTTAGACACCATTTACCAATCTTTTTTCAAATTTTTTAATTTTTCTCGGTGGGAGGATCCCCCTGAATCCCACGTTTGTTAATTGAGCCCACTCGCTACATAAAAGTCATACCCAACTTATAAGCCCCAACTCTTTCAAATGCCACCAGCCGCCACTGCTACTTACAGGGAGCTGGAGAGCTACCAGGAGCTCACAAGCTACATGTTGGAGAAGTCTGTCTTAGATGCATGTGCATCACCCTTCTCATTACCTCAAGTATCAAAGGCTATAAACACGTAAATCATTGTACAACAACAAACACAACTCAGCAGTACTCCTTAGATGTACATGAATCACGTGCTCATGTAACCACCACAGAATGAAAAACATGCAGGTTGGAAAGTGCTGCTCTGCAATATTGAAACTTCATCACTGAATAAGGGCTAGGCTAAATACAATGGACTGCGCAGCCACTGCCCCCTCTCCTGCTACCATTTACAATGAACAATACATTTAACAGCTTCTGGTATGTCGTGAACTCAGTCTACCTGTGGGGATACCAACAAACCAGCTAGAATGATGACATAGCCATGCCAATAGGAGATGTGCACCATCCAAGATCTGTCTAATAGAACAGCGCATATCAAAATACAAAAAAAAACATTTTGGCCCTAATCACTCTTGACCCCAAATGTCTCTTAGTGATGCTTCAGTTCAAAGCTTAACAGGGAAGAAGTGTTCATGGGTTAAGTGGAGTCGATATACAACCCTGTAACTAACAAAAAGGAAAGCAAGATGGATCACAACATTTAACTCAGTAGCTGTCGGGTGTAATGTTTATGAGTTTTAAATCTTTCTTGGAGAGTTAATTACATACATTGCTAATTGTTTTTATAAACACCAAGAAAACAGATCCGTGTAATGTTACATTTTAAACTTCCAACTCATTGGACCTCATTCACAAAGGTAATCTTACACAAATGTATAAGTTTACAATAGTGTGCTATCTACTAAGTTAATTTAAGAGTAGTTTCTTTATGACTGTGGAGTCTCTGCACATCAAAAAAGTAGCACAGTCCTTTTTAGGTCTCGCCTACGCAGCGCGCATGCGTTGCATAGGAGAGACCTTTAGCTATCGGCACAGCTTTGGGGGCAAAAACGTGCACGCGTTGCATTGCTTGCAATGGCAACGCGTGCACGTCTGGCGATTCCCTTGCGGGAGCGCGCGGCGCCATATGGTGGCGCCATATGGTCACAATCATCGCGCCTTGCTGCACGCTCCCGCAAAGGAATCGCGCATGCCCCCTCCCCCCTGCTGCCGCGCGCTTGTTTGTAATCTGATTAGCCACACTTCAACTTTTCAGAATAGGCTATGTGTTCGGTTTATTCGGACTGATTTCTTACAGCCAATCAGAATAGCTGTGGGTAGCCCAGAATAGCTCCTAAAAAAACTTCACAACCTGCCTGTGATTTGTGCCCAAGAAGGTTATCTCATAGCAGTCCGTGCACTGCTGCAACATTATCACCAGCAGTTCAACTTTGCCCATTTTAGGCAGAAGCAGATCCTCTGAAAACAGCAGGCTTGAGCTAGGATTCACTTTTGCTTACGTCAAACCTCGGAGTCAACATATACGTCAGAAACCAGATTGAGGGTAAAGCAATGCTGGGAGGCTGCTAATGGGGGTCAGACGAGTCAACGGACATTATGCTCCAATGTGTCACACCGAATGGTATTCCTCCCACAAATACACGTTTGTTATTTTCCTATGAAAAGCTGGTGCTGAATTAGGTAGTGTCGGGTGTAGCCTGGTAAGATGCGAGTGCATGATGATGTAATAGCATTTTCTATGTGGAGTGGAAGCCTGTAGATAAAATTGGTGTGAGGATGAAGTCTATACCCCTGATGCTGTACGTAAAGGACTGATGTGTAAATAAAGAAGATGCTCTATCTGATTGTCTCCTATAGACACAATAAATCGGTAACAGGCTTGCAGAAGAACCTATCTGGAGAACAAAGAGGACGCTGAAGGACTGTTGGGAGCAGGTTCTGTGGGAGTGTATCTTCTTGGAGATAGAGAAAAGCCACCCCTTGACCTGGAAGGAGTAGTCTGGGGCCATCCACCCTAAAACTCACCAGCAAGTGGCATCACAGTGCACTGCTGGGCAGCAGCTGCCAAGTGAGGAGGGCAGAGGACAGATGTTTGCACGACATTTGATTGAACAGAGGGCTCTCACCAGGAGCATTAGCTCTAACTTACGGAGCACAACTACTGGACAGGACTAAAGCTAAGACGAGCTGGAAACATTGACTAAAGTATGTGACCCCCAGCTCCTGAAGGGGTGGAGAGATCTGGTTTATGGAAAAGGTGCTGCAAGGGTTTCCAGTGCAGATGTTGGTTTGGTGCATTTCAGGCGCTAGACCAATTGGTACTGTCTAGCTACAGTCTCTTGGGAAAAAAGGCAAATGTGTATGAGCTCTCCAGCAGTTCATCTCTAATAGTCACTGTGTTATTTGTTTGATATCCGCCATTAAGGGAAACCTTTTACGTACTTAACCTGTAGTTACTGCTGAAGTGAGCTTTTTGCACAGGCTGCACAATGTGCGGAGACAGAAGTAGCCATTTGTATTTGGCTAGTTTTGAATGTGGAGCCACACACTGTGAGATGAGTGTGCACTTGTGAGCCATCAGGTTTGTGAAGTGTACACATGGTGCTACAGAAAACAATGGGGCTATTAAAAATGCACTGCTACACTTGTGCATGGCACCGGAGAGAGGAAGTGTGCAGCACAAGCCCGCTCCAGTACATTCTTGGGTTGTTGAGCTGCGGAGCGGCAAGCATATAACTTGTATGTCTGTGTCACCTGTGTAATTTAGTAATGCATGTTTGATTGTGATGTGAACATGAGATGGCATTGTGTTCAAATGTCACTGTAGTGATTACATTGTTTGAGTAACAATCTGATTACAAGAGATTCTTAGGTTTTGAGTTGAAGTGGGGATACACTTTCTGATTTTACTGATGTTTGTCCCTTCAATGTGCAATCTTGGGAGTGACACGGAAATCCCTGGTCATAGTAGATCTGAAGGGTCAATGCTCATATCGTTATGTGTCTGGGAGTCTGTGACTATATGTCCTGCATGTATAAATGATGTATGGCGTGATTGTGAGTGTGCAGACATGTGGTAGGACCTCATATCCATGAAGGGCATAAGACTTGTAGGCCTTAGTCCATTGCACAAAGTCAGTCTCAACCTAGATGTTGTCGGATAGTTTTTTTGATCTGAAGTATGAGTAGCCTCAAGTCTTCCAGGGTACTGAGGGTTCCCTCAACCTACATCACATTTACCATGACTGTGTTTTTGTGGGCTGTGCCTCTGCCTGGGTGATGGAGAGAGTAACAGGATTAGTTGTGTTAGCAGTGTTCGAAATTAAGTTATTTGGATGATTGTTCTAATATTGTAAGTGTAAGGGAATAACTGTTCTTTGCTTACATGTTTGTAAAACGGGGAGTGTGTAGTAAGCAGTAGGTTCCCATTTCAGTGTCTTGAATTCTAAATGTTGTTGAAATATAATGTTGTGGGGGTGGTGGCTGTGTGCGGTGTGAGGCGGTAGATAATTACAGCTAAAAGGAGGATTGAACCATGACCAGGGTTATGTACGAGATGCTGTACCATAGGTCTCACATATAAATAAAAAGATACAGTTATTGATTCCGGTCTCATCCTTGAAGCTCCTTCCTCAAAACTTAGCTAATGATCTTACATTCACTCAAGTACAGTGTAGATTAGAAAAAGGATCTCTGTCTGCTGATTCCCATTCTTTGATTTATGGTCATCTGAGGAAATGGAAAAAGCCAAAACCTGTCAGCAAGTTGCAGTGCACCAGTGGCTGTGAACAGATGATCACACCCAACAACTTGAGTGATCACAGCAGAGATGTGTGTTCCCATAAACTCAGACCCACCACCAGTGACTTGAAAAGAACTGACCCGGGGTGAACACCCTCAGTTACAGTTCGAAAGTCCCCTTGAATCACAGGGCACTGCCTGCAGCAGTGCTCTGTCCCAATCAGATTTATGCAGATTATTTCATCCAAGTCCTTCCACACGTTTCTTTTGCCTCATCCCTTTTTAGGTCTCGGCCTGCACCAGCGCTTGCGCTGGTCTGGCCGAGAGTTTTAGTAAGCGGGTTTTGGAAGTGCAAACCCACTGGCTTTCGGCTGGCGACCAGCTTGCGTTCACGATGGCGTGCACGCGCGCAGCTGCCATCTGGGTTTCCTATCTCTTCCTCATTTCCTCGTCATGGCTCATTAACTCTCTGGACTCTGATGTTTCAATCGCAGCAGCAGCTCACATTACCAACTTACGGCCCTGGACTACAGTCACATGAAAAACAACAGCGATTAGCATTGAAATGCAAGCTTTTTTTGTCTAGTTAGAAATATTGCTTCGGTGGGTTGATTTCACCTTATATCGCTATTTGTTTTATATTGGGAGTCACAGCCTAATTACCAGTATTTTTGTCTCACTCTGTTTTTTTTTTTATATTTATTCGCACAAAGCTATATTTAAGGTTACTTTTTCCCCGTCACTTCTTCACTCTATTTAAACTCCACACCCCCACTCTTATTGTCTCTCTCCTTCTCTCTCTCTCCCTCTCTAATTCTCTCTCTACTTAATTAACTCTCCCCTCTCTATCTTTTTTAGCCTTTCATTCTCTATCACCCCTTTATCTGTTTCTCTTTCAAACTCCTTCATTCACTCTCTCTCCCCTTCTTTCTCTCTCTCTATCCCGCTCCACTCTTTATTCTATGTACACCCTTTCTCTCTCTTTCTCTCTCACCACCCTCTCTAATTGGGCATTATATCTTCACTCTATCTCTCACTCAGCATCACCACAGCATCACTCAGCGCCACCACAGCATCACTCAGCGCCACCACAGCATCACTCGGCGCCACCACAGCATCACTCGGCGCCACCACAGCATCACTCGGCGCCACCACAGCATCACTCGGCGCCACCACAGCATCACTCGGCGCCACCACAGCATCACTCGGCGCCACCACAGCATCACTCGGCGCCACCACAGCATCACTCGGCGCCGCCACAGCATCACTCGGCGCCGCCACAGCATCACTCAGCGCCGCCTCAGCATCACTCAGCGCCGCCACAGCATCACTCAGCGCCGGCATCACTCAGCGCCGCCACAGCATCACTCAGCGCCGCCACAGCATCACTCAGCGCCGCCACAGCATCACTCAGCGCTGCCACAGCATCATTCAGGGCCACCACAGCATCGCTCAGCACCACCACAGCATCGCTCAGCACCACCACAGCATCGCTCAGCACCACCACAGCCTCATTCAGCACCACCACAGCCTCATTCAGCACCACCACAGCATCATTCAGCACCACCACAGCATCATTCAGCGCCACCACAGCATCATTCAGCGCCACCACAGCATCATTCAGCGCCACCACAGCATCATTCAGCGCCACCACAGCATCATTCAGCGCCACCACAGCATCACTCAGGGTCACCACAGCATCACTCAGGGTCACCACAGCATCACTCAGGGCCACCACAGCATCACTCAGCACCACCACAGCATCACTCAGCACCACCACAGCATCACTCAGCACTACCACAGCATCACTCAGCGCCAAGACAATATCACTCAGCACCACCACAGCATCACTCAGCGCCAAGACAATATCACTCAGCACCACCACAGCATCACTCAGCAAGACCGGAGTATCATTCAGCATCACCTCAGCATCGTCTCCGCAACAGTCACCACCACCACCACTACCACCTCGGCATCACTCAGCACCACCTCAGCCTGCTCTCGGAATCTGTTGATTCTCCCCTAGCGTCTGGCTGCTGCTAGTGTTATAATACAGGTACTAGTTCCCAACCTTCACCCTCCGATTGTTTATGCCCCCTCAAAAAAAAAGCTTTAACAAACAACCATTGCAATAGGCAGAAACAAGTTGCCAGCATTGCAAGAACAAAAGAAAACTGAGGAAATTTTTTATTGTAAATACTGTTTTTAATATGGTTGTTCAGTTTTACATAATGCCTTCTTGGTCATATATAAAGTAACAAAAATGCTTCTGACACTTTTTTATTATAACTTTTCTGCATGCTGCACAGCAGCCACACTTCTCTACAGCACAGCTTGAAGACATTAGCAAAGTCAATAGCTCTGGCTAAACACTTATAAGGCCCCAAAGGCGAGACCTATTGGCTATGCCAATGCTTGTTTTTGATGGTTGGAGACTTCGCAGTCGTAAAGATACTACTTGTGAATTACCTTGCAAACAATTGTAAAGTTACACAAGAGTATAAGTCTGCCTTTGTGAATCAGACCCGGAATGTCAATTGTTGCAGTGTAAATTGTGGACTCATTTGGGAATCAAATGGCCCTTTGTCTATGCTCATAAAAATGAAGACTGCTATAAAATCATATATAACGTTCTCTCCCATGCGATATCCCCAGTTTTCAATGTGATGACATCATTCAGGAACGAAATACCACGCAAGTAAATTTAAAAAAGTTTGTATATCAGATCCCAACTAGAATTGTTATATGACAAATATAAGGTTAGCACTAACGTTTCTTATTTTTACACAGTGCCCTACATTTTTTCAAACCAATTGCAGGTTCTCATTTAAGCATTACAATTATTTTGAAACTGCTTCATGTGTGGGCATGCCACATTTTTCAGCAATAATACTTAATGCAAGTGTTGTAACTATTTCTTGACAACCACCTTCGTGCTTTCAAGATAATTCTTACCAATTGTTTGTGTTCCTTTGCTTTTCTGTTCTTCCTGCTATACACTAGATGTTCTATTTTTGAATAGTGCTATCAATCAATCACTATATACCTTATTCGATTTTATAAATAAAATCATAAAAGTCGAACACAGTGTGATACATTACATAGATATCGACATCATCATACATTAGAGTTTGGCTTGCTTTAAAACACCAGAAAGATAACATGATAAAAATAGTGGTATCATCTCTAAAGAATTCAAATTTAACAAACCATTGCCAAAGTTAAAATAAAAAAATCCTAGTAATGTGCTATTAATGTCTTGTACATATCAAAAAAAGTCTGATTTTGTAAGATACGAGGACTGAGGCTCAGTAACCAGGGCAGACAAGAGCGTTCAGGGTTGGTGCACTGGAATGTATTAGAACACCTGTCTCATTTAGGCAGTGGTAGGACAGGGAGATGGGAGGCAGTATCACTATATATGTGTGATCAATAGACCTCAACAGGAACCTGTGTAGCTTCCAGCCGCAAGGCATGAGGCAGCGCCTCTTAAGGTTTCATAAGGCCTACATCATGGAGCCCGGATGCTCATATCCCCCCCTCATATGCTCATCACTGACCTTTTTTCATGCACTTTCAGTGCCAAGCATATGAATGGGGTTAATTGTGTGTTAGATGGTGCTCATGCCTTAAACATTTCTGCACACATCCCTCAGTGTAATCATAGAAATGGAGGTCCTAGGGCTCCCATCCCAACCTAAATGGCTGGCAGTGACAATGCTGACGTGTTGCTTTTCCACCTTGATTAATTTTAGTGGCTGTGTGCTAGCCCCTTTTTTTGGCCTAGCACTTCACTCTGGCTCATAATTCCAGGGCGTGTTTTGCTCTCTGATTATCTGCCTTTAGAGTTCTTAAATTTAAGTGGACAATACTTTTCCAAAACTTTTAGTTGTCTTAGTTTCTGTTTGAATGTGGTCAACCTGTCAGGGTTAGGTAGGTCTTAAGCCCTCTTCAAACATGAATGGCAAAGATTTAGTTTGAGTGCATGGGGGGAAATGATCGTTACGGGGATAGATATGGAGGTCAAGCTACCTACAAGGGTGCAATAATGGCTTGAGAATTTACTTCTATTGTAATGATGGTTGATATTATGAATCATGTAGTGGCAAAGTCTTTGGATGCTTTGAAGTGACAAAGGCCTGCGGGAGATGCATGATGAGAACTTGAGGTTTATGAACAATCAGCGACAGAGGAGCTCAGGGTTCAAATCTCTCATATCTTACCTGGGCCTCAGTGTAAACCTTGTGAGGAAAGTGGAGCTGGCTGAAGCTCCTAACACACCAACTTGAGCCATCAGAGCTGATTATAATGATGCACTTTCTAGAAAGTCACAGATTTGTGCTTCCCTCTGATTACTAACTGATAAACCTTACCACACCAAGATGAGATATGGCATTGCAGAAAATGCATGTGCAGTAATACTCCTAAGGGAAATTATGCAGTGATAAAGAAAGCATTTGTATCAATTCCTACTTTACCAATTAATTCTATTCCTTTTTCACAGGACTGCCTTGTAGCTTTGAGTTTGAAGAGGGGATGACATACGAGCAGATGCAGGTCAGATATCTTCCAGACCAGCTGTAATATTCTCCTTATTTAAAATTACAGTGTCACTTAATGACTAACCATCTATATCCTTCACCGCAGACCATGATAGAAGAGGTACTGGAGGAAAGCGGCTACTACAGTTTGCATTCCAACAGGTACAGTAAGATGCTGACCTTCCTCTGCTTTTTTTAAGAATACATATGGAATGGACCAAATAATAAGAGAATGGTTTAGAATGTTCAACTGGAATTACTTTTACCATTCTGATGTCACTCCCATAGTTTCCATAGTTTCCTTCTCCAAAAGTAGATGAATGCTAAAAACAAATTTGACATTTAAAAAGAGAGCCTATAAATTGTCATGAATTATAAGCACCATTGTTGTATGTCAAATGGTAATTTATCCATAGAGGTTATCTGGATAGAAATTAGGATGCTACATATTGCTTCCAAACAACGTTAATTGTATATATGAAATAGGCATATACAATGTAGAATGCTGTGGTGAAGAGTTCATTGATTATGAGACATACATTTTTGAGACAAAGTTACAGAAAATGGATAGTTTAACAAAAGAAAGATTGTGGCTGTCCATAGGAGAGCTAAACCAAATTATAACAATTGCTGTACTGCACCAGTTTGTGTTTCATGGAATAGGATTTCAGCTCCACACTTTACCTAGGGAATTATTAAATTATGTACTTGGTTTCGGGAAGATCTGGATATGCAAGGGAATTTGGCATTAGTAAACCAGGCAGTAGCATCACAGAAATGTCTTCATACAGGAGACCTAATGATAACTATACAGAGTGGGGCAGCGGATGAAACTGCTCAGATAACTCTTAACTTCGCTCACTGGATCCATTGCTTCAGAGAATCAGAGTATACATTTGACTATCACACATTCCTAAATCGCTACTGTGGATTGTGGTCATGGAATAGTTCATTAAAAATGTGAATTATTTTCAAGTGCAACTTCAGAGTAATACCTAGAGTCCAGGATACACTCAAATATCTCCCTTGTAATTATTACACAGGGGTTGCACTTTGATTACGTTGTCTCTCGCTTAAGGTTCAGGTTTATTTATGTGCCTATACACTATAGTTTAAAGAACAACATGATCTATAACATCAATGTTTAGATAGTTCTCAAAGATGTAATGATTTATTATTAGTAATGTATCCCCATTGCAACTATCAGGGTAGAACAGGGATCACTTTCCAGATGATAAGTACCTTTTTATTTTGCTTTTGTATCTTCTATCATTTAAGGTATTGCACAAAAAGTTAATACATTTTTCTTTACAGTCTTAGGCCCTGAAATCCTTTTTTGAAATAGCTATGCTCTACTGTGATAGGAAAGCACTGAATTACAACTATAAAACCAGTGTCTGTTTTGTGAGCTGTAGGTTTTCTTATAAAAATACACATATATGCCTTGGCCTAACATGCACTGTGACAGTTTCTTTTTTCTCCAAATAAAAAAGAGTTGGCTAAAGATGACAAGATTTGAATGTGCACATGCTGCACTAGAAATCCATCACGGTAAATAATGTTGGCAGCCAGGTTTATAACAGAGCTGAAGCTGTGTAAACATTAGATTTTGTTCTTTTTATAGTGACAATCAACAGCACAAGACACTGCAGGAATAGTCTGAGGCATGAGGATAGCCAGACGGAGATCTGAACAAAGACCATTGCATGTGGGAAGGTGTGAGCATGCCCATGAATCTTCTGCACACCTCACACTGGGCTCCTGTAGTATAGTGGATAACACCTGCACCCCCAGCCAGTGTGGGGCTCATGGTCCTCCACCTGGACCGATGCCTGATGATCTCTCACAGGAAAAAAGAAGAAATAGCTAGCAGGCTAAGGAAGTGCTTGGACTTTTTTTCTGTCGAGAGAACCATAATTGTAGCTTCCGGCTGCTTCAGGAAATTCCTTCTCCTGTACCCTTGTAGTAGAGATAATCTCACAGACTTTATGCTAGGCACATCCATCCACTCAATTTGGGGTTTGCCTACTCCAACCAAGTCCAAAGAGGTGGCAGTGGGAGGACTGACAGCTGGATCAGGAGTGGCTGTCAGCATTGTGCATAATGAGCTAAAGAAGCAGGGCAGTTGGCATGAGTCCTACCCATTGACGGCAGCACGCAAGAGTGAGAGCAGCAGGAACTGATGCTATGTAGTAGCAGCAACAGTCGCTTGCGGGGACAGGAGCACGAGTTGCAGGGAATGGCAGCGTTAGGACCTGCAGGCACTGAAAGCAAGACTCTATGACGGCAGCAAGACTTCAAGATATGTCAAAAGTAGGAGTTGTGGCAACAGCAGGACTCAGCGTGACAACTTCAGAAGATTCAGGATATGACAGAAGCATCCTAAGTAAAAGAGTGTGACTACACGTGTATTGTCAGCTGCCAGGTTGTGTCTGTTCTAAATGGAGGGTAAGCTTGCACTGCTGCTATCTAATGTTAGCAAGGAAAGCATGTTTATTGCTGTCAAGGAGTACCAGTTTTGTGAGGAAAGAAAGCTTGCACTAGGGTCACAATATGCAGTGAAGTGTACATTGTTGCTGCCAGGACATACAGATTCTTTAACAGAGGGAAGCTTGCGCTGCTGTCACTTCACTTGTGCCTGTTCTTTAGGGAAGTGAAGCTTTCACTGCTCCTTCCTCATCAATACCTGTTCTGTGAGAGGCACACATTTCTACTGCTGCTTGACATCTACCCGTTCTGCAGGGACGGTTTCACAGTTGCTGTCCTTTTTGTACCTAATCTGTTTGACAACACCTTTGACTGCTTCTCCTTCTACTGTCACGTGCCCAGTACCTATTCTTTGTGTTATGGATGCTGCCAATGTCATGATGTGGCCTGTGGGATGTTTTTCAGAGATGCGTGGTCTCAGACTACTTCATTGCTTTGATGCTGTGATGGGGCATAGGGTTGGTTTAGGGTATTAACCCAGATGTCAGCCATGCATGGTCTCAGCGGGTCCCTCACCTTTGTAAAAGTAAACTCTTGTCTCCGAGACCAAGCTCAAGCTTTAAAATCCACTCTTCAGGTGGTCATTAAAAAGGGTATAGGCAGCTGGGCTGTGTTTCAGCAGCAGATGTGTTAACCCTCAGGACTACACATGCCAGTTTGAACTTAGCAGAGGGTAGTAGACGGCAGGGCAGGTACCAGCTGAGTACAAAAGTGGGTCAGCTCGAAGGACAGCATGGCCCGGAGGTTGTGCAGCCAGGAGCCTTTGAAATGTGTATGTGTTTTCTATATGGAGCTGCACATCTTTTTTCTCCATGTTTTCCACCTGCCAGCTGCTACACGCAGAGATGGTAAGGAGGACCAAGATGTAAACCTCACAAAGGCCAAGTGGTCTGAGGCACCCATACTTTGCGAAAGAATGTTTTGGTGGGCATAGCCAGGTGCTCTCCATGCACAGTGCAATGATGATCCAGTTTGTCAATCTATTTTATGTTCGGCTACCAAATACCCTGGTCAAAAGTCAGACACGGCGTCCTGTGAGATGGAATGCGGCGTGTCAGCACCCAGCAGTCCTCAGCAAGGCACAGTGAAAGAGTGCACATCATGTGTGTTCCTGCTCGGTGCTTAATTTGTAAAATAATAAGCGCCGGGGCTCAAGATTTTGCTCAGAAGCCTGTGTGCAGGGCTATTAAATGTCAGCACGGTGAATACCAAGACAGCATAGTCTTCATTCCACATCGTGCCTCTTCACCCACCGTCAGGCACTTTCTTACACATTATCTCACTCTGCACTTTTTCATCTTTTCTTTTCGTTCTTTGTCGCTGTTTTTCTGTGTTTCCCTTCCTCCTTCTTTCAACCTTTAGTGTTTTTTCCCTCTTGCTCTGTGTCATAAGCTGATGAGTATAAAGCACTGTCGTTCCTCAGTAATGGGTGCTGTTGTGCCCCACTTGCAACCACTGCCTCAAATTAGGCACTGTCCCTACTGTGGTGCACATGTTTGGCCCTCCCCAAAAAGAGGCATAGAGCAATCATGAGATAGAGGAACACCGGGCAGGTTGCTCTGCGCTGCCGCTAGTGTACACGGAATTTTAGAGTCTAGCGCAACGGAAGCAGACGGAATAGAACACGTCTCTTTGAATTTTAACGATCGCCTGGGGGCGGCATTGCACAAAGTGTTTAAATATCTTGTCTCCAGCCGGCTGGTGGAGCATTTACCCGATTACTTCGACATCAGCAATTTCAGACCACAACCTCCTGGTGTAGGTCTACTTGTGCATCTAATCGGACTACCTTCCAGTTATACTTGGATCTCTATCGACTTACCCAATAGGATCCCTGGCATTTTTCCTTGCAGCTGTCAACTTTTGTTTCCCCCCCCCTTGTCCTGATGAAGACCCGCCTCTGACGCATATTAAGCTGCGCTTTCATCCAGGGTCGAAACGTCGACGTTACTGTCACACCAGTCCATGCAGTCTCCCTGACCCGAACATAAAATAATACTTGGGTTGTGTTTTCATGCATTAAGGAATGGACAGAGATGAATAAAATTGTTATTTTCATTGTTCTATGTATCACCCATGTGTATAATACATGTATAGCACTTTGGTTTCACATATCACCACAAGTCACTTATTCTGCATTTCAGTCACCTTTACATCGCCGTCTATGTAATGTTGCTTTGACAGCCATATTAATTGTCTGCTGGATATTATATTCTAGTAAATAATTTTACTTTTGACTAAAATTGTCTTGCTTCTATGGTGTGTTCCCCTTTATCCCTATTGGTTCTTGAAAATTGTTGATGAACCAACTTCTAAATTGAAATTGTACTGTATGCTGTTAGAATTTGAGAGTTCAAAGTGCATTATATACATCGAGCAAAGCAATTGCTATTCCCCGACAGAACCACTTGTTCTATATATGATGATTTAGCTTATTGGCTTGCTGAGAAATTTGGACAGCTTGAAGCTGTTTTTCCAAATACAAATCCTGTGGAGAAACACAGGATATTGACGATAAGTTTGCCTAAAGACTTGCTTCCTGAGGTGGCTGATTGTAACACCTGGGGCAGGGTGTTTGCAGCCGTATATTCGAAGTGTTTCGGCACTCCTCGATGACTGTACTCCCCGCCGTGATTAAACGTGTTCAAGATGAACACGGTGCTGAAGCGGCTGTAGAGCTGGGGATGAGACTGGTGGGGGTGTTCGACGTGGTTGCTTGCTGATCTGATCCTTGCCAATGTCAAGGGCGATGCAGTAAGCTTTCAAGTCGCTAGCGGCTTGGAGGCTGTGCCTGATGCAGACAAACCACGTGAATTACCGAAGATTATTGCAAAGGCTTATAAAACAATAGGCCGCAATAGTTTGGGAGTCAAGCCTTTTACTCAAACGCAAACACAATCTCAAACACAACAAAAAGCTCAGTCTGATAAAGACGGGCGTCCAGTCTTTCCTAAAAAGAACTGGAAAAATAAAAAACAGGGGCAGCAACAACAGAAGCAGGGTTCGTGTGCTGGTTCACCGACACCTGACACTTCTGAGCGTACTTATGACTTGCGCGATCGCGCGAAAATTAAGACTCCTGATAGATTTCAAGTCCCTGATCAGCGTTCTCCTCGTTCTTCACAGGACACATCTGGCTCTCTATTCGGTGGTGGAGATCGCCAGGATCGTGGCAAGAGTCATCCTGCGCCACAGGGACGTGATCAGCCTCGTCAGTTTGACGTCAAGGGGAAACAAGAGGAGCAACCACGCTTCCGTGCCCCGTTTCAAAAGAAAAAGGTTGCCGCTTTGACAGCAAGATATGCCTCAGACGGTGAGAACCCGACTGCTGGATTGGACTTGGGCAGTGACTCTGCTCGACAGCGCAGCGGAAGTTACCATAGTGCGGGAGTCACTGCGTCCTTGTCTGGAGGCGACAGCAACAGAAACTTTCATTACAGTAGAGACAGCTGACACCCGGGTTGCCCCCCCCCCCGGATAGGCTGTATAACATATTTTTTCTAATTGAAGGTGACATTAAACGTGTGGTCAAAGGGATTTTTTGGGAGAATCTGACCGCGTCCTATGACATTTTGTTAGCAGAGGCAAATTGGCCCCCACCTTTTGTACTGGGCGCATCAAGAGGGGAGGACGTGATACTTCCGAGTTTTCCGCGTTACGTCCCCAAGGAGCATGCAGAGGCTTTTGCAGCTGAGTGGGCTTTGGCCCTGGCGCCGGCAGTGTACCGTAATCAAGTGGGCTGGGATAAAGATTCTCCGCCACATGAGATTCCATTGCAGTCCATGCCTCATTCTCAACCCCAATATCCCATCCGGCGGGAAGCCAAAGGTCCCGTTTCTGATGTTCTAACTGAGTTGGAGTATCAAGGAGTGATTGAGACATGTGTGTCACCGATGAATAATCCTCTTTTTACTGTGTCCAAACCCGATGGGTCTTATCGCATAGTTTTAGATTACCGGCATTTGAACTCTCATTGTCGTACTTGTGCGGTACAGAATACCCATAGCTCTGCTCTTGTGGACATTATTGTTCGTAAAAAATATAAAACGACTCTTGACATTTCCAATGGCTTTTACAGTCATAACCTGGCCCCTGAATGTAGTCAATGGACCGCATTCACGGGCGGTGGAAAACAGAAAAAATTTCGGCGTTTACCTATGGGATATAAGAATAGCCCCGGGGTTTTCGCCGCGCGTGTTGTCTCTTTGCTGGACAGCATAGACACAGATGCATACTCGTATGTTGATGATATTTATCTCACAGACGATGAATTATGGCCGCATCTATGCCGTGTTGACCGCATCATCTTTGAGTTTGCGGATTACGGATACAAATTTAATTTTGCTAAATCTCACATCGCTTGCTATGCGGTGCTTTTTTGGGCTATGAGCTCAATAATGAAGGTCGGGGCTTGGCACCCCCACTTTCTGGAGAAATGCGCACGCTTGCAATATCCAACTACTCTGAAAAAACTTCAGTCTTTGCTGGGATTTTGAAATTTCGGGAGGTCTTACATTCCCGAGTATGCCCAGCGTATCAAGCCTCTTTATGCTTTGATACAACCTACCTTTTCAAAAGCCAGCTGGCTCCCGGAACATTCTGCTATTTTGCATTCTTTGCAATCTGACTTGCTTGAATCTAAGTACTTGTTGACACGTGATAACCACACCAACCTGGTGATACGAATCGTGCCAGGCGCAGTGGGTTTCACTTACTTGACGTACAATGAAGGCGACACAGTACCTATTGCATACAAATCACATTTGTACACTTCGGCCGAAATGCGGTTTTCTGCTGTCGAAAAGGTTTTGACAGCTGTGCAGATGGCGGTCCTGAAGGAACGCGCACTGGCACAGGGGAAGCGCATTTTAGTGGTTACACCTTTCCCTGCTTTGGAAGCAGTAACTAAGGCGAGTGTGCCAAACTCTAAAGCATTACATCCCCGTTGGATACAATGGGCTACTTGTTTGACGTCTCCGGATGTCACGTTTATCTTTGACCCCTCTCTTCAGACACAGGAGTTCTTGCAGTATGGACACGTTCATCCACCTCCTCTGTCTTTGCTTCCCTTAGAGGAGTACACATGTATCATCTACACCGATGGTTTGGCTCAACCGATGGTTTGGCTCAACCGGTCACTGGTTCTAAACATGCTTATTCAGCGCACCATTATGTATGCCTCTGATGTTTATGTTTAGGAGGTTATTCCCTAATCTGGTGTTTATGCTTGTGAGGTTTATTGCATAATGTGTTTATGCTTGTGAGGTTTATTGCATAATGTGATTTATGTTGCAGGATATGGTGCTGAGTCATTATTTTACCAGTAGTTACTGGTAGTGTTTTACATTTTCTACTTGTGCATTTGTGATGGTTCTGACAGTGGCCCGATTGGCCCTGTCAGGTGTATATAATCCCCTGTAAATATTGCCTAGTGCCAGTTGGCACAGTGTAAATGTGTGATTATGTTTCTAATGTGTATATGATAATACAAAGGCTATTTTTTATATAACCTTGTGTGGAGTTCCTTTTGTGGTGTGCCTAGTGGGTTGCTGCTGTGTGTGTGTGTTGCGAAAAACGCTTTACACATTGCCTCTGGGATAAGCCTGACTGCTCGTGCCAAGCTACCAAGAGGGTGAGCAGGGGTTATCTTCAGCGTGTAACTCCCTTGCCCTGACTAGAGTGGTGGTTTCTGCCTGGCTTTGGCGCAAGCCTTAGCCAACCAGAAATCCCATTTCTAACACCGTTTATATTCTATGGAATTGTGACAATGCTGACTATATTGTGTTTATGCATTTTGCTGCTAGTAATGGCACGTGTACTGTACCATAGAGCGCGTCAGTTAAAATAAACATTTTAAACTATACCGTGACTCTGATTACTCGCATTGTGGACAAGTATGAGTGAGTGAGCGAAAGAGTTGTCTGGCTCCCGCGATTCCTGAGAGAGTCGGGAGTGTTGTGTTCTTAGTTGTCTAATCATTGGTAGCTTCGCTGTTAGTCGGAGAACAAATGAGACACTATAGCTAGTCGGTTTGGGATTTTGGGTACTAATGTGGTAGGTTGGTACACCCCTATTCACTGAGGTCCTGTTTTCCTGCGCATAGTTCTGTATATGTGCAGAATCCCTGCAACAGGGCGCCCAACGTTTGGTCTGGTTCTTATCTGCAAAACGCTTGAGTAGTGCTTGTCCAAAATACCCTCACTTTTGTCTCCGGAGACAGCTGTGACGGTGTAACCTCCTATATTGATGTTTTTATAGGTTCTTTCAATCTTGAAGTTTAATTAAAGGTTTCTCACTTTATTCTTAACCCATTGTTGTGCTGCCGCTTATTAGGTTGTTAATTCTTAGCTCTTCGGATTGGCGGTTAACATCCCGCCTCCTAGTCGCGCACCGCTCAGGGCTCATTTGACACTACATGGGGTCCCTGATGTGGGTGTTGCGCTGATTTTTGTAGTAGAAGCGGATCCAGCATACCGCTTTGAAGTGTTTTACTCTTGGGTCACCTTTCCGGCGGTGGACGGAACCGATAATCTGTTTCATGGATACACTGCCACGCCTGTTCCTAATGAGTATCAGCCCTATCGGGCTCTAGAGGTTCCGCCTACAGCTTGGCAACAAAGTATTTGGTTTAATGGCGCCCTTCCTCACCCACTCACGCCGGTCCGTTTAGGTCCTTTATCAATAGATGGGGCCACATGGCCCGTTTTGGCTGGGTTTACCCCTCACCCGCGTGGGCTTACAACAGCTACGCTGGCAGAACTTCTCGTGTTACATACTTCTTTAATACGCGTGCATAGAGCTGTTATTCAGTTCATGTCGCGCAACTACCAGGTGGGACCGCCTGGCGTTGCTGCGCAGCCTGCTGGTATAACCATTAGTCCTCTCATGGTTAATTCCGTAATGGGCAAGCGCCCACAAAATAAGGATGATTTAGCTTATTGGCTTGCTGAGAAATTTGGACAGCTTGAAGCTGTTTTTCCAAATACAAATCCTGTGGAGAAACACAGGATATTGACGATAAGTTTGCCTAAAGACTTGCTTCCTGAGGTGGCTGATTGTAACACCTGGGGCAGGGTGTTTGCAGCCGTATATTCGAAGTGTTTCGGCACTCCCTCGATGACTGTACTCCCCGCCGTGATTAAACGTGTTCAAGATGAACACGGTGCTGAAGCGGCTGTAGAGCTGGGGATGAGACTGGTGGGGGTGTTCGACGTGGTTGCTTGCTGATCTGATCCTTGCCAATGTCAAGGGCGATGCAGTAAGCTTTCAAGTCGCTAGCGGCTTGGAGGCTGTGCCTGATGCAGACAAACCACGTGAATTACCGAAGATTATTGCAAAGGCTTATAAAACAATAGGCCGCAATAGTTTGGGAGTCAAGCCTTTTACTCAAACGCAAACACAATCTCAAACACAACAAAAAGCTCAGTCTGATAAAGACGGGCGTCCAGTCTTTCCTAAAAAGAACTGGAAAAATAAAAAACAGGGGCAGCAACAACAGAAGCAGGGTTCGTGTGCTGGTTCACCGACACCTGACACTTCTGAGCGTACTTATGACTTGCGCGTTCGCGCGAAAATTAAGACTCCTGATAGATTTCAAGTCCCTGATCAGCGTTCTCCTCGTTCTTCACAGGACACATCTGGCTCTCTATTCGGTGGTGGAGATCGCCAGGATCGTGGCAAGAGTCATCCTGCGCCACAGGGACGTGATCAGCCTCGTCAGTTTGACGTCAAGGGGAAACAAGAGGAGCAACCACGCTTCCGTGCCCCGTTTCAAAAGAAAAAGGTTGCCGCTTTGACAGCAAGATATGCCTCAGACGGTGAGAACCCGACTGCTGGATTGGACTTGGGCAGTGACTCTGCTCGACAGCGCAGCGGAAGTTACCATAGTGCGGGAGTCACTGCGTCCTTGTCTGGAGGCAACAGAAACTTTCATTACAGTAGAGACAGCTGACACCCGGGTTGCCCCCCCGGATAGGCTGTATAACATATTTTTTCTAATTGAAGGTGACATTAAACGTGTGGTCAAAGGGATTTTTGGGAGAATCTGACCGCGTCCTATGACATTTTGTTAGCAGAGGCAAATTGGCCCCCACCTTTTGTACTGGGCGCATCAAGAGGGGAGGACGTGATACTTCCGAGTTTTCCGCGTTACGTCCCCAAGGAGCATGCAGAGGCTTTTGCAGCTGAGTGGGCTTTGGCCCTGGCGCCGGCAGTGTACCGTAATCAAGTGGGCTGGGATAAAGATTCTCCGCCACATGAGATTCCATTGCAGTCCATGCCTCATTCTCAACCCCAATATCCCATCCGGCGGGAAGCCAAAGGTCCCGTTTCTGATGTTCTAACTGAGTTGGAGTATCAAGGAGTGATTGAGACATGTGTGTCACCGATGAATAATCCTCTTTTTACTGTGTCCAAACCCGATGAGTCTTATCGCATAGTTTTAGATTACCGGCATTTGAACTCTCATTGTCGTACTTGTGCGGTACAGAATACCCATAGCTCTGCTCTTGTGGACATTATTGTTCGTAAAAAATATAAAACGACTCTTGACATTTCCAATGGCTTTTACAGTCATAACCTGGCCCCTGAATGTAGTCAATGGACCGCATTCACGGGCGGTGGAAAACAGAAAAATTTCGGCGTTTACCTATGGGATATAAGAATAGCCCCGGGGTTTTCGCCGCGCGTGTTGTCTCTTTGCTGGACAGCATAGACACAGATGCATACTCGTATGTTGATGATATTTATCTCACAGACGATGAATTATGGCCGCATCTATGCCGTGTTGACCGCATCATCTTTGAGTTTGCGGATTACGGATACAAATTTAATTTTGCTAAATCTCACATCGCTTGCTATGCGGTGCTTTTTTTGGGCTATGAGCTCAATAATGAAGGTCGGGGCTTGGCACCCCCACTTTCTGGAGAAATGCGCACGCTTGCAATATCCAACTACTCTGAAAAAACTTCAGTCTTTGCTGGGATTTTGAAATTTCGGGAGGTCTTACATTCCCGAGTATGCCCAGCGTATCAAGCCTCTTTATGCTTTGATACAACCTACCTTTTCAAAAGCCAGCTGGCTCCCGGAACATTCTGCTATTTTGCATTCTTTGCAATCTGACTTGCTTGAATCTAAGTACTTGTTGACACGTGATAACCACACCAACCTGGTGATACGAATCGTGCCAGGCGCAGTGGGTTTCACTTACTTGACGTACAATGAAGGCGACACAGTACCTATTGCATACAAATCACATTTGTACACTTCGGCCGAAATGCGGTTTTCTGCTGTCGAAAAGGTTTTGACAGCTGTGCAGATGGCGGTCCTGAAGGAACGCGCACTGGCACAGGGGAAGCGCATTTTAGTGGTTACACCTTTCCCTGCTTTGGAAGCAGTAACTAAGGCGAGTGTGCCAAACTCTAAAGCATTACATCCCCGTTGGATACAATGGGCTACTTGTTTGACGTCTCCGGATGTCACGTTTATCTTTGACCCCTCTCTTCAGACACAGGAGTTCTTGCAGTATGGACACGTTCATCCACCTCCTCTGTCTTTGCTTCCCTTAGAGGAGTACACATGTATCATCTACACCGATGGTTTGGCTCAACCGATGGTTTGGCTCAACCGGTCACTGGTTCTAAACATGCTTATTCAGCGGCTTGCGCTATTGTGGCTGGTACAATGGTGAATGGAGAATTCAAGTCTAGTATAGTGCATACACAGGCGCTAGGGGACTGTACCGCCCAATTGGCCGAGCTGTGCGCTTTGGTTCTTGCTCTCGAGTTTGCAGATCCGAGTGTTTCTACACTCATTGTGTGCGATTCCTACTACTGTGTTCAGTCTTTTAATGACAACTTATTCTTTTGGTCTCAAAATGATTATCGAGATTCCAAAGGCAGCACAATTAAGCATAAAACGCTTTGGGTTAGAGTGGCGGATCTTAAACAACGTCTGCCACTCACACATGTTATACATACTCTTGGCCATCAGCGTGTGGGAGCACAAGCTCTTGGAAATTGTTTGGCTGATGAAGCAGCCAAATCTACAGTAGCCACGTGTTCTGTAGCAGCCGTTACGAGGTCCATGACTAAAATTGATAATGACATTTTGGCAGCAATTGCTGCAACTGCGGAGGGCTCTAATTATCCACGGGGTTTCCCTTCAAAGTATTCTTATCAGTTAACTCCTGAAAATGTTCCTTTTGCTAGAATACCTGACGTTGGAGATCGGCTGATTCCCAACGCGGACCGCAGACACACTTTAATCAAAACCGCACACCAAGGTATGGCTTCGGCCCATGCTAGAGTGTCCGTGACTGTTTCTATCTTGCAGCAACGTTATTGGTGGCGTGGTTTATATAAACAGACTTGTACTTATGTGCTTTCTTGTGACATCTGTCAACAAATCAAGCCTTCTACGGTTACACGTCCACCACAAACACAGCTTTGCATTGCAGATCGCCCCTTTGCTTGTGTATATCTTGACCACTGCGGTCCATTTACTTCTGATACTGCATATAAATACATTTTGGTTGCAGTTGATTCGTGCACTAGATTCCTTTGGGTTTGGCCACAACGCAGTGCTGACGCTCGAAATGTCATCAGGGATTTGCGTGTCTTTGTAGGGATATTTGCCTGTGGCACCTTTCATTCAGACCAAGGTCTAGCGTTCGCCTCTAAGGCGTACAAGGACGCAATGAAGTCTTTGGGGGTGCTGGTGCAGTTTTCGTCTCCATACAGGCCTGAGGACAATTCAATTGTGGAGCGAATGAACCGTGACTTAAAGCAATCCTTGACAGCTGGAGTCTTAGGTACTGGCAGGAACTGGCTGGCCCACTTGTATGGGGTTCAACGTGCACTTAATAATCTCCCTAGAAGACCTCTGGGTGGGCGGACCCCATATGAGATGCTCTTTGGCATCAAAATGTTTGTGCCAGACCTTGATGGTCTAGACGTTGCAGCGGCAGCCGCGACCTTTGACGTAGATAATCATTCTACTATGTTACAGGACCTACAAGAGACCCGTGCCCGTCTTGCTACTGAACATTTGCCTTCGGCAACAGATGCTGCACTGCTGATTCCGGTGGCCAGCTGGCTTCCAAAAGTTGGTGATCTGGTCCGAGAGAAGTTGGAGAACAAAAAATAATTTGATCCCTCTTATCATGCACCGGTTCCAGTGCTTGGCTTGAAGGGTACTCGTACAGTCATGTTGCCACCGCTTCCTGGTCGCAAGGACAACAGATACATCTCAATTGACAATGTCAAGCTACAACATCTGGCCGATTCTGAATAGTGTGATGCCTGCTGTTTCGTGTCCCACAATTTCGAGAAATCCTGGGGTTAGCGCATCTTTCAGCTCACCTAATGACACTGTCATTGAGATGGACCCTGTTGTTGGCCATTTACCTGTCCCTCCTGCTCCCTCCTGCAACGAGGAAGTTGAGTATACTTATCCCACAAGTGAGTCTTTGCATGGCTTGCCCGAAAGTCATTTACACCATGGCAGCTTTTCTTTTGACTCATCTTCCACCACTTCAATTGGCCCTGCCAAATTGTCTATTTTTGTTTCCTGGTTTAAACAGACTTATTTGGTCCCTCCTTGGACATACATCTGGTTAATAATGATCATGATTTTTTTTTTCATGTCAATTGGTTTTGTGACTGTGTTTTTCCTTCTCATCAATGGTCACTATTTACCAGAACGCTCTGCTGTGAACTTGGTTGATGGTATTCTGGCCCCTCACTCATCTTCCCACATCATGAAGCGGGACCAATCTCTTGTTAACATTTCAGCATTTCCAGTTGCGGATGACATCATCTGGGATAAAGTGGATTATCAGGTCCATGGGCCGACGGAAATAATTAACGTTCCATACGTCTTTTGCCTCTCCATGGGTGATGTGGTAACAAAGGACATACGCTCAGACGACTGGGATGTGCATGCAATACAATCGTTGTTTTCCTATTTGAAGTATTATGCTGCTTTTAATGCTGAAGATTTATATTTAAATTCTGCCAATTATGCCGATTTATTCTGTTATCAACATTATGGGCATCATTTCCTACATAAGACTAATACATTACGCCCTGTTGTCAATTACACTCAGTGGGAACATTGCCCTACACCAATAAAAGGTAGTTCGCGAACACTTAGAAATAAATTTACATATTTTACAGATTTCGACAGGTCAACACCCGAGTCTTATTATTTTAAATTAAATATTCCTTCATCTCCCAAAGTAATGTTGACCCATACGAAATTAATTTATTCAAATTCTTTCAGACATGATCTGTCAGTCAGGGGTTATGATCACTGGAAGGCCACCATTGATTTGAAATCGATCTGGGGTTCTAAAACCTGGCAGGTGCGAGGCACTGAAGCCTTACATCGTGCCTGCCTCATCCCAACACAGATTTTGTTTTTAAATGAAACAGTTTACCAGACAACATGCTTTGGTTTGGCAACTGCAAAAAAGTTGAAGGCCCCTGCCATTCCCTCATTAGCTGAGTATAATAATTGGCGCAAATACACGAATTATACCATTGATGCCTTACAATCTTTGTTTCAAAATAACACGTTTAATGTATCTGAAATGGATCCTATAGGTTGGCTAGTTTGGCAGATGAATTCGAATGCCTGCCAACTCCGTTTTCATAACACTAATTCAGGTTACATGCAAGACAGACCCGACCCACGATTTCCAGATACACATTCGGTAACAACCTATTTGGTTGGAAAATTATGTCAACAGTGGTTGCAGCACTCTACACACTCGTCCGTTAAACAACATTTATCGTTGTTGTCCAATAACATTCATTTGGCCATCTTTGTCTTGGGACCCAGGGTTCCTAGAACAAAGAGATTCTATTACACAGCTGACAATGAAATATGGAAACTTTCACAGATTGAAGCAGCGTCACGTCTGCGGGAAATAGACCAAGCGAACTTAGAAAAGTTCTAGCTGTTGTCGATAATAGTATTAACACACTATCTTCCCGCATTTACACATTGGATAATATTGTTTCCTCTGTTATTGATATTGTGCAAGAAGATGTGTCTCTGTTATATCATGGTCAAAATCAATTGCGTTCTGTGATGCAATTCGCATGGACTTTGCAAACTCTAAAAATGGGAAAAGTACCATGGGATTATTTGAATGCGACTGCTTTGTTTTTACCATTTAATTTGACTGACAAACAGCAGTTCATGTCCATGAAAGATGCACTTTACACTCTTCTACACATAGAAAAAATAGACCCTTTGCCCTTTTCTGTAGCGGAAACTGACTCTGCTGTTTGGCTAATTCATGGGGTTATATCTTTGCCTTTCTTGCTGTTCCAATTTAGCTCCTGTATGAAACATTACCCGCTAGGCCGCTTTGAACCCCTGGGAAGTGCTTTTCTGCATGAACTGTGGTCTTTGCCTTTTACCTACCGATGTTTGCGGGAAGAAACTGAAGTATACCTTACAGGGGAGGACTGTGATTCTACAGTGGGTCATTCCCTTGTTTGCAAAAATATCAAGTTGCATGGAGCATGTAATATGTCAGCTCCAAACCTTGCATGTGTTTTGAAAGGTAATCCGGTTCCGGCAATAATTCCCACGTTCACTCTGCTTACTAATGGTAGTTATCTTATTCTAAATAACCAAGAATGCTGCTGCTTGCTGGCTGGCATACCATACATAGTAACGGTTTCACAGCGCGTAATATGTTGTAAAATTGTGCTTTTTCCTCCCCTGCGTGGGCAGCTCGATAGCTCAATTTGGCCTTCCATACCAACTTTGAAAGCAGATTTCAACAAGTTGAGCAGATTAAAGGCACTTTTAACCCAACAAGAAGTCGCCCTTACTTCCGCACGAGAAACCTTCAACCTGCAGGTGGCTAGCGCTGCTAGCGAAATTCAAACACTTTTAACCACTAACCTCCCACTGCATTTTGGGGAGCTAATACACCGCATATTTAATGCGTCTGATACAAGTGGCCTTGCTCATTAGGTCGAGCCTAGAGTCGCGCGCATGCGCTGCTCTGCGAGACTTTATGTAAGGGGCTTCCAAAAGCTGACCACACGCTCGTGCACAATGGCCTTTTCCGTGCGGTTATCCGCACGGCCGCCATGTGTTTTCAATTATCGCGCCCGGCGGCCGTGCGGGTAACCGCAAGCAATAGGCCATGGTGCACGCTCTCGCGTGCGCACCGCTCGCGGGCTTCTTTTTTTCTTGTGAACTGCAAAAGACATCAAAGCATTCGAGGGAAGTGAAAACTCACACACCGCACGTAACACTTCAAACGAAGGGAGCTTATTTTTTTTTATGATCGAAGATTGCAGATATCACATGGATCGGTAAATAAAAAAATTTTAACGTGAAAGTACTGAATGCACTTTAAAGCTGTCTGGCAGCAAAAAGCTAGTGGACCCTTAAAAAGGAAAACAAATAGTGATTAGTCCGCTAGTTTTATTTTGCCGGAGCGTGTGATATTTCTTTGCATCCCATGTCCGAGGCAGAGTGAATAACGTTGCCACATTCCCGTGTCCAAGCTGAAGGTCGTGTTTACTTTACTGTAAGTATCTGCGGAATGTGGTCCCAGAGCCCACACAGACGGGAGACACCAATGTCCCAGAGCGGCTTATAAGAGGAGCCGGCCTGGCCCGGGTCCTACATAAACAAGGCCGCATTCTTTCTCATTTAAATGAAAGGCCCGCGGCGGATTGGCCGAGTATTGCTGCCGTGGGCGGGCCTTGGGACCAGAGAGGGGCTTCAGGCAGCGACCTCCGTTTGGTACTGCGTCTAGGCGTTAACTTTCTGCCGCTGCCTTTATTTTCTGAATTTATTTCTGCCTTTATTTTCTGAATTTCATAAAGCGGCAGCTCGCGTTCCTGTGCTGCACAGTTGTCCCCGTGCTGGCAATCGTGCCGTGTTGCCCACTAGGGTGGCTACCTTTCTGAAAATAAAATGTGGCGTTTTAGCTCCACCTACAGAAAGGTGATACGCCTCCTTTGCAGCACTCACAAATTGAAATATACACACGTTATTTGTGTGATTTAGATACCATTTGTTGCCACAGCCCTGGAGCTTGTTAGCGATGTTAGCGGGAGGGAATTATGGTTAACGGTCTTGGTTGTTGCTTGTTTTGTTCGAGGTGAAAAGACAGGACGGGTTGCGGCTACATTTAAATCCGTGACCGTCGGATTACCATGGTAAGAACTGGAACCGCCGAATTGCCCCACAAGCTAGCTCTGTACGTGTATGATTTAACACACCTCACTCGGTTAATCCCTTGCTTGCTGCAAAGATTTGTGCGTATCAATCGCAAATTCACTGACTGGTTATGTGTACGAGGTATCCGTTGTTTTATTTGCGATGTTTGTTGCTTTAAGGGCGGATGCAGCAAGGCACGTTCATGTAGTTTAATAACGGACTGCGGGCTTTTCCACCAAATAGCGACTACCTGTGGTCTCTGGGACAAGGGTTCGCTGTTGTGTGGGTGGATTAGTGAAGGAGATAGAGTGGCCGGTTGAAGGCCTCCGCAGCAAACACCTGTGCACATCAGTTAAATATCATAGGATAATACTGTAGCTATGGTTGGTTTTGCTCTTGCTAAAGGCACCTGTGTGCAATGAGTTGGGCATATGCTTGCTACTTTGGAGAGGGGGCTCTTCCTCTTCATTCCTGCAAGCTCCCTATATCCCCCAAATCTGCAGCTGGGGAACAATTAGGTCATCACTTCCTGTGCTGATTGTGAAGGGGAGCAGCAGAACAGACGAGCCCCCCAGCTCCATGCCTCTATCGCGCGGTATTATGTGATGCACTGGTCACAGGTTCCAGTGCAGGTAAATAGCTCAGTGGGATATGCCCCTGCTGCAAAACTCTCCATATGACAACAATGGCCTGTGTGGGAATGCTTGGGAAGGCTAGCTCAGATGCTCATTTCCCTGGGGTCAAGCAGATTACTGTTGCTGTGGCTTGTAAACATCGGTCATCAAGTGCCAAAATGTCTGCTTGTATTGTGGGTTATATAGTTATTTAGTAATTCTACACAAACGCATGCATACATACATGTTCTGCTATGTGCAGTTGCCTAGCGCCTACTTCTCATGTATAAGGCCTCGAAGGGCATTTGGATTTTTAGCGCTCCTCGGCGTTCTGATAATCGTTATTGTGAAACATCAGTAACAAGCAGTGGCATAGCCAATAGGTCTCGCCTTTGGGACCTTATAAGTGTTTAGCCATGCAACAGGTGATGTTGTTGCACCAAGGATATTGTGCTGCATAACTAAATACTTATAAGGTCCCAAAAGCGAGACCTATTGGCTATGCCAATGCTTGTTTTTAAAGCTGTCGGCTCTGGCCTTGTGACTTCTTTTCAGACAATATTTGGTGTTATACCTGCATTCATTCATTCTATCTTTTCCAGCGTCTTTGGTGGATTCCCTTTAATGCTGGCGTTAGCTGCTGGGATCCTGCTTCTACTGTGTCTGCTGCGCAATGGCTGCTCCTCTTTTGGTGTTGTACAGACAAGACCGGCTGCGATTGCTTCGTGACCACATGCATGAATGCTTCGGTACACTACCACTGGCAGCTCTCAGTGTGTCTTATGGGTTGTCCTTCCGCTTTGCATACTTCACTTGCGTGCAACCTGTCTTTTCGTGTCTAAAATGTCCGTTTACATGGGCATTGGATTTGTGCCTCTCCAATTCGTCATGTCCGGACCCGGATTTCGACCAGCTGGTGTGTCCCTTAGTGGCCCATGAGCGGGACTGTTCTGGGATTGGCTTAATGGCGCATGCGGCTGCACTTGGAATCTTGGCTCAATGGGATGTCTGTGAGGCTGCGCAGAATCTCCTACTTCAAAGTTACATCGAATATCACGTAAGTTGTCCGGAGATGCTTATGGAGGCACCCGCATATGAGGAGCACACTTGTTCGTTCAATTTGATAAACTGGATGGCATCCCTTTTCTCTACCAACGACAATGATTTCCTTCTAGAGGGTGTTGCATTTTTTTGCTCCTACACTCTGATGGATTAAATTCACCAGCCCTTGGATTTTTGATGCCTTTAAACAAACTTACTTTTTTCACTAATAGGTTTTTTACACTCACACTTTTTTAACTCTGTTTTCAAACTATACATGCGATGGCCTTACCAGGGGGAGGGTGTAGTATGGATTATGGGTCCATTGTTGACATCTGCAAAGTTAGCATGAGCTTTGCTGCCATGAGGCTGCTTTTGCGCACAACACTGCATGCATAGATTTCGCAAGACTCTGTTTGTGCCCTTTCACATGAGAACTGTCTGCTTTTCGCGTTCTCAGCAGTGCTCTGAGGTTTAGTCTGCACACGATGTACAAGGTCGATCAACAATGCCCCTTGTTATTCTGTTCTGGTCAGTCCCTCGAACCTAGACATAACATGACACACAGCTGCGCTACTGAAAATTGTATGCTTTAATATTGCAAGCTAAACATGTTGTGCAGGCACTTGGAGAGACTCCTTTCCAGAGAGAAGAGCTGTGCTTGTCCTGAGATGTAAACCTTTCATCTAGGCCTTGAGGTATGGGGTCTGCTGACAAAGCCCAGAGGTCTTCTTTTTTATAATAAACTATTTCTTACCACGGGGAGGGTGGTTAGGTATTGTAACCCTTTTCCACTGTCTTTATAAAATGATATCCCCGTTTATATTCTATGGAATTGTGACAATGCTGACTATATTGTGTTTATGCATTTTGCTGCTAGTAATGGCACGTGTACTGTACCATAGAGCGCGTTAGTTAAAATAAACATTTTAAACTATACCGTGACTCTGATTACTCGCATTGTGGACAAGTATGAGTGAGTGAGCGAAAGAGGTGTCTGGCTCCCGCGATTCCTGAGAGAGTCGGGAGTGTTGTGTTCTGGGTTGTCTAATCATTGGTAGCTTCGCTGTTAGTCGGAGAACAAATGAGACACTATAGCTAGTCGGTTTGGGATTTTGGGTACTAATGTGGTAGGTTGGTACACCCATATTCACTGAGGTCCTGTTTTCCTGCGCATAGTTCTGTATATGTGCAGAATCCCTGCAACATCCGAGGTGTGTCCATTATGTCTGGCACCAAGAGCAGCCGCTGTTCCCATCAGCCCAAATTGGACAAAATGGTGTGGCTCAAGACGCAGGAGAGGCCCGAGATGCAACTGGATACGCCACCTGGTAACCGGGATACGCCACCAGCACAGACGGACCCTACCGTACAACATATTCTGGCTGCTGTCACAGCAGTTCGTACTTCCTTAGAATCACGCATCGATTCCGTTTCCATCGAGGTCGGCCTTATCCAGGCTTACCTTCGCAAAATAAGCGAACGTGTAACCGAAGTGGAAGAAGTCACTCAGGGCCGTGTCACCACCTCTAAGGGTTTAGAGAAGCAGGTACAAGATCTGCAAAATACTAGCCGGGCGCTCACTGACCAGTTGGATTAATACAAAGGGAGAGCCAGGAGGAACAATGTGCGCATTATTGGGGTTCCCGAGAGGGCGGAGGGCCAGACAATGGACTTATTTGTGGGGGAACTCATCACACAGCGACTTCAGCCCTAGACCCTCTCCAAGTACTTTTCAATTGAACGTGCTCACCGGGTGCCGGGGGGTAAACCTACACCTGGACAGCCCCCCAGACCCATAGTGGCTAGAGTGTTTAACTACAGCGACAGGGACATAATCCTGCAAACTGCGCGATGTGCTTCCCCCATCAAAATCGACAACAGCACTATTATGTTTTTCCCGGACTTCACCTTGAAGGTCCAAAGGCAGCGCAGAAGTTTCCTGGAAGTCAAGAAGGCCCTGAGAGACAGCTGCAATATGCAATGCTGTTCCCTGCGAGGCTCAGGGTAGAGGCTGAGGGCAGAGCATGGTTCTTCACTGAGCCGGAGGCGGTTTGGGAGTGGCTGGACGGCTGGCGACAGGTCGGAGGAGCGAATAACAGACGTCGAAGACAGACGGGAAAGGACCGTAGAGGGAACACGTCGGAACACGAGGAAAGTGACACCGTAGATACAGAATGAACGGAGGCTGGCCAAGATGGTCCTACATAATGGACTAAGAGTAGAGACACATTGACTGCGGTCCTAGGGACATAAAGTTGCTGGCCATGTGCAGTTTGCGGCCCACCGTCGGACTGTCGAATATGTGATCTAGTACGGTGAGGATCAGCGGCCAATGCTGATGAGTCGTGGAGGCAACACTCTGGGCTGGAAATGGCTGAGTACAAGCATTGAATATATGATAATCAGAGATGGTTTGCACTATATATATTTGAAGTTGGGGGGGTGGGTCTAGTCTTGTTGGTTCACATCCCCTCCGAAATAGGGATGGGTGGGCGAAGGGCACTCTGCAATGTTGGGGAGGCGGGTAGTTTGAAGTCCGTCTTGCAGGGAGGCAGGGTGGGGGGGGTAATTTACAGGAAGTTTACTGTTGTTCACGTGTTTTAGCGATTATTCTAGCATCACTCCATACAGTAGTTACTGAATCCCATTTGTGTTGTCCAGTAAATGTACGTTGCCACCTATTGACACATACCCTACTAAGAGTGCACATGGAGTGGTTTCGACCGCACCGAGCCTTGGAGGTGGGAGGAAATAGGGAATACCAATGCAACCAGAATGGCAATGGCTAATGCTCCCGAGAACATGAGACTCGAGGCAACATTGACCCTGCTCTCCTGGAATGTTAATGGGCTGGGAGATAAGATCAAGAGGGGGGTAGTATTACAATATATTAAACGACAGGCAGCAGATATGATTTTGCTGCAGGAGACTCATCTTATCGGTAACACCTGCAGGGCGCTCGATAGATGGGGATACAAACTAGTCGCACATGCAGGATTCACTACTGGATCCAGGGGGGTGGGGATACTCATGAAGAAGAATCTCCCATTTGTGATATCTCAGACGCACACGGATAACTATGGACGCTTTGCTGGGATATCGGGATCCTGGAAGGGTAGGACTATGAATGTCCTCTCGGTGTATATACCCCCTGCTTTGCATAAATTAGCTTTGCCGGACTTGAGCAGTATGATTCTTACACTACCGGAAGGGGAAATAATAGTGGGTGGCGACTTCAACATGGCGCTTTGTGATCAAAATGACAGATACCCCCCGAGAGGCACCGCGCAAGCACAACACACATTGGCAGAATTTGGGGCTGGATGGGCCTGACGGATTTAAGGCGAGCAACACACCCGCAGTTATGGCAGTATACTTATTACTCAGCTGCTCACAAAAGTCATTCCTGTATTGACTACATTTTGACCTTAGCTGACACCGCACGCCACATCTCTGAGGTTGAACACTTAGCGAGGGGCATCTCTGACCATGCTCCCATAAAGGCTCGATACACAATAAATACCACCCCTACCCGCAAGACACTTACCATCAATCCACGGTGCCTGCTGATCCCTCACATCAAAGAGGCACTGATCCAAGACACAACACACTACTTCGCTGAGAACGTGGGGTCAGTTCAATCGGCGCAAATACTATGGGAGGCCTATAAGGCAGTAATTAAGGGTCGGGCGCTGTCACTCTCAGTTGGGCACAGGAAAGAGAGAGACAGACAAATGATTGAACTGGAGCAGGACATCCTGACACAGGAGTGTGCGTTGGGGGGTATTCATGATGAGGCAGAGAATCACATGTTGGAACTTAAAAGAAAAGAATATAGAGATCTGGCCAATGAAACAGCTAGGGGTAGACATCGTGCCATGCTATTTAAAGTATACGAGCAGGGAGACAGGGCTAGTAAACTCCTAGCATGGTTGGATAGGAGGGAGAGGGCAGACAGATGGATAAGGGCATTAAATGATCGGAAAGGGACCTGTTTATGTGACCCACAACACATAGCAGAGGAATTTGCAGATTACTATACTCCACTTTACTCATCGGCAATAACAGACACTATTGATGAAATACGGGAGAAAATTGTTGATATTCAAATCCCAGTTTTGACTCCAGAAGACCAGCAACTGCTGGGAGGGGACATTACTGTTGAGGAAGTAACAACAGCCATACTCAATATACAGTCAGGTAAAGCAGGGGACCCTAATGGTCTCCCCATCGAACTCCTTAAATTAACAGCGGCGAAGGTTGCTCCGTATCTCCTTGAAATGTACCTTGAGAGCAAGTCCATTGGCACACTCCCTAAAGACCAGAGACTGGCGTCTATTGTGGTCATACGTAAGCAAGGGAAATCGGCGGAAGACTTGGCCTTCATGCCTGGCCATAATACGGCTATGAATTTGCGTCGCCTAAACGGGATACTTGCCAGGAAAAACACTGTTAGGGAGGGGGTGGTCATACTTTCTTTAGATGCCCGTATGGCCTTTGATACTGTGGAGTGGCCATATATGTTCGCAGTGCTCGAGCAGTGGGACTGGGAAAGGAATATCTTGACTGGGTGAAACTTCTATATGCTAATCCGCTCGCTCAGGTGGTAGTAAATGGGCATGTGTCCTCTACGTTCACCTTGCACCGTGGAACAAGACAGGGTTGCCCACTTTCTCCTTTGATATTTGCTCTCGTACTAGAACCCCTTGAGTGTTGGATACGTCAAGACCCATTGATCCGTGGGCTGAAGTGGGCAAACGAGTGGGAGGATAGAATATCGCTCTATGCGGACAATATCCTTCTTTACGTCACCTCCCCCGGGGCCTCAATTTGCAGAGTCCTTCAAATCTGTACTAACTACGGCAAATACTCGGGCTACAATATAAATTGGTCTAAGTCGGTACTATATATGCTACAGGGGCCTGTACCAGTCCTCCCAGCCACCTGTGAAGTCACGTTTGTGGAAGATGGATTCAAATATCTAGGTGTATTTGCAACAGTGGACCCATCGCTCTTTTACGAACGGAACCTCCTAGGCCCGTTGACCCGATTACAAAGCGATGTGCGACACTGGCGTACACTACCGGTGTCGCTACTAGGAGGTGCCGCTCTCTACAAAATCATGGCCCTTCCCCGGCTCTTATATGCATTACAAAATACCCCTTATAGCGTTCCTGACGCGTATTTCAAATCAATTGAAGGAGAAATTAGGAATCTGCTCTGGGGCGGGAAGCCCGCGTATCTCTGGACCCAAACTGGTCCGTGGGTGTTATGATGGGTGAATTGCCCTTCCAGACATGCGATGCTATTATTGGGCCGCCCACCTGTCAATCATAAATAAATGGGTATATGGGCCACAATGGGGCCCAGCATGTCGGATGGATAAATGGCTGATGGGCCATGGAGGGTACAGAGAGGCATTATACACAAAATCATACGGGAAGCGGCTCACGGGGCCCACAGCTCTTACTGTCGCCATATGGCACACGGCCACTGCTAAATTAGGGTGGAAAAATAAGTTGACACAAATGACACCACTATGGCATGCTGACATATTGGGCAATTTAAGTAGATACAGTGGGGTCGATAAATGGGACATTATTGGCATATCGCAAGTTAGTGACTTGATCAAGAAAGGTAAAATAATGACCTTCCCTGAACTACAAATAGAGAACAAATTAGCCGTTACCGAAACCTTCCGATACTTACAAATACGCCATGCCCTACTAGAAGCAACAAAAGATTAGGAGGGAATTCCGGAGGCCACCCCACTGGGGGACAGATTACTGGCAGATCCAATGCTGAGCAAGGCAATCTCCCTTACGTATCGTAAGATAATTAATAACTTACCAGACCCGATGACTCACCTATATGCACGTTGGCAGACTGATGTGGGAGATTTGGAGGATGAGGACTGGCACAATGTGTTATCCTCCCCGCGTGAGGTGGCTATACCGGCAAGGTTGCGATTGGTCCAATTAAAAATTCTACATCGCACATATATTACATGCACGACACTCGTCAAAATGGGCCGTAGTAACTCGGCAGATTGTAGAAGGCGATGCGGGGAGGTGGGTACGTTTTACCACATACTCTGGGAATGTCCCTTGATACAGAACTATTGGGAGGCAGTTAATCACACTGTGAACGAAGTGAGTGGGAATGCTTTAACATTATCTCCCAAGACATGTCTCCTCAACATTTGGGATGCCACTGACCTCAACCGTATGGATCAACTGTGGGCAGCCAATAGTTTCACAATTGCAAAGCGTAACATTGCTCGCAAATGGGGAGTTCCAGATCCACCAACGATCGCAGAATGGGAACGGGATGTTGATTGGTGTATGCTTGCGGAGCGTGCAGTCTACACGAATCGAGGCTGCCCCAAAAAATGGGGGAAATGGAACGCATATCGTGGTGACATTTGCTCCTCCCCCTCAGAGCAGAGGCATGGGCCGGACTGGTTAAATATGTGACAAATCCTGGAATCAGGGAGGGGGAAGGGCAGGGGTGGGATATTCGGTATTGGATTGTAACTATCAGTAATTGATTTGAATGAGGTTCACAAACTTGTATTGTATTGACACGTTCTTATAAAAAATAAAAAATGTTTTAAAAAAAAAGACCCTGTCCCAATAATAAGTGCAGGTACCACCCACCATCAACCCCTATTTGCCAACATCACTTTGCACGTTCTTAACTTTACAAAAAATCAAGTACTAACTAGAAAATAAGCCACAAGTGCTCCCCCTACCCCAAGAATACATGAGGCTGCGAGCAAATAACTCTGGATTGCCTGATGGGCACTAAAACATTGTAAATCCATTTAAAAAGAAATAAACCTATTTCTCCCGTTTGTTGTATTTATATTGCACTTTCTGCCCCTCAGAATAGGTAGGAAGTGCTACAATTACATACAATCTAATTTGCTTTTTTGAGCCTTTTTAGGTCTCGCCTAGCGTTGCAGCGTGCATGCGCTGCTCGTTCTGCGAGGCATATTGTAGTGGGGCATGTTTTAGAAGTGGAGTGGAAGCCCCGCCCATCTTTTTCATAGGCTGGCGTCATCGTCCATGGTAAATGCTGGCTTCCGATTGAAAATGAGGCTTCTTAGTCCCTCCTTGTTACCGCCCTGTCTCCTTTTGGGACCGCCCATCAGGTCTGGATCATTTACTTGCGGCGTTATACTGTCTTGTACAATATGTCTCCTTCAATTAGTTGGTAAGCACGCACTATTTTGAAAATGGACACTGATGGGGACAATGGCGGCTGCAGCGCTATGCGCTCTAAATTGTACGTTTTTTATTACTTTAATGAGCGCTGCGCCCGCTAGGGACACCGCGCTCACTTTATTTATGTATATTTTACATTTATGTTGAGCGCGGCGTCCACTTCAGGGACACCGCGCTTTGTTTGTTTTTTCTTAACTTTAAAACTGAGCGCGGCGCCGCTTCAAGGACACCGCGCTCGGTTTCTTTATATTTTTTAACTTTAACACTGAGCGCAGCGCCCGCTTCAAGGACACCGCGCTCAGTGTTAAAGTTAAAAAAAAAAAAAACGAGCGCTGCGTTCTTGAAGTGGCGCCGCGCCCAGTTTTAAACTTAACCATTTGCAATGCAATTCGACCTATTGCATTGCAAATGCTTGTTCAGTGTGTAGGCGAGAGAGTTCCGGAACAGATGGCGCAACAGAGAGGTCTTTCCTTCTATGTACCAGGGGAAATGCGAGGTGTGGATGCTGTGAGATGGTATTGACAAGACTTGGTGGGAGACCGGGTGGTGCTGGGTTTGGAAACATTCCCAGGCAAGAAGAGGGTGTGTGCCCAGAAAGAGGGTACGCCCTCACAACTCTTTGCTCTTCAGACTTAAACAAGTTTGGGATCCGAAGCACCCCCTCCTTCGCTCCTCTTAATGGCGGTGGCCGATGACCCGAGGGCATGTTTTTGTGAGGTGGAGCCAATCCAGCGGATAGTGCTTTCTAACGTCATTTTTTTCTACCAAGGAGCCTCCTTGACGGTTGCTCATATTGTAAAGAACGCAAGTTGGAAAGACTTGGCCGAGGGGGGCAAAGGTTGGCTATCCCTGCGCTACAAAAAAGACAGTGTTTTGCCTTGCTTCCCCGCCTCTATTACTGTTCTTAACTGTTAGCAATATTGCTTCATTTGAGAAAGTGCAACGTATACATCAAACGCTAGAGCTTAGCTCATTAAAAAGACCAGCATGAACAGGTTTCATGGTTATCAGTGGGCACGTATCGTGCGTGTCCTGTCAATTCTACTTGTGCATTCAGATTGCATTTTGCATGATTTAGCAGATTTTTGGAGCTGACCTAATGGCCGATTGAAACGCTATGGAATGTGCAGAAGTAGAACGCGTCCCTATTGTGATGTAAATTGCCGGGGCCTGCTGAGTCATCTGGACTGTTCATTGCACTTTTCATTCAAACGTTACACAACTATGCAGCGGGTTCCAGGATGGGCCCTTCTCGCTTCATGAAACTCTAAGCAATTCCATCTAAAACTCCCAATTATTTGGATCTTTAGGGAGAAGTAGCAAGGGTTTCTCTCTAGACAAAATACTGTGTGTTGACAGCAGTAGAAACAGATTAGCCCAGTGTTTAATTTGTTATGGAAAGAAAAAAAAAGGGGGGCGAGCGAAATAAAATGCAGGGGCTCATTAGGTCTCGCCTAGAAAGCGCCTGTCTTCCATACCTTTTGTAGTTTATCAGCAGTCTTGGAACTAACCGTTGCTTCGCATTAGTTGGCTTCATTGCTACTCTTATTGGCTTACTTCCTATTGGTTTTCTACCATAGGCTTCCTTCCTCTTCATGTGTTTGTCCCTCGCCTGGAGAATGAATGCATTACTTGTGTCCTTACACTGCTTTTTTTTCTTCTTCCTTAGACACCACTTTTTCTTTCTGTTTAAGCACTCTGCTAGAGTGCGTCTTCATCAGCTGGTTCCCTCATGTACTTCTTCCCTATCTGTAGTCAGTGTTGTTGCTTGCCCCCACCTGCCCTTCCTTCTCCTGTGTTGCATGTCTCCACTCTCCCTCCTGTGTTGTTGCATGCCCTCTCTCGTCACCCCTCCACTGTTTTGTTGCTTGCCTCAAATCGCACTCCGTCCATCCTCTGTGTTGTTGTTTGCCAACACCTTCCCACCTTCCCCGTGTTGTTGCTTGCCCCCCACCTGCCTGCTTTAACAAACAAGCATTTGCAATGCATTAGGTCTCGCATTTACGGGACTTTAAGCTATTGACATTGTAAATGACAATAACTTTTATTTAGGTTTTAAAAACGAAAACAAAAATAAAAGGCATTGTTATTTGCAATGTCAATAGCTGAAACTCGCGTAAATGCGAGACCTATTGCATTGCAAATGCTTGTTTCTTGGAAGCACTCAGGTCTCATACATACGACAGCCCTGATTCAGGTGGGAAACTTGCGATTTGTAAAGCCAAAAATGGCTTTATTTTACCTGTCTTCTGCCTAAAGTTGCCTCATTTTCAATGTTTGTTAATCGGGGAAATGCATTCCCTGATTGTGTTTTCTGAAATGTCCCACTTTCCAGCTGTAAAAAGTTGGCAAGTCTGAGGGCATGCTTTGTGAGTTACAAACCACAAAGCCAATGGTAAGCAACGGGTGGAATGCATTCCCAGAGAGGTCTCTGAATGTTTCCAAGATGTCTTTGGCAAACCAGTCTTAAAAGCAGCTTAGAGTGCTCTTTTCACAGTCCTTTTACGCACGACTTTTTTCGGCTCTCTTTTCAATTTCTTGCTTGGAATAACAAAAAATAATAACTTACATAAAATGAAATCTGATTGAAACAGTAATGTCAAAATTAAAAGATGACACAATGGAACGTCTTAATGTAACAACAAAGGTTTTAAACGAAGCGTAATAAAATTAAAAGAAAAAAGCATCAGGTAAATACTACAACAAAAGGGACTTTATTCACCAGTGGTTTAATTTGTAAGGCAAGTTGTTTACGTATGCGAGTGCCATTCAGTGATATGGCAAGACATCCTTTGTAGAAAGTGCCACCATGCTCCTCGGAGAAGGACACTGTTCTTTCTGGTGCCAATACTATTTTCCGTCTTACTTTTAAACGCTGCCTGTAATTTTAGAAAGTGCCAGTCTGCTTTCGTAACTTCAAGAGTTCTTTCCCTTTTCATGCCATCTAAAGGCCCAGGGCTTACTTTAATAATCCGTTTTCTGGGGATATAAGGTCGTTCGTGGCGACACTGGTGGGAAAATGATGTTGAAAGGCACCTCTTCTAAAGCTCCTCAGTACACTGCTGTGTAATCAGCCTGTCAGTCACGACCACATCGCCAACCTTCACAAGTCAAGAGCTTTAGTTGGGTGTTACTCTACAAGAGCAGTGCAGTGTGACATAAAGGCCTAAGAACGGGTGATGTTCCTATGGTCGCCCTGGTCAGTATTATTAACTAGAGGTCCAAACTTATCAGAGTAGAGTGTAACATAAAGACTTCAAATGAACAGATCCTAAACAATTCAGGAGGAACTATCAGCTGTGCGAATCTGCTCCGAATTAAATAAAAGAAACAAGTCCAGCTTTGAAGCTCAGCCTGTTACTGTACTCTAAGACATACCACTCGTCCGTACCCCTTTCGTGGAGACAGCACCTGACACATGGTGGCCATGCTTGTTGTTTCCAACATACATGTACTGCTGTTAAATGACAAGCCACCAAGTAAACATAGGGGCAGATTTACAAGCCCCTTGCGCCACTTTAGCGCCGCCGTTGCGTCACTTCTGTGACGCAACGGCGGCGTAAAGCCAGCATCATGCTGCGGGGTATTTACAACGTGACGCATCGAGGGAGATGCGTCACGTTGTAAGCCCTGCGCCACATGAAACCTGCGTCAGGTTTCATGTGGGCGTTCCGGAGCAGGGGGCGTTCCGGCGCAGGAACGCCTCGCAAAAGTGGCTGAGTGAAATCTACTAGATTTCACTCAGTCACTTTTCGACTCCGGTGCGTCTAAACCTTGCGCCTGCATGAAGCAGGCGTAAGGTGTGACGCACCGTGTGCAAGATAGGCCGGGTCGGCACAGTGCTGGAGTTGCGTCGCGCCCGCGACACAACTCCAGCACTGCGCCAACGTTACGACGGCAGATGCTACACGCATCTGCATTTCCTTGCGCCATGATGCGCCGCATTTACAATGCGGCGCATCAGTGGTGGCGCAAGGATGGTGATGCGTGTCGTAAGTTTCCTGGCGCATCCCTGCTGATTTGCAGGGATGCGCCAGGAATTGTAAATCTGCCCCATAATCTCTTTTAACCAAAGCGCAGATATTGCCAGGTAACTAGGTAGCTTTTAAGGAATGCCCCCAAAATGCTACATTAGCCTTTCTCTATTGTTATAGCTGTGCGTGCCCATCAGCAGCGGCCGGCACAGGTAAGCGCGATGGGGCGGGGCAGGGGTGGGGTGGGAGGGGGGGAAGTCAACAGATGACGGAATAGGTACAATGAAATAAATAAATAAAACGTATTCCATCATCTGTTGACTTCCCCCCCGCCCCGCTCCACCACCCACTGTGCTTACCTGCACTGGCCGCGACTGGTGCCCATAGCACAGAGGTAACGGGATGCCTTCAAGACATGTCTCTACAACATTTCTTAAATACTTAGCTTATAAATCTGCACTGGAAAGTTTTATAAAATTATATCTTAAAGAAAGTTTGGTGAAGTAAGAACTGTTATATATCGTAAGGCCTTCAGTAAGAAATTAATAAGCCTTGTTTGAAAAAAAGCATTGTGGATGCAAGTCTCTGTTCTCACTAAAGTTCACTGGAGGCCAAGCTTGTGCTGCTCTCAGGAGATCCTAGCACTCCTAGGAGAAAGGGTAGGTGGGTTAGAGCCAGCCAAATGGAGACTTGGAGCCAAAGGCAGCAGGGAAGCCTCTCCAGGCCCTGTGGCACTCAAGAGCAAGGTTCTGTGAAGTTCTGAAGGCCAATGCTGAGGTGCATCAATATAGCACAGTTTGAGTCTCAGTACTGAGGTAGCGAGGGGAGGGAGGCTGCAGTACTAGGGTAACGGGGGGGGCTGCAGGTCAAGAATGATGGTGTCCGTAGGAGAGTATTATGTCTGCTCCCAAACTGTACAGAGGGTGGGTTCCAAAGGGCAGGATTAAAGTCCACTGGTACAGTCCAGAGTGGGTCTCCCTATGGAGTACGCACAGTGCTGCGGTCGAACAGTGAGCATTTGTATAACTCTGTGTTCTCACTGTCTGAAAAGTAGCAAAGCTGCAGGAGAGGACTGAGGTGCACTAGAAAGGCAAGCCTGTGCCCCATCGCTGTAGAAGTGCGCTAATGGAGCTATGAGAACACAGAGTACCATAACAGCAGTGGCTCTGTAGCCCGGTAAGGGTTATGGTTCTTTGGAACTGTTATATGGGGTTATGTAGCCCTTAGATACATTGTCGACATTGCTAAGTTAGCATGAGTTTTGCTTGCCCTATGCTGCTGCTTTTGCGCACGCCTCTGCTAAGAGTTTGTTTTCGCGACACTTTGCCTCTGCCCTGTACATGATAACAGATTGTTTTTCACGTTCTCAGCTTTCCCTTCAATTCTGTCTGAACATAATGTGCAAGGTCGGTCAACAATGTCTCTTGTTATTCTGTTCTGGTCAGTCCCTATTACCCAGACAAAACATGTTACCGACAGCTGCAATGTGGAAGAATCGAGCTTTGATATAACGTTGTTGCATGTTTTTGAAACACACTCGAAGAAAGCCGTTCCATGGAGCTGATCTCTACTGTTCCTATGATGTAAACCTTTGCATTTAGGCTTTCAGGTAGGGGTCTGCTAATAATGCCTAGAGATCTTCTGTTATATAAAATAACTTCTTACTACCAAGGGAGGGTGATTAGGCCTAGTTATTTTGCCTTTTTCACAGTCTTTATAAAATGACGACTCCTTTTATATTCTATGGTATTGTAACAATGCTAATGATTCTTGCCTTATGCATTTTGCTGCTAGTTGTGGTTCTCATACTGTTTTATGAATCACTATAGTCAAAATAAACATTTTGAACTTATTTAGTGACTCTGATTATTTTTATTGTGGACAAGTACGTGAGAGCGAAAGAGTGTCTTGTTCCCGCGACTCTGAGGTGAGTCGGGAGTGTTCGTGTTCCGGGTTGTCTAAACATTCGTAGCTTCTTGATATTTGTAGGAGACCGAATGAGACACTATTGCTAGTCGGTTGGGATTTTGGGTACTAAGGTGATAGGAGGTACACCCCTATTTACTGAGGTCCTGTTTTCTTGTGCATAGTTCTGTGTATGAGCAGAATCCCCGCAACATGGTGCCGCCAAAGTTTGGTCTGGTTCTTATCTGCGAGACGCTTGAGTAGTGATCGTGCTGGTCCACAATACCCTCACTTCTGTTTCCGGAGACAGCTGTGACGGAGTAACCTCCTATATTGACATTTTTATAGGTTTATTCAAGCTTGAAGTTTTCAAAAGGTATTTCTTTTCTTATAACCCGAGTTTGCGCTGCCACTCTTTAAGTTGTTCTACTGTCTTCTCTGTAATGGTTGTTGATATTCCGGCTCATAGCAGAGCCGCGCTGAGGGCGCACTTGACTCATTATGCAGTCCCTGATGCTGGGGCCGCGCTTATTTCTGTGGTGGAAGCCGATCCGGCTCACCAGTTTGAAGTTTTTTACTCTTGGGTCACCTTTCCGGCGGTGGATGGCACTGATGATTTGTTTCACACATATGCTGCCACTGCCGTTCCTCAGCAGTATCAGCCTTATAGAGCTCTTGAAATTCCGCTTACAGCTTGGCAACACCGTATTTGGTTTAATGGCGCCCTTCCTCATCCATTAACGGCAGTCCGTTTAGGCCCTTTATCTGTAGATGGGGCCACATGGACCGTTTTGGCTGGGTTTACCCCACACCCACGTGCTTTTACAACTGCAACTTTGGCAGAGCTCCGCGTCTTACATACATCGTTAGTGCGCGTATATAGGGCTGTAATACAGTACGTAACAAGCACCGTCCAGGTGGGACCACCTGGCGCTGCAGTACAACCTGCGGGTCCAGGTGGCGTGACCATCAGTCCCTTTATGGTTAATGCTGTCATGGGCAAGTGCCCACAGAATAAGGATGAATTTCCTTATTGGCTTGCTGAAAAATTTGGACAGGTAGAAGCTGTCTTTCCTAATACCACTCCTGTGGAGAAACACAGGATCTTAACTATTAGTTTACCCAAAGACTTAATTCCCGAATTGGCTGATTGTAACACCTGGGGCAGGGTGTTTGCAGCGGTATATTCTATGTGTTTCGGCACCCCCTCCATGACCGTACTCCCCTCTGTGATTAAACGCGTTCAAGATGAACACGGAGCAGAAGCGGCTGTTGAGCTGGGGATGAGACTGGTGGGAGTGTTTGACGTGGTTGCTGATATGATCCTTGCGAATGTCAAGGGCGATGCCGTTAGCTTTCAAGTAGCAAACCGCTTAGAGGCGGTCACGGAGGCTGACAGACCGCGGGAATTACCAAAGATTATTGCGAAGGCTTATAAAACCATAGGCCACAATAGTCTGGGAAATAAGCCTACGGATCAACTGCAAACGCAGTCTCAAAGTCAACAGAAAGCCCAGCCTGATAAGGATGGGCGCCCTTTCTTTCCTAAAAAGAATTGGCAGAGAAATAAGAAACAGGGTTCCCAACAGCAGAAGCAGGGTTCGCGTGCCAGTTCACCGACCCCTGATGCTTCTAAACGTACTTATCACTTGCGCGATCGCGCTAAAATTAAGTCTCCTGATAGATTTCAGGTTCCTGCCCAGCGTTCTCCTCGTTCTTTACAGGAAACATCGGGCTCACAAGCCGGTGGAGGGGATCGCCAGGATCGGGGTAGAAGTCAACCTGCGTCACAACTTCGTGAACAGCCTCGACAGTTTGAAGTCAAGGGCAAACAGGGTGATTTCGCACGAACCCGGCCTCCTTTTCAAACGAAAAAGGTTGCCGCATTAACAGCAAGATATGCCACAGACGGTGAGGACGCGACTCCTGGATTGGACTTGGGCAGTGACTCTGCTCGACAGCGCGGCGGAAGTTACGATAGTCAGGGAGGCTCTGCGTCACCGTCTGGATGTGACAGCAACTGACACATTTGTTACTATTGAGACTGCAGATACCCGGGTTGCCCCCCCAGATAGACTATACGAAGTCCTTTTCCAAATTGAAGGTGATATACTGCGTCCCATTAAGGTTGTTTTCTGGAAGAATCTAACCGCTACATATGACATTTTATTGACGGAGAAGGATTGGCCTCCACCCTTTGTGTTAGCCTCTTCTAGAGGGGAAGATGTGATACTTCCGAGTTTTTCACGTTGTGTCCCTGAGGAACAAGTGCAGGCTTTCGCGGAGGAATGGGCTTTGGCCTTAGCCCCAGCGGTGTATCGCAATCAGGTGGGTTGGGATGTTGATTCGCCAGCTCATGAAATACCATTGTGCTCTGTGCCACAACCTCAACCTCAATATCCCATCAAACGCGAAGCGAAGGCTTCGGTTTGTAACATTCTAAGACAATTGGAGTATCAGGGGGTCATTGAATCATGTGTATCACCTATGAATAATCCTCTCTTTACTGTCCCTAAACCTGAAGGTTCTTTTCGGATTGTATTGGATTATAGAAATGTGAACAGCCATTGCCGCACCTTTGCGGTACAAAACACACACAGTTCAGCGCTGGTGAATAATATTGTTCGTAAAAAATACAAAACGACACTTGACATTTCGAATGGTTTCTACAGTCACAATCTTGACCGTGCGAGTGGTGACCTGACAGCATTCAGTGCCGTCGGAAATCAGAAAAAATGTACACGATTGCCTATGGGGAATAAGAACAGCCCCGGGGCATTTGCGGCGCGCATTGTGTCTTTGTTGCATGACATTGACCCTGAGGCCTTGTCGTACGTTGATGACATCTATTTGACTGACGACAACCTCGCCCCGCATCTTGACCGAGTCGACCACATAATATTGTCTTTTGCCGACTACGGTTATAAATTTAATTTTGCAAAGTCACACATTGCCCATCTGGCAGTGCTCTTTTTGGGATACGAGCTCAATAATGAGGGAAAGGGTCTAGCACCTCACTTCCTAGAGAAATGTGCTCATTTGCAACCACCTTCTTCTTTTTTAAACTTTGGGAGGACTTACAGTCCCGATTAGGCCCAGCGTATCAAACCGCTTTATGCGTTGATACAACCTAAGTTTTCATCTGCCAGCTGGCTTCCGGAACATACTTCCGTTCTGCAGTCTTTGCAGGCGGATTTGCTTGCGACTAACTTCTTAATGACTCGTGATAACACCACCAACCTGGTAATACGTATCGTTTCAGGGGCAGTGGGTTTCACGTACTTAACGTTCAATGAGGGAGACACAATACCTATTGCATACAAATCACACTTGTACACTGCGGCTGAAATGCGTTTTTCCTCTGTTGAGAAAATCTTGACGGCAGTGCAGATGGCGATTCTAAAGGAACGCTTACTGGCGCAGGGCAAACGCATTGTTATGGTCACCCCCTTCCCTGCTTTGGAAGGGGTGACTAAAGCTAGTGTGCCTAACTCGAAGGCATTGCAACCACGTTGGATTCAGTGGGCTACTTCTTTGATGTCTTCGGATGTCACATTTGTCTTTGATCCATCTCTTCAGACTCAGGAGTTTTTGCAGTATGAATTTGTTCATCCTCCTCCTTTGTCGCTTCTTCCTCTGAGTGAATACAAATTCATCATTTATACCGATGGCTCGGCGCAACCGGCCACGGGTTCCAAACATGCTTATTCAGCGGCTTGCGCTATTGTGGCTGGCTCCATTGAAGATGGAGAGTTTAAGTCATCCATTGTGCACACACAGGCACTAGGAGACTGCACGGCGCAATTGGCCGAGCTGCGTGCTCTTGTTCTAGCTCTAGAGTTTGCTGATCCTCTTGTGAATACTCTTATTGTGTGCGATTCTTACTATTGTGTCCAGTCGTTCAATGACAACTTATTCTTTTGGTCTCAAAATGATTACCGCGATTCTAAAGGCAGCGCAATTAAGCATAAAACGCTTTGGGTTCGAGTGGCAGATCTTAAACAACGTCTGCCTCTCACACATGTTATTCACACTCTTGGCCACCAACGTGTCGGAACGCACGCTGTTGGTAATTCTCTGGCTGATGAAGCAGCCAAGTCTGCAGTGGCCACGTGTTCCGTAGCAGCAGTTACAAGATCTATGACTAAGGTTGATAATGAGATTCTGGCAGCGGTCGCTGCAACTAGGGAGGGAGGTAATTATCCTGTGGGTTTTCCTTCTAAATACTCTTATCATGTAACTCCCGAACAGGTTCCTTATGCTACCATTCCTTCAGTTGGGGATCAGCTGATTCCCAACTCTGACCGCAGACAAGTTTTGATCAAGGCCGCACACAAAGGCATTGCTTCGGCACATGCTGGTGTGTCGGCTACAGTCTCTATTCTTCAGCAACGTTACTGGTGGCGTGGTTTATATAAACAGATTTGTAACTATGTTCTTTGCTGTGATGTTTGTCAACAAATCAAGCCTTCTACAGTCCCATGTCCACCACAAACACAGCTATGTATTTCTAATAGACCTTTTGGCTGTGTCTATCTTGATCACTGCGGTCCTCTTTCTTCTGATACTGCATACAAGTATATCTTGGTTGCGGTTGATTCGTGCACTCGATTCCTGTGGGTATGGCCACAACGTAGTGCTGACGCTCGAAATGTCATCAGGGATTTGCGTGTCTTTATCGGGATGTTTGCCTGTGGTACCTTCCATTCTGACCAAGGTCCAGCGTTTGCCTCTAAGGCTTACAAGGATGCGATGAAGTCGTTGGGGGTACAGGTGCAGTTTTCGTCTCTATACAGACCTGAGGGCAATTCAGTTGTGGAGCGAATGAACCATGACTTAAAGCAATCCTTGACAGCTAGAGTCTTAGGTACTGGCAGGGACTGGCTGTCCCACTTGTATGGGGTCCAACGTGCACTAAATAATCTCCCTAGAAGATCTCTGGGTGGGCGGACCCCTTACGAAATGCTCTTTGGCTTTCACATGTTTGTTCCTGACCTTGATGGTCTGGACATTGTGGCAGCTGCCTCTCAGTTTGACGTAGATAATCATTCTGCTATGTTACAGGATCTACAAAAGACACGTGATACTCTGGCATCTGAGCATTTACCATCTTCGCCTGCTGATGCACAACTGATTCCTGTTACCGGTTGGCTTCCTAAAGTTGGAGATCTGGTGCGGGAGAAGATTGAAAACAAAAAAGAATTTGGTCCCTCATACCGTGCTCCGGTTTCAGTGCTTGGACTGAAGGGTACTCGTACTGTCATTCTACCACCATTGCCAGGTCGCAAAGACAACAGGTACATCTCAGTGGACAATGTCCAGTTACACCGTGTGGCCGATTCTGACTAGTGTGACACCTGCAGTTTCGTGCAACGCAATATCCTTAGCACCGTTAACTTTGTCGTCACCTGCTGCCGCAAGAATGTCTGCTCATATGATGGACACTGTAATTGATCTTCAGCCTTTGCCACAATCCTCTTCTGCAATGGATATGGTATGCCCTTTTCCGGCTATTGATTCCGTGAGTGAGATGCCATCTAGCCCACGAGTACGAATGGACGATTCGACGCTTTCACCTTTGCTTGCAAGTCCAGTGAGTGCCTGTGATGGAGAACCGGCACACCTTTCTTCTGCCTCGTCCTCCTCATCATCCAGTTTGTCTGATGCACCTAAGTCTAAGTTGCTTATTTTTTACTCCTGGTTCAAAAAGACATACTTCGTTCCCCCATGGACCTACATTTGGTTGGTGCTTATCCTGATATTCCTCTTCATGTCAATTGGTTTTGTGACAGTATTCTTTTTACTTATAAATGGCCATAATCTCCCTGAAAGCTCTGCAGTAAAAATGGTCGATGGAACTTTGGCACCTCACACGTCATCCCATATCATGAAACGTGACAAGTCTTTTGTGAATATTTCAGCTTTCCCAGTTCCAGATGGCATCGTTTGGGACAAAGTAGCTTACGAAATTCATGGCCCGACTGAGGTCCTTAGAGTTCCGTATGTATTTCGCGTCTCATTAGGAGATGTGGTAACACGGGACATACATTCAGATGATTGGGATGTGCAGGCAGTTCATGCATTGTTTTCTGATTTAAAATATTATGCTGCCTTTGATGCTGAAGATTTCTATTTAAATTCTGCCAATTATGGTGATCTCTTTTGCTATCAACATTATGGGCATCATTTTTTACACAAATCAAACACCATGAGACCGGTTTTTAATTTTACCCAGAGGGAACATTGTCCAACTCCCTTACAGGGGAGTTCTAAAACGCTTAGGGATAAGTTCATCTATTTTTCTAACTATGATTTGACTAATCCTGCATCCTATTATTTTAGGCTTCAAGAATCCCCTGCATCTAAGTACCTGTTATCCCACACTAAACTACTTTACGCCAACTCGTTTAGAACACAGTTGGCCACACACGGTTATGACCATTGGAAACAGACTATCGATTTAAAATCAATCTGGGGCACAAAGCCATGGCAGGTTCAGGGCACTGAAGCATTACACCGTGCCTGCCTGATCCCAACTCAATTGCTGTTTTTAAATGGAACCATTTACCAAACATCCTGTTATGGCCTTGCAACTGTCAAAAACCTAAATACCCCCTCCATTCCTTCATTAGCTGAATATGATAATTGGCAATTACATAATAACTACACCATTGAGGCTTTGCAGGCTCTCCTTCAAAATGCCTCTTTTAATGTTTCTGAGGTTGATTCCTTGGGATGGTTGTTGTGGCAAACTAATGCAAATGCATGCCAGTTGCGTTTCTATAATGGTACACCTGGTTTCATTCAGACTAAGCCTGACCCTCGTAAACCACCTCATCATTCTGTGACTACATACTCGGTAGGTAAATTGTGCCAGCAGTGGTTGGAACACTCAACCCTGGCATCTGTCCAACAGCACCTTTCCATCCTATCGAATGATATAGATTTGGCTGATTTTCTCCTAGGCCCACGTAATCCAAGGGCCAAGAGATATCTTTATGCCTCTTATAATGAAATTTGGAAGCTGTCACAGATGGAAGCCGCCTTTCGTCTGCGTCAAATTGACCAGGCAAACTTGGAAAAAGTCCTTGCTGTAGTGGACAACAGCATTAACACGCTTTCTTCACGCATCTACACCTTGGACAATATTGTTTCTTCTGTAATAGATATTGTGCAAAGTGATGTTTCTGTGTTATATCATGGTCAGAATCAGTAACGGTCGGTCATGCAATTTGCTTGGACGTTGCAGACACTGAAAATGGGTAAAGTGCCTTGGGATTATTTGAATGCCACTGCTTTATTTTTGCCTTTTAACCTGACTGATAAACAGAAGTTTATGCCCATGAAAGATGCCGTATATACGCTGTTACATATTGAACAATTGAAGCCTTTGCCGTTCTCCGTAGCGGAAACGGACTCTGCTGTTTGGTTAATTCATGGCGTTATCACTTTGCCCTTTTCGCTTTTTCAATTTAAATCATGTATGCAACACTTTCCTGTTGGCCGCTTTGAACCGCTTGGTAGTGCTTTTCTGCATGAATTATGGGTCCTGCCCTTTGCTTATCGGTGTTTGAGGGAGGATAAAGAAGTTTTCCTCACTGGGGAGGAGTGTGAGTCGGTAATGGGTCACTCTCTAGTATGCAAACACGTTAAATTACACGGCGAGTGTAACGTGTCAGCGCCCAATCTAGCTTGCTTTTTAAAAGGAACCCCAGTACCATCCGTCACGCCTGTCTTTACATTGCTTACTATCTGAAAGAAACACGTAGTGATAGATTCCTTACCTTAGAATATCCCCAGGCGTCAGTCTGGATCCGGAAAGTTTTCGTCAGCAGTACCCCTGAGCGTCGGAAGGTGGCGTCGTGCGACTCCGCGTCCGTCGTAGGCGTCGTGATCGCCGGGATGACATTGCGGCAGCTACTTAGACGCCGCCCTCGCGCGCTGACGTCAGTTCTTTCTTTTTCCGCACCAGCAAGCGCAGATCCGGAGAGAGCGGTACCCCAAGTCTTTTTTGACTGAGTTTTTTTAGATTTTTGTCTCACCCTTTTTTGAGTCGATACGACACCTGGTGCAGTTAGGGATGCCCGGGTTTAAGTGTTGCGAGGACTGTCATCGGATGATGTCGGTGACGGACCCGCACCGCGTGTGTCTCTTCTGCCTGGGGCGCGACCACGACCCCAAGTCGTGCCCCGACTGCTGGTCCATGGCACCGAAGTCTTTGCGGGAGCAGTCCCGAAAGCTGCTTGAAGCCCGGCAGTCGGCTCCGTGCCGTGAAAGGTCCCGGTCCAGAGGGAGGTCGAGGGACCGGTCGCGGAGCCACCACCATCGGAAGTCGTCCGAATCGAAGTCTTCGCACTCGGGGTCAGGTAAGGCGAAGCGCCAAAAAAAGTAGAAGAAACGTCATCGTTCCCCGACTTCCCCTCGCCAGTCGCGCGACTTGGCTGAGGGTGCGGGTGGTGCCACCCCCACGGCTCCGGCGGAGCCTACGCAGTCGCCGGTGACCTACCCGCCCTTCCCGGGTTCATCGGCGACTCCGGCCCAGGTGCAGGAATTCCTGTCCGCTATGGCTCGCCTATTTGGGCCGTCGGGCCCCTCCGGTGCGCCTTCGGGCGCCGCAGGCCCAACTGGCAGTCCTCGCCCTTTGACGCCGGCGGCTCCGGCCCCGGCGTCGCCGTTTAGCTCCGGCCTCGGCACCGCAGGACTCCTGTGGATCCCGTCGTGGATCCCGGTCGACGCCGGTTGACCTCGTAACACCCCCACCGACGTCGACCCCACCGGCACCACGTTTCGCGTCGCCCGGCACGCCGGACGACGTCGTCCCCGGTTTCAGCCCCGAGTGGAGACGGTGCCGGAACGGTGTCGACCGACGCCGATTCCGACGCCGTGTGGGAATCTGTTTCCCTTTCTCCATCCTCCTCCTTTTAGGCCTGTACAACAGCATGAGGAGGAAGGGGAGGACTGGGAGGGGTCTGAGGACCCTCTCGCTGCTCAATGCGAGTATGACCCGGACTGGGCAGAGGAGTTGGGGGATGCCAGTGGTCTGGACACCTCTCCAGACCTTGGGATGCTGTCTCCTCCTACCGTGGCTACGGAGGAGGGTGCTTCTTTTTCTGTGGTGTTGCATAGGGCAGTCGGGGCTGTCCACCTCAAGCTACCTACTGTGGCTGTCAGGACTAACCTCCTGACGGAAGTGCTTCAGCCAGCAGTTACCTCTGCGGAACCACTGCTGCCCTTTAATGACGCACTTTCGGACGTTCTTTTGGGCTCCTGTGGACAGGAACGTGGCCCGACGCCATCGCCCGGCCCCGGGCGACCCCATCTTCCTCTCCCAACACCCCACCCCTGAGAGCTTGGTTGTCCAAGCCTCCGCTTCTCCAAGCGCATTCCCTACCGCACCCCCGGACAGGGAATCCAGTCTAGGGCTGCGGTCGGTGAACACCGCATGCCTCTTGGGCCGTTATTCTCACTCTCTGTGGGATACGGTGGCGCAGGTGCTGCCTCAGTGTCCGGAGGAGGCTCGGACACTACTCTCCCAGGTTATTGCTGTGGGGAGAGATGCAGCCAAGTTCACGATCCGTTGTGGCCTTGACACCGCCGACTCGCTGGGCAGGGCGATTTCCACGACAGTGGCGCTCCGCCGCCACGCCTGGCTGAGAACAACTGGCTTCTCGGGGGATGTCCAAAACACTTTGATGGACATGCCCTTTGATGGCATTCGCCTCTTTGGCAACAAGTCAGACAGTGCTTTGGAGAGATTTAAGGACTCACGGGCTACAGCCAAGTCCTTGGGCCTTTCAGCCACACGGCCTCCTCAGCCTTCTGCCTTTCGCTCCTTTCGTGCTCGCGGAAGGGGCAACCCACCACGTTCGCAACAGAGCCACAGGCCGGCGCAACAGTCCACACGCGGCCGCGGATGTGGGAACCGCCGCGGCGGTTCAGGGGCCAGCGGGCGGGTCAGTCCACCGCCACCACCGCCACCACTGCCTCCAAACCTTCCTAGTCCGACCTTTCAGGCCCACCAAACGCCAGTGGGTGGAAGGCTTCGCCATCACCTCCCCCACTGGTGCACCATCACGTCGGACAGGTGGGTTTTACAGATAGTCTGAAGGGGCTACTCCCTCCCCTTCGAGACTACCCCTCCAGCAATGCCACCTCAATACCACCGCATGTCGGGGGATCACTTGGCACTTCTCCAGCAGGAAGTTGTGGCCCTCTTGGCCAAGGGGGCCATAGAGCGCGTTCCAACGCCAGAAGTAGGTTGTGGTTGTTATTCCCACTACTTTCTGATTCCAAAGAAGGACAAGGGCCTGCGTCCTATCTTGGATCTTCGGAACGTCAATCTCTTCCTCCGAAAGGAGAAGTTCAAGATGCTCTCACTTGCTCAGGTCTTGTCTGCCCTAGACCCACAAGACTGGATGGTAGCGTTGGACTTGCAGGACGCTTACTTTCATATCCCTGTCCTGCCGGCCCACAGGCGTTACCTGCTGTTCACGGTAGGCCACGAGCATTTTCAGTTCACCGTGCTTCCTTTCGGCCTTACCAGCGCCCCTCGGGTGTTCACGAAAGTGATTGCGGTGGTCGCAGCTCATCTGCGCAGATCAGGGGTGTCAGTCTTCCCCTATCTCGACGACTGGTTGTTGAAGGCGGGCTCGCCCCAGGCAGTCGTCTCCCACCTCCAGACTACGGCCGACCTCCTGCATTTGCTGGGGTTCTCCATCAACGTGCCGAAGTCGCACCTGATTCCCTCTCAGAAGCTCCTCTTCATCGGAGCAGTTCTGGACACAGCGCAGTTTCGGGTCTATCCTCCGAACAGCGAGTCCGGGATATTTGGGCTATGATTCCAATCTTTCAGCCCTTGTCCTGGGTTTCGGTCAGGATGACCTTGAGGCTGCTGGGCCTCATGGCCTCCTGCATCCTGCTGATCAATCATGCCAGATGGCATATGCGGGCTCTGCAGTGGGACCTGAAGTTCCAGTGGGCGCAGCATCAGGGGAATCTGTCCGATTACGTCCAGATCTCGGAGGGCACTGGAAGACAGTTGCAGTGGTGGTTCACGAACCAGCATTGGGTCAGCGGCAGATCCCTCTCCCTTCCCCAACTGGAGCACACAGTGGTGACGGACGCGTCCCTCCTGGGATGGGGCGGCCACATGGGAGAGGCGGAGATCAGAGGCCTCTGGTCTCCGGCGGAGTCCAAGCTCCATATCAACATTCTGGAGCTCCGGGCGATCCTACTTGCACTCAAAGCATTCCTTCCCTCTGTCAAGGGGAGAGTAGTGCAGGTGTTCACAGACAACACCACCGCCATGTGGTACTGCAACAAACAAGGCGGGGTGGGGTTGTGGACCCTATGTCAGGAGGCTCTGCGCCTCTGGACATGGCTGGAACATCAGGGCATTTCCCTGGTGGTTCAACACCTGGCAGGTTCACTGAACGCCAGGGCGGACGAACACAGCCGCAGGTGCATGATGGATCACGAATGGCGTCTTCACTCGGACGTGGCGCAAGGTCTCTTTCAACAGTGGGGAGAGCCTTGGTTAGATCTATTCACCACCGAAGAGAACGTGCAATGTCAGCAGTTCTGCGCGTTGGAATTTCCAAGGCGGCACTCGCTCAGCGATGCTTTTCGTCGAGAGTGGAGTTGCGGTCTTTTGTACGCCTTTCCGCCTATACCACTTCTACCCAGAGTGCTGAAGAAGATCAGACGCGACCGGGCCCAAGTCATTCTTGTGGCTCCGGACTGGGCTCGAAGAGTTTGGTATCCCGAGCTACTCAGTATGAGCGTGGATCCCCCGATCCGACTGCCTCTTCGGGAGGATCTTCTGTCGCGGCAGCAGGGGACGGTCCTCCACCCGAACCTGTCCAGCCTCTACCTCCTTGTGTGGAGATTGAGCGGTGACAGTTGATTCCATTTCACTTGCCTCCCGAAGTCTGTGATGTCATTCTGGCAGCCAGGCGTCCCTCCACTAAATCGGTATACGCCTGCAGGTGGAACACATTTGTGGCATGGTGCACAGCAAAGGCTGTGGATCCCCTTTCTGCCCCTCTTTCTGAGGTCCTACTGTTCCTTCTCTCTTTAACCCAGCAGGGCTCTGCTCTGGGCACTATCAAGGGCTACCTTTCTGCAATTTCAGCCTTTCTCAGGCTACCTGATCAGCCCTCTCTTTTCAAGTCCCCTGCTGTAAATAGGTTTCTCAAAGGCATTACTCACCTTTTCCCTCCTATTCTGTTTGTGATGCCACAGTGGGACTTGAATCTGGTTCTTACTTATTTGATGTGCGCTCCCTTTGAGCCGCTTCACAACTGTCCTCTTCGTTTATTAACCTTGAAGACTGCTTTCCTGGTTGCCATCACCTCCACTAGGCGCGTGAGTGAGCTCCAGGCTCTTTCATGTAAACCTCCTTTTCTGTCTGTTCATCCGGACAAGGTTGTGCTACGCACACGTCCATCCTTTTTGCCAAAGGTTGTTACTGCCTTCCATATCGGGCAAACTATCACCTTGCCCACTTTCTTTCCGCCTCCGCACCCTTCCAGAGAGGAAGAGAGGCTCCACCGTCTGGACCCAAAACGTGCGATCTCATTTTACCTCAACCGCACACAACAGTTCCGGTTGGATGACCAGCTCTTTGTTGGCTACGTAGGCGCCAAGAAAGGCCGGGCTGTACACAAGAGGACTATCTCCCGCTGGGTTGTCTTGTGTATAAAAGCCTGCTATTCTCTGGCTAAAAGGAGCCTCCGGTGGGGCTGCGTGCCCATTCTACCAGGGCAACAGCAGCTACTACTGCATTGGGACGTGGTGTCCCCCTGCAAGACATCTGTCAGGCAGCCACGTGGGCCTCGCTGCACACTTTTACTAAGCATTATTGCCTTGACAGCCAAGTCCGGAGAGACGGCTTCTTTGGCCGTTCTGTTCTCCGTGACTTTCTGGTGTGATCTTGGTTCGCAGACCCACCACCGGGGTTGGTATTGCTGGGGTATCTATTCTAAGGTAAGGAATCTATCACTACGTGTTTCTTTCAGATGAACAAGTTACTTACCTTCGGTAACGATATATCTGTAAGAAACATTAGTAGTGATAGATTCCTTACCGCCCCACCCATCCTCCCCATTCTGCGAACTGATTTCTAGGGTTAAGGTCATCCCTTTCAGGGCCCTAGTTTCAATGCACCAGTGGTCAGTATCTTGCATGGCTCTGCGTTCCTGGCGCGGAAAGTCGTGTAGAGAACTGACGTCAGTGCGCGAGGGCGGCGTCTAAGTAGCTGCTGCAACGCCATCCCGGCCATCACGACGCCTACGACGGACGCGGAGCCGCACGACGCCACCTTCCGACGCGCAGGGGTACTGCTGACGAAAACTTTCTGGATCCAGACTGACGCCTGGGGATATTCTAAGGTAAGGAATCTATCACTACTAATGTTTCTTACAGATATATCGTTACCGAAGGTAAGTAACTTGTTCAACGGCAGCTATCTCATTTTAAACAATCAAGACTGCTGTGGTTTGCGGGCGGGTGTCCCATACTTGGTAACTGTTTCTCAGCACGTAACTTGCTGTAGCAATGTCCTTTTCCCGGCCCCGCACGGGAGTTTAGATTCTTTGCTTTGGCCTTCCATTCCGACTTTGAAAACAGAGTTCAACAAGTTAAGCAGGCTCAAAGCCCGTTTATTCCAACAGGAGGTGGCCCTCACTTCCGCCCGTGAGACATTCAGGTTGCAGGTGGCTCGGACCTCGAGTGAGATACAGTCGCTTCTTAACACTAACCTCCCACTTCATTTTGGGGAACTAATTCACCAAATATTGAATGCATCTGATACGACAGGCCTTGCCCATTTTTTTAAATGTGTGGGATCTGGCCTGGTCTCTTCCTTTCAAACTATATTCGGGATAATACCGGCTTTTGTTCATTCTATATTTTCCAGCGTCTTCGGCGGGTTCCCCTTAATATTGGCACTGGCAGCTGGAGTTCTGCTTCTTCTCCTTGTGCTTCGTAATGGCGGCTCACTTTGTGGCTCTGCACAGGCCGGCACAGCTACAACTGTGCCGTGATCGCCTGTATGAGGCTTTTGGATGCTTGCCTTTAGCAACGCTTGGCGTGTGTTACGACTTGACATTCCGCTATGCCTACTTTACTTGCGTACAGCCAGTGCTTCATTGCAAACAATGCCGTTTCTCCTGGGCGATGGAACTTTGCTTATCTAACACGTGGTGTCCAATCCCTGATTTCAGCCAGTTGATGGGTCCCTTAGAGACTCATGACGAGGCTTGTTCTGTGGATGGTCAAATGATGTGTGCAGCTTTACTTGGAATCTTGGATCAATGGGATATCTGTGCGGCTGCGTAGACTTTCCTGCAACGAAGTTTCATTGAATATCACGCAGGTTTGCCTTTTCTACTTTTGGGTGCTCCTGCTTGTGAGGAACATGATTGTTCCTTCGACTTATTAAATTGGATGTCTTCGCTTTTTTCCTCCAATGACAAAGATGACCTATTGGAGGGAATTGCATTCCTTTGCACCCAAACCTTCATGGATTGACTACTTGGTTCATCCCTACACCACTGTTTGGAATACAGACTCTTTTTTCAAGCTCAAGGTGCCTTTAGCTTTTTTTCGAACTTTCCCTTTTTTCTGGAATTTGTTTTTTTTAGAAAGTCCCTCACCAATATTTTAAACAATGCCTCACTTTTGAACTCTGTTTTTGTTCTTCTGTCTATGTCCTACTGACTTACCAGGGGGAGTGTGTTATATGGGGTTATGTAGCCCTTAGATACATTGTCGACATTGCTAAGTTAGCATGAGTTTTGCTTGCCCTATGCTGCTGCTTTTGTTCACGCCTCTGCTAAGAGTTTGTTTTCGCGACACTTTGCCTCTGCCCTGTACATGATAACAGATTGTTTTTCACGTTCTCAGCTTTCCCTTCAATTCTGTCTGAACATAATGTGCAAGGTCGGTCAACAATGTCTCTTGTTATTCTGTTCTGGTCAGTCCCTATTACCTAGACAAAACATGTTACCAACAGCTGCAATGTGGAAGAATCGAGCTTTGATATAACGTTGTTGCATGTTTTTGAAACACACTCGAAGAAAGCCGTTCCATGGAGCTGAGCTCTACTGTTCCTATGATGTAAACCTTTGCGTTTAGGCTTTCAGGTAGGGGTCTGCTAATAATGCCTAGAGATCTTCTGTTATATAAAATAACTTCTTACTACCAAGGGGAGGGTGATTAGGCCTAGTTATTTTGCCTTTTTCACAGTCTTTATAAAATGACGACTCCTTTTATATTCTATGGTATTGTAACAATGCTAATGATTCTTGCCTTATGCATTTTGCTGCTAGTTGTGGTTTGCATACTGTTTTATGAATCACTATAGTCAAAATAAACATTTTGAACTTATTTAGTGACTCTGATTATTTTTATTGTGGACAAGTACGTGAGAGCGAAAGAGTGTCTTGTTCCCGCGACTCTGAGGTGAGTCGGGAGTGCTCGTGTTCTGGGTTGTCTAAACATTCGTAGCTTCTTGATATTTGTAGGAGACCAAATGAGACACTATTGCTAGTCGGTTGGGATTTTGGGTACTAAGGTGACAGGAGGTACACCCCTATTTACTGAGGTCCTGTTTTCTTGTGCATAGTTCTGTGTATGAGCAGAATCCCCGCAACAGAACCATTGTATGAGGGATACAGGGACTAGATGACTGGGGTACTGCAGAGTGGTAGAGAGGTGTACTCATAGCGCCATTATATCTCAGAACTGGAAACAGGGTGCTGTAGCATCGCAGTACTTTGGAAAAAGTAGACTGGCAGAAATATCATAGCACTAACAGTTGTGTGTGGTTTTCAGGACAGCGGGAATGGAACAAAAAAGTTGCAGGTGCACTGATGAAGCTGTGCATGGATTTGAATAAGAGAATATTGGGACTGCTGGAGAGCAGCACAGAGGAGAAAAGTAAGAGCTAGACTGAGGTACACTTGTAAGGACTCACGTTCCCTGTTCAGAGAACAAGATGTCTTAGCTTGTCAGACTGGAGATCCACTGACACCATGTTCAGATCAGGAGTTGTGCACACTGATAGACTGTGATTATGTTGTCACATCGAGACGGTAAGGGACGCTGCAGGTCAGGATTGAGGTGCAGTAAGAGTAAGTGGGGCTAAGTATTGAAATAGTTTGTAAGCTGCAAGGCAAGATTGGCGAACTGCCTGTGGGTCAAAGGATACAAGTACAAGAGGCAGGATACAGATCAGAAATGAGGAGATGTTCGCGAGAAAAAAGTGCTTCTCAGCCCACAAACCTGTTGAGCAGATATAGTTACACAGGGTCACGGCATGCAAAGACATGGCCAGTATGTAGCCCTGCAATGCTTTGTAGCACCAAGTTGACATGTTGTTGGAGGAGCTCCTTCCCATGCTAGGAAGAACTAGTTCCATATAGGGACGCTCGAAAGGAAAATGTGGTGGCACTGAAGGAGGAAATATGGCAGCAACCCCCTTTTAATGTGCCATAAAGGAAAGTGGTGGTTAAATATACCTCCACGGGTAGGAGGAGCCAAAATTTGTCCCAACTGCTAGAGGAGTGGTCCTCAACCACTAATAACAGAAACACACTTGAGGAACAACAGGAAATAGTATGCTACAGCCAATAGAAATGGAGAAAAGTAAGTGGCAAGCACAAGAGCCAATGAAAAGCAAGGGCGGGATGTGGAGAGGAGTTGGCCTAACGGCTAGGGCGGTCGACCTCGAATCTGGGGAACCGGGTTCGAGTCTCGGCAATGACGCTGAACATCCTGTGATACTGGGCAAATCACTTAATCTCCCCGTGCCCAACAAAAAATGAATGTGTCCTCATGTAACGCAACTGGTGCTATGTAAAGCGCTCTGATACCCGATACCTTCGGGTCAAGTTCGCGCTATATAAAACTCCGTAAAATAAAAAAAATAATAAAAAAATAAGCCCCTGTTAAGATTTATATTACATATAATAGATTTCAACAAGCACAGCGCAAGCGCTGTGCAGGCGAAACCTAAAAACAGAAAATTCACTCTCAAAGAGAGAAAGCAGGAACCTCCAAGAGTGATAGAAGGGGACAGGGAGAGTCTGGTTTTGGAGGCATTAGGTGGATTCAAGACTCCACAGCCTTGGTAGTCGGCGCACCTGTGCCAGCCCTGGGCTTCTGAGCTGGCTTTGGGCACCGACCCTTAGACTAATGCAAATTAAACACTGATCAGTGCTGTATTAAAAAATACAATTAACCATTCCCTTTTTTTCTGAGCAAAATGTTTGTTATTATGACTTTGATTCGTTAAGCGCAACTTGACTAAACCCACTTTGATCTCATGAAATTGTACGGAATCCTGTAAAAAACACTGTCTCGAATGTCAATGTTTTCGGATGAACTGCATGAACAGTAGCGGCTCTTGGTGGGAGTGCTGCCGGGCGGTGACGTGGGGCGGGGGAGGGGCAGGGTGGGGGGTAGTAAACACCGGAATACGGATGAATGCAGGTAAGTAGACAATTAAATCAATAAAACGAATTTCGTTGTGAGCGCTGCATCGCATTTGGCGATGCAGCGCGCGCAACGAAATTCGTTTTATTGATTTAATTGTCTACTTACCTGCATTCATCTGTATTCCGGTGTTTACTACCCCCCACCCTGCCCCTCCCCCGCCCCACGTCACCGCCCGGCAGCACTCCCACCAGGAGCCGCTACTGTGCATGAATTGCACAGCCTCCTTGTGGATACGTCCCGCAGCAGAAAAATGGGTAAAGATACATTTTTAATCAGGAGGGGCTGCTGACTGAAAAAAGTTCCTCACACAGAAGAGACCTGCCAATTTCTGAGAGTGGGAAACCTTTTCTGTGGTTTTGTCGTGTAATGTTTGCTGAAGTGTTTGCAGAAATTACAGTGGTGAAAAGCGTAATTATTTATGCGCAATATTCAGCACCAAACTGTCTGTAGTCATGCTGTGCCATTTTTAGAAATTATTTGAAATCCTACACCCACTGGGGATTGTGGAAAGAAAGTTGAGAAGTCATGGTCTTCAGTTGGCAGAGAGTGACTGCTTTTGAGATCCTTTGCCCTCAGACAGTACTTTTTAGAACTCGCCTTTTGTTGTAAGATGTATTGTTTATAATTCAGTGGGCTTGCTGTACTCCACAGCATACTATTGGTTGTTTCCGTCGTCACTCTCATTTACATCTTTCGATTGCTTAGCTCCAATAGGCTTCCTTTCTAGCCTTGTGCTAACTTCTCTCTGAAGCATGGGCCAAGTACTTGCGTTCTTCCTTATCTTTTCTCAACGCACTTTTAAAAAAAATAAATGTTCCGATATTATTCCTGAACCTGCAATCTGCGTTTCCACTTTTAGCACAGGCATACAGCTAATGTTGCTTTCACCCTATCTGCCTTCTCTATTGACACTTTAGTTACTTTTACCCACAACATAACTACTCTACACCACTTTACTCTATTCTACTCCACCCCACTCCACTCTATGCCACTCCACTCTATGCCCCTCTACTCTATGCCACTCCACTCTACGCCCCTCTGATCAATGCCACTCTACGCCACTTCACTTCACTCTACACCACTCCACCCCACTTTCTATACACCACTCCTCTCTAATCTAAGCCCATCCACACTATGCCACTGCACACTATACCACTCTATGCCACTAAACTCTATGCCACTCCACTCATGTCATTCCATCTTAGTCTACGCCACTCCACTCTATTCTGGCCTCTCCACTCTGTCATTCCACACCACTCCACTCTGCGCCACTCTACTCTATGCCACTTCCCTCTACTCTACACCACTTCCCTCTACTCTGCGCCACTCCACTCTGTGCCATTCTACTCTGCGCCACTCCACTCAGCGCCACTCCACTCAGCGCTACTCCACTCTGCGCCACTCCACTTCACACAATTCCACTCTACTCTACACCACTCCATTCTACTCTACTTCACTCCATTCTACTCTAATCTATGCTACTGTACACCACGCACACCACTCTACACCAGTCCACGCTACTCTACTCTACGTCTCTCCATTCCACTCTACGTCTCTGTACTCCACTGTATCTAAAATACTCTACTCTACGCCACTCCATTCATTGCCACTCTATGCCACTCCACTCTACACCACTCTATTCTACACCATCCTACACCAATCTACGCCACTCCTCTCTACTTCGCGCCACTCTACTGCACTCCACTCCACCCCACTCTATGCCACTCTGCTCTATGCCACTCTATGGCACTCTACTCTATGCCAGTCTGTGCCACTCCACTCTGTGCCACGCCATGCCACTCCACTCCACACAATGCCACTCTACGGCACTCTTCGCCACTCTGCCACGCCACTCTTCTCTACCCCACTCCGGCCTATGCCACGCTACACCCCTCTACTCTATGCCACTCTTCTCCACACCATTTTACTCCACTTTACCCCTCTCTATGCCACCCCACTTTATGCCACTCTATGCAACTCTGATCTATGCCACTCTGCACCACTCTACTTTATGCCACGCTACTCCACCCCACTTCACATCACACACTCTGCTTTACGCCACTCTACTCCACACAGCACCACTCTACATCACTCCACTCCACTCAATGCCACTCTAAGTGTGCTCCACTCTTCGCCAGTCCTCTCTATGCCACTCTACTCCATGTCACTCCACTTTACGCTTCTTCACTCTCTGCTGCTCTACTCTATGCCACTCTACTCTATGCCACTCCACTCTATGCCACTCCACTCTATGCTACTCTAAGCCACTCTACTCCACGCCACTCTATGCCACTCCACTCAAGTCTACTCTACTCCAATCTTCCACTCCACTCCACACAGCGGCACTCTGCTGCACTCTACTCTGTCACTCCTTTCTGTGCCACTCCATTGTACGCCACTCCATTTCACTCTAAAGCATCTCACTCTATGCCACTCCACTCCACCTAACTCCACGCCACTCTACTCTACACCACTCCACTCTATACCCCTCTACTCCACGCCACTCTACTGTACCCCACTCCACTATAATATGCACCATTTTACCCTACTCCACCCCACCCACCTCTATACCACTCCACTTTATGCCACTCTACGCCACTCTGTTCTATGCCACTCTATGCCACTCCACTCTACTCTGCTCCACTCCAACCCACTTTATACCACTCTGCTCCACTCCACTCAGTGTACCTAACAAGTAGATATGCAGAAAGAGCTGTTGTTGACAATTACTGTCATTGAAGACTTTTCAGTTGTTCTCCAGTTTTAAAACCATTTGCTTTGTGAGAGCCTAATTTGGTCTTGAAATAATAGATCTCCCCCCTTTGAACCAATATGTAAAGCTTCATTGCAGTACTTAACTTAGAAAACTACCTATTTCGTCGCCATTGCATTGGCCCTTAGAGTTAATCAGCTTAAGGCCTTTTCTGGTTTTGACCTTTACAGGGTTTAATATGCAACTAGATTAGTGATAAGGATACACCCCTCTTTTCTTCCCACAGTTGTGTCTGACTTCTATGTAAACCAGACCATGTCTTTGACAGTATTTCTTCAGAATCCTAGTATACTAATAGGGGGGTTGCTTAACACCCTAGATGTTATCAGGGTCCTAAAAACACTTGGATATGGCAAAGGACATAATAAAATGTATTCAACTCTTTGCCAACCATGATCTCATTAAGGCTGTGTTTCCTAACCTACCTAAAACAATCACTGCCAGGATGGATTGTGTTCTATTGGTTGATATGGTGTTGCCAGTGATCCAGCGCTATCAATAAAATTTCTTCTCCTCTAGGCATTGACATCCAGGTTGGGAAACATTCTTCTCCACAACTATACCAATATGACGGTGGGGCCCATAACACCGCATAAACATTCACTCACTCATATATTCCCTGGAACTCATCCGCCTTTACTTAGGAGAAAAATTAAAATGAGTTGCTGGAAGGAGACGGGATACCTTTTAAATCAACATGATAATTCTCAAATTTCTGAGGTATTCCGCTCATTGGTCGATGGACCAACTAGTAGGAATCAGTTGATGGTGATTAAGACCAGCTCAATCACTATAAACTCTTATTAAGCATTTACAATTAGTATTGAGCTAAAGAACCACAGACTCGTAAATTTAATTATAATATAGTTTATCTAATTTTTATAAGCATGAATAAAATCAGTTTTATTAATCAAATCAATACATTTATTATCATTATAAGGAATAAATTGAAATTGCAATGCATACCCTTTTTGATGGAAAAATAAAGTTCGTCACAGCTGTTAAATTCAGATCCCAGCATAGAACTTCCCAAAAACTGACTGTCTGTCCTGCTAAACAGGCCTCCTCGACGGACCACCTATACAGGTTTTCCGCCACAATCTCGTTCTCTCTCAATCAAATTTAAGAGTAAAAGATTAATCGTATTAAAATATAAAGGCCTATAGGAAAATAGCAGTGGCTTCTCCAGCGTTGGCGTCCAGTGCTCAATAAAAATATGTAAAAACAGCGCTCCTCCTACTTCAGAGTAGGTCCTCTTATACCCTAATACTAGCTTACTAAACAGAAATGTTACATTTTGGGGGCAAGATTCACTCTAATTGGTCCATTTGAGGGGTGGCATACATCTCATTATTACCTTCCTTGCTCAAACTAGTTCCAAAGAATGTTCATAACTGTGTCCTTTCTCACGGGTTCAGGACATTACCAATCCAATTGACAGTCTTTATTTGTATCTTCTTTCAGATACTTTATTTTAAACAGTTCATTGTCCATTCACGAATGCACTGCTGGTTCTCACACTTGTTCGCCAAGTCCCCCTTTGGCACACGCTCGGGTAATAAGGTCATCACAACCTTGATCCCTCTTCCATCCTAGGCTTTGGAAATAACCACGTGATGCATTCGTTCACAGCTTTTTCTTCCGCTTGGAAGCCATCTTGCGCAAGCGCATTCTAGCTTGTTTGCCTCAGCAGCCAGTTTTACAGCACGGCCTAGCAGGCCTGAGCGAACTATCATAGAAATAAACAGAAAATAGTTAAGAATAAAGAAAATAAGCCTTTTCGTTTCCCTCCCGTCATTCTACGTACCCCAGTTAGGTGTTACCTAGCAAAAGCGACATATAAAGCTATTTCTTACTTACCAACCACTTTCTTTTGCGACCATACAATTCTCTACGTAGCACAAATCATGCAATATTTTTCTAATTAATACGCATATCGTTATGTTATCGTTATTTACATTAACAATTGTAAGTAGATTAGTTTGCACAGATACTGCATGTTACCATAAACACTTATAAGGAAAACATACGTTGTTGGTTATTTCACTGAAACGAACAATTGTATTAATTATTATTATTAATATTAGGGGTTCAAAATTTTCTCATATACCTTGCTCCATCAACTCCCCCTTTGGTGATTTTTAATATCACCACAAAAACCCATGTCATACCAATTTGTCAGATAGCATATTTCTTGTCCATTTGCTTTTTGTTAGTTTTACACGACTGTATCCCTTCCATCTTGTCTTTTTGTTTTCTTATACATGCTTTCTTTCAGTTCTTCCAGTTCTATTTCACTTATTTCTCGCTCCCTTTCTTTATTTATCTTATTTTCTCTTTCTATTTTGTTTTGTCTTTTTCTTCTTTTGATACATATAACGTCAAATCTCACGAATAATACTACTAATATTATTATTGTCGCTGCTATCATAACTTTCCCTATAATCAAACTACTTATTTTAGTAAACCAATTTGATACAGAGGAAAAACTCTTACCAAGTTTCTCCCAGGCATTTTCAACCTCCAGTGGAACAAGTTCTTTGTGCAAATTTGTAATATTCTTTATATACTTTTGTATATTTTCACTTTTATCTGGAATGTAAGTGCAACAATGTTGAACTTTCAGCATTCCACAGACTCCACCCTCCTTTGCCAAAAGAATGTCAAGGGCAAGTCGATTTTGCATCACCATAGCTCTCATGGCAACCATCTCGGTATTTACCATCAAGAACCCTCCAGCAGTATCTGTAGATAAATGATCTACTACTGTGGATAATTTCCGAATTTTAAATGCATTCAAAGATATTCCCACTGCTGGTATCAATGCTCCAAAAATATCACCCACTATTTCTGAAAAACTTTCCCTCTTTCTTCGTGTGAATGTTTTTCCCATCTCGTGTGTTCCTTTTTCTTCTCTATCTACATGAAAAATCTTTGGAAAGACCAGGCCTAAGTAGCACGTCCCATACCAATGGTCCGGCAACCTGTAATAAGCTCGGTTTCCGCAAATATAATAGATCCCAGGAAATATTGGATCTTTTCCCCCTTTGAATCCCCAACCTCCTAAAATTTTATAATTGTCTTGACAATCACTGGAACCCACGAAATAGTTATCATACCTTGTTTTATTTCTACTAATGCACAACTTTCCCTGTTGGGGCCAATCCAAAGTCATAGCTGCATTTGTCCTTTTCTTATCATTAATTTCTTCTTCAATTGCCCAAAGAGGTGTTTTTGTCTCCTCTTCTAACACTTTTCTTTGAAATTTTACTCTTCTATTTTCAACCATTTCTAAAAACACCTTTTCCTCCTTCCTTAACTCACAGGTAAGGTTGTGCTTAATTATGTCATCTAATGTTAGAACTTTATTTTCTAAGAAAAATTCTCCAAATATCCTTGCCTCTTTCATCTTATTCAATTCAGTTATTATAGGAATCTTTGCAAAAATCTTATCTATATCGGTATAGTAATATTCTAACCTTCCTGTTCTATAAAATAGACTAGCTAAAATACTACATGTTATTCCATACGTCAAGGGAAGGTGATGGTAGGTCACACCTTCTGTAACAGACGCAGGTAATTGCATACAAACATAACAATCTCTCACGTCCATTGTTTCTACGTATTCATACAATAATTTTGTGAAAACATTTTTAGAAAAATCAGTTATTGATCTATCTTTATGTAACTCTGCATTATCTTTTAATATGGCTGTTTTCTGCATGTTAGCTTCCTTTTCCTTTTCTGTGTTATTCTCTGATTTGGACGTTTCTTCTACAGCTAATCTAATTGGAATAGTGATTGCTAAAATAAACCATACGGTCATTAATAATCCTGTACAAAAGAAGCACATCTTACACCATCTACGTAAGAACTCACATCTACATGTTCTATTTTTGGTATCTACCATCTTGTTCTATTGTCTATATATATATATAGCAAAACCAAAGGGGATGATGGACGGAGTGTTGAACATTGCAAGCACTCACCCCCAGTCAACTGATTTGGGTTTAATCCATCATCATTCTTTAGCTCACTCCGCCACCCCAGTTCAGACATGGCCATATGCAAATCAGTCTGACCCTGTGCCTCATGGGAACAGCTTGCAATGTTCAACACTCCATCCCCTTTGGTTTTGCTATGTTCGCCCTAAGTTGGCAGGGTATGCCCAGACGTGGGTCCCTTGCTCACTTTGCCACTGGATTCAAGATAGCCTGGCTGATGACGGCTGTTAGCCAGAAACCGGTCCCAGGATGCTTGTTTCCGGTCCAGGGAAGAGATGGCTTGGCAGTTCGGGCTGGACTGTTCCCATGAGGCACAGGGTCAGACTGATTTGCATATGGCCATGTCTGAACTGGGGTGGCGGAGTGAGCTAAGGAATGATGATGGATTAAACCCAGATCAGTTGACTGGGGGTGAGTGCTTGCAATGTTCAACACTCCGTCCATCATCCCCTTTGGTTTTGCTATGTTCGCCCTAAGTTGGCAGGGTATGCCCAGACGTGGGTCCCTTGCTCACTTTGCCACTGGATTCAAGATAGCCTGGCTGATGACGGCTGTTAGCCAGAAACCGGTCCCAGGATGCTTGTTTCCGGTCCAGGGAAGAGATGGCTTGGCAGTTTGGGCTGGACTGTTCCCATGAGGCACAGGGTCAGACTGATTTGCATATGGCCATGTCTGAACTGGGGTGGCGGAGTGAGCTAAAGAATGATGATGGATTAAACCCAGATCAGTTGACTGGGGGTGAGTGCTTGCAATGTTCAACACTCCATCCATCATCCCCTTTGGTTTTGCTATGTTCGCCCTAAGTTGGCAGGGTATGCCCAGACGTGGGTCCCTTGCTTACTTTGCCACTGGATTCAAGATAGCCTGGCTGATGACAGCTGTTAGCCAGAAACCGGTCCCAGGATGCTTGTTTCCGGTCCAGGGAAGAGATGGCTTGGCAGTTCGGGCTGGACTGTTCCCATGAGGCACAGGGTCAGACTGATTTGCATATGGCCATGTCTGAACTGGGGTGGCGGAGTGAGCTAAAGAATGATGATGGATTAAACCCAGATCAGTTGACTGGGGGTGAGTGCTTGCAATGTTCAACACTCCGTCCATCATCCCCTTTGTTTTTTTTTATATATATATATATACAGAAAATGTCTCACCACACCTCAGAAATGACGTCTTAGCCACCCTACGTTCTCACTTTGTCTCGTTTGGTACTTTCTTTAGTTCATTTCAGAATTCTTTCTTTGTCAAATTCGGGGTTTCGTCCAGTCCGGTAAAAAAAATTCTTTAAACTTGTTGCACTTCACCTTTACCCCTTGAGTTGTAGCTTTGTTCAGGGTTCTCGTGAGTGATTTCTTCTTCTTTGATATCAGTCAACGCAATGTATAGCCATTCAGGTGATTTATATTTCAGATTTGCTTTCTTTATTCTTTTTGTTTTCTGCAAGTGTTTTCCACCTTGTTTTTCTTGCTCCTTTTGACTTGTTATTTCATTTACTTGTTCTGCATTCTCTCTATTTAAGTTTATAATCTTGTATCTCAATCTATTAACTTCATAGGGCCAATTATCTCCTTTTCTCTGCTTTTTCGGTTCACTTTCTTTTTCTTCTCTTTCTGCTCTCCAAGTTCTCTTTCTTGTTTCTAATGCCTGTTTTCTTTCTTCTCCACTCTCTTCTGATTCTGTTTCAGACCTTTCTTTATTGTCTCTTATCTTGAACTTTATTGTTTCACTCCTTTCATCTAGTTCTGATCCTTCTTGTGTTTTTCTTCTGTCCCTCCTCGAGGTTCTTCCAAATTCGCGTCGATCTCTCTATCTGTTTCTATATTTCCCTGTTCCTTTTTTCGCCGGTCTGTCCCTATTGCTCCTCGGGATTCTTCCGATTCTTCTATCTTTCTATTTGAAACTATCCCTTCTTCATCTATTAGAATAATTTCTGAAGGATCTTTACCATAACTTCTACTTGGTTGCTCACTATTGCTGTTTTTTTGCTCAGTTTCTTCGTTTATGATATCAGTCTTCCAATCCTTTTTCAGACTTTCATCACAATCTGAGCGATCTGTATCAGATGCTGAACTGGTGTCTGATATTTCCAGATGTCGACTTACAGGTCGATCTTCAAGTTCTGGAACCTTCGCTATTTCACTATCTTCTTCTGTCGTTGAACTTGTACTTGGGTCTTCCAGATGTCGACTTTCAGGTCGATCTTCAAGTTCTGGAACCTTGTTTGTTTCTTCTTCTGCATCGGATGCTGAACTGGTATCAGATATTTCCAGATGTCGACTTACAGGTCGAGTTTCAGGATCTGGGACTCTGATGGTGTGGCTGGCATGTACCCAGTGTTTCACTCCTGCACATTTGACTGCAGTTGTTGTTACCAGGATCACTTGTCGTGGTTGGTCCCAACGGGGAACCAAACAGTTTCTTCTTCTGTGGACTTTTATGCGGATCCAGTCTCCTGGATTCAAATCATGAGCTGGTTTTCTTTCGAGAGTGGTCGCATCCGGTCCAACCTGATGAAACACAGAACGTACCACATCAGCCAATCCTTTGCAATAATCCAACACGAGATCATCAGTTATAGTCAGCAGTTTGTTGACAGGTACATGTGCTTGTCTCATTGCTCGTCCCATGATTATTTCGTGGGGACTCAGACCTGTCTTTCTTTCAGGTATGCTTCTGATAGTCATTAAGACCAATGGCAAAGCATCTGGCCATTTGAGTCCTGTGGCTTGACACATTTTCCCTAACCTATTCTTTATTGTTCCATTCACTTGTTCTACTACTCCAGAAGCCTCTGGTCTGTATGCACAATGCAGTTTCTGTTTAATACCAAGTGCTTCACATATCAATTGAATTAATTCGTTCTGAAAATGTGTTCCTCTATCTGTTTTAATCGTTACTGGAAAACCATACCTTGGAATGAATTCTCTCAGCATGAGTTTTGCTACTGTAATTCCATCATTTCTTCTGGTCGGGTAGGCTCCCACCCAACGAGAGAACAAACAGACGACTACAAGAACATATCTTAGTCTATTGCTTGGGGGCATTTTGATAAAGTCCATCTGCATTCTCGTGAAAGGACCTCCTTCTCGTCCTATTGTTCCTAGACTCACGACTGTCTTCCTTCCTGGATTTATTTGTTGACAAACTAGACATCTTTGACAAAGACTCTCAGCTATGGCTCTGAATTTTGGGTTATACCAGGTTTGTCTGAAAAGTCTGATCATCGCATCCCTTCCGATATGAGCTTGTCCATGGTACATCCGTGCCATGTCAGAAATCATGCTATCAGGCATGACTGGTCTTTCGTCTCTGTAAACCCAAACATCATTTTCCTCCCTTTTCCTGCATCCTGCTTTTATCCAGCTATCCTTTTCTTCATCATCTGCTGCTTCCTGTAATTGTCTCACCTCATCCCATGTCTCGACAGGGTTAGTAAAAAGCAAAGGACACGAAACATGCTCTCTTTCCCTGCCTCGGTTCAATGAGACTACATTTTTGGCACAATACTGAGCTATTTCATCGGCAAACTTGTTGCCCACTGTTATGTAGTCTTCCCCATTTTTGTGTACATTGCACTTCACCACTGCAATCTGTTTAGTCAGCTGTATCGCCTCAAGCAACCTTCTCTCAAACTCACCATTTCTGATTGGAGTTCCTGCAGATGTCAAGAAACCTCTCTGGGACCAGATCTGCCCAAAATCATGTACCACTCCAAAGCCATATTGGCTATCCGTGATCACTGTGATTCGGACATTCCTTCCCAGTTTGCATGCCTGAATTAGAGCAACTAGTTCAGCCACTTGGGCAGAACGTATTCCTTTCAAACAAGATGCTTCCATTACGGCAGCTACTGTACATACTGCATATGCTGCACTCAAAACTCCTTCACTCGTTCTTAAACATGAGCCATCCACAAACAGTACATAATCTGATTCTTTTAAAGGCTCATCTTTAATGTCAGGTCGCGGTTTTGTGCAATACTCGAGTACATTCAGGCAATCATGGTCAACTTCATCCATGTCTATCATATTCTCCTCATCCGGCAATGATGTCGAAGGATTTACATTTGTGCATCTGTCAATGGTTACATTGTCTGCACTTAAAATCACTTTTTCATACCTAGTCAGCCGACTATGTGTCATGTATTGAGTTTTGGTCCTTGTCAAAAGAATTTCCACAGAATGAGGAACATATACTCTCAATGGATAACCCATCACAATGCCTTCACTCTGTTCCAGACTCACACAAGTAGCAGCTACTGCTTTCAGACATCCAGGCAACGTTTTTGCTACCGGATCTAAAACAGCTGAAAAATACGCAATAGGTCTTTTCATGTTTCCATGTCTTTGCACTAAGACGGAAAACGCACATCCATCTCTCTCACTACAATACAGCTCAAAATCTTTTTCATAGTCAGGCATTCCCAGTGCCGGAGCTTCACATAGTTTCGTATTTAATTCTTTAAACGCCTTCATTTCTTCATCATTCAATTCAAAAGGATCTTTAACATCCTTTTTTGTCAAACGCTGTAATGGTTTTGCAATTAATGAAAATCCACTTATCCATTATCGACAATATCCAACCATTCCCAGGAACATTCTTACCTCTCTTTGTGTCATTGGAGCTCTCATTCCTTGAATTATTTTTATTCTTTCGGTCGTTACTTTTCGCACTCCCTTTTCAATCTTATGACCTAAGTATTGAACCTCCTGTTGACAAAATTGTAATTTTGATGGGGACACTTTATGTCCTCCTTTTGCTAAATGGTTCAGCAAAGCAATTGTGTCGGCAACACATGCTTCCTTTGTTTTTGATGCCACCAATAGGTCATCAATGTACTGAACCATCACAGATTTTTCGGGCATTCTCAAATCTTCCAATGACTTCTTTAGGATCTGATTAAAGATTGAGGGGCTTTCTGTATACCCCTGAGGAATTCGGCACCATGCCAAAATACGCTCTCCAAACCTAAATGCAAATAATGGCTGGCTATCTGAATGTAATGGGATAGAGAAAAATGCATGGCACAAATCAATGACAGTGTACCATTCCGCTTCACGTGGAATCTGATACAGAATTACAGCAGGGTTTGGTACAATTGGACAACAAGGAACAACGATTTTATTTACCTTTCTCAAATCTTGCACTATTCTATATGTTCCGTTCGGCTTTTTCAGTCCCATTATAGGCGAATTACATGGACTGCTCATTATTTCTCTCAGAATTCCTTGTTCTATCATTTTGTTTATTACAGGTGTTATTCCTTCAATTATTTCTGGCGTCAATTTATACTGTGGAGTATTTGGGTAATTTGTTCCTTCTTTAACAGAAATTTTAACAGGGTCTACTCCTTTCATTAACCCTATATCTTCACTGTTTCTTTAAGTTCAATTGGGATTTTCTCTACATCAAACACAGGAAATAAATCATTCACTTCTGAGTCTAAATTTACCATTGTCATTTTATACAGTACATCTTCATCGGGGGTCTGAAATGCAATCCCATCTGGAGTACAATAGATGGTGCAATTCATCTTGCAGAGTAGATCGCGTCCTAATAAATTCACAGGACTGCAATCACACACCACAAATCGGTGCATTTCTCTGAATGGTCCAATCTTTACCTCTACTAATTTGGTAAGAGGCGCCTTAATCTGCTGATTTGAGACACCAATGACTTGGATATGTTCACCTGAGAGAGGAAGGTTTGGAATTTCCACTGATCTAACAGTAGAACGGGTAGCTCCAGTGTCCACAAGGAATGTTACATTTGCACCATTCACTTCTCCATCCACAAATGGACCTGCTTGATCTACCTCTAGAGTTGCGCCAAGCACGCACTCTTCCTCCTCTCTTAGGCACCGTCATAAACTTTCATCCGACTCATTCCCATCCTGTCGTAACCAATATTGCAGCTGCGCGCGGCAATTGTGTTACCTGCTCTCCTCCGTAGAATCCTGTCTCTGCACTGTATCTTTGTGGATTTACACTCTTGGGAAGTGGTGGTTGAGGCACCTGACTCTGCTGAGTAACTACCTGCGGTTGCTGCAGCTGTTGGTAACTCACCTCACTCTGCACCTGTGGATTTAATGATTGATTTTCCGCATTAGCTTTTGGAGGGAATTTACACTCGTTTCTCCAATGCCCTAACTTTCCGCAATTGTGGCATGGCCACTTTTTCTTTGCCTCTTCTATGCTCATTTGGCCTTTTCCTTTACCTATATTCGGTTTGGATTTAGTTTGTCCTGCCTCATTACCCTGATTATTCAGTTGAGCTTCTTGTTTCTCTGCAACTTTCACTTGTGCCCACATCGCTTTCTCTTTTAATTTACGTTGTCTACATTCAATGTCATCACTGCAATATTTAGCATACCTCAAAACTTTGTCTACTGTGCTGTTCTGCCAACAGATCATATGCTGTTTGATCATCTCACTTATCTCTGGTTTTAACCCATAAACAAATCTATATACAAAATGACTCATATCTTTCTCATTTAAAGTCTCATAGCCACTAAACTGTTTGAAAACCAGAAGTAGCCTCTCGTAATAGGCATGTACAGATTCCTTACTTTCCTGTGTGGTTCTATCAATTTTTACCCAATTGGTTTCTTTGGGTGGAATTTTGTTTTTCAAAAAGGTAATAACTTGGTCGTATTTCCTCATAACTTCTGGTCCTGGCGCTCCTGTTTTTGCATCTCTTGGGTATTCTACAGTTGGCCAATCAATGGTAATCTTACACTCTGTCCATAAATCAGCTGGTAGTACAATGTCAAATAATCCATCCAAATCTACCCACAACACCTTCGAAACCTTAACAAACCTTTCCACTTGTCTGTACCATTCTACAGGCTTTTCTCTCAATTTTGGGAAGTCATTAGTAAATGACAGTATATCTTGTCTGGACCAAGGGACATGCACATAACTACCTCCTGGAGTTTCTCTCATCGGATACTCCCTTACAACTGGTTCTTTGTCTGTCACCGCAAAAGCCAAAGACGCCTTATCGGTCGTTTTCTCATTCCTTTTAGTCCACCTGCTTCTCCATCTGTCCACATCACCCCATTTTCTCAACAAAACAATCAATTCTTTTATTTGGGTTAACCGTCCTGATGTGTTCAAGTTTTCTATATCTTTCTTGCAAAAATCTACCCTATATGGTTTCTGCAAACTCCTCACCTTTACAAATTCTACTCCTAGTTCATTCGCTACCTCTTCTAATTTGTCATGCAAATTTCTAGCTCTCCATGTAATACTTTTACACAAAAACATAATCTCATCATCCTATGTTTTTAATTTTTCTGTACCAATAGTCCCTAAAATTAATTCTTCCATGTCTATTTTTAGCCTAATTACATCTAGTGGTTTTGGTTCTGTCTCTTTCTTTTGCAGGGTTTTCATCCATTCATTCAATTCATCGGGAGTTGGACCTAAAGGTGTACTATTTATTTCTACCCAATTTCTATTCCTCTCTGGTGTTTCTGATGCTGACTCAGTTCCCATAGGAATCCTCCTAAACTCGCTCTCATTTATCGTCAAATTTGTTGGTGGGCTCGGTCTATATGAGCTGACCAAATTTCTCACTCCTTCATTTTCTAGTTCCATCCCTTCTTTCCTTCTTTGCAAATTTGAATTCATGGGAATGACTAAAGAATGTTCATCTAGTTTCTGATTCTCAAAAACTGGTATTACTGGACCTATTGTTACTGGTACAGTTACGGCTTCCATATTCATTGTTAATTCTCTTATTTTCTCAGTCCATTCTCTCGTGGTTTTTGCTAATTCGGTTGTATTGTCACTTTCAACCTTTTCACTTTGTGGGGTTTTCAACTGTTCTTGTGCCCTATTTATTTCGTATCTTCGTTCTGGACCTTTATTCCTCCCAGTTTCCATTGGCGGTGCATTAGGTGTCACCACCGCAGAATTCTGTTGGTATGGAGGTGGGTTTCGATTTAAAATATCTTCCAGCAATTCATCCTCTGTCTCGCTACCACCATACCCGTATCTTTCAGTAGCTATATGTTTCTTTTTCTCTGTACACTTTCTTCTCGCTTCCTCTTCTACGGTAAAGGCTGGAAACAAACCTCCGGTCATATTAGCATATCTCCAACGCTTTATTCTATCCTCATGATTCACTCCCCACAGTCTTCCAGGAACAAAATCATGATTCTTAACTCCTCTGAATCTATCTTGTTCATACATCTCATCTTCCCATTCACTTAACGCTTCAAACTGTGTTGGTCTAGGTCTTGGCTCAAGCTTCGTCATTTTCTCTCTTAAATTCCGAAGTACAGCTACGCTAAACGATCCGTTCTCTGGAAAAGCCAATACTCCATCATTCTGAGTATATTTTGTCCAATTTTCTAACCAAATGCAAGTATGATAACCATATTTCAGCATCATATGCAAAGCTGGTGTTTTCGGCGGAGGAATTACCTGTCCCTCTCTAGTCACTACCTTCTTGTCTTTCTTAAAGAAGTTCTTAATTTTCGCCATCCATGACGGTTTCTCTCTACCACATTCATAATAAGCCATATTTCACGATTTCTTTCCCTTCTGCAAGCTCGTAACTCTGCTCTGTTCTTTATGTGCTATTCGGACCTATCCCAGCGCGTCTCACACCAACGCACCAATCCGAAGCCTCTACGTCACTCCTATTCAGACCTATTCCAGCGCGTCTCACACCAACGCACCAATTAGAGCATTTTCCGTGTTTCTATCGCACTGGTTAATCCCAGCGCGGCTTTTTGTCTACGTCAGTTCTGCTCCTGACCCCTCCTTTACAAATTTTATCGGCAATTCTTTTTCTTGACTAAATCTTATTAATTACAACATAAAACACATTTCCATTGTCTGTTTTCGCTAAACAAAAGTGATAGTTTTACTCTATCGTACAAGAATACAGTTTTGTTCGATAAGTGTAGCACTTCCCTCTACCTTACCCTTCTTTCAAGCAAGGGGTAAACCCGTTTCTCTGGGGATAAAACACATGTGGAGACTACACTGCTCCTGAGAATTAAGGCCAGAGTTTCACAAGAAAACCGGTTGCTATTTCACTCACACACCTTTTATACGTAAATTGTCCCTATCATAACACAACCTGTGTTATCACTATTTTGAAAACCTAGACAATGCACTATTCCATGTGACTTCTCTTGCCACACGTGTCCACTTCCTACTTTCCGGAAGCTTCAAAATTTCCGACTTACATATAACATAACGCAACTCAACATAAAGTGTTAGACATGAAATAATCAATAATCACCAAACTAATCTATAGTAACCATAACTCTGCTACCAAGAAATCTGATCCAGCGCTATCAATAAAATCTCTTCTCCTCTAGGCATTGACATCCAGGTTGGGAAACATTCTTCTCCACAACTATACCAATATGACGGTGGGGCCCATAACACCGCATAAACATTCACTCACTCATATATTCCCTGGAACTCATCCGCCTTTACTTAGGAGAAAAGTTAAAATGAGTTGCTGGAAGGAGACGGGATACCTTTTAAATCAACATGATAATTCTCAAATTTCTGAGGTATTCCGCTCATTGGTCGATGGACCAACTAGGAGGAATCAGTTGATGGTGATTAAGACCAGCTCAATCACTATAAACTCTTATTAAGCATTTACAATTAGTATTGAGCTAAAGAACCACAGACTCGTAAATTTAATTATAATATAGTTTATCTAATTTTTATAAGCATGAATAAAATCAGTTTTATTAATCAAATCAATACATTTATTATCATTATAAGGAATAAATTGAAATTGCAATGCATACCCTTTTGATGGAAAAATAAAGTTCGTCACAGCTGTTAAATTCAGATCCCAGCATAGAACTTCCCAAAACTGACTGTCTGTCCTGCTAAACAGGCCTCCTCGACGGACCACCTATACAGGTTTTCCGCCACAATCTCGTTCTCTCTCAATCAAATTTAAGAGTAAAAGATTAATCGTATTAAAATATAAAGGCCTATAGGAAAATAGCAGTGGCTTCTCCAGCGTTGGCGTCCAGTGCTCAATAAAAATATGTAAAAACAGCGCTCCTCCTACTTCAGAGTAAGTCCTCTTATACCCTAATACTAGCTTACTAAACAGAAATGTTACATTTTGGGGGCAAGATTCACTCTAATTGGTCCATTTGAGGGGTGGCATACATCTCATTATTACCTTCCTTGCTCAAACTAGTTCCAAAGAATGTTCATAACTGTGTCCTTTCTCACGGGTTCAGGACATTACCAATCCAATTGACAGTCTTTATTTGTATCTTCTTTCAGATACTTTATTTTAAACAGTTCATTGTCCATTCACGAATGCACTGCTGGTTCTCACACTTGTTCGCCAAGTCCCCCTTTGGCACACGCTCGGGTAATAAGGTCATCACAACCTTGATCCCTCTTCCATCCTAGGCTTTGGAAATAACCACGTGATGCATTCGTTCACAGCTTTTTCTTCCGCTTGGAAGCCATCTTGCGCAATCGCATTCTAGCTTGTTTGCCTCAGCAGCCAGTTTTACAGCACGGCCTAGCAGGCCTGAGCGAACTATCATAGAAATAAACAGAAAATAGTTAAGAATAAAGAAAATAAGCCTTTTCGTTTCCCTCCCGTCATTCTACGTACCCCAGTTAGGTGTTACCTAGCAAAAGCGACATATAAAGCTATTTCTTACTTACCAACCACTTTCTTTTGCCACCATACAATTCTCTACGTAGCACAAATCATGAAATATTTTTCTAATTAATACGCATATCGTTATGTTATCGTTATTTACATTAACAATTGTAAGTAGATTAGTTTGCACAGATACTGCATGTTACCATAAACACTTATAAGGAAAACATACGCTGTGGTTATTTTGCTGAAACGAACAATTGTATTAATTATTATTATTATTATTAGGGGGTTCAAAATTTTCTCATTTACCTTGCTCCATCACCAGGCAGGCCAAAAGCTCTTTCCACAAGAGGCAAAGAAGCTACTGCTGCTTGAATTAGAAATGTGCCTCTTAGGCAAGGCAGCTATGTGGACATACTGCCAAACCTTCACTATTGTTTGTACCCAGATGGACTCTGAGGATGTTTGTGGTTAACTGTCCTTATGCTGTCGCTCCCCTTTAGCTTTAGCATCTTTAATCTTGAAGCTGCTGTTCCTAGAGGCCCTGCGTTTATCAAATACATCAGGCGTCAACTTGAGGTGACCAATAATGTGATTGTGAGAGGTACAAGAACCCTGGGAGGGCTTCCATTCTCCTCCAGGGCCATAGGGTCCGAGGGACAGCAGAGAGTCAATGAGTCTCCCATTCATGGCGACTGTACAGGCACCTTGGTGTGCTCACCTGCCACTGGCCTGAGGCATCCCGCTCCACCCAGGCACAGATCTGGAAACAAGGTGCAAATTCTCTGGATCTTTCATGGCAAAAAATTATGTATTTTGCAAAGTTAGAGCTCCTGTAGAACCCAGGCATGCCCCCTGACATGGACATCAATAACAAACATGAAGCAGTGCTTTATGTGAGTAAGTACATTGCATCACCCCTGCCCAGCAACTCATTCTGGGAGGATCTCTGTCAGAAATACAGGAGGTCCCTGGGAGGAGAAGCTCCATGGGCCTATTCTCCAGCCACTCTTCAGCCAAAAGAAGGAGCTGTTGTCGATTACATCCATCGTACGCTTGGACCCCTTGTCGTACTTAAAGGAAATTACTCTCATCAAATATCAGCGGTGAATGCATTGCTCAACCCCTCAAGACACAAAGTCAACATAAATCAACGATTATTAAGGACCTACATAGTGATTCATGGTAGGCATAGAACCAGCCTGTTTGGTGATGAAAGGCGCTCGAGGTGTCGTCCATGGTAAGTTAAGTATGAAAGACCTGGAAACACTTCCAGACATTGGACCTCTCCTCAAGTTACCAATCAGGGCTGAAGAAAGTCAGTGGGAGGAGTATGTTCAGGAACCCCAAAGCTAGCATGAGAGCTCTGCTGGAGACACTTCAAGGGAGGCTAGGGAGCCTTACACATATCGTAAGATTCCAGATGACTCCATTTCATCCTGGACACCATGTTCCAGTAGTGGACATTCAGTTAACCCACTGCCTTCTGAGAGGTACATTCGTGCTACATTGCAATTGAGTCAATTGGAGTCAAGTTCTAGATTACACCTGTGTGTAAAAGAAAACAACTGGAGTGAAGTGTAGCATTTCTGATGGCAAGGCGTTATCTGGCAACCTACTGTACCTGCTATATTGCAAAAAGACAGTCTCTGAGCTTTGTTAGCAAACATGTGCCCATGGATAATGCTATTCTCTACCCCTCCATCATCCCTGCACTGTCTGGTAAGGCTGTGTCATGTAGTTCCTACAAATCTATATAGGATCTGAGCGTTTAGACAACATAAACTAAGGGATTGGTGTCCAGACTGATTCCAGACACCCCCATAGGATATGTTAGTCTGTAGACAAGCTAGCTCACAGTGCCACTATGTTCCCCTCTTACCAAGGAGCAAATAGTTTCTGGCAACTATCGAAGATGACAACCCTGACCCCTCAGGGATTATGGTAACAGTGCAGTACTTTTAGCTCAGTCACTCGTGCTTACTTTGTCTCAGAGAGATACACAGAATAAACGGTGGGGACGTTCTCAATAAGCATTTATTGAACCAGCGTCATTCTAGTGTAAAATACGTGTGCTGCAACAACCATGAGACAGAAACAAATATATACGGTTATAAGCACCAGCAGAGTAAAGAAAAGTTAGAATTCTACCATAGTGCTAAAACAATGAATAAATGCAGGCATATAGATACATGACAGTAATAATGCGTACTCCTACGATGCAAACCTAACTAGATGTACCTAAGTGTACCTAGCATGTATGTAGATGTATAGCCAAGAATCCCCTTAGGATAAAGCCAACCCCATTACCTGATGTCGGAGAGTGAAGGACCCCGTCTTGGTCTCAAGAAGGACACCCCACGAGGGATGTCAGACCACTGCGTTCTGGAGTGTCTGCGTGCAGGAACCTCAGCGTCTCGCGTAAGCGTGTCAGCATGGAAGTCTTCTTCTCCTCTAGTTTGCCCAGTGAAGATGTAGTGCTTATATACCCGAAAGGTACCCTCAGGGGTTCTACCTAGAAGTGTACTATGGGCATGTCGGGCAAGGATGACGATAGAGGTGACCCTTATACAGAGTTATTATGCAGAAGTGGTAATCCTCCTGTGATAATGAGAATCCTCATGCATAATACATGAGGCTAGTTTTCGGAGAAAGCCACACGACAGTCATGTAGCAGCTAACTAGGTAAAAGGTCAGCGCCAGACCAGTTATGTAGAACAATGGTAGGACAGGTGTAGGTAAAAGGTCGTGCAACTGCCTAGACCTATATTGGGGTACATTGGGATTCATAACAGCTGGATCGCTAATTCTGGAGACCAACTAGCATTTTTCATGCAAGTCCCATGTTTTTAGCCTAATCACTTCTCCTACCTTAATATTTTTCCAAAGTTAATTGTCTCTGCGTGTTATTTGTACCTGCCAGGTATTTTTGGAGTGTAATCGTGTCCCTTTCAGCTTCTGCATCTCAGAGCTCATCAATACAAATTTCTCCTGGTTCCCTCGTGTGAAATTTTTGTCTACAATAATAATCATTTTTTGCTGCTTGGTGTTGTGCTGTCTGCCTTTCCAGTGTCTCATGATTTAGGCTAACACATGCAGTGCATTGTCCTTTATTGCATTTCCCTCCCCAAACAAGCACATTTCCAATTGCTCGGTGCACTGCTGTCACAATAACAAATTGTACAAATTAAAGAGCTCTCTTGTGGCTCCTGTGTCCGCTCCATTCTCCAGCACTGGCTTGCTGGAGAGGTAGGGGGTTTGATTTCATTGTGGTAGACATCTTCAGGCATATCCTGTTCATGCTGTTATCAACAGGAGAAGTGGCTGGCATGGTGTGAGCCACCTGGAGTGTATTTCTCACAATATGATTCGTGCCTTTGTTGCTAGATATGTGTTGCTATCTTGGCAGGCTACACAAATCTCTGCCCAGCAGGACTGAGACAGCGGCTGCACCATTGTCGTCAATGACATGGCAGCGACTAAAGCAGAACATTGTGAACCGTTCACTAGAATGAGAGAACTATGCTTGATGTAGGCACGAGTCACCTTAACTAGCCGATAGCACATAAACATGGAACATGCAGGGATGTAACGCAGGCCGCCGCAGCCTCTGCGAAGCAGGAGGGAAGTCCTGCCCTTCAAGGGCCCATCCAATCTACACATGGCCTTTGAATATCTGTGCCATATGGGAGTCTCAGGGCCCCTAACCACATTCATGGTCATGTAATAGCAATATTTGAATCAGCCAGCATGAGAAACATACCCATCACCTTCCCCTGATTAGCGGCTGCGGCTTACTTTCATCCTCAGAATTTTTGTTTATTGGCATTTGCCAGACAAAGCCCTACTGGTAATGGCATCACAAATAAATATATAAATATTTCTACTGTACACAGGCAGGCACCCCAAAACGGCTATCCTGGAACTGAAGAGAATGACAAATTAGGCTCCCAGACATGAGGCACAGTCCTTCCTGAATAACCCTCTTCTCTGAAATCTTTTTATGGACGCCCAATGTAGCAGAATTTCAAATTTGAGACATTGCATTATGCATAAAGCTTATAAGGAGTCATATCTGGAGTACCATTGAAAGATAACCCTACATTTCATCCTGCCCCCCAAGCTAGACCCAGCAGCTACAGATCTGCCCACAGACGTGAATTCAAGTGGCGTAAGCAGTAATGACAATTCTATCAAGGTGTAAAGCAACAGCTTACTTATAACCTTGCCAACTCTGGTCGCCTTCAAGAAAAGTCTAAAACCAGCTTTTCTGATGGATACATCTGCCTGTGGATTCCTCACCTTTTGAATTATCCCAATGTGTATCATTCCATGGAATGAGAAATGTAGTTGTACGCGCACAACCTCTTGTTGATCAAAGCTGTAAACAATATAATGAATTAGGATGTGCTCCTGGGGTAACGCTCTCCGGTCCAGAGCGCAGGATACTTGTACAATGGGATAGCGCACCCACACACTTGGGTGAGTCCCCCTGGGCACAATCAGGACCCAACACAGGGTTTAATACAATATTTTAGCAATTTGCAAAAGAATGGTCGATCCAAATAAAATAGTTTGATTTCCACAGTTATATTTTGACTGTTACATGGATTTCAACTTTCAATCCATGGTGAACTTCTGACAATCATCAATCGCTGTACATAAAACGATGTTCATCAATCATATGTTCCAATGCATTTCGGGCTCAACGCCCTTCATCAGGGAACAATAAGTTGCATGAATAGCGAGTGGTCGGCAGTGAACCGTCTCCCCGGCCGGGGGAGGATTGATGAACATCGTTTTATGTACAGCGATTGATGATTGTCAGAAGTTCACCATGGATTGAATGTTGAAATCCATGTAACAGTCAAAATATAACTGTGGAACTCGAACTATTTCATTTGGATCGACCATTCTTTTGCAAATTGCTCAAATATTGTATTAAACCCTATGTTGGGTCCTGATTGTGCCCAGGGGGACTCACCCAAGTGTGTGGGTGCACTATCCCATTGTACATCATTCCATGGAAACATTTCTCCTCAGCTCTTCCACGTCGACGAGGACGTCACAATGGAATGGCTCCACACGCGACTCTGCGTGACATAATCGGAGCCATTAGAAGACCTCATCGGCGTGCTGACGTCAGTTCCCTTTATTCCGCGCCTACGACGCATAGCGGTTTATCCAGGCTGTCCATTTCTGGCAGATTTCTTCGATACTGTTGCTGCAACTTTGTAGCTTCTTAAGATGTCTCCTCCTAGGAAGTCGTGATTCAAGCCATGCAGGGAATGCAGGGGTCAGATGTCCCTCACTGACCCTCATGAAGATTGTCTTTGGTGTTTGTCTTCAGATCACGATGTTGGGACATGTTCATTTTGCAAACGAATGAATCTGAAGGCTTTGAAGGAGAGGGAGGCCAAGTTATTCATGGCCAAAGCTAAGAGGCAGAATAGGGGTTGCAGGAGATCTCGGACCCGGTCAAAGTGTTGCTGACTCCTCATACTTCGAGATCCTCCAAGAAGCATAGTAAGAAGCGGCGCCATGGTTCTTGGTGTCGCTCTTCGAAGGATGTGACTCCGAAGTCGGTGTCTCCGAGTCTTAGGCGACATCGCAGAGATGAGATATCTCCAACACCTTCTCCAGGGGTGTCTCCTGCTCCATCTCTGGCATCGAGGGCTGTTACTCCTCCGACTCTGGGGAATGTTACTCCTCCTTCGGCGCCGAGGTCTGCGCTCTGCATCCGGCGCCGAGAACTCCGACTCCACAACTCGAGCTGAATTTAGTGCCTCCAGGTACGACTCCAGAGCCCGTTGTCCCGGATCCGTCATATCCAGCATTCCTGACTCCGGGATCGGATCTGTCTCATTTTTTAAATGCTATGTTTAGCATTTTCGCAAGCGCTGTGAATCCTTCTGGTGTGCATGCGTCCCCATAGGTCCACTTGCATACTCTCTTTGAGGGTTTCCACTTCATTTTCCGCAAGCACCTTTCATGCCCTTTATGCCTGTAACTCTGGGTAGTTGGCCTCCACCGGCGCCGAGGTGCCGACTCCGTTGCATTTTGAAGAGTGCCGAGGCCTTTTGAATGGATCATCCCCAGCACCGTCTGGATCTGATCCGGCGCGTGCTCAACCTCAACCGACTTCATTCCAGGTTCCTTTGGATGTTCCTGCAATGCCGGCTCTGAAGTCAACGGCGCCGCCTCTGGCGACGCTGATACCGAGAATGAGATCTCGGTGAGAGGCTCAAAGGCTGGTGGGAGAGGAATAATACCAGGAGGAGTATGAGGGAGCTGAAGAAGGGGAAATTGTGGACCTTGACCCCGAGTTTGAGGGATTACAAGAAGCAAGTGGTCTGCATACCGGTGTTGAGACAGAATATCGAGTTGGAAATGTCGACTTACACAAATATCGAGTTGGAAATTTCGTGATTCAGAAATATCGACAGCAAGAATATCGTGGTCAAGAATATCGAATTTAAGGTAAGAAATATCGTTTTTAATAATATATGTCATTAATATTGTTTGTAAAAATATAGTTGTTTTAAATATCGATTTTTAATTAGTGTTATGTATTTTAGTTTATATTTTAAATGTATATGATGTATGTTTTTTTGTAAAAGTATTGTATATGTTTTTTAATATCTGTGTTAAATTTTTAGTAGTTATCAATTTAATTTTAAGTAAATTTAGCATTTTTTAGTTCTGTAGTGGGTTGTGGGTTTATAGGGGAATAGGGTGGGAAGTAATTTACTTATAATAAATTAATGATTATTTTTTATTTATTTAATTTAGATGTTATAGTGTTAATTGTGGGAAGTAATTTATAATTAATTCTGATAATTGTGTAGTTTTTAGGTGCGGGTTGTGGGGTTTATAGGGGTAAAGGGTGGGAAGTAATTTATTTTTAATTAATTAATTAGTTGTTAATTTATATTTAATTGATTGAAAATTAATTATGGAAATTGTGCAATTAATTTTAAGTGCGGGTTGTGGGGCTTATAGGGGTAAAGGGTGGGAAGTAATTAATGTTTAATTAATTAATAATTAGTTGTTAATTTATATGAACTAATTAAGTATGGTAATTGTGTGATTTTTAGGTGTGGGTTGTGGGGTTTATGGGGTAAAGAGTGGGAAGTAATTTATGTTTAATTAATAATTAGTTAATTTATATTAACTAATTAATTCATAATTAATCATGGTAATTGTGTGTTTTTGTAGGTGTGGGTTGTGGGGTTTATAGGGTAAAGGGTGGAAGTAATTTATTTTTAATTATTGAATAATTAGTTCTTAATTAATATTGATTAATTAATTGAAAATTAAATATGGAATTTGCATAATTAATTTTAGCTGTGGGTTATGGGGGTTTATAGGGGTAAAGTGTGGGAAGTAATTTAATAATAATTGGTTGATCATTAATGTTAATTAATTGATTTTTAATTAGGGTAGTTGTTTATATTTTTGTGTGTGTGGGCTTTACTTTTTTAGGGGTAAAGGGTGGGGAGTAAATTAATTTTACTTACTTTATAATTAGTTTTTATGTATTATTAGTTTTTTAATTGAAAATAAGTTTTAATTGTGTAATTAATTTTGTTGCAGTTTAATTTTACCAGTGGTTTGTGGGGATTATAGGGGTATAGTGTGAGAAGTTTATTAATTTGTTTGTGAATTAATAATATTTCTTTAATTGGTAATTAATTATGTTGATTATATAAGTACATTTTTTTATAAAATTTATATGTGGGCTGTAAATTGTGTGGTGTTATGAAGTAGGAAATAAAAAAGTAAATTTATGTAATAATTGATGTTTTTACTTCTAAAAAATGTCCAATTAAAAATATTTATTTGTTTAAAAATTATTTAGTATTTTATTTAATATAATATTTGTAGTTATTTGTCATATGCATTTAACGTTATAATATATATTTTTTAAAGTGTAATATTAAATATATTTTAATTTTTAATATATTTATATATGGTTTTATTTATTTTGTTTTTTAAATATATTTGTTGTTAATATTTTGTTTGTTTTTACTTTTGACCTGACTGGAGTGAGAATATTAATTGTTACCCCTTTGCAATCCAACATTTTCCCTACTGTTGCACTGATTGGAGTGGGAATAGTAAATTTTATCTTGCCACTATCCAACACTTTTCCTACTGTTGCACTCACTGGAGTGGGAATAGCAAGTTTTACCTCTCCGCTATCTAACACTTTCCCTACTGCTGCACTCATTGGAGTGAGAATAGTAATTTTTACCCCTACGCAATCCAACACTTTCCCTACTGTTGCACTCACTGGAGTGGGAATACTAAGTTTTACCCCTCCGCTATTAAACACTTTCCCTACTGCTGCACTCATTGGAGTGGGATTAGAAATTTTTACCCCAACGCAATCCAACACTTTCCCTACTGTTGCACTGACTGGAGTGGGAATAGCAAGTTTTACCTCTCCGCTATCTAACACTTTCCCAACTGTTGCACTCATTGGAGTGGGAATAATAATTTTTACCCCTCTGCTAGCCAACACTTTCCCTACTGTTACACTCACTGGAGTGGCAATAGTAAGTTTTACCGCTTCGCTGTCAAACACTTTCCTTACTGTTGTACTCACTGGAGTGGGAATAGTAAGTTTTACCCCTCCGCTATCTAACTCTTTCCCTATTGTTGCACTCATTGGAGTGGGAATAGTCATTTTTACCCCTATGCAATCCAACACTTTCCCTACTGTTGCACTCACTGGAGTGGGAATAGTAAGTTTTACCCCTCCGCTATCCAACACTTTCCCTACTGTTGCTCTAATTGGAGTGGGAATAGTCATTTTTAGCCCTACCCAATCCAACACTTTCCCTACTGTTGCACTGACTGGAGTGGGAATAGTAAGTTTTACCCCTCCGCTATCCAACACTTTCCCTACTGTTGCACTCACTGGAGTGGGAATAGTAAGTTTTACCCCTCTGCTAACCAACACTTTCCCTACTGTTACACTCACTGGAGTGGGAATAATAAGTTTTACCCCTCGGCTATCCAACACTTTCCCTACTGTTGCACTCACTGGAATGGGAATAATAAATTTTACCCCTCCGCTATCCAACACTTTCCCTACTGTTGCTCTAATTGGAGTGGGAATAGTAATTTTTAGCCCTACACAATCCAAAACTTTCCATACTGTTGCACTGACTGGAGTGGGAATAGTAAGTTTTACCCCTCTGCTATCCAACACTTTCCCTACTGTTGCACTGACTGGAGTGGGAATAGTAAGTTTTACCCCTCTGCTATCCAACACTTTCCCTACTTTTGAACTGACTGGAGTGGTTAGTTTAAGTTTAAAGATTTTTAAATAGTTTAATGTTTTAATTTATAATAGAATGGGTTTTATTAATAGATTTTATGTTATTGATATATATATATATTCATATATATACATAATATATATATGTGTGTATATATATTTATATATGTGTATATTTTTATATAATTTTAAAATTATAAATAAATTTAAATCAATAGTTCATTAATTGTTTTAAAGTAAATGGGCCTGATTCACAGAACTAACTTACGTCAAAAACGTAAAGTTTGTACTTTTTGGTATTCACAGAATACACTTACTCATTTTGGTATTCACAGAATGAACTTACTCATTTCGGTATTCACAGAAGTTAGTAGTCCTAACTTTAGGACTCCTAAATGCCTTCTGTGAATACCGAAGAATCTTAAAGTTAGGATTTTTCTCAGTTTAGGAGTAGTAAAGTTAGGACTCCTAACTTTACTACTCCTAAACTGAGAAAATCCTAACTTTAAGACTTTCGGTATTCACAGAAGGCATTTAGGAGTCCTAAAGTTAGGAGTCCTAACTTTACTACTCCTAAACTGAGAAAAATCCTAACTTTAAGACTTTTGGTATTCACAGAAGGCATTTAGGAGTCCTAAAGTTAGGAGTCCTAACTTTACTACTCCTAAACTGAGAAAAATCCTAACTTTAAGACTTTCGGTATTCACAGAAGGCATTTAGGAGTCCTAAAGTTAGGACTACTAACTTCTGTGAATACCGAAATGAGTAAGTTCATTCTGTGAATACAAAAATGAGTAAGTGTATTCTGTGAATACCAAAAAGTACTAACTTTACGTTTTTGACGTAAGTTAGTTCTGTGAATCAGGCCCAATATGTATAAATATATATATTGATTATTATGTATGTGTGTTTACATTTTTTTATTAAGTTTATTTGTTATATTTGTTAAAATGTATATTAAGGGGCCGATTCCGATCTCGGTCGGAAGGGCACCGAATTGTGTTCGGCATTAGCGGATCCGATTCGGAGGCTGATTTTCCGTCCGATTCGTACACGGGTGTGGACGGCGAAGTACGATGCGAACAAGCGAGAATTCACCGTCCGAATCGTTTCCGGCTCCAAACCGCTCCGTACAACTCGGTCGCAAGCAAACCATGGCGCGCAATGGAGACGTTTCACGACCGAGCTAGTACGATGCTCGATTCAGCCGGATCGAGTCGGAGCGTCCGGGTCGCAAAAGCTCCCGGAGTCGGACTTCGGGGGTCCGCGTCGGACCCCCCTTCACCCTCAGCCTTACGACTCGGACACAGGGGGAGACCTATGGGTCTCCCCAACACAGGCATGTACGGTGCGGATGGCACCGACGTGTACCCACTGTAGGGGGCGCACTTGTTCGCGACGTACCCATTCAGTCAATGGGAGCCCATGTACGCGTCGTACGACCGGCTCCCATTGACTTCAATGGGAGTCCGACCGAATCGAGTCCGGCAGCATGCGGCCGCATCGTACTCGCTCGGTCGGACTGCAGGAGTCTGGCTCGGTCGGAAATCTCTCCGGATCCGGCTCGGTCGGAGAGTTTTCCGACCCAGATCGGAATCGGCCCCTTAATCTACTTTATTTTTTAAAAATTACTTTTATTTTTTAATATATTAAATATTTATTATTTTATATATATATATATATAGATATAAAAGTCGATATTTTGTACAACTATATGTTTAACATCGATATTTTTGGGGGGATATTTTTGTACTTATCTGTTTAAGCATAGGGAGTCGATATTTTGCATTCTATATTTTTTCATCGATATTCTGTCAGTGAACCCTAGATACCTCCCCTGAGTGGGAATTGGCGTCACCTAAGGGTTTACCACCTCCTGAGGTGACTTCCTACCACGCAGTTATTCGTAAGGCTGCAGATTTATTGGAGTTGCCACTTCCCACATCATTCTTCAGCTTCTGCATCGAAACCATTGTTGCCCTTCAATGAGGCTTTAACAGAGCCTATTTTAGAAGTCTGGCAGAAGCATTTGTCCTCTCCTGCAGTTTCCAGGACAGTGGCTAGAAGATATAAGGTAGCTCCGGGGGATCCGGCTTTTTTTATCTTCCCATTCCTCACCGGAAAGCCTAGTTGTCCAAGCTTCCTGTTCATCTAAGTTATCAGCAGGGTCCTTTCCAACCACGCCTGCTGATAGAGAATCAAAAAGAATGAAGTAGTTGACCAAAAACGTTTTTTCATCTGGAAGTATGGCCTTGAAGTCTACAAATGCCACTTGTCTTTTGAGACGTTACTTTCACGCCCTCATGGATTCATCTAAAGAGGTCGTCCCGAAATTGCATAAAGAGATCCAGGGACATTTTTCTGAGCTTCTGACGGATGCTCAGGCGGCAGCCCGTCAAGTAATTCAATTTGGGCTGGACACGGTGGACTCCGTAGCAAGAGCAATGGGGTCTTCTGTTGCGACGAGAAGGCATGGGTTCAGGTTTTTCAGGCGAGCTTCAGGCTACATTACTGGACTTGCCCTTTGATGGGTCCCACTTGTTTGGAGCTAAGGCGGACTCTGCACTGCAATGTTTTAAGGACAGCAAGGCAACAGCAAGGTACTTAGGACTTCAGAACCAGCCCAGGGACTATAGACAGTTCCGTAGGTTTCGGGGCTTTGCTAAGAACTTGCCCTTTCGTGGCAGACAACAATCGCAGTAGCAGGCAAATCCTCTGTACAAATCCTACAGGGGAAGGGACAGAGGTCACCTGTGGGGTTCTGCTCGGCAACAAGTCTCCACCTCCTCCTCCTCTTCTGTCTCTCTGACCGTTGTTGCAGGAAAGCATCTCTAGCTCCGCCATCTTAGAGCATGCTTGTCCCGTGGGAGGACGGGTGGCCTATTTTCTACCTCATTGGATGTCTGTCACCACAGACCTCTGGGTTTTAAACATCATAGAAAATGTGTATGCCTATCATTCCGGGAGTCCCCCCCCTCCCCCCATCTCTCCCTCCCCGTCAAGGCCTTTGCTCGGAAGTGCATCTTCTACTTCTCCAGCAGAAAGTACTGTTTTTGCTTCAAAAGGGTGCAATTGAGATAGTTCCACAGCAGGAAAGGGGTCCTTGGTGCTACTCCGGGTACTTCCTGATTCCCAAAAAGGATAGTCATTTACGACCGATTCTCAACCTCGGGATCTTGAATTTTTACCTCAAGCAGGAGAAGTTCAAAATGTTGACCCTGGCACAATTTCTTCACGCGCTGGAGAAGAAAGACTGGACGGTGCTGATCGATTTGCAGGTTGCGTATTTTCACATTCCCATTCTGAATTTCTATCAGAAGTATCTCCGTTTTATGGTGTGGACTCAGCATTATCAGTTTGCAGTCCTTCAGTGTGGCCTTACTTCTGCACCTCTAGTTTTCACAAAGGTGATGGCAGTGATGGCAGCACATCTCAGGAGATCAGGGATTCATGCGTTTCCATATCTGGACGACTGGCTGCTCAAAGAAGGTCACCCGAGATAGTGTTGCATCATTTGCAGGTAACAAAACAGCTGTTGTTCAGCTTTAGATTTTCGATAAATGTACCCAAATCTCACCTGTAGCCCTCTCAGCGCAACGTGTTCCTAGGGGCAGTACTGGACTACAGTGAGTCGTGCCTTTCCGCCTCCACAGAGGATTCAGGACATCAGGCTATGATTCTACTGTTTCAGAATGGAGCATCTGTTCAAGTCCTGAAGGTCTTGTGCCTGCTAGTCAACCATGCACGCTGGCATATGAGGGCCCTCCAGTGGTGCCTCCGCCGGCAGTGGTTTCAACACAACGGAGATCTCTGGGAATTGATCAGAATCTCCAGAGACACTGCTGTGGATCTGCAATGGTGGCGTGTTTCAGGCAACCTGTCTCAAAGGAAAGACATTTCACCCTCCTTCTCCGGTGATCACAGTGATAACCGATGCCTCCACTCTAGGGTGGGGAGCTCATCTGGGGGATCTGGAGGTCAGAGGTCTTTGCTGTTCAGAGGAAAGGTGGTTTCACATCAATCTTCTGGAATTGTGGGCGATACGTTTGGCTCTCAAGGCCTTCCACCCTTCCCTTTAAGGTCAGTCGGTTCAAGTCTTAACAGACAACACTACTGCGATGTGGTATGTCAACAAACAGGGAGGTGTAGGGTTGTTTCTTCTCTGCAGAGGGCTCTGCGACTCTGGTCCTGAGCTCAGGACCATCAGATTTGCATAATCGCAAACCATCTGGCCTGAGTACTGAATGTGCATGCGGACAGTCTCAGTCTGCAATATTTGGCCGATCACGAGTGGCGTCTCTGTCCGGAGGTGGTACTTCACATTTTCAGGATGTGTGGGTTTCCTTGGGTGGACCTGTTTGGCACTCATGAGAACGCGCACTGCCCGTTGTTCTGCAGTCTCCAGGATCCAACACTGGGTGCATTGTGGGATGCATTTCAGTTGGATTGGGGCTCACAGCTTGTTTACTTGTTTCCCCCCATACCCTTGATTCCTCGGGTTCTGAGGAAGATTCGCAAAGGCCGGGCCCAAGTGATATTGATCACCCAGGATTGGCCATGAAGTGTGTGTTACACAGATCTTCTTTACCTCTCATTGTACACTCAGCTCCATCTCCCTCTCAGGGCAGACCTCCTCTCGCAATTGCAGGGCCAGATTCAACACCCCCCACCTCCAGAGCCTGCACCTTCATGCCTGGAGATTGAACCTGAGTTCTTTCTCACACCGGATGTGGTGGATGTTATTTTATCGGCCAGAAGACACTCCGCCAAATCTACCTATGCTGGTAGGTGGGCTAAATTTGTGAAATGGTGTGGAGAGAAATCCACTGATCCCTTGCATGCCCATTTATCTGATGTTCTGAGTTTTTCTTTTTCCCTGGTGCAACAGGGTTGCGCTGTGGCAACTGTTAAAGGTTACTTATCTGCCTTGTTGGCTTTTCTGTATTTGCCAGATCACCCTCTCTGTTTAAATCTCCTATAGATATGAGATTCATTAAGGGTCTCACTAATAGGTTTCCTTCCACTCCCTTTATTATGCCTCAGTGGGATTTGAATCAAGTTCTTATGTTTTTGATGGGTTCGCCCTTTCAACCTTTGCATAGTTGCCCCTTAAGGTTTCTCGCATTTAAAACTATATTTTTAGTGGTAATCATTTCCGCTAGGAGGGTGAGTGAATTGCAGGCTCTCAGTTCCAAACCTCCTTTTACATCTTTCCATGCGGATAAGATGGTTCTTAGGACCAGAGCTGCTTTCCTGCCTAAGGTGGTCACTCCATTCCACTTGGGGCAGTCCATTACCTTACCTACTTTCTACCCTCCCCTTCATCCTTCTAAGGAGGAGGAGAGACTTCATTGTTTAGATCCCAAAAGGGCAGTGAGCTTCTACATGGATAGAGCCAAGGACTTCAGGCTGGATGATTAACTCTTCATAGGATATGTGGGCAAGATGAAGGGCAAAGCTGTCGACAAAAGAATGCTGTCCAGTTGGATAATCCTTGCATCAAGATCTGCTATGCTTTGGCCAAGAAGGAGCCTCCTGAAGGTATTCGTGCTTATTCTACCAGAGCTAAGTCTTCTTCTTCGGCTTTGGCTAGAGGTGTCCCTGTGGTTGACATCTGCAAAGCGGCAACTTGGGCCTCCCTCCACAATTTTGCAAAGCAATATTGCTTGAATTCAGAAGTGAGGAGGGACAGCCAATTTGCTAATTCTGTGTTGCATGATTTTTTGGTATAAGCAGGTAGGCACCCTCCTCCGAGTGCGGGACTACTTGGGGATGCAATTCAAAAGGGGAGGAATCCACAAGCAGATATATCCATCAGAAAAAGTTACTTACCTTTGGTAACGCTTTTTCTGGTGGATACAGTATCTGCCTGTGGATTCCTCACTGACCCACCCGCCTCCCCGTTGCCTGTCTGCTTATACCGAAAATTAATTAATGTTTAAGGTGATTTTTTGCTTAAATCATGAGGTTACTCGTATTTAGGAAATATCTATGATGTAGTATTTCCATATTTGGTTGTGTTTTGTATACTATGTATACTTGTGGGAAGGTTGTTAGTTCACCCATTTCGCCTTGAAGGCACAGAAATAATGGGTGGAACCGACGTCAGCATTCCGACAATGTCTTTTATGGCTCCAATGACATCACACGGTGTCGCGAGCGGAGCCATTCTATTGTGATGTCCTCGCCGACGTGGAAGACCCGAGGAGAAAAGTTTCCATGGAATGCTGCACATTGGGATAATTCAAAAGGTGAGGAACCCACAGGCAGATACTGTATCCACCAGAAAATGCGTTACCTAAGGTAAGGCACTTGTTCTTTTGGGGGAGAGGCATCTACACTTAAAGTGAGGGGTCAGGACTGGCTTGCTGCCACCCCTCCCTGCAGTAATAGACCAAAGCCCACAGGACGCTCCATCGGGACCAGACTTCCTGAACGAGACTTCAACAGGACTAAATTACACTTCAGAAGTATCCGTACTTTACATTATTGAGGTTCCACCTCACCAGTCAAAAGATGGACCTTCTTACACCCAAGATGCATCAAGACGACGTGCCAGCGATATACAAAGCATGAAATAAATAAGTAAAAGCCCTTTACTGATACAGAAATGTAGAATTATTATCAAACACCTAAAGTCATCCACCAATACACTTGTGTAAACCTTTAGAACAACGTCATTCGCATATCTGAGATTGTCTGCATTGGCTGGGTATTTTTTAAGACTTTTAAATTACTTGAAACAAAATGTAAGAGAACGACCTGGGATGGCAGCACTTAAAGGTAGGTTGGTCTGTACCAAGCCTGGCATATCCCAGAATGTGGTGAGGAGAGGGTCCTAATGTTGTGGCATCTCATGAGTATACATTGGCCTTAGGTTCAATATGAGGCACTTGAAGTGTGGGACCCCCCATATAGCACAGGGGCGTATATTTAGGCCATGATCCGCACCAGTATTCAACCATCTCTAACATACTCTAATCAAACAGAAGCCCAACTCATGGATCTCTACTAGTCTTGAATTCAAAACAATTCCCTTGTGAAAGAGCAAACGAATTAATGAAACTTAGTTTATTTGTGTTATGAATAAAAATCATTACAAAAAATTCATTGATTGAACATTAGAAATAAGACTATTGAAATGCACGTTCTCTCACATACCAAAATAATTAAATTTGTCAAAATTAAGATAATTCTAATTATTGGGATAATTATGAATCCCTCAATTTTATAATTTTTACATAAAAATTTACTTAAACACCATTAAAATTCTATATCTTATAATCTAGGCCGTTTCGATGCGAACGTGAAAAATTCAAGTTCTGGTTGTATGACTGCAACTATAACTCAAAGTACTTCAGTAACCTGAAAATTAGTTGTGTATCATTTCCCAGGACGCAAGCTTCAGTTAGTAGCATCTTATATAGTACGGAGCCCTAGTCTTAAAAATTGACGTCTTAATAATCTTGTACGAACATCTAGTAAACGTGATCAAACATATAATGTAAAAGACACACAATTGATGGACGGAATGCAGAACAAATTAAAACATTCACCCCCAGTCAAGAGATCTGAGTTAAATCCATCATTCTTTTGCTCACCATGCCACCCCAGTTTAGACCTGGCCATATGCAAATCAGTCTTGACCCTGTGCCTCACGGGAACAGTCCAGCCCGAACTGATAAGCCAGGTCCTCCCTGGACCGGAAACAAGCATCCTAGGACCGGTTTCAGGGTTTCACCCCTCTTCAGCCAGGATAGCTTGAATCCAGTGGCACAGTGAGCCCGGGACCCACGCCTGGGCATACCCGGCGCACTTAGGGCGAGGAAGCAAAAGACACACAATTGATGGACGGAATGCAGAACAAATCAAAACATTCACCCCCAGTCAAGAGATCTGAGTTAAATCCATCATTCTTTTGCTCACCATGCCTCCCCAGTTTAGACCTGTCCATATGCAAATCAGTCTTGACCCTGTGCCTCACGGGAACAGTCCAGCCCGAACTAGTAAGCCAGGTCCTCCCTGGACCGGAAACAAGCATCCTAGGACCGGTTTCGGGGTTTCACCCCTCTTCAGCCAGGATAGCTTGAATCCAGTGGCACAGTGAGCCCGGGACCCACGTCTGGGCATACCCAGCGCACTTAGGGCGAGGAAGCAAAAGACACACAATTGATGGACGGAATACAGAACAAATCAAAACATTCACCCCCAGTCAAGAGATCTGAGTTAAATCCATCATTCTTTTGCTCACCATGCCACCCCAGTCTTTTGCTTTTGCTTTCTCGCCCTAAGTGCGCCGGGTATGCCCAGACATGGGTCCCGGGCTCACTGTGCCACTGGAATCAAGCTATCCTGGCTGAAGAGGGGTGAAACCCTGAAACCGGTCCTAGGATGCTTGTTTCCGGCCCAGGGAGGACCTGGCTTGGCAGTTCGGGCTGGACTGTTCCCATGAGGCACAGGGTCAAGACTGATTTGCATATGGCCAGGTCTAAACTGGGGTGGCATGGTGAGCAAAAGAATGATGGATTAAACCCAGATCTCTTGACTGGGGGTGAATGTTTTGATTTGTTCTGCATTCCGTCCATCAATTGTGTGTCTTTTGCTTTCTCACCCTAAGTGCGCCGGGTATGCCCAGACGTGGGTCCCGGGCTCACTGTGCCACTGGAATCAAGCTATCCTGTCTGATGAGGGGTGAAACCCTGAAACCAGTCCTAGGATGCTTGATTCCGGCCCAGGGAGGACCTGGCTTGGCAGTTCGGGCTGGACTGTTCCCATGAGGCACAGGGTCAAGACTGATTTGCATATGGCCAGGTCTAAACTGGGGTGGCATGGTGAGCAAAAGAATGATGGATTAAACACAGATCTCTTGACTGGGGGTGAATGTTTTGATTTGTTCTGCATTCCATCCATCAATTGTGTGTCTTTTGCTTTCTCGCCCTAAGTGCGCCGGGTATGCTCAGACGTGGGTCCCGGGCTCACTGTGCCACTGGAATCAAGCTATCCTGTCTGATGAGGGGTGAAACCCTGAAACCAGTCCTAGGATGCTTGTTTCCGGCCCAGGGAGGACCTGGCTTGGCAGTTCGGGCTGGACTGTTCCCATGAGGCACAGGGTCAAGACTGATTTGCATATGGCCAGGTCTAAACTGGGGTGGCATGGTGAGCAAAAGAATGAGGATTAAACCCAGATCTCTTGACTGGGTGTGAATGTTTTGATTTGTTCTGCATTCCGTCCATCAATTGTGTGTCTTTTGCAAACATATAATGTGGCAAAAAGATTCAGACTTGTATACGCAGCTCTGCAACACTTGTAGCACAGGAGACTTTGTGATTTCCAACTAACTCTCAGATCTGCTGGAGCTAGAAGTCGGAACTTAATTCTCATATATTTCGTTCTAATGGATGGCTTCAAATTAGCTTTCAGATAATTCTGGACTGTGAATGAAATAAACGGCGGCAACAAGAGCTCAGTTTTTCTTAGGATCCATAGCTTTCTCCACATTTTCCAGAAACAGCGATGCTACCTTTTAATCGGTTTACTGGTGTTCTTGTGAGCATGGAATACACAGAGACCCAGTCACTGGTTTGGAGCTAGACTTAATAGGTACAATCCACAGAAGAGAAGATATAGCTACTTTACTAAATGAGTTTGAAAGCCTTTCAGAGGACCTGTCCCTCCAAGCTCATGATACTGACTTACGCACAATAATATCAATCTATAAAGTAGTAGTAGGTTAGTGGTATTTTCTGATGAGGCTAGTCTTGGTGTAGAGATCTGTATTTGTCCTGCAGTCTGTAGGTTGAGTGGTTATAATTTCTAACTCTTGGTTACTTGTGGTTGCTGCAAAGAAATGTAAATGACTATCGGGAGATTAGCATAGCTATGCACCAGTATGAATGCAACCAAGATGGTGGCCTCTGTAGGATGTGCTCATGTAAGAATGGGAGGGAAGGAGATTGGTGATCTGGCTCATTACTAGGACACGCATTCCTGGGTCCGAAATACTCAGATTGAGGGCCTTGGTACACATAGATGTGTGTTGACGCGTAGGCCTTCTTGGGTGAGGCTCACACTTGTCATCCGTGTGAGGCAGGCAGGAGGACATTGTTAGCCATTTAACAGAATCTCATATGGGCTGACCCATGAAAAAAACAGCATGAAGAAAAGGCAAGGAGCAGAGGGGTTACAGACAAGACAGGTGAAATCCTTCATTGAAAGGTTACTGGTGGATGGATTGTATAGAGAGGACCAAAACATATATTGATGTCTTTGTACAACAAACTGGTGGGATGTCATTTAAGAAATTGAGTCGGCTCTAATACTGATCAAATGAAGGTAATGTTAGTGTTTTTTTTATAGATTTAAAGTTTGAAACCAACATATCTCATGATTAATCAGCAATTTGCTAATTTATATTATTTTTAAAAAAATGAAATACCATGTTATAAAAAAGTTTTTTTCTAGGTAGTCTTTGGACAGTCCTTGGCCAGGAAGGGTGAAAAGGAAGGGTGAACGCTCATCTTGAAGAAAGATTGTTCCATGACAGAAGACATCTAAATGTGTTCATACCCAGTGGTGTCGAATGGTGTATGTGTCAGTGGCAGAATACTGGCTTCACATCACTGTTTTTCTCTTCTTTTCAAAGGTACCATGCCTATCCTTGGGGAAGCAAGAACTGGCCCAGCAGACGATGATGGCTCAAGGGACGACCAAAAGACTCTGTTAAAGAGAGATTGAGAAACTGCCGCTGTACGCAATGATGTTAATTGCCAAAGGGAAACACTGCTCAATATTTAGGAATTACAAGAATCTGTCTTCTGAGACTATATCCATGGTGTGGACTTGCTATGCAGAGAACCTTTATTTGAAGAATTTTCTGGGTGGATGCTGGCACTATGGAGTGAAAGCAGTGTGCCCCAGTCGTGTTCAGCTGCACTATTGGAGGTTGTACCACACCATGGCCTAGTCGTCCTACTCACTTTTCAGATGTTTTTCTACTCAGGTTTGCTAAAGCTGCTGGCTTTAGGATTTTCAGTATTATCTGTGTCAGAGTGTGTTTTCTGGAGAGAAAGTTAAATGGATGCATGAGGCAGAAAAGATTGATAAATTATCTAAATCACAATTGGAAAAAAAAAAGAGTTGGTGACATGGGGCCTAATTTAGAGTTTGGCATAGAGGTTACTCAGTCACAAACATGGCTGATGTCTGCCCGCAGCATCACAAGGGCTGCATTATAGTCTAAAGTAGTTGTACTAGGGTGGAAGGGACATCTGCCACCTTTGTACTGGAGTACCCGTCTTCCAAGATTGAAGTAATGCCTGCCGTCTGTTAGGGTTTATTTTGAGACAGGAGGAAAGATTGTCTTTTCTACATAGTGTACTATATATGCAGAATTACCAGACAAATGAAGGATATATGGAAACAAATATAAAGCACCAAGTTAAATTCCTTGCCAGGTGCCCCTGTGTTTACCAGGAAGTGTGGTCTGCACTCTGTTGCAGGTTTCAAGTAGTTTGCTGTCGCAGGACTAATATACTCAGATCTTTTACTCACTTCACCTCATCAGAGGTTTCCTACTTGTTGAGTAGATCGTGAAACGTTGATTATTGATGAAAAGTAGATACATCACAACATGTCTTCCAGTTTCACAGGTGATCAGACACAACTCTTATTCCATGGATATGTTAAGCTGTACAACTACTAGTATAGCTTTTACTGCATATTTATAAATTTGCTTTTCCTTTGCTTTTCATGTACTTTTGTTCCTACTTGTGTTTTGTATTCTTTTCTTTTGCCAATGCTTATCTTCGCTTATAGTTTGGCTGGTACTTGTTGCAAGGCATTCCCATTTTTCAAGTAAGGAGCATCACTTAGGATAATGGATGTTTCTCGGACATGAACAAATCAGTGGTGTCTACCCTTCCCAAGAATACTTTGTTTTCGTGTTTAATTAAACTAATTTTCTTAGCTGAGCTGTTTTTAGTTTATGGATCAGCCGATAGCGGTTTGACAGGCGTGTGTTTGTTTACAAATAAGTCTTCACTGATGGGCAGTTCATCTCTGAACTCATTGCACTCCTCAGTGCATTGAGAAAATGTATCAGCTTGATAATATTGAATGCAAAACATGTTCCACTTCACCTTACTGCTGTGAAGGGAGTGTCCTTTCCACCTACTGGGAAAAAAGCTGATTTATTACCAGTCAGGTTGGATAGAAAACCAGTACTCATAGTGTTTACCTCTGAGAAATGTGTATACTAGACTGGACTACTCAAAGAGGATCTGTGAACTATCATATCCTGTTTACCCACTAAACCAAAGGTCTGATTTGTACAAATATTTTGAGATCTTCTGCATTGGGTTTTATCCGGATAAGAGAAAACCTGTGTCATAGATGTTCATTTTTTCCCCCTGGTTAAAGTTGAGAGAGTTGTAATGGATATCCAGTTTCTGTAGTACTTGGCTGTCTCCTTTTGTGAGGTTTCTTTTTGCAGGGATTTTGTGCACAGCCTCCTTGTGTGAGCGCTAAGCATCCTCTTTCACAGTGGATTTTGGAAGTGCATTATAATGTCTTGGAGAAGAGCATGAGCCTTCAAAGCACTGGCAATCCCATGTTGTGAGTGCAGTGCCACCTGCTGGCAGGAGAAGTACCACCATACCTTGATTTTCTGTGCTCATGCTTCTTTTCAATGTTGGCACATATCCTGATTGCCTTCATGAGTTAGTTCTTAAATTATCAAATTATCAACAAATTGTTAACATATATTAAGAATGTAACATGAGGGGTAACAGCCTCTTATACTGACATAAATTAAAGAAATTCATTTCTTCGCTGAATTATTCACAAAGTTTGAAAATCCCAAGTGCTTACATGAGTTTTTGTGACACTTGTATTGTTTTATCTGCCAGCTGTGCTGTAACAAACTCAACAGTGGATTTTGGAAGCGAGTATTATGGCACAGATGCACATGTGGCATTTTGTAGATATGAAGTGGCAAGCCAGTCCCTGGTGGCTCTTTCTGGAAATATTTGGTGAAGGAGCATCTATTTAGCATAAGGGGACCAGACAAGCTAGTGATCTAAGGAGAGATTAAAGCCCCTGAGAGGATCAATGTTACATATCTATTCCTGGTCAATTCTTTTACTCTAGGATTCTCCTCTCTCTCTCTCTCTCTATCTTTCTTATGCAGTCTTTTTCTCTCTAAAGGGTGCACCTCCATGCCTATTCTATATGAAATAGATATTATCAAGATTTCATTCATGTTCACCCTTCTCTAACGTATCGTTGACAAATTTAGCCTTTTGTCTGAAATGATGAAGGATTTCTGTAGGTACAACTGATATAATATTTGCTGGTTTTGAAGGAGATTTGCCCAAACCATGAATAGTGAGCCTCCTTGGTAGAATTTAGCAATGTGATTGGAAGCACCAGATAATCAATCCCATAGTTTTCTTACTAGTTACTTCCTCTTAGACCCATTGATAGTTTTGCCTCCACCAAACCCACTCTTTTCAAATGATATTGCACATGGATCTAAGTTTAATCATTTAAATTAATATAATATAAGTATATTACTGTACAGAGACTCTACTCAGCATATTTCACATAACGTCCCGAATGGGATACCGACCTCCCCGTGAAATTGATGGACTGTGGTGACAGCAATGTGATGTATTCCAAGTCTTGGGGTAACCTACAAACTGCACTTTAAAGATAAAAATGGATTTATTGAATACTCCTAATGTTTGAGCAGGAGTATTAGGATGCAACGGTATTAGGAAACGCTTTAGATCTAGGCCATCTGTTCCAAATGTACTCTAGTTGCTATTTCCAAATCTAAATGCCATAATATGTGACAATGGGAAGGAATTGTCACATATTCTGCATTAAAGTATTTGCAGTCACAATTTGGAGCATGTCTGACCATCTTAAGTGAAGGATGAAAATAGTAAATGATGTACATACATTTTCATATATATACATATATATTTGTAGAAAGAGGTTTATGCTGTACACTTTGAAGCTTTGCTGCTAAACAACATGTTGACATTACTGTCCTGAGGTTGTCCCCTGTGGATGTGTTTTATCTGCTCCAGTGATTCTTCTGAACACTTTTAGAATGCGATGAAATGTGAACATCTCACCAAGAAGACTGACTTTCAGCACCTTTTGCTTTATTTAGCTGTTGTGCATGATAAGCAAGTGTTATACACTCTGAAGTGAAAACTGCTTGTGATGTGTTCAAACAATAAAACCGAGTTTGAAAGAACACACTACAGAAGCCTCGTAGTGTGTTGTGTCCGCCTTTGTTGCTTCTAAATGTGAATTTTGTGGTACGACTGGTGTGCCATTATTGTGGCTTCAGGGGAGGGTCATAGGGTGACGGCCAGGTCCACTTTGTACAATGCTAGATGATTCAAAGTGAAGAACATTGATGGTGAGAGTGAGTTTCACAGCATGGTTTGGAGGACGGAGAGGATCTGAATCCCGTACTCTTGCTTTAAAATTGTCTAAAGGGGACATCAGCAGTCAATTGGGATTATCTGAGGAGAATTTAGGGCTACAAACAAAAGCCATCTGTGTGAAAATGTCCAATGATAAAGACAAGACTATGGTTAAGAGTTCTAAGATCAAGAAAGTTATGATGGACCTTCAAACTAAGATTTACAGAGATCTGTTATTCGGCGCCTGCCCTGGGGAAGGAAGTTCTATAGAAACCCACCTTCAATGTGCAAACATCTTCACCCAATTCATTGATAGCTATTGGTTGCTTGGTCAGTGTCTTGTGGGATAAAGACCAGAGATGTGATAGGCATGCAGTTCACTCTACAGATTCCCAGGTGAGTTCAGTTTGCTGCCTTGTGCACTAAGCCAAAGGTTTTTAAGCTGGAATGTTATTTCACTGTAACAACAGGGTTCTATTGGATTGGCTGAACAGGTCAAAGTGCCCCACACCGGAGATAGGTTGGGCTTCATAGTGTGGACTCTGTAGTTTCTGAAAAGTCTTAGCCTGGAGAACTATGTTAGACACTGTTACAATAGAGCAAGTGGAAGTTTACTGCTTTAAGAATAAGTGCATTCATTTACACGGGGACAAGAAAAAGAATGGTTGCATGGTTCTGGCAGAGGCGACAGAAGGCTGTCATAAGCACTGTGTCCATATGGGGTTCAAACAACAGATAAGCTTCAATGATGACACCAAAGTTTCAGATATGATGCTTAGGTGCGAAGCAATGCATGAATCAAGGGTGAAAGATCAGTTGAAGGTCAGTCTACAAATTGGAGTCTAGGAATAGAAGGATGCAGTGGCTCAGTGGATTAAAGCACCCACTGCAAGGATTTGTCTTTAGCTCCAAGGTGACAGGCTCAAATCACAGTGGGTTAATTCAGCCTTCATTATCCTGAGGTCAATATAATTAGTTAGGTACAATAAACATCTATTATTCAGCACTCAATGTCTGTATTTATGTATGCATGTATGTATGTTGTATTTCTGTAGCAAGTACCTAGCCAAAAGGCAGAGGAGCACTGCAAATGGTTAATGGACAAGTATAAAGTAAACAAGGAAGAGGAGAGGAAGCTAGTTCTGAATGATTAATGCATTCTGAAGTAGTGCTGTTTAAAGAGGTGAGTCTTCAACTCCTTTCTAAATTTGAGCAGGATTAAGGTGGTCCTTTTTGATACAGGGATGTGGTTTCTCATCCTGGATGCATAGATGGAAAAGGCCTGTTGTCTTGTTTTTTTACTTCTAGTTTGCAGTCTGATGGTGTCCTATCTGTCAGTGTGCCACGATCTACCAGAGCTGGTGATCTTGTCTACAAGATAAGCGGGGGTGCCGGTTGTGATACTTTCATAAATGATGCAGCTGGTTTTGAAGATGTGTGGGCCGGGTAGAGAGGCCAATGGAGTTTCATCAGGATGGGGCTGAAGTGATCATATTTCTTCAGGCCCTGGCTGAGACATGCTGTGGCTTGCAGATTGCCCCTAAAGGGTGCCAGTGTGGAGTCTCGAAGGCCACGGAGTAAGGCATCACCACTATCCACATGCAAGAGTACAAGGATGTGAACAGCAGGTCTGAAGTTGCTTTCTGGAAGAAATGGTTTGGCTTTCTTTAGAAGAGAGAGCTCTACCAGGTGATTTTTCTTTTGTTTGGCCTTGTGTTCCTTGAGGGTGAGGTTGGTTCAAGGGTGAATCCAAGTGACTTGGCATTCCGTGAAAGTTGGAGTTGTAAGCTGTGAAGATTCATGTCATTGAGACAGGTTTTAAAGGTATCTTGTTTATTGGTCTTGGCATATAACAGGAATTCTTTCTTGGTTGAGTTGAGCTTTAGGTAGGGGCTGGGCATCTGGGTCCGGGTGATGTGCAAGTAGTGTTTTAGGGCTTGGATGTCTGAAGCAGAGGTGACTTGTAAGTCTCTCAATGTCAATATGCACTTTATAGATGCACATGTTATCTTTTTATGTTATTTCGTTCTCTCACTCATGCATGTCCACAATAAACAGAAATGAGGCACACATATTGTGCTCTATTATGAAGCAATTGCGCTGCAACTAGAAAACATACAAAACTCAGTAGTGTATTTAGCATTACCAATACACCGTACACAATGAAAAGCCCTATCATGGTTATTGGTGTATCTGCTTAAGCTTAGCCTCCCAAGGTTTTTTGCCCCTCCTCATCCTTCGAAGAAGGAGGAGACATTTGATCGACTAGACCCAGAAACAACTTTAAGCTTTTATATTGATTGTACCAAGGAACATCATCTGTATGATTAACATTTTGTGGGGTTCTTATGGGGCAAAGAAAGGAAAGGCAGTGCAGAAAAGGACCCTGTTTAGATGGATAGTCGTCTGCATTTTGATCTGTTATGCACTGGTCAAAACGCAGCCACCAGAAGGTTTGAGAGCCCATTCCACCAGGACTAACTCTACTATCACTGCGTTGGCATGCAGAGTGCCTATGTTTGACACCTGCCAGGCTGTGAGGCGGGCATTAGTGCATATGTTCACGAAGCACTATCACCTTGACAGCCAGGTCCGGTGGGTAGGACATTATGCCCACTTGGTCCTGTAAATTATGTTTGCTCCGAGGTCACTCCACAGGCCCTCTCCCTGGGCAGGTACTACTTTGGTATCTATTTTAAGGTAAGCAATCTGCTGTTAGAAATATCCATCAGAAGAACAAGTTACTTACCTTTGCTAATGCTCTTTCTGGTGGATACTCAATCTAACCACAGAGTCCTCACTGCCTTCCCACCTCCTTGTTCGGTGTAGTGGAATCTTTTTAGAATATAAAAAGGTCCAAAGTTAGGAATCTGCACACCGGCATTACCAATTATTCACACTACTCATCTGAGAGGGCAGAAAGAGACAAGCAAGAAACTGATATTAACACACAGTGGTGGCGCTTATATGCGCTCTGTCATTTACAGAGTAGGACGGAGTCAACACAGAGCTGCATGGTGCCGCTTAATAGCACGTGGGAGCATTACCGGAGAACAATTTCCCAGTCCAGTTTGGAGCCTGCAGAGTATATGTAATTTTTCTGGCTGACTGTTCTATTATTGACTTATGTTCTATACCTCTCCTACTCATTTTCCCAAACTTTAGATGTTTCCCACCCTGACTACGGCTACATAACTGCGAACTTATGAAACGATTTCAATGTTGTGAGTAGGGGCCGTAGCCTAGGAGGGGGTGGGGCCTCATGCCAAGAGCTACCTAAGAGGCACTCTGCCCCTTCCACTGCCACTCCCCCCTTCCTAAAAAAAAAGAAAAACCTCCAAAAACGAGCTGGAAAACTAGTGTGAAGTGGTTTTCAGTTTGTTTTTCCTGCCACTGTGTGATATAGGCTCCTCACCAGGTGACCGTGTGAAGGGAGCTGATATCATGTGGCACACTGGAGCCCCGTGTGAGTTGGCAGGTCTGCCAGTTCCATAATCTCGATTTGGGATCTCAGCATGCCCACACTCTGACCCGTTTAATTTCCTATTTTCCCTCTGGTTTCACAGTATAGTAGAAATATTGGGTACTAGTGTCAGACTAGGAGAGGAATATGCTGACGTAGCGGGGTTCATATAGTTAATTGCTGAGGTTCAAATAGGGGAAGATTCTAATCCTTTTTAACTTCAAGTTTAAAAAAAAAAAAAAAGACATTTTTTTGACCCGTGGTTATGATGGAGGTGTGGTGCATTTCAAGGTGTTTCCCCAGAAGTGTATTTCTCTAAACCATTTATACCAAAAGATCTAATAAAGAGCAGTGAGGATTCTTTTAAGAATTGAAGACCTGCCTTTCTGATATTAGGATAAGATTTTTGATGGTTTATAGAGAAAATATTACAGCCCAAGAAAGTGTGTAACATCATTGTCCACTCCCTGTAGCAGGTGATAATTGAGTTGAGGAATTAGCCAATTCCAAGATTGTTCCAATGGCCTTTACCCACATAATTAATTTAATAAAATTTAGTTGAAAAGGCTGTACCATTGTCTCTATATCCATACTAGCAGAATTGAACAAATCAGTCCCAAATAGTATAGCTCAAGTGTGGATGCATGCGATGGTTGATAAACGTGGAAGGCATAAGAAGATGTCACTTTTCCTCTTGTATGTATGCATGTCAATCAATCAATCAGGGATTTGTAGAGCGCGCTACTTACCCATGAGGGTCTCAAGGCGCTGGAGGGAGAGAGGGTTTTCGGGCAGCTCCGGTCATCCGAAGAGCCAGGTCTTGAGGCTCTTCCTGAAAGCTTGCAGTGTGGGGCTTTGTGTGATGCTGAGGGGGAGTTTGTTCCAGGTCTTGACATGTACATGGTATTTCTATAGTGCAAACCTAGCCAAAACGCAGTGGAGCACTGAACATGGTCAAAGGCAAGCTTAAACTCAGTGAGTAATAGGAGAGGAAGCTGAGTTGTGGAAGGTGAATGCATTGTGATGTAGTGTTCTTTGAAGAGGTCGACAAGGAAAATTGGTTGATCTCAAGCTTGGTTTACCTGAGGCTTTTCCGTCTGGCATTCCTCTGATGTCCCTCTTTGCTTCCAGCATGGAAGGCTTTGTCCACTGATACTGTTTGCTCCAGCATGGCCATGTTAATTTTGGTTCACGGATCTTCTGGCACAGGGTAGAGTGAGGCCCACATCTGCCATGCCTCTCGATCAAGGGCAGGAGCAAGATTCTCCACCTAACCTTACAAGCTCCTGAGTGGTCTTGAACAGCTAAGTGCTTTGTGGATGTTTCATACATTTAGTAGTAAGGGGTGCTAAAGCTGTCTCAAACTTTTATATTAACCTATGTATTAATCTTCCAGATTTCTTTCCTTCTATGTAACCATCTGAAGCAGAGAATTCAGATTGGATACCAAATGCCTTTGTTTTTTATTGGCTCATCCCTGCAGAAATGTAACAAAAAAGATCCTTTGCTACACTATGAAGGAGCCGGCTTCCATGTTCTAGATTTACTCTGAAACCCCTGGGTGATGTCTCTTTTTGTCTGCTTTAAAGTGTGGAGGGGAGGAAAAATCAGTAGCCGATTACGCATTACCGTTCCAATGAACCATGACTCCGAAGAATCACAGACTCCTGATTCAAAGTTTAGTAAATTTATACACAGCCAAGAACAGTTAGACATACAAGCACCTCAAGACGAGAGTGTAAAAATACATTTGAACTAATACAAAGCCAAACCTACGGGTGAAATGAAGACGGTGCAGCATGCACAGAATAATCAGTTCCAGAATCAGGACACAAAAGATAACAGCTCCGATATCAAGAGTCCCCTTCATTGAAGGTTTGTAGGTGAAAAGCATTAATCTGTCCCTACACTACTACTAACGTGACATCCCTACTTAGCATTCCCCAGGTAAGTTCTGTAAAGGTGTCAGCAATTGAAGGCTTCCTAAGAAGTACGCTCACGTTGAATGGGTCAAGTAGCATAAAGCTACAGAGCTCATTCTAAGATGCTCTCTTCTTCAAGACAAGGCAGAAGTCTCCGGACTCTGTCCCTAGTTCCAGTAGATGAACCTGTAACAAAACCATCCCATAATACTCTGCAACATCACCCCATCCAAACGAGCCACCTCCTCGTAGGTAACTTTCCATGCAGCAGCGATGCTCCCAGGCCTTGGCTCGATGACCTTGATTCCCAGGCTCTCTCCGTTGAGAAAGAACACCGTCCCACTTTATCAGCATCGCCGTTCAATGTATTTTTTTCTCCCTAAGCCTAACTCCTAAAACAAAGACATTATTCTAACTAACAAGGATAACTTTCTTCCACCTGCAACAGAAACGTGAGAAAGAGCAAGTTCTGCATAGACGTGAATTTTACTAGCAAACCTAACATGAGAGCTTCAGAGAGAAATACACTTTAGACCTATAGAATTGGGCCAACTTAAGTAACGGCACATAACTTCATAAGCACACACATAAATGAACATTATTACTGAGCACGTTCAATTTGCACATTACATAAGTACACTAATTGTGAGAATATACTTTAATTACACATATGGACCCTACATGTCAAGATTTTCATCTAGCCAAATATAATTGCGGCGTTACTTTCTTCACGTTTATACCGAAAAATACATAGCACTTCACCTTTCATGTTATTACATTACAAGATCTAAAGACCGAATGTTAGCACAATAGAGGATTACATGCGGGCGCACATTTTTTGTAATTATAATGCAACCCTACAAATGACAGAGCAAACTGCGCTCTATCAGTTTCCCTCCTCTGATGATTAGTGTCATCACACCCACTTATACTCCCTGTAGAAAGAACCGACCTAAACAGAAGTTGTAGCCAGTCTTCCCTGTTGAAACTTCTCTAAGTGCTTGAGATTCTCATAGTGACTGTCCTGCAGTCTCTCCAGTCTCCTCTCTCGCTGTCTAAGAGAATTCTCAACTTGTCTGAACCTATGCCACTTGCAAGCTTTCACTGTTCCCATCAGAAGGTTGACACAAACCACAAATATTATGTGTATAAGATTTGCAAACCAACTTCCAACTTTTCCGAATCCTTTGCCAACCTTGTCCCAAACTCCCTCAGGTGCCAAATCACGTATCTCATGATGTAGCTCAGTGATGTTACTTATATATTTCCTCAGATCCTTGCTATGGTCTCGGATATAAGTACAGCACAGTTGAAACCTCAGCATTTTACAGACTCCACCCTCTTTTGCTAATAACACATCTAAAGCAAGACGTTTTTGCATCACCATCACTCTCATCGAGACCATCTCTCCATCTACGAGTAGTAATGAGTGAGCTGTATTGATTGACAACTTATCAGGTATAGTCGACAATTTTCTAATCTTAACATCATTTAAAACCACTCCCAAGCTTGGTATCATCGCTCCAAACACGTCTCCTACAATCTCTCCTGCACTTGCACCACGTCTCTATGTGGTTACTTCCCTTCCAAAGACCTCAAATCTTCCATGTGGTATATCTTAGAAAACACAACAGCCACATAACATGTGCCAAACCAATTCAGTGGCAATCGGACGGGAAACAGCCTTTACAACGCGGCTGTAACCACTTAGTACCTTTACCATGCATGCATAACAATGCATGCACTGGTACAACGAATAGCCCTTACCACGCTTTTTTTTACAATGTGAGACGGTAATGGCTATACGAGTAACTGACATGCTATCGGCGTCGTTGTGGTAAAGGTACTGGTGCGGTGGCGTCATCGGAGGAAATGGAGAGCCTTCCGAGCCTCGTCACCCGAGGTAAGGGGGATTGGGCATCGATTTAGGACTTTAGACGGGGGGTGTTTTTTTTTTTTAATCTAAAAAGAACCTGGGGGGTGGTTTTAGGGCTCAGGGCAGGGGTCGGGTATTTTTAAAAAGGGCTCGGGGGAGAGGGGAGGCATGCTGGAGTCTAGGTAGGGGCTTAGGGCAGGGGCACATATAATTACTAAAAAGGGATCGGGGAGGGGGGATTGTGCTGGGTTTTAGTCTTAGGGATTAGGGCAGGGATCGGGTATTTTTTTAAAGGGCTGAGGGCCAAGGGGGGGACGCTGAGGTATACTTTTAGGGATCAGGGAAGGGTTAGGGTATTTTAACAAGGGTTGAGGGCGGAGGGGGCAACGCGGACCAGTTTATGAGCGGGGGCAAAGAAAACCATTATCACACAAAGGGCTTTACCATACATGCCTTTACAAATAAAATTGTTGCAAAGGCATGTGTGGTAAAGTTATATTCGTTAAAAAAAAGCGTGGTAAATGATATGCGTGGTACAGGTATGCGCGTTGTAACGCATGCATGGTAAAGGCATGCGTTGCAATGGAATGCATTGTACCATCATACAACCCAATCAGACATATGCATTTCTCCCACAGACAAAATATACATTTGGCACCACCTGTACCGTCTCCTGCAAGAACTTCTTTGCAGATTCCTGGATTGTGAAGATGTGATCACACACACTCTGTCCCACAAAGATCTTGTCATAATATGTTTGTACCTGTCTCATGCAAAGCTTTCCTCGCTGTTCCCAGTCTAGAGCTATTGGATCATAACTTCCCTTGGCCTTGTGAGCTAACTCTTACTTTGTCCATTCGAAATTTCCTTTCCCACTATTAAACGTAACTGCTAGTGACCTATGTCTATCTTCTACTTGATCTACAAACTTCTTCTCTATGTCAGTCAACATGCATGCCAAATTATGTCTATGTACATAAGCTGTGTCTAATGTAACAGTAGGTATGAAATACTTTCCCATTCTCTCTTCTTGCTTGTAATAATCATACTTATTCAGGTGCTTGTAAGCTGGAACTTCTGAAAGCACCACATCATAATTCGAGAAATAGTACTCGTAATGTTCCTTACCATAAAACATGCTAAGCAATAAGTTACAAGTGATACCGTACGTCAAAGGCAAGTGGTGATACCTAATACCCTCCTCAACAGACACAGCTAACTGCATACACACATAGCAATCTCTCACATCCATCGTATTTACATATTCATACAACTTCACATAAGCATTTAACGTATAATCACCTTTAGACAAATCTACATGCAACAAGCGACTAGTCTGTTCTATCAACGCACTATCAGCTCCTAATGTACCCTCTTTTGTGCTAGAAGTGGTAGGTGTGGACGTCCCATGTACTTCCACCCCATCAACTCCAGCTTCGTGTGAACCTATAATTGACATAGTAATGACTACAATTACTCCTACTACAAGTGCACCTATTATACATTTATGTCTACGGTTTGAATTTCCAGACTCCATCTTCAAATGTGTTCAGATTGTGACTGTAAGAGGATCAATGCAAAGTCTCTTTCTATGCCTCTCACTTTTGCACAACAAAGTTCATTCACAATTTCTTGAAATCTTGAAATAAGTGTCTCTCAGTCCGTAGCACAATTATTTACACAACTGGAAGACTTCCCTAGCCCTCTTTCTTCTTCTACGGAAAGTCGCTAATTTTATTCTTCTTCCACTCTGGCCTAGGTTATCTTCTTTTGAGCAAAGGTATTTATTCACAGATCACAGTTTAATTCACATTCCTAATGAGATGTTATGTTATGTTATGTTAAGCAGTTTTGTAAAGCGCTCAGCTGCCCCAGCAAAGGGGCGTCCCGGCGCTAAGAGCAATAGTAGCAACTGACTGCGAGAATCCCATCTAGCAGAGCAGAAAAGAAACCAGAAAAAACATGAAAATAACAGTCAGGGGAGCAGGTAACCTAGTAAGGAAATAGGTGGGTTTTTAGTGCCTTTCGAAAAGCAAAATAGTTGTCCATGCTCCGTATCTGGCATGGAAGGCCATTCCACAGCTTGGCCGCCATCACGCGGAAAGATCGCCCACCTGCGCGGGCTCTCCTCACACGTGGGATGCAGGCAAGCTGTTGGTCTGCAGAACGTAACTGACGCATGGGAATATAGGCAGAGAGTAAATCAGATAGTACCCCAGGGGTCGGGCATTTCAGAATCTTAAACGCGAAGCAGAGAGACTTGAACTCCACCCGCCTCTCTACAGGCAGCCAGTGTAGCCGCCGGATAGTGCTGGAGGTGGAACAGCATCTGGGCATGGCAAGAAGGGTTCTAGCGGCGACATTTTGAACCCTCTGCAATCTAACGATCTCGGCCTTATTGGTGCCCAAATAGAGCACACTGGCATAGTCCAATCTTGACAGCACAGAAGCCTGTACTATCATCTGGCGGATAGAGGAGTCAAAAAAGCCCAAAATGGGCCTGAGGCTGCGCAGAATACCAAAACAGGTCGCAGCTACCCTCTTAGTTTGATCTCGGAAACTAAGCGCCGAGTCCACCCAGACGCCAAGATTCTTCACCACCTGTTTGGGAGTGGGGGCCGGACCCAGGGTGGTGGGCCACCAGTGTCCGTTCCAAAGCTCAGGATCTTTTCCTACCAGCAGGACCTCGGTCTTGCTGGCGTTGAGCTGAAGACAGTTGGTGGTCATCCACCCTGCGACATCCGCCAACCCACTTCGAAACCTAGCAGCATCATTTAAACCATCATTGGAAAGGGCGACAACTAGTTGAGTGTCGTCAGCGTAGGACACTATAGTCAGTCCACTCCTCTTAGCTATCACAGCCAAGGGCTGGACATACAGGTTAAAAAGCGTAGGGCTTAAAGCAGAGCCCTGTGGGACGCCCTGTTTGACAAAGTGCACCTTAGAAGAAAAAGGGGGAACTGACACCTGAAAGGACCTGTCCGAGAGGAAGGAGGTGAGCCAAGCCAAGGCTGGGCCTACAATACCAGCATCCTTCAACCTCTGGATCAGTATCTGGTGGGAGACCGTATCGAAGACAATTTCCTCAATGACACGCTGTAAAGGTTTAATACGAAATGCTGCAATCTCCTGAGCTGGTGGCTGATACCCAAAAGTTGGAAACATGAGATCTTCCAGAATCAAGCTCCGCAAGCCACTCAATCTCGGAGGATCGGGTACAGTCAGTGTCAAACCTCCATTCGCTTCTACTCCATGGACCAACAGTTCAATTTAAATTATCAACACTGATGTTCCTCAGCCTCCCGGTCCTCACTGTTCCCGGCATCTGTAATCCGATAAGTCCACTCCGGGGCAGCGTATCTCTGGCACAGTACTCTCGCTCTCCTTGATCTCCTCAAGCTCCCCTCTGCCATTCACATCTTTAGCGTTCCATTTATTTGTTCCACAATGCCTGATGCCTCAGGCCTATAGCTACAGTGCAATCTCCAATCAACATTCAAGGCAGTACACAACAGTTTCATGATCTCACTATGGTTCCTCTATCCGACTCCAATGAAGTTGGAAATCCGAAACGCAGAATCAACCTTCTCAGTAACAGCTTGGTCACTGTAAGACTATCACACCTACTAGTCGGGTATGCTTCCACCCACTGTGAAAAGACGCACACCACAACTAGGATGTAACTCAGCCCATTGCACCTAGGAATCTCAATGAAGTCAAGTTGAATTCTGTTCAAAGGACCCCCCGACTTCCCAATGTGACTCAAAGCAACCACAGTTTTCTTTCCTGCATTCATCTGTTGGCACTTAACACAACGATGACACACTGCTTCAGCAGACATACAAAACCCCGGGTTAAACCATGTTTGTCTGAACACTCGCACCATTGCATCTCTTACAATGTGAACTGTTACATGAATCTGTCTCGCCATAGGACTCAGTAAACAGTCTGGCAACACTGCTCTACCGACTGTTGAAACCCAAATACCATCATCTCTCTTCTCACAAACTGCTTTCATCTGACCAGCTTCCTCTTGGTCTGACACTTCTCCCTGCAGACGCCTGACCTCATCCCAGGTATCCGCTATGGCTAACATCATGCTGAGCTCGGTTCTTTCTGTGCTCTCACCTGAATAATCCCCATTAAAAATGCAAGCATGAATAGCACAAAAGCGGGCGTTTTCGTCCGCGTACCTATTCCCGACCATCACAAAATCCTCCCTTTCCATGGGCAGCACATTTCACAATGGCCACTTCCTTTAGTTGCTGTAATGCTTCCAACAACTGTCTTACATACTCCCCATTCCTGATAGGAGATCCTGATGACGTTAAGAACACCCTCTGTGAACATAGCTGTCCGAAGTCATGAACCACACCAAAACCGTACTGGCTATCGGTATAGATGGTGACTCGGATTTGATCAGAAACAAGACATGCACGGGTCAAGGCAATGATTTCAGCTACTTGTGAGGAGTATACTCCCTGTGAACAAGCAGCTTCCACAACTCCGGAAATAGTACAAACAGCAAAGACTTCTCTCAGGTAACCCTCATTGTCTCTTAAGCCTGAACCGTCAATAAAAAGAACTTGATCTGATTCAGGTAGAGGTTCATCGACAATGTCGGGTCTCGGTTTGGTACAGAGTTCAGTCACATCCAGACAGTCATGGTCCTCACAATCTTACCCCTCAACATAGGGAACAGGCATCAAAGTAGCAGGATTTAACACAGAACATATCTTCAACATTACATTCTCAGAGGCTAATAAGATCTGTTCATATCGGGTGAACCTGGTGTTAGTCAGGTGCTGTGTTTTCGTTCTCGTCATCAGGAGCTCAACTGAGTGTGGAACATAAACAGTAAGAGGATGACCCATCACAATACTTTCACATCTTTCAATGCTGACATCTGTTGCAGCAACGGATCTGAGACATCCGGGCAATGCTGAAGCTATAGGATCTAATGTAGCTGAGAAGTAGGCCACTGGTCTACGGACACCCCAATGTACCTGGGTGAGTACAGATAGAGGGCACCCCTCTCTCGCACAACAAAATAATGAAAATGCTTTGTTGTAATCAGGTATTCCTAGAGCCGGAGCATGACACAGGCTTTCACTCAGCTCCAAGAAGGCAACCAAGCAGTCTTTATCCCATGGTACTGGATCGCTCACATCCGTGTGTGTGAGTCTCTGTAAGGGCTTCGCCTTCAACGAGAAGTTGGGAATCCACTGTCGGCTGTAGCCAACCATTCCAAGGAACATCCTGACTTTCTTTTGCGTGATAGGCGGATTCATTTTTATGATTGCCTTAATGCAGTCTGGTGACACCTTTCTCTTTCCTTTCTCAATGTGGTGACCCAAATACTGAACTTCAGGTAAGCAGTACTGAAGTTTTCTCGGGGACACCTTGTGCCCATTTTCTGCCAAGTGATTCAGCAGAGCAATGGTATCATCCCTACAAGCTTCCTCAGTTTCTGAAGCAATCAGGAGGTCATCGATATACTGCCCAAGCACTGAGCTTTGCGGCAGCACCAAGCTCTCAAGGATCTTTTTCAAAATCTGATTAAAGATAGATGGACTCTCAGTATACCCTTGTGGGATACGACACCATGTTAACACACAATTCTCCAGCCGGAAAGCAAATAAAATTGGCATTCCTCATGCAAGGGAATCGAAAAGAATGCTTGGCACAAATCAATCACAGTAAACCATTCAGCTTCGCAAGGAAATTGAAATTGGATCACAGATGGATTCGGTACCACAGGACAACATGGAATCACAATCGAATTGACCTTCCTCAGGTCCTGGACAATGCGGTACTTAACGCTCGGTTTCTGAAACCCCATTATAGGTGATTTGCATGGACTTCCTATTATCTCTTTCAAAATGCCCTGCGCAATCATAGACTCAATTACAGGTGTAATCCCTGTCACCGTTTCTGGGGTCAGGTTGTACTGAGGCGTTCTTGGAAATTCTGCATTCGGCTTGATCTGTATGCGAACTGGCTCAACCCCTCGAATCAGTCCTATCTCTTCTCCTGTGACGTCCCACACCTTGGGTGAGATGGTGTCTCCCAGGTTACATGGAATGTCATCCACTGTTAGTATGGGATACATGTATACACAGTGGTTCTGGTTTGCCAGTTTGAACGCAATGTCATCATCATTAGTCTGCAACTCTACTCCTTTGGGCGTACAATAGATGGTAAAATTCACCTTACATAGGAGGCCACATCCTAGCAAACAGACTGGACTCGAATTGCACACTACAAACTGGTGTCGATCCTGGAATGTTCCTATTTTCACTGGTATCTCTTCCGTTAACAGGTTTGTCATTCTCCTATTGGCAACTCCTAGAACTTGGATCGATTGCCCTGAGAGGGGTAGGTTTGGAACTACTGCAGATCTCACAGTAGAGCGGGTAGCACCAGTATCAATCAAGAATGTAATGGGATGACCATCTACATCTGCCTCCACATACGGTCCACTCTGGTCTATCTCTAAGACTGCTCCAAGCATACAGTCTTCCTCCCCCCATGAGGCCCCGTCATTGTAACGGATCTGAATCGAACCCATCCAGACTCTCCATAAAGGGCATTTGATGATACGCTTGATTACTCTGTGAAATTCTCTGAGGTTGGAGTACTTGCACTAACTGACTTGGAACCCCCCCATTTACGGATCTAGGTCTCGTCAAGGTATTTATAACATCAGGCACCTGTGTAACTTCCTCTTCCTGAAACTGATTAGCTCGACACTTGCGCTTCTAATGCCCAATTTTATGACAATAATGACAAGCAGTGGTTTTCTTAAGTGTACTGATGTCTACCCCTGGCTTGGGATCGGTACCCTTCCCCTTTCCCTGTCCTATGTGGTTTGACACATTCTGGATCCCTCCTTAATTGTTCCCCTGATTCCGACCTAAAGTTCCTACATTTGTCTGTGCCTGCTCTACTCTATTCGCATTCCTCATCTGGACCAACATTAGCTTGTCCTTCATTTTTCTATGCTTGGAATCCAACTCATCAATACAATATCTGGCATACCGTAGGATCTCGTCCACGGACTTGTTTTGTCAGCAAATTAAATGTTGCTGAATCATGACCCTAATCTCTGGTCTCAGTCCCAGCACAAACTTGGAAACAAACTGTCCCATGTCTTTCCGATCTAGAGTATCCAACCCACTGTACTGCTTGAAGGCTTGCGAAAGTCGTTCATAGTAGGCATGTACCGATTCCTTAGGCTCTTGGGTGCTTCGATCTATCTTAACCCAATCAATATCTTGTGGGGCAATCTTAGACTGTGACCATGTAATCACCTGTTCAAACGTTTTCATGACCAAGGGTGAAGGACCATGTGTTATGGGATCCCTCTCCGGTTCAGTAGAAGGCCAATCAATAGCAATTTTGCAAGCAGACCATAAATCACTAGGAACCACAATATCAAACAATGTGATCAAATCAATCCACAACACCTTCGAAATCTTTACAAAGCGATCTACTTGCTTATACCATTCAGCAGGTTTCTCCCTCAACCGAGGAAAATCATTTATGAACGCTGCCAAATCACCCCTGCTCCAAGGCACATGTACATACCCTCCGCTTGGTACCTCTCGCAATGGGTAAGCCTCAACTCCTAGTATGCCCCCTCCTGGCGGAGGCGTATCTCCCACCACCTTCCTAACATTCTTTTTCTTTGACCATCTTTCCTCCCATTTGTCAAGCATGCTCCATGCCCGTATCCCTATGACCATCTCCCAAATGTGCGTTTTCAACCCTATGATTCTTTTCTCTTCTAATTCCAGATCGGTATAATTCAACCTGTGGTTTCCTTGTAACATTTTCGTTTTAGACAAATCCACATCATATTTTTGAGCCAATTCTGTCGGTTTCTCATGTGCTCGCCTTGCATTACGAGTGACATCCTTCCCCACGAACAACAATTCATCCTGTTCATAAAGTTCTATCCTTTCCAAAGGCAAGCTTCCACTGATTATCTCATCCACTTCTGCTTTCAGTCTCACTACGTCAAGCAATTTCGCCTTTACTGCAGGTTTAATCGCTCCCTGACTTGACCCACTACTCTGTCCTTCCTTTTCACTACTCTGATTCCTCTGTCTGCTTTCTGGTGCTGTGGTCTGCAAGACATGCTTATCTCTAGAAGCTCCCTGATCTGTACCTGCCTCTGATATCCTTCCCATGGGTCCTCTAACTGGAACTTTCCACATCCACAAATCTGAATTCGAGTTTGCCAATGACACTGATCGTATTATACTAGACCCAACACGCACTCTCGAAGGATCTACAGTTGCTGGTAATGGGGTACTAGCTTCCAGATGCACCACAAATTGACTGTTCCATTCATTTTCACATTCCCCCCTGAGTTAACCCTTTCTCCCAACCCTGACTGCTGTTGACTAGCGTTTCCCCCCAAACTTGAGTCATACACAGAGACTACAGGTCCAATGGTGACCGGTACTGTAAGGACTTCCGGTAACCGTATAGCAGCGTTGACTCCACTCGACTCTGCACCTCCAAATACTGGTATCCCTGTCCTTTCTGCTCCTGTTGAAATCTTCACCACTACTCCTGCGCTAGGGCCTGTCTGTGGCGTTACTATTCTTTCCATACTCGCTGCATTTGCCAGTTCTCGCCTTCCTTCTTCTGAATGTGGATTGTATGGTGGAGGACGCTCTGCAAATAATCTGTCTAACAAGCTGTCATCGGTGTCACTCCCATCATCTCCATCTCCACTCCTACTCCGAGGGTCTCCCTCTTTCACCAATAGTGGATACAATCTCTCTCCCTCAATGGTGTCCACTCTCCATCTCTTCAACTGTGCATCCCATTGGGCATCCTGATATGCTTTCATTGCCTTTCTCATCTTCCCCTGACAACTTTCCCTGTTCTTCACCTGAGCTGCTCGCATCCAAGCATCCAATGCCTTAAACTGGCTTGGTCTGGGTGTAGGCCATAATGAAGACATCACTCCCCTCAACTGATATAATACCTCTAATCGAAATGAACCATAATGTAGAAAAGCCAAATCTCCCACTTTTTCAGTGATTTTGTGTCAATTTTGAAGCCAAACTATATTATGGAGTCCTACGTTCGTTGCCATGTAATGTGCTGGGGTATCCTCGGGTGGTGCTTCCTCACCCATTTGAGTTACCACTCCCCTATCTCCCCTGCAGAGATTGCATAATACCTTAAAACATCGCATGAATCAAACGTTCCTTTCAACCGACAAGATTTCCTCACTTCAACTTCCTGTTGATCACCAACGAATCCCAGCGCGGTGTTACACCAACCAACTATCGCAGCGCGGCACACTCTGACATCACCTTATGCTCCTCGCAGCAGTTCACCATCCTTCACAATTTCTCTGTACACATTCACTCTCACAATCATCAAAACAAGTGATTGTCTGCCTCTCTAAAAGATCGATAGAATTCAATGACTCATGAACATCCACACATGGTGACCCTCTCCTGTGCTGGTCACCTGAATCGATATAGTCCACCCCTGTTCACAAAGTTTCCCACACGATCCTAACAAGTCCACTCACACAAAGTTCCCTGTCTCAGGTGGGTTGCCGATGGTGCCTCAAGAAGACCCTTCAAACCAATGGTCGGAGAATTACAACAAATTGGTGTTTTCTACACCACAAATATATCCCGGGATCTTAGGCTACTCTTGAGCCCGATAACCAAAACAGAACAAAACTGTTGAACCGCGTCTGGTCCGAAAATCACATTCACTCGACTTTCATTCCGACTCCGCAAGACATCGCTCAATCAACACACTCCCGCAATCTAACACACGACTCATCCCTATTCATACTCACTCATCCATTCACCGCTGTTCTCTCCGCACCATCAATCTCCGTTGGTCTCCGCCAAAGTCCGTCGTTCACCACTCTCGATCATTGGGCTCTATTTTGGGGCTCTTTGGGTCTAAATCTTTTCTAGAATTTTCTAGATTCTCCCCTAACTTCTAAAGACAACCATCCTACACTGCTACCAACTTAAGGAGGCGGGTTCCATGTTCTAGATTTACTCTGGAACCCCTGGCCGATGTCTCTTTTTGTCTGCTTGAAAGTGTGGAGGGGAGGAAAAATCATTAGCCAATTACGCATTACCGTTCCAATGAACCATGACTCCGAAGAATCACAGACTCCCGATTCAAAGTTTAGTAAATTTATACAAAGCCAAGAACAGTTAGACATACAAGCACCTCAAGAGGAGGGTGTAAAAATACATTTGAACTAATACAAAGCCAAACCTATGGGTGAATTTAAGACGGTGCAGCATGCACAGAATAATCAGTTCCAGAATCAGGACACAAAAGATAACAGCTCCGATATCAAGAGTTCCCTTCATTGGAGGTTTGTAGGTGAAAAGCATTAATATGTCCCTATACTATTAACGTGACATCCCTACTTAGCATTCCTCAGGCAAGTTCTGTGAGGGTGTCAGCACGTGAAGGCTTCCTAAGAAGTGCGCTCACGTTGAATGGGTCAAGTAGCATAAAGCTACAGAGCTCGTTCTAAGATGCTCTCTTCTTCAAGACAAGGTAGAAGTCTCCGGACTCTGTCCCTAGTTCCAGTAGTTGAACCTGTAACAAAACTATCCCATAATACTCTGCAACATCACCCCATCCAAATGAGCCACCTCCTTGTAGGTAACTTTCCATGCAGCAACGATGCTTCCAGGCCTTGGCTCGATGACCTTGATTCCCAGGCTCTCTCCGTTGAGAAAGAACACCGTCCCACATTATCAGCATCGCCATTCAATGTATCTTTTCCTCCCCAAGCCTAACTCCTAAAACAGACATTATTCTAACTAACAAGGATGACTTTCTTCCACCCACAACAGAAACGTGAGAAAGAGCAAGTTCTGCATACACATAAATTTTACTAGCAAACCTAATATGAGAGCGTCAGGGTGAAATACACTTTAGGCCTACAGAATTCAGCCAACTGAAGAAATGGCACATAACTTCATAAGCACACACATAAATGAACATTATTACTGAGCATGTTCAATTTGCACATTACATAAGCACACTAATTGTGAGAATTTCGTTAATTACACATATGGACCCTAACGTTAAGATTTTCATCTAGCCACATATAATTGCAACATTACTTTCTTCACGTTTACACTAAAAAATACATAGCACTTCACTTTTCACGTTATTACATTACACAATCTAAAGACCCAATGTTAGCGAACTATTCGTGATTATATTGCACCCCCTACAAATGACAGAGCAAACTGTGCAGTATCAGCAACCAGTGTTGGAACCGGCACTTTCTGGTTGGCTGAAGGGATGCCCCCAGCCAGGTAGAACCTACTGCTCCTGTCAACGGCGGGTGATTACGCTCCTTGTATAACCTGTGCCTACCCTTGTGTAGCTTGGCACTGAGCAGTCAGGCTTATCTCAGAGGCACTATGTAAAGCAAAAGCACAGTATTCACTCGCGATAAATACACTGAGCAGCACAAAAGAGACGTCACACAGGATGTATGAAAATAAAGTTTGTATTCAACACACATATTCAATAATTATAATATAAACATCACATACTTTTGGGCATAAAACACATTTAGAAATATTACTAGCAGTTCTAGACCCACTCGTATTGTAATGATATCAATAGTATGCACATTGTGGACAATTCATAATCTAATCCCCCCACAGGGAGAGAGCACCCTTATGCGGGACAACACTCTGTCCACCCTAGGCCTACCCTAGCAATCCTGAAAATACTATTCCACACAGTTATAGGTCACAACGATATCAAAAATATGTACATACAAGAAACTACAACACTTTTTAGCAGCACTGCGGGCGGGAGCCATGTGAGTAAACCCAATGTCAAATGTATTGTGCTTTTGGCATGAACTCAACGTATAAAGGGGCACTGTCGGCCAGTGTCGGGAATCACAGGCGGTCCACAGACTATCACTCTCACACACTCACTCCGCACTGCTACACGGTGCGACAGGTATCAGCCCAGTCAGTACGGAACGCTCTTGCACACTTACGCCCTCAGCACCCTAATGCGGTGCTACTGATACCTAGCAGATCAATGGATGACACTGTGCAGATTCCATGGCCGTAGCCTCCCTCCACCCTCTAGTTCACCCCGATTGTCCTATACCCTCGGATGGAAGATAACCAGCCCCTCCTACTGGATACCAGGCCGCACATGGCCAAAGTCACACTTAGTCTGTGTCCTCAGGAAGAAAGTGTGGATATGTGCCAAGTTTTAATTAGGAGATAAACGTAAGCAAGAGGAGCTTAGCAGCCACTCTGGAAGTTCACCCACAGCTCTCAAAACGCAATGTCAGGCAATCTTTTGACTCGCTTCCGACTGTCTCGAAAGCATTTCTTCAGCCCAGTCAATCTCTCTCGCTACTACCTGAGGCCAAGATGTCTTCGGGAGGAGCCAGGTGTGAAGAGGAAAGTTGGTCTGGCGAGATGAGGGTCAAAGTGGAACAACCGATGAATTGGGAGTAACACAGGGAAGCCTCTCGATTGGAGGTGTTGCAGGGATTCTGCACCTACACAGAACTATGCGCAGGAAGACAGGACCTAGGTGTATAGGGGTGTACCAACCTACTATCTTAGTACCCAAAATCGACTAGCTATAGTGTCTCATTCGTTGTCCTCCAAAATCACGAAGCTACAAATGATTAGACAACCCAGAACACAACGCTCCTGACTCTCTCAGGAATCGCAGTAGCAAGACATACCCTTTCGCTCGCTCACTCGTACTTGTCCACAATAAGAATGGTCAGAGTCACTGTTATAGTTCAAAATGTTTATTTTAACTATCATGCTCTATAATGCAGTATACGAGCCACTACCAGCAGCGAAATGCATAAACCTAGAACAATTAGCATTGTTACAATTCCATAGAATATAAAGGGGGATGTCATTATATATAGACAGTGGAAAAAGGACTACAAGGCCTAACCACCCTCCCCTTGGTAAGGTGTCTATTATATAAAAGAAGATCTCTGGGCTTTGTCAGCAGACCCCCTACCTTAGTGCCTAGTTGGAAGCTTTACATCATAGTAACCGCATAGCTCTTCTCCCTGGAAAGGACCCTCTCCAAGTGTGTATCAGAGCAACATGCATCCCCATAATATCAAAGAACGAACTTCCAGCAGCGCAGCTGTGTTAGCATGTTTTGTCTAGATGGTAGGAACTGACCAGAACAGAATAACAAGGGGCATTGTTTATCGGCCTTGCACATTGTGTTCAGACTAAACTCCAAGAGCAGGCAGAGAATGCAGAAAGCAGACAGTTCTCATGTGAAAGGTACAAACAGAGTCTTGCACAACAAAGTCATGTAGTAACGTGCGCAAAAGCAGCATCATGCCAGCCGTGCTCATGCTAACTTAGCAATGTCGATAATGACTCTAATGGCCATATAACACCCTCCCCTTGGTAAGGTCATAGTATATAGACAAAGACCAAAACAGATTTCAAGGGTAAGCAGAGTTCAACAACGTATAAAAAGAACCAATTTGGAAAAAGTTTCAAAATATATATATATATATATATATATATAATTTTTATGTGGGTAAATGGACGTGACTAACATGGAGGTGGTGTATCCTTGAAAGCACGTGACCCTGTCAATGCAATGCGTTCCAAAAGGTCATCCCTATTGTTAGCAGCAAAGAGGGATGCCATCCAATCAAGTAGGCCGAAGGAACAAACGTGCTCCTCGTAATCCGGTGCCTCCAAGAGCATATCCGTGCAACTTGCGTGATATTCAATAAAGCTCCGTTGCAATAGGTTCTGTGCAGCCGCGCAGATATCCCATTCTGCCAATACTCCAAGTGCAGCTGCATGCGCCGTACGTCCATTCCTAGAACAGGCCTGGTCATGGGCCACTAAGGGACCCATTAACTGGTCATAGTTCGGGTCAGAACATGACATATTGGAGAGGCACAAATCCAAAGCCCAGTAAAAGGGGCACCGTTGACAGAACACAAGTTGCACGCAAGTAAAGTAAGCAAAGCGAAAAGTTGGTCGATAACTCACGCTAAGTGTTGCTAATGGCAAGCATCCAAAAAGCTGTTGCATTCAGTCACGGTACAGTTGTAATTGGCCTGGCCTGTGCAGTACCACAAGATGAGCAGCCATTGCGTAGCAGGAACAGAAGCAGCAGGATTCCACCAGCTAGCGCCAGTATTAATGGGAATCCTCCGAAGACGCTGGAAAAAATAGAATGAATAAAGGCCGGTATTACTTCAAATATCGTCTGAAAAGAAGTCACAAGGCCAGATCCCACCAGTTTAAAAAAATGAGCAAGGCCTTCGGTGTCAGACGCAATAAATATTTGATGTATCAGCTCCCCAAAATGAAGTGGGAGATTTGTGTTCAGAAGTGACTGAATCTCGCTCGAAGTTCTAGCCACCTGTAATTCGAAGGTCTCTCGAGGTGAAGTGAGAGCCACATCTTGTTGAAACAATAGCGCTTTGAGCCTGCTTAATTTGTTGAAATCTGTTTTCAAAGTCGGAATGGAAGGCCAAATGGAGATATCTACTTTCTCATGCGGGGGCGGAAAAAGCACATTGCTACAACAAGTAACACGTTGAAAACTGTTACAATATACGGGATTCCTGCCAGTAAACCACAGCAGTTGTGGTTATTCAAAATAAAATAACTGCCGTTAGTAAGCAAAGTAAAAGCGGGAATTATTGCTGGGACTGGACTCCCTTTTAAAAAGCAAGCCAGATTAGTTGCGGAAACATTACAAGCGCCGTGCAACTTAAAGTGTTTGCAGTCTAGGGAGTGTCCCACCGTAGAATCGCAGTCCTCCCCTGTTAGGAAAACTTCCTTATCCTCCTGATGACATCTGTAAGTGAAAAGTAGGGACCATAACTCATGGAGAAACGCACTACCCAGGGGTTCAAAACGGCCAATCGGGAAATGTTTCGTGCAAGATTTAAATTGAAACAGCGAGAAAGGGAGAGAGATAACCCTGTGTATTAACCATACAGCCAAATCTGTCTCCGCCACAGAGAACGGCAAATGTTCTAATTGTTCAATGTGTAATAATGTGTATGTAGCATCTTTCATGGACATAAACCGTTGTTTATCAGTTAAATTAAATGGCAAAAACCAAAGCGAAAGCATTCAAATAATCCCAAGGTACTTTACCCATTTTAAGAGTCTGTAACGTTTATGCAAACTGCATTACTGATCGTAATTGATTTTGACCTAGATATAGCACAGATACATCAGTCTGAACAATATCAATAACAGATGAAACAATATTATCCAAGGTATAAATGCGTGAAGACAGTGTGTTAATGCTATTGTCGACCACTGCAAGGACTTTTTCCAAATTTGCTTTGTCAACCTGTCGCAGATGAAACGCTGCCTCCATCTGCGATAATTTCCATATTTCATTGTATGCAGCATAGAAAAATCTTTTCGTTCTCGGGGTCCTAGGACTCAGAAGAAAATCAGCCAAATTGATGTCACTCGACAAGTGAGACAAGTGTTGTTTAACGGAGGACAACGTAGAGTGTTCCAACCATTGTTGGCACAATTTACCCACTGAATATGTTGTGACTGAATGTGAGTGCGAAAAACGTGGATCCGGTCTAGCCTGTGTAAAACCTGGCGTTATATTATAAAAACGCAGTTGGCATGAATTTGAACCGGTTTGCAACAGCAGCCAACCGTTCGGATCAACACCAGAAGCATTGAAAGTGCCATTCCGAAAAAAAGTTTGTAAAACCTCATGAATAATTCGTGTGTGTGCGCCAATTATCATATTCAGCCAAAGACGGAATGGACGGATTATTTAAATTTTTTGCAGTTGCTAGGCCAATGCAAGTAGTTTGATATACTGTATCATTTAAAAATAACATTTGTGCAGGTATTAGGCAGGCACGATGTAAAGCCTCAGTTCCCTGAACCTGCCAATCCTTAGTGCCCCATATGGTTTTTAAATCAATGGTAGAACTCCAGTGATCATAACCCTGTGTGGCCTATTCATCTCTAAAGGAATTGGAATAGATTAATTTAGTATGGGTTAGAATAAATTTAGATTGCGAAGACAATTGTAATTTAAAGAAATAGGATTCAGGATTGGACATGTCATAATCCGTGAAATAGGTGAACTTATCCCTAAGTGTTTTAGAACTTCCCTGTAAAGGGGTTGGACAATGTTCCCATTGTGTGTAATTAAAAACAGGTCTTAACTTGCTTGTCTTGTGTAAGTAATGATGCCCATAATGTTGATAACAGAATAAATCAGCAGAATTGGCAGAATTTAAATTCAAATCTTCAGCATCACAAGCAGCATGATACTTTAAGTCTGAAAACAATGAATGTACTGCTTGTACATCCCAATCATCGGAATGTATGTCCGGTGTCACCACGTCTCCTAAAGAGACACAAAACACGTATGGTACGTTGAGGACTTCCGTCGGACCATGGATTTCAAATGCTTCTTTATCCCAAACGATGCCATCTGCAACTGGGAAAGCTAAAATGTTCACAAGGGCTTGATCTCGTTTCATTATATGGGACGATGTATGAGGGGCCAGAATTCCATCGACCAATTTCACAGCAGAGTGTTCTGGCAAATAATGACCATTGATGAGTAAGAAAAATCCAGTCACAAATCCGATTGACATGAAGAGGAAAATTAGGATAAGTACCAACCAGATGTAGGTCCAGGGTGCGACCAAGTAAGTCTTTTTGAACCAAGAGCTGAAAATACCTAATTTTGTCGGTGGAAGGGCCAACGTGGAAGACGAGGAGGAAGAGTCATAGGAGAAGCTCGGACGGTGCCCAAAATAACCGCCTGCACCCATACCCATCAAAGGCGGTATGGTGGTATCAGTTTGATGTTGACGTGGACTGCTCAACACTTCACTCTGGAACTCTTCCGCAGGATAAGTATACTCGACGTCTGCAGTGGAACAGGGAGGTGTGGGGACAGGTGAAAGATCAATGGTAGTTTCCATGTCACCCTCTGTAACACGAGGATGAGTTGAAGTGGACGAATGCACCGGATTCATTGTGATAGCGTTGCAGCAAACAGCAGGAGTTACACTATTCAGAATCGGCCAGACGGTGTAACTTGACATTGTCCACTGAAATATATCTGTTGTCTTTACGGCCAGGTAGTGGTAATATCACTGTACGAGTACCCTTCAATCCAAGAACCGGGACCGGTGTACGATAAGAGGGACCAAATTATTTCTTGTTCTCCGGCTTTTCTCATACCAGAGCTCCAATCTTAGGAAGCCAGCCGGTGACCGGAATCAGCATCGATGTGTCATTGGAAGAGGGTAAACGTTCAGTGGCGTAGCTGTCACGGGTCTTCTGTAGGTCCTGTAACATAGTAGAATGATTATCTACGTCAAAGATGTTGCAGCCGCCACAACGTCTAGACCATCAAGGTCAGGCACAAACATTTTAATGCAAAAGAGCAGTTCGTAATGGGTCCGCCCACCCAGAGATCTTCTAGGGAGATTATTAAGTGCATGTTGAACTCCATACAAATGGGCCAGCCAGTTCCTGCCAGTACATAAGACTCTAGCTGTCAAAGATTGCTTGTAGTCGCGGTTCATTCGCTCCACAATAGAGTTGCCCTCAGGCCTGTATGGAGATGAAAACTGCACCAGCACCCTCATCGACTTCATCGCGTCCTTGTATGCCTTAGAGGTGAACGCTGGACCTTGGTCTGAATGGAAGGTGCCACAGGCAAACATCCCGACAAAGACACGCAAATCCCTGATGACATTTTGAGCATCAGCACTGCGTTGTGGCCAAACCCAAAGGAATCTAGTGCACAAATCAACTGCAACAAAAATATATTTATACGCAGTATCAGAAGAGAAAGGACCGCAGTGGTCAGGATATACTCAGCCAAACGGTCGATTGGAAATACATAGCTGTGTTTGTGGTGGGGATGTGACCGTAGACGGTTTAATTTGTTGACAAATGTCACAAGAAAGCACATAATTACGGGTTTGTTTATATAAACCACGCCACCAATAACGATGCTGTAAAATCGAGACTGTTGCAGACACCCCGGCATGTGCAGAAGCCATGCCCTCGTGTGTGGCTATGATCAAAGGAAGTCTGCGGTCCATGTTGGGAATCTTAGCATAAGGAACTTGTTCGGGAGATATATGATAAGAGTATTTCGAAGGGAAACCCTGAGGATAAGCAGTTCCCTCCTTCGTAGCAGCTACTGCTGCCAGAATATCATTATCTATTTTAGTCATGGACCTTGTAACTGCTGCTACGGAACACGTGGCTACTGCAGATTTGGCCACTTTGTCAGCCAAAGAATTACCACGAGCATGTGCTCCCACACGCTGATGGCCAAGAGTATGTATAACTTGCGTGAGGGGCAGACGTTGTTTAAGGTCTGCCACTCGAACCCAAAGCGTTTTATGCTTGATTGCGCTGCACTTAGAGTCTCGATAGTCATTCTGAGACCAAAAGAATAAGTTGTCATTAAAAGATTGAACACAGTAGTAAGAATCGCATACAATGCGAGTATTCACATTAGGATCGGCAAACTCAAGGGCTAGAACAAGAGCAGGCAGCTCCGCCAATAGTGCTGTACAGTCTCCAAGTGCCTGAGTATGCACTATGGAAGACTTAAATTCTCCATTGACAATTGAACCAGGCACAATAGCGCAAGCCGCTGAATAAGAGTGTTTGGAGCCGGTGGCCGGTTGCGCCGAGCCATCGGTATAAATGATACAGTCGTACTCATCTAAAGGAAGCGACGACAACGGAGCAGAATGAACGTGTTCATACTGTAAAAATTCCTGTGACTGAAGTGCAGGGTCAAAGATAAACGTGACAGACGATGTCAAAGAAGTAGCCCATTGTATCCAACGGGGATGTAGTGCCTCAGAGTTAGGTACACTTGCCTTAGTCACTACTTCTAAGGCAGGGAAAGGCGTGACCATAAGAATGCGTTTTCCTTGCGCCAGCGAGCGTTCTTTAAGAATCGCCATTTGGACAGCCGCTAAAAAATTTTCAACATTCGAAAAACGCATTTCTGCCGCAGTGTACAAATGTGATTTGTATGCAATAGGGACTGTGTCCCCCTCATTGAACGTCAAGCAGGTGAAACCCACCTTCCCCGGCACTATACGTATCACCAGGTTCGTGGTGTTATCACACGTCAACAAGTAGTTAGTTGCAAGCATATCAGATTACAAAGATTGTAGGATAGTGGTATGTTCCGGAAGCCAGCTGGCAGAAGAATATGTTGGTTGTATCAACGCATAAAGCGGTTTGATACGCTGGGCATAATCGGGAATGTATGTCCTCCGAAATTCAAAATCCCAGCAAAGACTGAAGTTTCTTCAGCGTAGAGGAGGTTGCAATTGTGCACATTTCTCCAGAAAGTGGGGGACTAACCCCTACCTTCATTATTGAGCTCATAGCCCAAAAAGAGCACCGCAAAATGAGCGATGTGTGATTTTGCAAAATTGAATTTGTACCCATAGTCGGCAAACGATAAAATGATGCGGTTGACTCGGAGAAGATGCGGCATTAGTTCGTCGTCCGTCAGATAAATATCATCAACGTATGAGAACGCATGTGGATCTATGTCGTGCAACAAAGACACAACACGTGCAGCAAAAGCCCCGTGGCTGTTTTTATACACCATAGGCAAGCGCGTACATTTTTTCTGATTTCCGACGGCGGTAAATGCCGTCAAGTCACGACTCTCAGGAGCCAGATTATGACTGTAGAAACCATTGGATATGTCCGGCGTGGTTTTGTATTTTTTACGACCAAGGTTGTTCACCAGCGCGGAGCTGTGTGTGTTTTGCACCGCAAAAGTGCGACAATGACTATTCAAATTTCGATAATCCAATACAATGCGATATGAACCATCAGGTTTTGATACCGGAAAAAGAGGATTATTCATCGGTGATACACAGGATTCAATCACTCCTTGATACTCCAACTGAGTTAGAATATCACAAACGTGAGCCTTAGCCTCACATCAGATTGGAAATTGCAGTTGTGGCTCTGGCATAGACCGTAATGGTATTTCATGTGCCGGTGAATCAATATCCCAGCCCACCTGATTACGGTACACTGCTGGGGCAAGGGCCAAAGCCCACTCAGCTGCGTAAGCCTTTGCATGTTCCTCAGGGACGTAACGCGAAAAACTCGGAAGTATCACGTCTTCCCCTTTAGAAGCTGCTAGCACAAAGGGTGGAGCCCAATCTGCTTCCGCCAATAAAATGTCGTATGAGGAGGTGAGATTTTCCCAGAAAACTGCTTTGATTGGACGCTGTATATCACCTTCAATTTGGAAGACAATCTCATAGAGTCTATCCGGTGGGGCAACCTGGGTATCTGCTGTTTCTACTGTAACAAATGTATCAGTTGCTGTTGCCTCCAGACAGGGACGCAGTGCCTCCCGCACTATGGTAACCTCCGCTGCGCTGTCGAGAAGAGTCACTGCCCATGTCCAGTCTAGGAGTTGCGTTCTCACCGTCTGAGACATACTTCGCTGTTAAAGCGGCAACTTTTTTCTTCTGATACGGGGGTCGAAAACGAGGCAGTTCCTCTTGTTTGGCTTTAACGTCAAACTGTCGAGGTAGATCTCGTCCCTGTTGTTTGGTCGAACCCTTGGCACGATCCTGGCGTTCCCCACCACTGACTTGAGAGTCCGATGTGTCCTGTAAAGTACGAGGAGAACGCTGATCAGGGACTTGAAATCTATCAGGAGTCTTAATTTTCGTGATGTCGCGCAAGTCATAAGTACGCTCAGAAGACTCAGGTGTCGGTGAACCAGCACGCAAACCTTGCTTCTGCTGTTGCTGCCCCTGTTTTTTATTTTTCCAGTTCTTTTTAGGAAAGAACGGGCGCCCATCTTTATCAGTCTGGGCTTTTTGTTGAGTTTGAGATTGCGTTTGCGTTTGAGTAAAAGGCTTAACTCCCAGACTATTGCGGCCTAAGGTTTTATAAGCCTTAGCAATAATCTTCGGTAATTCGCGCTGCTTGTCTGCGTCTGCCACAGCCTCCAAGCGGTTAGCCACTTGTAAGCTTACAGCATTACTGTTAGACCTGGCACCATTGGCGTGGGTCTCCCTTCCATTTTTTGCTGTTGCCTCCTGTATTTTTGCTATGTTTTTGCTGGTCTAGATGCTTTGGGCACTTTGCCACTGCTATTCAGTGCCAAAGTGCAAGTGCTCCCTATTGTAAATGGTTGTAATGGATTAGTGACTCCATGATTGGCTTATTTGATTTACTTGTCAGACCCTAGTACAGTGCACCATGGGTGCCCAGGGCCTGTAAATCAAATGCTGCTGGTGGGCCTGCAGCACTGATTGTGCCACCCACAGAAGCAGCTTGTAAAATATGGCTCAGGCCTGCCATTGCAGAGCCTGTGTGCAGTCTGGGACTGCCATGTCGACTTGGCAAGTGCACCCACTTGCCAGTCCCTAAACCTTCCCTTTTCTACATGTTAGTCACCCCTAAGGTAGGCCCAAGGGCAGGGTGCATTGTATGTGAAAGGTAGGACATGCCCTGGTGTGTGTGGCATGTCCTGATGGTGAATTACAGCCAATTTCGTTTTTCACTATTGCAAGGCTATCTGTTCCCATAGGCCAGAATGGGCAGTTTGATTATGACATCTTATAATCCTATCTGACCCTAGGAACAAGGTAGGAAAATAAAGTTTAGTATGCCTGAACTCAGAATGTTAAAATACATCTTTTAGTGTGGGTGATTTTTACATTCTGTGTTTGAAAATACCACTTTTAGAAAGTAGGTATTTTCTTGCCTAACCATCCACTATGCCTCTGCTAGGTTTGTGTATTCCATGTCTGGTTTGTGAGTGACAGGGGGCTGGAGAGGGCTTTGGCTCCAGCAGTCTGATGGGTCAGGGCTGAGCTAAATAGGACCTGCATTGAATAGAGAGTAGGGGGAGGAGATTTCCTTTCACTTGCCTGAGCCTTCATAGAATAGAGAGTAGGGGGAGGAGATTTCCTTTCAGCTACCTGGGCCAGAGAACAAAGGATTTTGCAGTATAAATATTGGGGCCCAGACCCCAGAACTTTAGATCACTTCTGGGAATCAAGACAAACCCTTTGCCAAGGAGAGAAACCAAGGAAGCTGAAGGAGGAGACTGCCCCTGTGCTGTTTGCTGTTTGGGTTGGCCTGCAGTGGTTTACTCATTGCCAAGGAAAGGAGAAAAGGAACTTTGTGTGTACTTTTACTATCTTGAGGAAGATCTCCAAAGGCTTGAAGTTGAGCTTGCCTCCTGTTTTGAAGTCTCAGGGACACAAAGACTTCACCACCAGCTCCCCCTGAATTCCCTTGCTGGGAGTTCTACCTGCAGAGAGGTGCCTGCTGTTGTTTTGGGCCCTCTGGAGACTGCGTTTCGCTGTGAGCTGGAAGCGCGACGCGACGAGGAAGAAGCGTGCTGCCGCCGCAGCAGTTGCCGTCGCATCGCCGAAGAAGCGTGTCGCCACCGCAGCTGTTCGCCGTCGCATCACCGAGGAAGCGTGTCGCATCACCGGAGAAGCGTGCCGCCGCCGCAGAGGTTGCCGTCGCATCACCTGAGAAGCGTGTCGCAGCGCCTGTCGCGGCTCCAAAGTTCATCGATTTCGCCGCACGGCCGTCGGGCATGCACGCATCGCATCCACGTTGTCGCATCACATCAAAGACGCCATTTTATCGCATCGCACCGGATCGTCGCATCGCATCGAGGCGCCATTTTGTCGCATCGCACCGGATCACAGTAAGAAATTGACGCTTCCCCTCCTCTCCGGTAAGGAACAGACGCATCGCCTCCCCTGCGCTGCAGTAAGGAACAGGTGCGCCACCTCCCCCGAAGCAAGGAACTGATGCATCGGCTTCCCTGCGACCCTTTTGTTTGTTTTGCGTTACGCATCCAAGGTACTTTGAGAGTAAAGTGTCGCATTTATCATCTACATTGAACTAAGCTATTTCTACCATCTAAAGACATATTTTTGAGTACTGTAATGTGGATTTTTGTCGTTTGGTCTTGTGTTAAGTCTAGATAAAGATTACTTATTTTTCTAAACTGGTGTGGTGTCCATTTGTAGTGTTTTCTCTGTATTACTGTATGTGTTCACAAATGCTTTACACACTGCCTCTGAGATAAGCCTGCCTGCTCGTGCCAAGCTACCAAGGGGGTGAGCAGGGGTTATTTAGAAGTGTAGCCCCCTTACCCTGACTAGAAGCAAGGGCCCCTATTTGGACAAAGGTACCTACCTCTGCCAACTAGAGACCCCCATTTCTAATATTGGTGGTCAGCGGTGAGGATTTGGACTTGCATTTGTGACTCATATACAGTGATTGGTGTACACTACTAGTGAGTGCAGACCATATCGTGACCACATACATTTTGGTAGAATTTTTTCCTTGGAACTTCTATTTTTGCTAAGAATTGCCAATTCTTGCCACCATGACCAAAGCAGCACCCAACGCATCTATGGATCTACAATTTGAAGAAGATAGGGTTGATACCCACCCTGTGCCACAGCTTAAAACCTTCTGTAAAAGATTTAAAATCCCTGTGAAAGGCCTCACCACGAAGGTAGAGTTCCAAAAGGCGCTGAGGGCCTGGTTGGAATCTAGAAATGCTACTGAGCATCCTGAAGAGCCTAGGGAGGAGGCAGAGGATACAGATGGGCAGCTGGATGGGCCATTGGGTCTGACCGGGGAGAAAGCACCTTCCAGGGCAGGCAGCAGTGTTTCTTCAAAGGGCCTGTCCCCAGAAGAGCTGGAGGACAGGGAGAGGGATAGGATGCATAAGTTGGAGCTAGCCAAGCTCAAGATGGGTAGTCAGATGGAGTTAGAGAATAAGAAGTTAGCCTTGGAAGAGAAGAGGATGCATTTAGAGCATGAGAGGATGTTGAGGGAGTTGGAGTTGAAAGCCAAGAGTTTAGAAATTACTCCCTCTGGTGGCAGCACACCATCCGTGCCTGTAGAAACAAGAGTATTCATCCCCAAAGATGTCATTAAGGAGTTCCACAAGAATGAAGATATTGGGCAATGGTTTAAAGCCTATGAGGTAGCTATGACCTCCCACCGGGTCCCTGAGAAGGATTGGGGAGCGGGGTTGTGGGGGCGGTTTCTCAGTGATGGGCGGGACACCTTGTTAGACTTGCCCTCTGCGGATCAGAATTCCTATGTCCACATGAAGGAAGCCTTAATGACCAGGTATGGGTTGACCCCAGAGCTTTGTAGACAAAGGTTTAGGAATTGTAAGAAACTGGAGTCAAGTACCTGGGTAGAATATGTGTCTTTTTTGGCAGAGCATTGGATGGTTGGGTGAAGGGTAGCAAAGTGAATGATTTTGAAGGGCTCTATAATTTGATTGCATGGGAGCACTTGTCCAGTAATTGTTTTCCAGAGCTACGCCAGCACCTGATTGATAGTAAGCTGACTATCCCTAGGAAGCTTGCTGAGGAGGCGGACCGCAGGGTTAGTACCCGGGTCCACAAGGGTCATGTGGGAGACTTCCCAAAGGTGGGCAGGGTACCCAGCAGAAGAGTGGGGGGGACAAGGGTAAACAGAGGGAGTTCCAGAAAGAACCCCAAAGTAATCCCCAAGGGAACCAAGGGAAGGGTTCCCAGCCTCCCCCTGAGAAGAAGTCAGGGGCCCGACAGATAAGCCTGTTCATAAGGGGCCCAGGACATGTTATAATTGTGGTCAGGTGGGCCACTGCTTCTGGGATCCTAAGTGTCCCATGAGAGGAAAGACAGCACCCACTGGTGCCCCGCCCGGCAGATGGCTAGTGTAGACCTGGGGGAGGAGTTGGGTGCCCAAGGTGGGTGGAGTCCCGCAGAGATGTCCCTGGTCTCTTTAGGAGACAGTGAGATGGTCCCAAGGACCCAACTGCCTGATAACACTAAGAAATACAGGCAGTGGGTGACCATCAATGGCCATAGGGTAGAGGCTCTGAGAGACACCGGAGCCAGTGTGACAGCTGTCAGTTGTCGGCTGGTGTCTGAAGAGCAGGTGATCCCCCATGCATTTTACCCTGTAGATGCCGCTGACAACTCAGAGAGCCACTGTAAGGTGGCCCAGGTTCCCTTTGAGTGGGGGGGTCTCAGAGCCCTTCAAGTAGCTGTGAGGCCAGCCATGCCTGTTGACTGTCTGCTAGGCAATGATTTGGAGAGCTCCCCTTGGGCTAAGGTGGAGCGAAGTGCTCATTTGGAGATGTTGGGTCTGCCTGAGTGGGCGTGTGTGACCACTCAGTCCATGGCAGCCAGTAAGGGTGTTCAAGAGGACCTGGAGCCTGAAAGAGTGGCCCAGGTGCCTGCCTTAAAGAGAAGAGGTAGGGGGCGCAGGAAACCAGCCCCCAACGTTCCCACGGTCCAGGAGGAGGCAGACCTTGAGGGGGATGCCCTGGAACCTACAGGGGAGCAAGTAGCTGAACTGGGGGACCTATTGGCAGCAGGAAGGAGGACCCTCCAGGGAAGAGTTCTGCGAGGAGCAGAAGAAGTGCCCTTCTCTTGTGGGTTTGTGGCAACAGGCCACAAACCAGGCAGCAGGTGATCAGTCTGGATCACATTGGATCTACTGGGAGAAAGGTCTCCTGTATAGCGAGCCTAAGGTTGCTGAGCCTGGGTCAGCCCGTGTGCTAGTGGTACCCCAGCGCTTCAGAGCCTTCCTACTGGGTCTGGCTCATGATGTACCTTTAGCAGGACATTTGGGGCAGGACAAAACCTTTGAAAGGCTTGTCACCCACTTTTATTGGCCCCAAATGCGCAAGAGTTCAGATACTCACTGCAGGACCTGTCAGACTTGCCAGGCAAGTGGTAAGAGTGGGAGGAAGCAAAAGGCTCCTCTCCAGCCTTTCCCTGTGGTCAGCACCCCCTTTGAAAGGGTGGGCATTGACATTGTGGGGCCTCTGGATCCCAAGACAGCCATGGGCAACAGGTTCATCCTGGTCTTGGTGGACCATGCCACCCGGTACCCGGAAGCCATCCCTCTACGGTCGGTGACGGCCCCCGTGGTGGGTCGTGCGTTGATGGGGATTTTCTCCCGTGTGGAGTTCCCCAGAGAGGTGGTGTCAGACCGTGGTACCAATTTCATATCCAAGTATATGAAGTCCCTGTGGCAGGAGTGTGGTGTAACCTACAAGTTCACCACTCCTTACCACCCCCAAGGTAACGGGCTGGTTGAGAGATTCAACCGGACCCTAAAAGGCATGATTATGGGTCTTGAGGAACCTATGAGGCGTAAGTGGGACGTCCTCTTGCCATGCCTTCTGTTTTCTTACAGAGAGGTGCCACAGAAGTCCTTAGGGTTCAGTCCCTTTGAACTGCTGTATGGTCACCCTGTAAGACAACCTCTGAGTTTGGTAAAAGAAGGCTGGGAGAAAGCTCCCAGTAAACCTCCCCAGGATGTATAAAGCTACATGCTGGCCTTCAGAAACCAAACTAGGCGTTTCAGGAACTCGCTCAGGCGAATCTGGAAGCCAGCCAAGAGGAGATGAAATGGTGGTACGATCAGAATGCCACTCTGATTGAGTTTCAGCCTGGGCAGAAAGTGTGGGTCGTGGCCCCCGTGGAGCCTTGTGCGCTCCAGGATAAGTGGACCGGACCATTTGAGGTGGATGAGCGCAAGAGTGATGTCACCTACTTGGTGGACTTGCGGTCTCCTAGGAACCCTTTGCGGGTCCTGCATGTAAACCGCCTGAAGCCCCACTTGGAGAGGTCCGAAGTGGGCATGCTCCTAGTGACAGATGATGGAATGGAGGAGGAGACCGAGCCTCTTCCTGACCTCCTGTCTGCAAAAGAGCAAGATGGGTCAGTGGATGGTGTAAACCTCTCTTCCACTCTGACCCCTGAGCAGCAAGATGACTGTCGCCAACTGTTGGGACAGTTTTCTGATCTGTTCTCCCTGACTCCCAGTGTCACTGATTGGTGCGTCCATGATGTGGACACTGGGGACAGTCCTCCTGTAAAGCACAAAACATACAGAGTGACTGACAGGGTGAGAGCTTGCATCAAGGAGGAGGTCTCCAAGATGTTTGCATTGGGGGTGATTGAGTCCTCTAACAGCCCTTGGGCCAGCCCAGTGGTCTTGGTCCCAAAGGCTGCCGCGCCTGGTGCCACACCCGAACTCCGGTTCTGTGTGGACTACCGAGGACTCAATTCAGTCACCAGGACTGACGCGCACCCCATCCCCAGAGCTGATGAGCTCATTGATTGGTTAGGGGCTGCCCGGTACCTCAGTACGTTTGACTTGACGTCTGGGTACTGGCAGATCGCCTTAACTGATGGGGCAAAAGAGAGGTCAGCATTCTCCACACCAGATGGGCACTACCAATTCCGGGTTATGCCCTTTGGGATGAAGAATGCCCCTGCCACCTTTCAGAGGTTGGTCAACCAGGTGTTGGCTGGACTGGAGGATTTCAGTGCCGCCTACCTGGATGACATTGCAGTCTTCAGCACCAGTTGGGAAGAACATCTGCGCCTCCTCTGGGAAGTGTTGATGGCGCTGCGGAAGGCAGGCCTCACGATCAAGGCGAGTAAGTGCCAGATCGGGCAGGGTTCTGTGGTGTACTTGGGACACCAGGTTGGGAGCGGCCAGGTGGCGCCCCTACAGCCCAAGATTGATACCATCCTGGCTTGGGCACCCCCAAGACCCAGACAGAGGTGAGAGCCTTTTTAGGACTCACTGGGTACTACAGGAGGTTTGTCAAGGGGTATGGCAGCATTGTTGCACCCTTGACAGAGCTGACTTCCAGGAAGCAGCCCAAGAAAGTGAACTGGACTGACACCTGTCAGACAGCTTTTGATGCCTTGAAGACTGCCATATGCACGGTGCCCGTGCTTCAGGCGCCCAACTTCTCAAAAGGATTCATTGTGCAGACAGACGCTTCAGAGCATGGTGTGGGGGATGTACTTTCACAGATGAATGAGGAGGGCCTAGACCAACCTGTAGCCTTCATTAGTAGGAGGTTACTTTCACGGGAACAGAGGTGGAGTGCAATTGAGCGTGAGGCATTTGCTGTGGTCTGGGCACTGAAGAAGTTGAGACCATACTTGTTTGGGACTCACTTCCGGGTTCAGACAGACCACAGGCCCCTCAGATGGTTGATGCAAATGAGGGGTGAGAATCCAAAGCTGTTGAGGTGGTCCATTTCCCTACAGGGGATGGACTTCACGGTGGAACACCGCCCTGGTACAGAACACGCCAATGCTGATGGTCTGTCCAGATTTTTCCGCCTTAGTGAAGAGAACTCCCAAGAGGTAGACTAGTTCTCCCCACATTTCAGCTGGAGGGGACACATGTTAGACCTGGCACCATTGGCGTGGGTCTCCCTTCCATTTTTTGCTGTTGCCTCCTGTATTTTTTATAAATCAAATAAGTCAATCATGGAGTGCATTTTATGTGAAAGGTAGGACATGCCCTGGTGTGTGTGGCATGTCCTGATAGTGAATTACAGCCAATTTTGTTTTTCACTATTGCAAGGCTATCTGTTCCCATAGGCCAGAATGGGCAGTTTGATTATAACATCTTATAATCCTAACTGACCCTAGGAACAAGATAGGAAAATAAAGTTTAGTATGCCTGAACTCAGAATGTTAAAATACATCTTTTAGTGTGGGTGATTTTTACATTCTGTGTTTGAAAATACCACTTTTAGAAAGTAGGTATTTTCTTGCCTAACCATCCACTATGCCTCTGCTAGGTTTGTGTATTCCATGTCTGGTTTGTGAGTGACAGGGGGCTGGAGAGGGCTTTGGCTCCAGCAGTCTGATGGGTCAGGGCTGGGCTGAATAGGACCTGCATTGAATAGAGAGTAGGGGGAGGAGATTTCCTTTCACTTGCCTGAGCCTTCATAGAATAGAGAGTAGGGGGAGGAGAGTTCCTTTCAGCTACGTGGGCCAGGTCTGCTTTCAACAATGCTGTCTCCAACTCCTGCCAGGAAGCTGCACCAGGGAGGACAGAACTGGTTTTGGCTGGGCACAGACACTCTCTGCCTTCAGAGAACAAAGGATTTTGCAGTATAAATATTGGGGCCCAGACCCCAGAACTTTAGATCACTTCTGGGAATCAAGACGAACCCTTTGCCAAGGAGAGAAACCAAGGAAGCTGAAGGAGGAGACTGCCCCTGTGCTGTTTGCTGTTTGGGGTTGGCCTGCAGTGGTTTACTCATTGCCAAGGAAAGGAGAAAAGGAACTTTGTGTGTACTTTTACTATCTTGAGGAAGATCTCCAAGGGCTTGAAGTTGAGCTTGCCTCCTGTTCTGAAGTCTCAGGGACACAAAGACTTCACCACCAGCTCCCCCTGAATTCCCTTGCTGGGAGTTCTACAAGCAGAGAGGTGCCTGCTGTTGTTTTGGGCCCCCTGGAGACTGCGTTTCGCTGGGAGCTGGAAGCGCGACGCAACGAGGAAGAAGCGTGTCGCCGCCGCAGCAGTTGCCGTCGCATCGCCGAAGAAGCGTGTCGCCGCCGCAGCTGTTCGCCGTAGCATCGCCGAGGAAGCGTGTCGCATCACCGGAGAAGCGTGCCGCCGCCGCAGAGGTTGCCGTCGCATCACCGGAGAAGCGTGTCGCAAGGCCTGTCGCGGCTCCAGAGTTCATCGATTTTGCCGCACGGCCGTCGGGCATGCACGCATCGCATCCACGTTGTCGCATCGCATCAAAGACGCCATTTTGTCGCATCGCACCAGATCGTCGCATCGCACCGAGGCGCCATTTTGTCGCATCGCACCGGATCACAGTAAGAAATAGACGCTTCGCCTCCTCTCCGGTAAGGAACAGACGCATCGCCTCCCTGCACTGCAGTAAGGAACAGGTGCGCCGCCTCCCCGAAGCAAGGAACTGACGCATCGCCTTCCCTGCGACCCTTTTGTTTGTTTTGCGTTACGCATCCAAGGTACTTTGAGAGTAAAGTGTCGCATTTACCATCTACATTGAACTAAGCTATTTCTACCATCTAAAGTCATATTTTTGAGTACTGTATTGTGGATTTTTGTTGTTTGGTCTTGTGTTAAGTCTAGATAAAGATTACTTATTTTTCTAAACTGGTGTGGTGTCCATTTGTAGTGTTTTCTCTGTATTACTGTATGTGTTCACAAATGCTTTACACACTGCCTCTGAGATAAGCCTGCCTGCTCGTGCCAAGCTACCAAGGGGGTGAGCAGGGGTTATTTAGAAGTGTAGCCCCCTTACCCTGACTAGAAGCAAGGGCCCCTATTTGGACAAAGGTACCTACCTCTGCCAACTAGAGACCCCCATTTCTAATATTGGTGGTCAGCGGTGAGGATTTGGACTTGCATTTGTGACTCATATACAGTGATTGGTGTACACTACTAGTGAGTGCACACCATATCGTGACCACATACATTTTGGTAGAATTTTTTCCTTGGAACTTCTATTTTTGCTAAGAATTGCCAATTCTTGCCACCATGACCAAAGCAGCACCCAACACATCTATGGATCTACAATTTGAAGAAGATAGGGTTGATACCTACACTGTGCCACAGCTTAAAACCTTCTGTAAAAGATTTAAAATCCCTGTGAAAGGCCTCACCACGAAGGTAGAGTTCCAAAAGGCGCTGAGGGCCTGGTTGGAATCTAGAAATGCTACTGAGCATCCTGAAGAGCCTAGGGAGGAGGCAGAGGATACAGATGGGCAGCTGGATGGGCCATTGGGTCTGACCGGGGAGAAAGCACCTTCCAGGGCAGGCAGCAGTGTTTCTTCAAAGGGCCTGTCCCCAGAAGAGCTGGAGGACAGGGAGAGGGATAGGATGCATAAGTTGGAGCTAGCCAAGCTCAAGATGGGTAGTCAGATGGAGTTAGAGAATAAGAAGTTAGCCTTGGAAGAGAAGAGGATGCATTTAGAGCATGAGAGGATGTTGAGGGAGTTGGAGTTGAAAGCCAAGAGTTTAGAAATTACTCCCTCTGGTGGCAGCACACCATCCGTGCCTGTAGAAACAAGAGTATTCATCCCCAAAGATGTCATTAAGGAGTTCCACAAGAATGAAGATATTGGGCAATGGTTTAAAGCCTATGAGGTAGCTATGACCTCCCACCGGGTCCCTGAGAAGGATTGGGGAGCGGGGTTGTGGGGGCGGTTTCTCAGTGATGGGCGGGACACCTTGTTAGACTTGCCCTCTGCGGATCAGAATTCCTATGTCCACATGAAGCAAGCCTTAATGACCAGGTATGGGTTGGCCCCAGAGCTTTGTAGACAAAGGTTTAGGAATTGTAAGAAACTGGAGTCAAGTACCTGGGTAGAATATGTGTCTTTTTTTGGCAGAGCATTGGATGGTTGGGTGAAGGGTAGCAAAGTGAATGATTTTGAAGGGCTCTATAATTTGATTGCATGGGAGCACTTGTCCAGTAATTGTTTTCCAGAGCTCCGCCAGCACCTGATTGATAGTAAGCTGACTATCCCTAGGAAGCTTGCTGAGGAGGCGGCCCGCAGGGTTAGTACCCGGGTCCACAAGGGTCATGTGGGAGACTTCCCAAAGGTGGGCAGGGTACCCAGCAGAAGAGTGGGGTGGACAAGGGTAAACAGAGGGAGTTCCAGAAAGAACCCCAAAGTAATCCCCAAGGGAACCAAGGGAAGGGTTCCCAGCCTTCCCCTGAGAAGAAGTCAGGGGCCCGACAGATAAGCCTGTTCATAAGGGGCCCAGGACATGTTATAATTGTGGTCAGGTGGGCCACTGCTTCTGGGATCCTAAGTGTCCCATGAGAGGAAAGACAGCACCCACTGGTGCCCCGCCCCGGCAGATGGCTAGTGTAGACCTGGGGGAGGAGTTGGGTGCCCAAGGTGGGTGGAGTCCCGCAGAGATGTCCCTGGTCTCTTTAGGAGACAGTGAGATGGTCCCAAGGACCCAACTGCCTGATAACACTAAGAAATACAGGCAGTGGGTGACCATCAATGGCCATAGGGTAGAGGCTCTGAGAGACACCGGAGCCAGTGTGACAGCTGTCAGTTGTCGGCTGGTGTCTGAAGAGCAGGTGATCCCCCATGCATTTTACCCTGTAGATGCCGCTGACAACTCAGAGAGCCACTGTAAGGTGGCCCAGGTTCCCTTTGAGTGGGGGGTCTCAGAGCCCTTCAAGTAGCTGTGAGGCCAGCCATGCCTGTTGACTGTCTGCTAGGCAATGATTTGGAGAGCTCCCCTTGGGCTAAGGTGGAGCGAAGTGCTCATTTGGAGATGTTGGGTCTGCCTGAGTGGGCGTGTGTGACCACTCAGTCCATGGCAGCCAGTAAGGGTGTTCAAGAGGACCTGGAGCCTGAAAGAGTGGCCCAGGTGCCTGCCTTAAAGAGAAGAGGTAGGGGGCGCAGGAAACCAGCCCCCAACGTTCCCACGGTCCAGGAGGAGGCAGACCTTGAGGGGGATGCCCTGGAACCTACAGGGGAGCAAGTAGCTGAACTGGGGGACCTATTGGCAGCAGGAAGGAGGACCCTCCAGGGAAGAGTTCTGCGAGGAGCAGAAGAAGTGCCCTTCTCTTGTGGGTTTGCGGCAACAGGCCACAAACCAGGCAGCAGGTGATCAGTCTGGATCACATTGGATCTACTGGGAGAAAGGTCTCCTGTATAGCGAGCCTAAGGTTGCTGAGCCTGGGTCAGCCCGTGTGCTAGTGGTACCCCAGCGCTTCAGAGCCTTCCTACTGGGTCTGGCTCATGATGTACCTTTAGCAGGACATTTGGGGCAGGACAAAACCTTTGAAAGGCTTGTCACCCACTTTTATTGGCCCCAAATGCGCAAGAGTTCAGATACTCACTGCAGGACCTGTCAGACTTGCCAGGCAAGTGGTAAGAGTGGGAGGAAGCAAAAGGCTCCTCTCCAGCCTTTCCCTGTGGTCAGCACCCCCTTTGAAAGGGTGGGCATTGACATTGTGGGGCCTCTGGATCCCAAGACAGCCATGGGCAACAGGTTCATCCTGGTCTTGGTGGACCATGCCACCCGGTACCCGGAAGCCATCCCTCTACGGTCGGTGACGGCCCCCGTGGTGGGTCGTGCGTTGATGGGGATTTTCTCCCGTGTGGAGTTCCCCAGAGAGGTGGTGTCAGACCGTGGTACCAATTTCATATCCAAGTATATGAAGTCCCTGTGGCAGGAGTGTGGTGTAACCTACAAGTTCACCACTCCTTACCACCCCCAAGGTAACGGGCTGGTTGAGAGATTCAACCGGACCCTAAAAGGCATGATTATGGGTCTTGAGGAACCTATGAGGCGTAAGTGGGACGTCCTCTTGCCATGCCTTCTGTTTTCTTACAGAGAGGTGCCACAGAAGTCCTTAGGGTTCAGTCCCTTTGAACTGCTGTATGGTCACCCTGTAAGACGACCTCTGAGTTTGGTAAAAGAAGGCTGGGAGAAAGCTCCCAGTAAACCTCCCCAGGATGTATAAAGCTACATGCTGGCCTTCAGAAACCAAACTAGGCGTTTCAGGGAACTCGCTCAGGCGAATCTGGAAGCCAGCCAAGAGGAGATGAAATGGTGGTACGATCAGAATGCCACTCTGATTGAGTTTCAGCCTGGGCAGAAAGTGTGGGTCGTGGCCCCCGTGGAGCCTTGTGCGCTCCAGGATAAGTGGACCGGACCATTTGAGGTGGATGAGCGCAAGAGTGATGTCACCTACTTGGTGGACTTGCGGTCTCCTAGGAACCCTTTGCGGGTCCTGCATGTAAACCGCCTGAAGCCCCACTTGGAGAGGTCCGAAGTGGGCATGCTCCTAGTGACAGATGATGGAATGGAGGAGGAGACCGAGCCTCTTCCTGACCTCCTGTCTGCAAAAGAGCAAGATGGGTCAGTGGATGGTGTAAACCTCTCTTCCACTCTGACCCCTGAGCAGCAAGATGACTGTCGCCAACTGTTGGGACAGTTTTCTGATCTGTTCTCCCTGACTCCCAGTGTCACTGATTGGTGCGTCCATGATGTGGACACTGGGGACAGTCCTCCTGTAAAGCACAAAACATACAGAGTGACTGACAGGGTGAGAGCTTGCATCAAGGAGGAGGTCTCCAAGATGTTTGCATTGGGGGTGATTGAGTCCTCTAACAGCCCTTGGGCCAGCCCAGTGGTCTTGGTCCCAAAGGCTGCCGCGCCTGGTGCCACACCCGAACTCCGGTTCTGTGTGGACTACCGAGGACTCAATTCAGTCACCAGGACTGACGCGCACCCCATCCCCAGAGCTGATGAGCTCATTGATTGGTTAGGGGCTGCCCGGTACCTCAGTACGTTTGACTTGACGTCTGGGTACTGGCAGATCGCCTTAACTGATGGGGCAAAAGAGAGGTCAGCATTCTCCACACCAGATGGGCACTACCAATTCCGGGTTATGCCCTTTGGGATGAAGAATGCCCCTGCCACCTTTCAGAGGTTGGTCAACCAGGTGTTGGCTGGACTGGAGGATTTCAGTGCCGCCTACCTGGATGACATTGCAGTCTTCAGCACCAGTTGGGAAGAACATCTGCGCCTCCTCTGGGAAGTGTTGATGGCGCTGCGGAAGGCAGGCCTCACGATCAAGGCGAGTAAGTGCCAGATCGGGCAGGGTTCTGTGGTGTACTTGGGACACCAGGTTGGGAGCGGCCAGGTGGCGCCCCTACAGCCCAAGATTGATACCATCCTGGCTTGGGCACCCCCAAGACCCAGACAGAGGTGAGAGCCTTTTTAGGACTCACTGGGTACTACAGGAGGTTTGTCAAGGGGTATGGCAGCATTGTTGCACCCTTGACAGAGCTGACTTCCAGGAAGCAGCCCAAGAAAGTGAACTGGACTGACACCTGTCAGACAGCTTTTGATGCCTTGAAGACTGCCATATGCACGGTGCCCGTGCTTCAGGCGCCCAACTTCTCAAAAGGATTCATTGTGCAGACAGACGCTTCAGAGCATGGTGTGGGGGATGTACTTTCACAGATGAATGAGGAGGGCCTAGACCAACCTGTAGCCTTCATTAGTAGGAGGTTACTTTCACGGGAACAGAGGTGGAGTGCAATTGAGCGTGAGGCATTTGCTGTGGTCTGGGCACTGAAGAAGTTGAGACCATACTTGTTTGGGACTCACTTCCGGGTTCAGACAGACCACAGGCCCCTCAGATGGTTGATGCAAATGAGGGGTGAGAATCCAAAGCTGTTGAGGTGGTCCATTTCCCTACAGGGGATGGACTTCACGGTGGAACACCGCCCTGGTACAGAACACGCCAATGCTGATGGTCTGTCCAGATTTTTCCGCCTTAGTGAAGAGAACTCCCAAGAGGTAGACTAGTTCTCCCCACATTTCAGCTGGAGGGGACACATGTTAGACCTGGCACCATTGGCGTGGGTCTCCCTTCCATTTTTTGCTGTTGCCTCCTGTATTTTTTATAAATCAAATAAGTCAATCATGGAGTGCATTTTATGTGAAAGGTAGGACATGCCCTGGTGTGTGTGGCATGTCCTGATAGTGAATTACAGCCAATTTTGTTTTTCACTATTGCAAGGCTATCTGTTCCCATAGGCCAGAATGGGCAGTTTGATTATAACATCTTATAATCCTAACTGACCCTAGGAACAAGATAGGAAAATAAAGTTTAGTATGCCTGAACTCAGAATGTTAAAATACATCTTTTAGTGTGGGTGATTTTTACATTCTGTGTTTGAAAATACCACTTTTAGAAAGTAGGTATTTTCTTGCCTAACCATCCACTATGCCTCTGCTAGGTTTGTGTATTCCATGTCTGGTTTGTGAGTGACAGGGGGCTGGAGAGGGCTTTGGCTCCAGCAGTCTGATGGGTCAGGGCTGGGCTGAATAGGACCTGCATTGAATAGAGAGTAGGGGGAGGAGATTTCCTTTCACTTGCCTGAGCCTTCATAGAATAGAGAGTAGGGGGAGGAGAGTTCCTTTCAGCTACGTGGGCCAGGTCTGCTTTCAACAATGCTGTCTCCAACTCCTGCCAGGAAGCTGCACCAGGGAGGACAGAACTGGTTTTGGCTGGGCACAGACACTCTCTGCCTTCAGAGAACAAAGGATTTTGCAGTATAAATATTGGGGCCCAGACCCCAGAACTTTAGATCACTTCTGGGAATCAAGACGAACCCTTTGCCAAGGAGAGAAACCAAGGAAGCTGAAGGAGGAGACTGCCCCTGTGCTGTTTGCTGTTTGGGGTTGGCCTGCAGTGGTTTACTCATTGCCAAGGAAAGGAGAAAAGGAACTTTGTGTGTACTTTTACTATCTTGAGGAAGATCTCCAAGGGCTTGAAGTTGAGCTTGCCTCCTGTTCTGAAGTCTCAGGGACACAAAGACTTCACCACCAGCTCCCCCTGAATTCCCTTGCTGGGAGTTCTACAAGCAGAGAGGTGCCTGCTGTTGTTTTGGGCCCCCTGGAGACTGCGTTTCGCTGGGAGCTGGAAGCGCGACGCAACGAGGAAGAAGCGTGTCGCCGCCGCAGCAGTTGCCGTCGCATCGCCGAAGAAGCGTGTCGCCGCCGCAGCTGTTCGCCGTAGCATCGCCGAGGAAGCGTGTCGCATCACCGGAGAAGCGTGCCGCCGCCGCAGAGGTTGCCGTCGCATCACCGGAGAAGCGTGTCGCAAGGCCTGTCGCGGCTCCAGAGTTCATCGATTTTGCCGCACGGCCGTCGGGCATGCACGCATCGCATCCACGTTGTCGCATCGCATCAAAGACGCCATTTTGTCGCATCGCACCAGATCGTCGCATCGCACCGAGGCGCCATTTTGTCGCATCGCACCGGATCACAGTAAGAAATAGACGCTTCGCCTCCTCTCCGGTAAGGAACAGACGCATCGCCTCCCCTGCACTGCAGTAAGGAACAGGTGCGCCGCCTCCCCTGAAGCAAGGAACTGACGCATCGCCTTCCCTGCGACCCTTTTGTTTGTTTTGCGTTACGCATCCAAGGTACTTTGAGAGTAAAGTGTCGCATTTACCATCTACATTGAACTAAGCTATTTCTACCATCTAAAGTCATATTTTTGAGTACTGTATTGTGGATTTTTGTTGTTTGGTCTTGTGTTAAGTCTAGATAAAGATTACTTATTTTTCTAAACTGGTGTGGTGTCCATTTGTAGTGTTTTCTCTGTATTACTGTATGTGTTCACAAATGCTTTACACACTGCCTCTGAGATAAGCCTGCCTGCTCGTGCCAAGCTACCAAGGGGGTGAGCAGGGGTTATTTAGAAGTGTAGCCCCCTTACCCTGACTAGAAGCAAGGGCCCCTATTTGGACAAAGGTACCTACCTCTGCCAACTAGAGACCCCCATTTCTAATATTGGTGGTCAGCGGTGAGGATTTGGACTTGCATTTGTGACTCATATACAGTGATTGGTGTACACTACTAGTGAGTGCACACCATATCGTGACCACATACATTTTGGTAGAATTTTTTCCTTGGAACTTCTATTTTTGCTAAGAATTGCCAATTCTTGCCACCATGACCAAAGCAGCACCCAACACATCTATGGATCTACAATTTGAAGAAGATAGGGTTGATACCTACACTGTGCCACAGCTTAAAACCTTCTGTAAAAGATTTAAAATCCCTGTGAAAGGCCTCACCACGAAGGTAGAGTTCCAAAAGGCGCTGAGGGCCTGGTTGGAATCTAGAAATGCTACTGAGCATCCTGAAGAGCCTAGGGAGGAGGCAGAGGATACAGATGGGCAGCTGGATGGGCCATTGGGTCTGACCGGGGAGAAAGCACCTTCCAGGGCAGGCAGCAGTGTTTCTTCAAAGGGCCTGTCCCCAGAAGAGCTGGAGGACAGGGAGAGGGATAGGATGCATAAGTTGGAGCTAGCCAAGCTCAAGATGGGTAGTCAGATGGAGTTAGAGAATAAGAAGTTAGCCTTGGAAGAGAAGAGGATGCATTTAGAGCATGAGAGGATGTTGAGGGAGTTGGAGTTGAAAGCCAAGAGTTTAGAAATTACTCCCTCTGGTGGCAGCACACCATCCGTGCCTGTAGAAACAAGAGTATTCATCCCCAAAGATGTCATTAAGGAGTTCCACAAGAATGAAGATATTGGGCAATGGTTTAAAGCCTATGAGGTAGCTATGACCTCCCACCGGGTCCCTGAGAAGGATTGGGGAGCGGGGTTGTGGGGGCGGTTTCTCAGTGATGGGCGGGACACCTTGTTAGACTTGCCCTCTGCGGATCAGAATTCCTATGTCCACATGAAGCAAGCCTTAATGACCAGGTATGGGTTGGCCCCAGAGCTTTGTAGACAAAGGTTTAGGAATTGTAAGAAACTGGAGTCAAGTACCTGGGTAGAATATGTGTCTTTTTTTGGCAGAGCATTGGATGGTTGGGTGAAGGGTAGCAAAGTGAATGATTTTGAAGGGCTCTATAATTTGATTGCATGGGAGCACTTGTCCAGTAATTGTTTTCCAGAGCTCCGCCAGCACCTGATTGATAGTAAGCTGACTATCCCTAGGAAGCTTGCTGAGGAGGCGGCCCGCAGGGTTAGTACCCGGGTCCACAAGGGTCATGTGGGAGACTTCCCAAAGGTGGGCAGGGTACCCAGCAGAAGAGTGGGGTGGACAAGGGTAAACAGAGGGAGTTCCAGAAAGAACCCCAAAGTAATCCCCAAGGGAACCAAGGGAAGGGTTCCCAGCCTTCCCCTGAGAAGAAGTCAGGGGCCCGACAGATAAGCCTGTTCATAAGGGGCCCAGGACATGTTATAATTGTGGTCAGGTGGGCCACTGCTTCTGGGATCCTAAGTGTCCCATGAGAGGAAAGACAGCACCCACTGGTGCCCCGCCCCGGCAGATGGCTAGTGTAGACCTGGGGGAGGAGTTGGGTGCCCAAGGTGGGTGGAGTCCCGCAGAGATGTCCCTGGTCTCTTTAGGAGACAGTGAGATGGTCCCAAGGACCCAACTGCCTGATAACACTAAGAAATACAGGCAGTGGGTGACCATCAATGGCCATAGGGTAGAGGCTCTGAGAGACACCGGAGCCAGTGTGACAGCTGTCAGTTGTCGGCTGGTGTCTGAAGAGCAGGTGATCCCCCATGCATTTTACCCTGTAGATGCCGCTGACAACTCAGAGAGCCACTGTAAGGTGGCCCAGGTTCCCTTTGAGTGGGGGGGGTCTCAGAGCCCTTCAAGTAGCTGTGAGGCCAGCCATGCCTGTTGACTGTCTGCTAGGCAATGATTTGGAGAGCTCCCCTTGGGCTAAGGTGGAGCGAAGTGCTCATTTGGAGATGTTGGGTCTGCCTGAGTGGGCGTGTGTGACCACTCAGTCCATGGCAGCCAGTAAGGGTGTTCAAGAGGACCTGGAGCCTGAAAGAGTGGCCCAGGTGCCTGCCTTAAAGAGAAGAGGTAGGGGGCGCAGGAAACCAGCCCCCAACGTTCCCACGGTCCAGGAGGAGGCAGACCTTGAGGGGGATGCCCTGGAACCTACAGGGGAGCAAGTAGCTGAACTGGGGGACCTATTGGCAGCAGGAAGGAGGACCCTCCAGGGAAGAGTTCTGCGAGGAGCAGAAGAAGTGCCCTTCTCTTGTGGGTTTGCGGCAACAGGCCACAAACCAGGCAGCAGGTGATCAGTCTGGATCACATTGGATCTACTGGGAGAAAGGTCTCCTGTATAGCGAGCCTAAGGTTGCTGAGCCTGGGTCAGCCCGTGTGCTAGTGGTACCCCAGCGCTTCAGAGCCTTCCTACTGGGTCTGGCTCATGATGTACCTTTAGCAGGACATTTGGGGCAGGACAAAACCTTTGAAAGGCTTGTCACCCACTTTTATTGGCCCCAAATGCGCAAGAGTTCAGATACTCACTGCAGGACCTGTCAGACTTGCCAGGCAAGTGGTAAGAGTGGGAGGAAGCAAAAGGCTCCTCTCCAGCCTTTCCCTGTGGTCAGCACCCCCTTTGAAAGGGTGGGCATTGACATTGTGGGGCCTCTGGATCCCAAGACAGCCATGGGCAACAGGTTCATCCTGGTCTTGGTGGACCATGCCACCCGGTACCCGGAAGCCATCCCTCTACGGTCGGTGACGGCCCCCGTGGTGGGTCGTGCGTTGATGGGGATTTTCTCCCGTGTGGAGTTCCCCAGAGAGGTGGTGTCAGACCGTGGTACCAATTTCATATCCAAGTATATGAAGTCCCTGTGGCAGGAGTGTGGTGTAACCTACAAGTTCACCACTCCTTACCACCCCCAAGGTAACGGGCTGGTTGAGAGATTCAACCGGACCCTAAAAGGCATGATTATGGGTCTTGAGGAACCTATGAGGCGTAAGTGGGACGTCCTCTTGCCATGCCTTCTGTTTTCTTACAGAGAGGTGCCACAGAAGTCCTTAGGGTTCAGTCCCTTTGAACTGCTGTATGGTCACCCTGTAAGACGACCTCTGAGTTTGGTAAAAGAAGGCTGGGAGAAAGCTCCCAGTAAACCTCCCCAGGATGTATAAAGCTACATGCTGGCCTTCAGAAACCAAACTAGGCGTTTCAGGGAACTCGCTCAGGCGAATCTGGAAGCCAGCCAAGAGGAGATGAAATGGTGGTACGATCAGAATGCCACTCTGATTGAGTTTCAGCCTGGGCAGAAAGTGTGGGTCGTGGCCCCCGTGGAGCCTTGTGCGCTCCAGGATAAGTGGACCGGACCATTTGAGGTGGATGAGCGCAAGAGTGATGTCACCTACTTGGTGGACTTGCGGTCTCCTAGGAACCCTTTGCGGGTCCTGCATGTAAACCGCCTGAAGCCCCACTTGGAGAGGTCCGAAGTGGGCATGCTCCTAGTGACAGATGATGGAATGGAGGAGGAGACCGAGCCTCTTCCTGACCTCCTGTCTGCAAAAGAGCAAGATGGGTCAGTGGATGGTGTAAACCTCTCTTCCACTCTGACCCCTGAGCAGCAAGATGACTGTCGCCAACTGTTGGGACAGTTTTCTGATCTGTTCTCCCTGACTCCCAGTGTCACTGATTGGTGCGTCCATGATGTGGACACTGGGGACAGTCCTCCTGTAAAGCACAAAACATACAGAGTGACTGACAGGGTGAGAGCTTGCATCAAGGAGGAGGTCTCCAAGATGTTTGCATTGGGGGTGATTGAGTCCTCTAACAGCCCTTGGGCCAGCCCAGTGGTCTTGGTCCCAAAGGCTGCCGCGCCTGGTGCCACACCCGAACTCCGGTTCTGTGTGGACTACCGAGGACTCAATTCAGTCACCAGGACTGACGCGCACCCCATCCCCAGAGCTGATGAGCTCATTGATTGGTTAGGGGCTGCCCGGTACCTCAGTACGTTTGACTTGACGTCTGGGTACTGGCAGATCGCCTTAACTGATGGGGCAAAAGAGAGGTCAGCATTCTCCACACCAGATGGGCACTACCAATTCCGGGTTATGCCCTTTGGGATGAAGAATGCCCCTGCCACCTTTCAGAGGTTGGTCAACCAGGTGTTGGCTGGACTGGAGGATTTCAGTGCCGCCTACCTGGATGACATTGCAGTCTTCAGCACCAGTTGGGAAGAACATCTGCGCCTCCTCTGGGAAGTGTTGATGGCGCTGCGGAAGGCAGGCCTCACGATCAAGGCGAGTAAGTGCCAGATCGGGCAGGGTTCTGTGGTGTACTTGGGACACCAGGTTGGGAGCGGCCAGGTGGCGCCCCTACAGCCCAAGATTGATACCATCCTGGCTTGGGCACCCCCAAGACCCAGACAGAGGTGAGAGCCTTTTTAGGACTCACTGGGTACTACAGGAGGTTTGTCAAGGGGTATGGCAGCATTGTTGCACCCTTGACAGAGCTGACTTCCAGGAAGCAGCCCAAGAAAGTGAACTGGACTGACACCTGTCAGACAGCTTTTGATGCCTTGAAGACTGCCATATGCACGGTGCCCGTGCTTCAGGCGCCCAACTTCTCAAAAGGATTCATTGTGCAGACAGACGCTTCAGAGCATGGTGTGGGGGATGTACTTTCACAGATGAATGAGGAGGGCCTAGACCAACCTGTAGCCTTCATTAGTAGGAGGTTACTTCCACGGGAACAGAGGTGGAGTGCAATTGAGCGTGAGGCATTTGCTGTGGTCTGGGCACTGAAGAAGTTGAGACCATACTTGTTTGGGACTCACTTCCGGGTTCAGACAGACCACAGGCCCCTCAGATGGTTGATGCAAATGAGGGGTGAGAATCCAAAGCTGTTGAGGTGGTCCATTTCCCTACAGGGGATGGACTTCACGGTGGAACACCGCCCTGGTACAGAACACGCCAGTGCTGATGGTCTGTCCAGATTTTTCCGCCTTAGTGAAGAGAACTCCCAAGAGGTAGACTAGTTCTCCCCACATTTCAGCTGGAGGGGACACATGTTAGACCTGGCACCATTGGCGTGGGTCTCCCTTCCATTTTTTGCTGTTGCCTCCTGTATTTTTTATAAATCAAATAAGTCAATCATGGAGTGCATTTTATGTGAAAGGTAGGACATGGCCTGGTGTGTGTGGCATGTCCTGATAGTGAATTACAGCCAATTTTGTTTTTCACTATTGCAAGGCTATCTGTTCCCATAGGCCAGAATGGGCAGTTTGATTATAACATCTTATAATCCTAACTGACCCTAGGAACAAGATAGGAAAATAAAGGTTAGTATGCCTGAACTCAGAATGTTAAAATACATCTTTTAGTGTGGGTGATTTTTACATTCTGTGTTTGAAAATACCACTTTTAGAAAGTAGGTATTTTCTTGCCTAACCATCCACTATGCCTCTGCTAGGTTTGTGCATTCCATGTCTGGTTTGTGAGTGACAGGGGGCTGGAGAGGGCTTTGGCTCCAGCAGTCTGATGGGTCAGGGCTGGGCTGAATAGGACCTGCATTGAATAGAGAGTAGGGGGAGGAGATTTCCTTTCACTTGCCTGAGCCTTCATAGAATAGAGAGTAGGGGGAGGAGAGTTCCTTTCAGCTACGTGGGCCAGGTCTGCTTTCAACAATGCTGTCTCCAACTCCTGCCAGGAAGCTGCACCAGGGAGGACAGAACTGGTTTTGGCTGGGCACAGACACTCTCTGCCTTCAGAGAACAAAGGATTTTGCAGTATAAATATTGGGGCCCAGACCCCAGAACTTTAGATCACTTCTGGGAATCAAGACGAACCCTTTGCCAAGGAGAGAAACCAAGGAAGCTGAAGGAGGAGACTGCCCCTGTGCTGTTTGCTGTTTGGGGTTGGCCTGCAGTGGTTTACTCATTGCCAAGGAAAGGAGAAAAGGAACTTTGTGTGTACTTTTACTATCTTGAGGAAGATCTCCAAGGGCTTGAAGTTGAGCTTGCCTCCTGTTCTGAAGTCTCAGGGACACAAAGACTTCACCACCAGCTCCCCCTGAATTCCCTTGCTGGGAGTTCTACCTGCAGAGAGGTGCCTGCTGTTGTTTTGGGCCCCCTGGAGACTGCGTTTCGCTGGGAGCTGGAAGCGCGACGCAACGAGGAAGAAGCGTGTCGCCGCCGCAGCAGTTGCCGTCGCATCGCCGAAGAAGCGTGTCGCCGCCGCAGCTGTTCGCCGTAGCATCGCCGAGGAAGCGTGTCGCATCACCGGAGAAGCGTGCCGCCGCCGCAGAGGTTGCCGTCGCATCACCGGAGAAGCGTGTCGCAAGGCCTGTCGCGGCTCCAGAGTTCATCAATTTTGCCGCACGGCCGTCGGGCATGCACGCATCGCATCCACGTTGTCGCATCGCATCAAAGACGCCATTTTGTCGCATCGCACCAGATCGTCGCATCGCACCGAGGCGCCATTTTGTCGCATCGCACCGGATCACAGTAAGAAATAGACGCTTCGCCTCCTCTCCGGTAAGGAACAGACGCATCGCCTCCCCTGCACTGCAGTAAGGAACAGGTGCGCCGCCTCCCCGAAGCAAGGAACTGACGCATCGCCTTCCCTGCGACCCTTTTGTTTGTTTTGCGTTACGCATCCAAGGTACTTTGAGAGTAAAGTGTCGCATTTACCATCTACATTGAACTAAGCTATTTCTACCATCTAAAGTCATATTTTTGAGTACTGTATTGTGGATTTTTGTTGTTTGGTCTTGTGTTAAGTCTAGATAAAGATTACTTATTTTTCTAAACTGGTGTGGTGTCCATTTGTAGTGTTTTCTCTGTATTACTGTATGTGTTCACAAATGCTTTACACACTGCCTCTGAGATAAGCCTGCCTGTTCGTGCCAAGCTACCAAGGGGGTGAGCAGGGGTTATTTAGAAGTGTAGCCCCCTTACCCTGACTAGAAGCAAGGGCCCCTATTTGGACAAAGGTACCTACCTCTGCCAACTAGAGACCCCCATTTCTAATATTGGTGGTCAGCGGTGAGGATTTGGACTTGCATTTGTGACTCATATACAGTGATTGGTGTACACTACTAGTGAGTGCAGACCATATCGTGACCACATACATTTTGGTAGCATTTTTTCCTTGGAACTTCTATTTTTGCTAAGAATTGCCAATTCTTGCCACCATGACCAAAGCAGCACCCAACACATCTATGGATCTACAATTTGAAGAAGATAGGGTTGATACCTACACTGTGCCACAGCTTAAAACCTTCTGTAAAGATTTAAAATCCCTGTGAAAGGCCTCACCACGAAGGTAGAGTTCCAAAAGGCGCTGAGGGCCTGGTTGGAATCTAGAAATGCTACTGAGCATCCTGAAGAGCCTAGGGAGGAGGCAGAGGATACAGATGGGCAGCTGGATGGGCCATTGGGTCTGACCGGGGAGAAAGCACCTTCCAGGGCAGGCAGCAGTGTTTCTTCAAAGGGCCTGTCCCCAGAAGAGCTGGAGGACAGGGAGAGGGATAGGATGCATAAGTTGGAGCTAGCCAAGCTCAAGATGGGTGGTCAGATGGAGTTAGAGAATAAGAAGTTAGCCTTGGAAGAGAAGAGGATGCATTTAGAGCATGAGAGGATGTTGAGGGAGTTGGAGTTGAAAGCCAAGAGTTTAGAAATTACTCCCTCTGGTGGCAGCACACCATCCGTGCCTGTAGAAACAAGAGTATTCATCCCCAAAGATGTCATTAAGGAGTTCCACAAGAATGAAGATATTGGGCAATGGTTTAAAGCCTATGAGGTAGCTATGACCTCCCACCGGGTCCCTGAGAAGGATTGGGGAGCGGGGTTGTGGGGGCGGTTTCTCAGTGATGGGCGGGACACCTTGTTAGACTTGCCCTCTGCGGATCAGAATTCCTATGTCCACATGAAGCAAGCCTTAATGACCAGGTATGGGTTGGCCCCAGAGCTTTGTAGACAAAGGTTTAGGAATTGTAAGAAACTGGAGTCAAGTACCTGGGTAGAATATGTGTCTTTTTTTGGCAGAGCATTGGATGGTTGGGTGAAGGGTAGCAAAGTGAATGATTTTGAAGGGCTCTATAATTTGATTGCATGGGAGCACTTGTCCAGTAATTGTTTTCCAGAGCTCCGCCAGCACCTGATTGATAGTAAGCTGACTATCCCTAGGAAGCTTGCTGAGGAGGCGGCCCGCAGGGTTAGTACCCGGGTCCACAAGGGTCATGTGGGAGACTTCCCAAAGGTGGGCAGGGTACCCAGCAGAAGAGTGGGGGGACAAGGGTAAACAGAGGGAGTTCCAGAAAGAACCCCAAAGTAATCCCCAAGGGAACCAAGGGAAGGGTTCCCAGCCTTCCCCTGAGAAGAAGTCAGGGGCCCGACAGATAAGCCTGTTCATAAGGGGCCCAGGACATGTTATAATTGTGGTCAGGTGGGCCACTGCTTCTGGGATCCTAAGTGTCCCATGAGAGGAAAGACAGCACCCACTGGTGCCCCGCCCCGGCAGATGGCTAGTGTAGACCTGGGGGAGGAGTTGGGTGCCCAAGGTGGGTGGAGTCCCGCAGAGATGTCCCTGGTCTCTTTAGGAGACAGTGAGATGGTCCCAAGGACCCAACTGCCTGATAACACTAAGAAATACAGGCAGTGGGTGACCATCAATGGCCATAGGGTAGAGGCTCTGAGAGACACCGGAGCCAGTGTGACAGCTGTCAGTTGTCGGCTGGTGTCTGAAGAGCAGGTGATCCCCCATGCATTTTACCCTGTAGATGCCGCTGACAACTCAGAGAGCCACTGTAAGGTGGCCCAGGTTCCCTTTGAGTGGGGGGTCTCAGAGCCCTTCAAGTAGCTGTGAGGCCAGCCATGCCTGTTGACTGTCTGCTAGGCAATGATTTGGAGAGCTCCCCTTGGGCTAAGGTGGAGCGAAGTGCTCATTTGGAGATGTTGGGTCTGCCTGAGTGGGCGTGTGTGACCACTCAGTCCATGGCAGCCAGTAAGGGTGTTCAAGAGGACCTGGAGCCTGAAAGAGTGGCCCAGGTGCCTGCCTTAAAGAGAAGAGGTAGGGGGCGCAGGAAACCAGCCCCCAACGTTCCCACGGTCCAGGAGGAGGCAGACCTTGAGGGGGATGCCCTGGAACCTACAGGGGAGCAAGTAGCTGAACTGGGGGACCTATTGGCAGCAGGAAGGAGGACCCTCCAGGGAAGAGTTCTGCGAGGAGCAGAAGAAGTGCCCTTCTCTTGTGGGTTTGCGGCAACAGGCCACAAACCAGGCAGCAGGTGATCAGTCTGGATCACATTGGATCTACTGGGAGAAAGGTCTCCTGTATAGCGAGCCTAAGGTTGCTGAGCCTGGGTCAGCCCGTGTGCTAGTGGTACCCCAGCGCTTCAGAGCCTTCCTACTGGGTCTGGCTCATGATGTACCTTTAGCAGGGCATTTGGGGCAGGACAAAACCTTTGAAAGGCTTGTCACCCACTTTTATTAGCCCCAAATGCGCAAGAGTTCAGATACTCACTGCAGGACCTGTCAGACTTGCCAGGCAAGTGGTAAGAGTGGGAGGAAGCAAAAGGCTCCTCTCCAGCCTTTCCCTGTGGTCAGCACCCCCTTTGAAAGGGTGGGCATTGACATTGTGGGGCCTCTGGATCCCAAGACAGCCATGGGCAACAGGTTCATCCTGGTCTTGGTGGACCATGCCACCCGGTACCCGGAAGCCATCCCTCTACGGTCGGTGACGGCCCCCGTGGTGGGTCGTGCGTTGATGGGGATTTTCTCCCGTGTGGAGTTCCCCAGAGAGGTGGTGTCAGACCGTGGTACCAATTTCATATCCAAGTATATGAAGTCCCTGTGGCAGGAGTGTGGTGTAACCTACAAGTTCACCACTCCTTACCACCCCCAAGGTAACGGGCTGGTTGAGTTTTTCAACCGGACCCTAAAAGGCATGATTATGGGTATGAGGAACCTATGAGGCGTAAGTGGGACGTTCCTTGCCATGCCTTCTGTTTTCTTACAGAGAGGTGCCACAGAAGTCCTTAGGGTTCAGTCCCTTTGAACTGCTGTATGGTCACCCTGTAAGACGACCTCTGAGTTTGGTAAAAGAAGGCTGGGAGAAAGCTCCCAGTAAACCTCCCCAGGATGTATAAAGCTACATGCTGGCCTTCAGAAACCAAACTAGGCGTTTCAGGGAACTCGCTCAGGCGAATCTGGAAGCCAGCCAAGAGGAGATGAAATGGTGGTACGATCAGAATGCCACTCTGATTGAGTTTCAGCCTGGGCAGAAAGTGTGGGTCGTGGCCCCCGTGGAGCCTTGTGCGCTCCAGGATAAGTGGACCGGACCATTTGAGGTGGAGGAGCGCAAGAGTGATGTCACCTACTTGGTGGACTTGCGGTCTCCTAGGAACCCTTTGCGGGTCCTGCATGTAAACCGCCTGAAGCCCCACTTGGAGAGGTCCGAAGTGGGCATGCTCCTAGTGACAGATGATGGAATGGAGGAGGAGACCGAGCCTCTTCCTGACCTCCTGTCTGCAAAAGAGCAAGATGGGTCAGTGGATGGTGTAAACCTCTCTTCCACTCTGACCCCTGAGCAGCAAGATGACTGTCGCCAACTGTTGGGACAGTTTTCTGATCTGTTCTCCCTGACTCCCAGTGTCACTGATTGGTGCGTCCATGATGTGGACACTGGGGACAGTCCTCCTGTAAAGCACAAAACATACAGAGTGACTGACAGGGTGAGAGCTTGCATCAAGGAGGAGGTCTCCAAGATGTTTGCATTGGGGGTGATTGAGTCCTCTAACAGCCCTTGGGCCAGCCCAGTGGTCTTGGTCCCAAAGGCTGCCGCGCCTGGTGCCACACCCGAACTCCGGTTCTGTGTGGACTACCGAGGACTCAATTCAGTCACCAGGACTGACGCGCACCCCATCCCCAGAGCTGATGAGCTCATTGATTGGTTAGGGGCTGCCCGGTACCTCAGTACGTTTGACTTGACGTCTGGGTACTGGCAGATCGCCTTAACTGATGGGGCAAAAGAGAGGTCAGCATTCTCCACACCAGATGGGCACTACCAATTCCGGGTTATGCCCTTTGGGATGAAGAATGCCCCTGCCACCTTTCAGAGGTTGGTCAACCAGGTGTTGGCTGGACTGGAGGATTTCAGTGCCGCCTACCTGGATGACATTGCAGTCTTCAGCACCAGTTGGGAAGAACATCTGCGCCTCCTCTGGGAAGTGTTGATGGCGCTGCGGAAGGCAGGCCTCACGATCAAGGCGAGTAAGTGCCAGATCGGGCAGGGTTCTGTGGTGTACTTGGGACACCAGGTTGGGAGCGGCCAGGTGGCGCCCCTACAGCCCAAGATTGATACCATCCTGGCTTGGGCACCCCCCAAGACCCAGACAGAGGTGAGAGCCTTTTTAGGACTCACTGGGTACTACAGGAGGTTTGTCAAGGGGTATGGCAGCATTGTTGCACCCTTGACAGAGCTGACTTCCAGGAAGCAGCCCAAGAAAGTGAACTGGACTGACACCTGTCAGACAGCTTTTGATGCCTTGAAGACTGCCATATGCACGGTGCCCGTGCTTCAGGCGCCCAACTTCTCAAAAGGATTCATTGTGCAGACAGACGCTTCAGAGCATGGTGTGGGGGCTGTACTTTCACAGATGAATGAGGAGGGCCTAGACCAACCTGTAGCCTTCATTAGTAGGAGGTTACTTCCACGGGAACAGAGGTGGAGTGCAATTGAGCGTGAGGCATTTGCTGTGGTCTGTGCACTGAAGAAGTTGAGACCATACTTGTTTGGGACTCACTTCCGGGTTCAGACAGACCACAGGCCCCTCAGATGGTTGATGCAAATGAGGGGTGAGAATCCAAAGCTGTTGAGGTGGTCCATTTCCCTACAGGGGATGGACTTCACGGTGGAACACCGCCCTGGTACAGAACACGCCAATGCTGATGGTCTGCCAGATTTTTCCGCCTTAGTGAAGAGAACTCCCAAGAGGTAGACTAGTTCTCCCCACATATCAGCTGGAGGGGACACATGTTAGACCTGGCACCATTGGCGTGGGTCTCCCTTCCATTTTTTGCTGTTGCCTCCTGTATTTTTTATAAATCAAATAAGTCAATCATGGAGTGCATTTTATGTGAAAGGTAGGACATGCCCTGGTGTGTGTGGCATGTCATGATAGTGAATTACAGCCAATTTTGTTTTTCACTATTGCAAGGCTATCTGTTAACATAGGCCAGAATGGGCAGTTTGATTATAACATCTTATAATCCTAACTGACCGTAGGAACAAGATAGGAAAATAAAGTTTAGTATGCCTGAACTCAGAATGTTAAAATACATCTTTTAGTGTGCGTGATTTTTACATTCTGTGTTTGAAAATACCACTTTTAGAAAGTAGGTATTTTCTTGCCTAACCATCCACTATGCCTCTGCTAGGTTTGTGTATTCCATGTCTGGTTTGTGAGTGACAGGGGGCTGGAGAGGGCTTTGGCTCCAGCAGTCTGATGGGTCAGGGCTGGGCTGAATAGGACCTGCATTGAATAGAGAGTAGGGGAGGAGATTTCCTTTCACTTGCCTGAGCCTTCATAGAATAGAGAGTAGGGGGAGGAGAGTTCCTTTCAGCTACGTGGGCCAGGTCTGCTTTCAACAATGCTGTCTCCACCTCCTGCCAGGAAGCTGCACCAGGGAGGACAGAACTGGTTTTGGCTGGGCACAGACACTCTCTGCCTTCAGAGAACAAAGGATTTTGCAGTATAAATATTGGGGCCCAGACCCCAGAACTTTAGATCACTTCTGGGAATCAAGACGAACCCTTTGCCAAGGAGAGAAACCAAGGAAGCTGAAGGAGGAGACTGCCCCTGTGCTGTTTGGGGTTGGCCTGCAGTGGTTTACTCATTGCCAAGGAAAGGAGAAACGGGAACTTTGTGTGTACTTTTACTATCTTGAGGAAGATCTCCAAGGGCTTGAAGTTGAGCTTGCCTCCTGTTCTGAAGTCTCAGGGACACAAAGACTTCACCACCAGCTCCCCCTGAATTCCCTTGCTGGGAGTTCTACCTGCAGAGAGGTGCCTTCTGTTGTTTTGGGCCCCCTGGAGACTGCGTTTCGCTGGGAGCTGGAAGCGCGACGCAACGAGGAAGAAGCGTGTCGCCGCCGCAGCAGTTGCCGTCGCATCGCCGAAGAAGCGTGTCGCCGCCGCAGCTGTTCGCCGTAGCATCGCCGAGGAAGCGTGTCGCATCACCGGAGAAGCGTGCCGCCGCCGCAGAGGTTGCCGTCGCATCACCGGAGAAGCGTGTCGCAAGGCCTGTCGCGGCTCCAGAGTTCATCGATTTCGCCGCACGGCCGTCGGGCATGCACGCATCGCATCCACGTTGTCGCATCGCATCAAAGACGCCATTTTGTCGCATCGCACCAGATCGTCGCATCGCACCGAGGCGCCATTTTGTCGCATCGCACCGGATCACAGTAAGAAATAGACGCTTCGCCTCCTCTCCGGTAAGGAACAGACGCATCGCCTCCCCTGCACTGCAGTAAGGAACAGGTGCGCCGCCTCCCCCGAAGCAAGGAACTGAAGCATCGCCTTCCCTGCGACCCTTTTGTTTGTTTTGTGTTACGCATCCAAGGTACTTTGAGAGTAAAGTGTCGCATTTACCATCTACATTGAACTAAGCTATTTCTACCATCTAAAGTCATATTTTTGAGTACTGTATTGTGGATTTTGTTGTTTGGTCTTGTGTTAAGTCTAGATAAAGATTACTTATTTTTCTAAACTGGTGTGGTGTCCATTTGTAGTGTTTTCTCTGTATTACTGTATGTGTTCACAAATGCTTTACACACTGCCTCTGAGATAAGCCTGCCTGCTCGTGCCAAGCTACCAAGGGGGTGAGCAGGGGTTATTTAGGAGTGTAGCCCCCTTACCCTGACTTGAAGCAAGGGCCCCTATTTGGACAAAGGTACCTACCTCTGCCAACTAGAGACCCCCATTTCTAACAAATACCCTTAACATTAGCAAGGATCATATCAGGAACAACGTCGAACACCCCCACCGGTCTCATCCCCAATTCCAGAGCAGCTTCGGCTCCGTGTTCATCCTGAACACACTTCATCACGGAAGGGAGTACGGTCATGGAGGGGGTGCCGAAACACATCGAATATACTGCTGCAAACACTTCACCCCAGGTGTTACAATCAGCTAATTCGGTAACTAAGTCTTTAGGAAAACTTATGGTTAGGATCCTGTGTTTCTCCACAGGAGTGGTATTTGGAAAAACAACCTCGATTTGTCCAAATTGTTTAGCAAGCCAACAAGGGAATTCATCCTTATTCTGTGGACGCTTGCCCATCACTGAATTAACCATAAGAGAACTGATGGTTACACCACCAGGTCCAGCTGGTTGCGCAGCAATGCCAGGTGGTCCCACCTGGAAGTTGCACAACATGAACTGTATAACAGCTCTATGTATACGTATTAATGAAGTATGTAATATGCGGAGGTCTGTGATTGTAGCAATTACATAACGTGGGTGTGAGGTATACCCACCAAAACGGGCCACGTGGCCCCATCTATCGATAAAGGGCCTAAACGGACCGGCGTTATTGGGTGAGGAAGGGCGCCATTAAACCATATTTGGTGTTGCCAAGCCGTTAGCGGAACTTCAAGAGACCTATAAGGCTGATAAATCTGAGGAAGGGCCGTGGCAGTATATTCGTGAAACAAATTATCTGTTCCATCTACCGCCGGAAAGGTGACCCAAGAATAAAACACCTCGAAGCGGTAAGCTGCATCCGCTTCTACAACACAAATGAGAGCAACACCAGCATTAGGGACCCCATTTTGAGTCAAATAAGCTGTGATTGCAGCCCGATTAGGCGGTACAATGGCAACCGCCATAATTAATAGCAAAGAATAACAACCTATGTGCTGCAGCGCAATAACGGGTTAATAAGAAAGAGAAGGAACCTTTTAAAATTCAAGCTTGAAAAACCTATGAAACATCAATATAGGAGGTTACACCGTCACAACCGTCTCCCGAAACAGATGTGAGGAGTGTTGCCAAGCCGTTAGCGGAACTTCAAGAGACCTATAAGGCTGATAAATCTGAGGAAGGGCCGTGGCAGTATATTCGTGAAACAAATTATCTGTTCCATCTACCGCCGGAAAGGTGACCCAAGAATAAAACACCTCGAAGCGGTAAGCTGCATCCGCTTCTACAACAAAAATGAGAGCAACACCAGCATTAGGGACCCCATTTTGAGTCAAATAAGCTGTGATTGCAGCCCGATTAGGTGGTACAATGGCAACCGCCATAATTAATAGCAAAGAATAACAACCTATGTGCTGCAGCGCAATAACGGGTTAATAAGAAAGAGAAGGAACGTTTTAAAATTCAAGCTTGAAAAACCTATGAAACATCAATATAGGAGGTTATGTCATAGGGTTTCTGCACATACACAGAGCTATGCACAGGATAATAGGACCCCGGAATACAGTGGTTTGCCTACCATATCCCGTAGCACCCAAAACCCCAACCCAACTAGCTTAGCATCCCATTAGTACCAAAGCACCAATGATTGGACAACCCAGAACACGGTATCTTTATCTCAGGACTCGCAGAAGCAAGAACACTCTTTCGTCACTCACTCGTACTTGTCCACAATGCGCGTATGAAGAGACACAGGGTAGATTAAAATATTTATTTCAACTTACGTGCTCTAAGGTACAGTACACGTGTCAGCACTAATAGCATAATGCATATGAATAATATAAGCAGCATGGTTACAATTCCATAGAATACAAACGGGGAAAGCATTTCATAACTCAGTGGATAAATGTCTAAATAACATTACCACCCTCCCCGTGCAGTAAGATAGTTTATTATAAAAATAGAAGACCTCTGGGCTTTGACTAGCGAACCCTCATACCTCGGTCTCTAGATGCAGAACTACATCAGCAGACAATCACAGCTCTTCTCCCTGGAAAGGATTCCTCCAAGTGTGTTAAGCGCCAGTAAAACTGCAGTATTAAAGGCACACCAAGTTTCATGGCATTTGCGCCTAATGTTATGTCTGGGTGCGCGAGACTGGCCATATCAGGAAGAACCGAAATACATTGTTATGTGACCTTGTACATGTTGTGCAGTCTGAGCCCAAATCGAACAAGAGAAAAGGTGAAAGACAGAAAATGCAGACAGCGCAAAAGAACTTAGCAAGAGCAAAGGGCGAGGGAGCCCTGGCTCAATGTAACGTGCGCAAAGAAAAGCAGCATGGCAGCTAGGCCTAGGCCAACATAACAAGGCAGGCAACAAACCACAAGACACCCTCCCCTGGTCAGTCCGGCGGCCAAGACAGAGGTCCAATAGAGAAAAACACATCCTGTTGATTACAGGGAGCGCCCACACGGCGAAGGACAGGTCAATCCATGAAAGTGTAAGTGCAGAAAAAAGCCATACCCTCCAAGAGGACATCATTGGAATCGTCAAAAACATAGATGCCATCCAATCCATGAGATCAAAAGAGCAGGAATGCTCCTCAGCAGAGGGAGCATCCAAAAGCAATGCGGGACAACTTGCGTGATAAACGAAACAGCTTTGTTGTAGGAGATCCTGGGCAGCCGCCCAGATATCCCATTGCGCCAAAATCCCCAGTGCAGCCGCACGCGCCATACAGCCGGCAACGGAACAGTCCTGCTCATGGGCCTCTAAGGGACCCATCAACTGAACAAAATCCGGAACAGACAATGACGAATTGGAGAGGCAATAATCCAAAGTCCAGGTGAAAGGACAGCGGACACAAGTCATTACAGGTTGCACGCAAGTGAAATACGCAAAGCGAAAAGAAAGAGTATATGACACACTCAGTGTCGCCAATGGCAAGACACCAAAACCAGCCAAAAGGCGCTCACGGAGCAGCTGGAGGCGGTCCGGATCGAGCAGGTCCCATCGGGGAGCAGCCATTGCGCAGAAAACAAATTAATAGCAGGACACCAGCCGCCAAAGCGATGATCAACGGGAAACCGCCAAAGACGCTGGAAAAAATAGAATGAATAAATGCCGGGATGACACCAAAAATAGTTTGGAAGGAGGACACCAAACCAGACCCCACGACCTTAAAAAAGTGTACCAGACCCTCAGTGTTAGATGCGTTAAAAATGCGATGAATTAACTCCCCAAAATGTTGGGGGAGATTAGTGTTCAAAAGGGCCTGTATTTCACTGTGGGTACTCGCCACCTGGAGAATGAATGTCTCCCGGGCGGACGTGAGCATAACTTCCTCGTTCAATAATAGTGCCTTTATTCTGCTCAGTCTATTGAAATCTGCCTCCATGGTAGGGATGGAAGGCCAAATAGAGATATCAACCTTGCCATGAGGGGGAGGAAAAAGCACATTTTTGCAGCAGACAACCCTGTGCGAAACTGTTACAATGTAAGGAATGCCAGCCTGCAGGCCACAACAGTTTTCGTTATTTAAAAGTAAATAACTACCATTGGAAAGGAGAGTGAAAGTAGGAGAAATAACAGGAGCAGGAATACCTGTCAGCACACAAGCAAGATTAGGAGCGGAAACGCTACATGAGCCATGCAATTTAATGTGTTTACAAATAAGCGAATGACCCATAGTCGAGTCGCAGGACTCCCCCGTGAGAAAGACTTCCTTGCCGTCCCGAAGGCATTTATACATGAAAGGCAAGGACCAGAGTTCATGCAGGAAAGCACTGCCCAAGGGCTGGTAACGGCCCACAGGATAATGTTTCATGCACGAGTCAAATTCAAACAAGGAAAAAGGTAAAGCGATAACCCCATGAACTAGCCACACAGCAGAATCGAGTTCTGCAACAGAGAGCGGCAAAGGATCCATCTTTTCGATATGTAATAAAGTGTAAGTTGCATCTTTCATGGACATGAATTGCTGTTTGTCAGTTAAATTAAAAGGTAGAAACAAGGCAGAGGTGTTCAAAAAATGCCAAGGAACTTTACCTAACTTGAGCGTTTGTAAAGTCCATGCAAACTGCATAACTGAGCGCAATTGATTCTGACCATGATATAACACAGAAACATCATCTTGTACAATATCAACAACAGAGGACACAATATTCTCTAAAGTGTAAATGCGAGAAGACAGGGTATTAATACTATTGTCAACAACAGCAAGCACCTTTTCCAAATTTGCTTGATCTATTTCCCGAAGACGGGAAGCAGCTTCAATTTGTGACAGCTTCCAGAGTTCATTATACGTTTCATAAATGAATCTCTTAGGTCGGGGACCACGAGGTCCCAAAACAAAGTCGGACAGATCAATATTGCCTGAAAGGAGGGACAAATGTTGTTTAACAGAATCAAGGGACGAATGTTGTAGCCATTGTTTGCATAATTTACCAACAGAATATGTAGTGACAGTACGGGAAGCAGTAAATCTCGGATCAGGCCTATCCTGTGTGTAGCCAGTACCTGAGTCGTGAAAACGCATTTGGCATGCATTAGATGATATAGGCCATACCAACCATGGTGACAGATCGATTTCGGAAACATTAAACAAATTATTCTGTAACAGAGCCTGTAGGGTCGCCAGGGACAGGTTAAGACGTGAGCTATCATTGGGAATACTCGACAGGGAAGGAATTGAGGGCGTGTTTAATTGTTTAGTGGTAGCTAAGCCCCAACACGTAGTCTGATAAACAGAATCATTTAGGAACATTATTTGGGTAGGGATAAGGCAAGCACGGTGCAATGCCTCGGTTCCTTGTACCTGCCATGGCTTGGAGCCCCAAATAGATTTCAAATCTACTGTATCCTCCCAGTACTCATAACCACCCACTGCTAGGGCACTTAAAAAGGAACCCGAATAAAGCAATTTGGTGTGTGTTAACATAACTTTCTGAGTTGACGTGGTATTTAGTCTAAAATAATAGGATGCGGGGTTTGACCGATTAAAATCAGTAAAATAGGTAAACTTATTTCGAAGAGTTTGTGAGCTACTTGGCAAGGGGTTTGGACAATGTTCCCATTGGGTGTAGTTAACAGAACTACGCAGGGCACTTGGCTTATGGAGAAAATGATTACCCCAATGTTGGTAACAATACAAATCGGCATAATTCGCAGAATTCATATATAAATCTTCAGCATTAAAAGATGCATAATATTTTAAATCGGCAAACAATGCTTCAACGGCATGCACATCCCAATCATCAGAATGAATGTTATTTTTTACTACATCACCCATTGAAACACGAAGGACATTAGGTACATTAATAATTTCCGTCGGACCATGGATTTGATAGTTCACTGCATCCCATACGATGCCATCAGCAACTGGAAAAGCTGAAATGTTCACAAATGTGTGGTCACGCTTCATGATGTGAGACGAGGAATGAGGAGCTAAAGTTCCAGAAACATAGTCTACAGCAGAGCGTTCAGGTAAATAGTGACCATTGATTAGTAGAAAAAACACTGTGACAAAGCCAATGGACATGAACAAAAAAATCAGGAAAAGTACCAACCAGATGTATGTCCAGGGTGGAATCAAAAAATTGTCTCTAAACCAGGATACAAAAATACTGAACTTGGATGGGACTTTTGAAGAGGTGGAATCCGAATCAAAGGAATAACGAGTCGGGCCAAGTGGCGTTGTTGGTTGATGCGCCACCGATTCAGATGCAGGATAGGTATACTCGTCCTCGTCGATGTTGGTGGAGAGTTGGGGATCAATTATAGTTTCAGGCAAATCAACCATCTCAATTACAGCATCAGCGACCGTTCGTGTAGATGGGCCACGAACATATGTCCGATAAATGGCAGGACAAGAGACCGCTGGTGTGACACTATTCAGGATCGGCCAGGCGCTGTAGCTTGACATTTTCCACTGAGATGTATCTGTTCTCCTTGCGACCAGGAAGCGGTGGTAAAATGACTGTACGTGTTCCCTTCAAGCCCAGAACTGGAACCGGTGCACGAAAAGAGGGGCCGAATTCTTTTTTGTTTTCAACCTTCTCTCGAACCAGTTCTCCAACCTTTGGAAGCCAGCCGGCTACCGGAATCTGCAACGCAGGATCTGTGGCTGAAGGCAAATGTGTAGTTGCAAGTTTGTCTCGGGCTTCTTGTAAGTCCTGTAACATAGCAGAATGATTATCTACATCAAACTTGGCGGATTGCGCCGCGATGTCTGGACCCTCAAGGTCAGGCACAAACATTCTTATGCCAAAGAGCATTTCGTATGGGGTCCGCCCACCCAGAGGTCTTCTAGGGAGATTATTAAGTGCAAGCTGAACGGTATACAAGTGGGCCAGCCAGTTCCTGCCAGTACCTATAACTCTAGCTGTTAAGGATTGCTTTAAGTCACGGTTCATTCGTTCAACAATAGAGTTGCCCTCAGGCCTATACGGAGACGAAAATTTCACCCGCACCCCAAGCGAAGCCATTGCATCCTTGTAAGCCCTAGAGGCAAACGCCGGACCTTGGTCCGAATGGAAGGTGCCGCATGCGAAAATTCCCACAAAGACACGCAAATCCCTGATTACATTTCGAGCGTCAGCACTACGTTGTGGCCAGACCCAGAGGAACCGTGTGCACGAGTCCACTGCTACTAAGATGTATTTATAGGCAGTGTCTGATGAGAATGGACCGCAGTGATCCAAGTAAACACACCCAAAGGGTCTGTTAGCAATGCAGAGCGAGGTCTGTGGAGGGCGTGTTACCGTGGAAGGCTTAACCTGTTGACAAACGTCGCAGGAAAGCACAAAAGCACGGGTGTCTTTATACAATCCACGCCACCAATAACGCTGCTGCAAGATGGAAACTGTAGCTGACACACCTGCATGAGCAGAAGCCATGCCTTCGTGTGCAGCTGATATCAAGGCACTCCTGCGGTCCGCGTTGGGGATCAGCCGATCTCCAACGTCAGGTATTGTTACATAAGGAACCTGTTTGGGACTTAACTTGTAAGAATACTTGGAAGGTAAACCTGTAGGGTAATTATCACCTTCCTTGGTTGCAGCAATAGCTGCTAAAATAACAGAGTCAATTTTAGACATGGACCTGGTAACCGCTGCTACTGAACACGTGACTACTGCCGAACGGGCAGCTTCATCTGCCAGATCGTTACCAATAGCGTGTGCGCCCACCCGCTGATGGCCTAAGGTGTGAACCACCTGTGTGAGGGGCAGACGTTGTTGCAATTCTGCCACTCGAACCCAAAGCATTTTATGCTTAATTGTGCTCCCTTTTGCGTCCTTGTAGTCATTTTTCGACCAGAAAAACAGATTGTCATTGTAAGATTGTACACAGTAGAAGGAATCACATACAATAAGAGTGCTCTCATCCTGAGAAGCGAACTCAAGTGCAAGTAGCAATGCATGCAGCTCGGCCAATTGTGCGGTACTATCTCCAAGTGTGCGAGTGTGCACTACAGAGGATTTGAACGTTCCGTTTACAAAGGAACCCGCAACAATAGCACATGCAGCTGAATAAGCGTGCTTGGACCCAGTGGCCGGTTGCGCCGAACCATCTGTGTAGATCACACATTTGTAATCCTCAAGCGGCAATATAAACAGAGGAGGAGGATGAACGAATTCATACTGTAAGAACTCCTGAGTCTGAAGAGAAGAATCGAAAATAAAGGTGACGTCTGATGACGTCAAGGATGTAGCCCATTGTATCCAACGGGGATGCATTGCTTTTGAGTTCGGCACACTTGCCTTTGTTACTGCCTCTAGGGCAGGATAGGGTGTTACCACCAGAATTCGCTTTCCCTGTGCCAGTGCGCGTTCTTTTAGAATCGCCATTTGTACTGCAGTTAGAACTTTTTCGACAGATGTAAAGCGCAATTCAGCGGAAGTGTACAGATGCGACTTGTATGCGATGGGTACTGTATCACCTTCATTAAAGGTTAAGTACGTGAATCCCACCGCCCCCGGAATTATTCTAATCACCAGGTTTGTGTGGTTATCACGAGTCAAAAGATATTTAGACTCCAATAGGTCTGTCTGCAAAGACTGCAAAATTAAGGTATGCTCAGGCAGCCAGCAAGACCTTGAATAAGTAGGTTGTATCAAAGCATACAAAGGCTTGATACGCTGGGCATATTCGGGAATGTAAGTACGCCCGAAATTCAGGAAACCCAGCAAAGACTGAAGTTTCTTCAGAGTATTTGGAGGGCACAAATGTGCACATTTTTCCAAGAAATGGGGGCTAAGCCCTTACCTTCGTTATTGAGCTCATAGCCCAAGAACAGAACGGTAAATTCAGCAATGTGTGACTTAGCGAAGTTAAATTTGTAACCCTGCTCCGCAAATTCAAGAATAATGCGGTCCACACGGGACAGATGCGGAAATAATTCGTCGTCCGTCAGATAAATGTCATCAACGTACGAACATGCATCTTGGTCTATGCTGTCTAACAAAGAGACAACACGGGCGGCGAATACACCCGGACTATTTTTGTAGCCCATGGGTAAACGCCGGAACTGGAATAATTTACCACCGGATGTGAATGCGGTCCATTGACCACTCTCCGGGGCTAGGTTGTGCGTGTAGAAACCGTTTGAAAGGTCAAGTGTCGTTTTGTATTTTTTACGAACAAGACTGTCTACAAGCGCGGAACTGTGTGTATTCTGCACCGCAAAGTTCCGACAATGAGAATTTAAATGCCGGTAATCCAAAACTAAGCGGTACGATCCATCGGGTTTAGAAACCACGAATAGGGGATTGTTCATAGGTGATACGCATGGTTCGATTACTCCCTGATATTCCAACTGTGTCAGAATTTCGGAGACGGGGCCTTTTGCCTGCCGTTTGATGGGATATTGGGGTTGTGGCTGCGGTAGTGACCGCAAAGGTATTGCATGGGGAGGTGATTCTACATCCCATCCCACATGGTTGCGGTATAACGCTGGAGCCAGGTGCACAGCCCACTCAGCTGCAAGTGCTTCAGCTTTGTCTTTTGGGACATGCCGTGAAAAGCTTGGAAGGATTACCTCCTCTCCTTCATGTGCAGCGAGAACGAATGGGGGTGGCCAATCCACCTCTGCTAACAAAATGTCATATGAAGAGGTTAGATTTTCCCAAAAATCCCTGTTATTTCACGCGGTATATCACCTTCAATTTGGATGACTATGTTGTACAGTCTGTCAGGGGTGCCACTCTGGTGTCAGCTGTCTCTACAGTAACGAATGTTTCAGTTGCTGTCGCCTCCATATGAGGACGTAGCGCCTCCCGCACTATGGTAACTTCCGCGGCGCTGTCTAGGAGGGTCACTGCCCACGTCCAATTCAGGAGTCTCGTTCTCACGGTCTGTGGCATATTTCGCTGTTACAGCGGCAACTTTTTTCTTCTGAAATTGCGGTCGAGAAAGGTGAAAGTCTTCTGCTTTCCCTCTGACTTGTTGTCGAGGTTGGTCTCGCTCCTGGGGAGCCTCTCGGCCCCTTCCTCTATCTTGCCGTCCTCCTCCACCAGCCTGTGACGACGTCTGGGCCTGTGAAGAACGAGGAGAACGCGTATCAGAGCTCTGAAACCTTTCTGGTGATTTAATTCTCGATCTATCACGTAAATCATAAGTACGTTCAGAAGAAACCGAAACTGGGGAAGCGCCTCTCGACCCCGGCTTCTTTTGTTGCTTACCCTGTTTTTTCTGTCTCCAACTCTTTTTAGTGAAGACTGGTCTATCATCTTTCTCAGATGTACTTTTTGTTTGTGTAATTTGTGGTTGCGATTGAGTTTGCATTTTTACAAAAGGCTTGTTGCCTAGGCTATTTCTTCCAATTGTTTTATAAGCCCGGGCTATAATTTTCGGTAATTCGCGAGGCCTGTCCAACTCTGGGACCAAAGCCAAAGCATTCGCTACTTGAAAGTTCATAGCATCGCCCTTGACATTTCCAAGGATCAGTTCAGCTACTACATCAAACACTCCCACTAGTCTCATCCCTAATTCCACAGCCGCTTCAGGGCCATGCTCGTCCTGTACTTTTTTAATTACAGAGGGTAGAACCGTCATGGAAGGAGTACCAAAACATTTTGAATAAACTGCTGCGAATACCTTACCCCAGTTTTCACATGATGTCAAATCGGGGATTAAGTCTTTTGGCAAACTTATCGTAAGGATGCGGTGTTTATCCACTGGGGATGTATGTGGAAACACCGCTTCTATCTGATCGAACTTTTCTGCAAGCCAGTAAGGATAATCGTCCTTATTTTGTGGACGTTTGCCCATCACAGAATTAACCATGACAGGACTTATGGTCACTCCAGCTGCAACAGCTGGTTGGCCAGCGACTACAGGAGCAGCTCCATGGAGGCTACCTGTAACGTATGTCACTAAGGCTCGATGCACTCGCACCAGTTCGGTATGCATAGTGCGCAGATCCGCAATCGATAATGCCAGATAATTTGGATGCGGGGTATACCCGGCCAATACAGGCCAAGTGGCCCCCTCAATAGATAAGGGGCCTAAACGAACTGCGGTAGTTGGTTGTGGGAGGGCGCCATTAAACCAAACACGGTGCTGCCAAGCCGTGAGAGGCACTTCAAGATTAGTATAGGGTCGATAGGCAGCAGGAATAGCGGTGGGTTTATATTCATGAAACAGCTTATCACCTGCATCCACCGTCTCAAAAGTGATCCAAGTGTAAAACACTTCAAAGTGATAAGCCGGATCGGCTTGAACCACAAAGACCAACTCGACCCCAGCATCGGGCACTCCGTATACACCTAGGTGTTCTCGGAGTGGTCCTCGGCTATGTGCAGCTATCGCCACACCAGCCATAACTAAACAATTGTATTCGACAACCTAACAGGGAGCACAAAATGGGTTATTTATGTAACCTTTTTAATAACTTCAAGCTTGAAAGAACCTATAAAACGTTCAATATAGGAGGTATCACCGTCACTTACGCCTCCGGAAGCGTACGTGAGGGGTTTGTGGACAAGCACAAGTACTACTCAAGCATCTCGCAGATAAGCTGCCCCACGTTGGCCGCGCCATGTCATAGGGTTTCTGCACATACACAGAGCTATGCACAGGATAATAGGACCCCGGAATACAGTGGTTTGCCTACCATATCCCGTAGCACCCAAAACCCCAACCCAACTAGCTTAGCATCCCATTAGTACCAAAGCACCAATGATTGGACAACCCAGAACACGGTATCTTTATCTCAGGACTCGCAGAAGCAAGAACACTCTTTCGTCACTCACTCGTACTTGTCCACAATGCGCGTATGAAGAGACACAGGGTAGATTAAAATATTTATTTCAACTTACGTGCTCTAAGGTACAGTACACGTGTCAGCACTAATAGCATAATGCATATGAATAATATAAGCAGCATGGTTACAATTCCATAGAATACAAACGGGGAAAGCATTTCATAACTCAGTGGATAAATGTCTAAATAACATTACCACCCTCCCCGTGCAGTAAGATAGTTTATTATAAAAATAGAAGACCTCTGGGCTTTGACTAGCGAACCCTCATACCTCGGTCTCTAGATGCAGAACTACATCAGCAGACAATCACAGCTCTTCTCCCTGGAAAGGATTCCTCCAAGTGTGTTAAGCGCCAGTAAAACTGCAGTATTAAAGGCACACCAAGTTTCATGGCATTTGCGCCTAATGTTATGTCTGGGTGCGCGAGACTGGCCATATCAGGAAGAACCGAAATACATTGTTATGTGACCTTGTACATGTTGTGCAGTCTGAGCCCAAATCGAACAAGAGAAAAGGTGAAAGACAGAAAATGCAGACAGCGCAAAAGAACTTAGCAAGAGCAAAGGGCGAGGGAGCCCTGGCTCAATGTAACGTGCGCAAAGAAAAGCAGCATGGCAGCTAGGCCTAGGCCAACATAACAAGGCAGGCAACAAACCACAAGACAGTTACACCGTCACAACTGTCTCCCGAAACAGATGTGAGGAGATTGTGGACAAGCACAAGCACAACTCAAGAGTCTCGCAGATAAGAACCAGACCAAACGTTGGCGGCGCCATGTTGTGGGGATTCTGCACCTACACAGAACTATGCACAGGAAGACAGGACCTCGGTGTATAGGGGTGTACCAACCTACCACCTTAGTACCCAAAATCCCAAAACCGACTAGCTATAGTGTCTCATTCGTTCTCCTCCAAAATCACGAAGCTACAAATGATTAGACAACCCAGAACACAACACTCCCGACTCTCTCAGGAATCGCGGTAGCAAGACATACCCTTTTGCTCGCTCACTCGTACTTGTCCACAATAAGAATGGTCAGAGTCACTGTTATAGTTCAAAATGTTTATTTTAACTATTGTGCTCTATAATGCAGTATACGAGCCACTACCAGCAGCGAAATGCATAAACCTAGAACAATTAGCCTTGTTACAATTCCATAGAATATAAAGGGGGATGTCATTATATATAGACAGTAGAAAAAGGACTACAAGGCCTAACCACCCTCCCCTTGGTAAGGTGTCTATTATATAAAAGAAGATCTCTGGGCTTTGTCAGCAGACCCCCTACCTTAGTGCCTAGATGGAAGCTTTACATCATAGGAACCGCATAGCTCTTCTCCCTGGAAAGGACCCTCTCCAAGTGTGTCAGAACAACATGCATCCCTGTAATATCAAAGCACGAGTTCCCAGTAGCGCAGCTGTGTTAGCATGTTTTGTCTAGATGGTAGGAACTAACCAGAACAGAATAACAAGGGGCATTGTTTATCGACCTTGCACATCGTGTTCAGACTAAACTCCAAGAGCAGGCAGAGAACGCGGAAAGCAGACAGTTCTCATGTGAAAGGTACAAACAGAGTCTTGCACAACAAAGTCATGTAGTAACGTGCGCAAAAGCAGCATCATGGCAGCCGTGCTCATGCTAACTTAGCAATGTCGATAATGACCCTAATGGCCATATAACAGAGGAGGCACCTCAACCGGTACACTTTGATCAGGGTCGTGCCCAAGCAATCAAGGCACAGCGTCTGGTGCACATTGGTATGGGTCACATCAGACACTTCAGGTCTCAAACTCTAAGAGTTACAAATTCCGTACCTCCCTGGAAATGAGGCACAATGACCGTTGCACGTTGAGATGGGTTGCACCAGGCAATTCCGGTCACACACAGCGAACAGTTGCAAATTCCATGCCTCCCTGGAAATGAGGCACAACATTTGGTGCATGATGATACAGGTTGCACCAGACCAGTCCGGTCACACACACAGGTGCAAGTTCAGCAGAGCCACATGAGGTAGAATGAGGCACTACTACAGGTACACCCCCACCTCTTAGGGTCACAACCTGTGAATCGGACACAGCACGCAATGAGCATGCAGTTGGTGTGACGCAGGAGAGAGATGTAGCATAACCAATGAAACGGGCAATGCGGGGTCCTGCAACCGGTGAATCCGCTCACTACCAACAAGATGCTTATGAGTGTCGGGATCCCTTCAGTACAGGAAACCACACACCTTAGATGCAGACAAGATTTCTGGGGCACCGCACTAGACATTCTGGTCTCCAGGCACAAGTCTGAGTTCCACGCTCAAACCGCGCTACCCGTTGGGATTCAGTTGCCGTTGAGGACACTTGAGAGGTCACCGAAATCCAGATGTCATGGGTAGATGGTCTAGGTCCCTCTCGGGAGATCTTTGATTTCCCTGAGCTCTCTCTGAGATTTCTGGGAGAACAGAAGGCCCGCCGACGGGCCCTTGGAGAGCACACTACAGGTTGTCACACTTCAGCAGTTCTTCAGCCCAGACCAGCCACTATTCAGAAAGGGCACGGGGTTCCCTTCAAAGGCAGTAATTCTCCATGTGCACTATATAGAGTCTTCTAGCAGTGGGCACCACACAGTCTGCGTTCTCCTGTCCCGCGTCCCCACAAGCGGATCTCAACCATTTCTGAAAGATGGCACTAGTAGTTATACTGTTGTGTGTCTTTGAAGTTAGGGGTGTTCTAAGGGGTTTCCCTTTGAACCACAGATGTCTCCCCTAAATTGTAGGCTTGTCTGCCATGGGGCAGTGGAATGTAGATCTTAATCTTTAGTGGGGCCATGATCCGGCCCCCAGAGGCCAATTGTCAAAACCTTTACAACAAAAGCAATGATTCAGCACTCCAACATGTATAAATCTTTTCCACAAGTGCAAACAAAGTGAAGAAAAGCACATCAATTCAGCAGGTTCTTGTTTCTTTCTTACTTTATTGAAAAACTTCTTCTTAAAAATGACCGTAGCCAACGCGTTTCGACCAGAAAGGTCTTCTTCAGGGCAATAACATCAAAACCCATGTCTTCATTGATATGAGCTACTTGGAATAGCTTACTAAGAGGCAATCCCAACCAGAAACACTTACCTTGTTGGTGCTCTTAAAAAATATATGCGGTCCGACTGGCACCCCTAGATCGAGGGAGGGACCAAGTAGTATCATAGAAAACGACCTTAATGAACTACAATAGAACAGTTTTACTGTTATTGCCCTGAAAAGACCTTTCTGGTCGAAACGCGTTGGCTACGGTCATTTTTAAGAAGAAGTTTTTCAATAAAGAAAGAAAGAAACAAGAACCTGCTGAATTGATGTGCTTTTCTTCACTTTGTTTGCACTTGTGGAAAAGATTTATACATGTTGGAGTGCTGAATCATTGCTTTTGTTGTAAATGTATAGGATCTATATCCTTGGAGGCTTAAGGGTATTGAGCCTCTGATTCTTTGCACCCCCATATATTGTAGAAACATTACAATTTTTAGACATTGAGATAGGTGCATTTGTAATTACCCTATACCCCTTTTTTTGTGTTTTTTTTGCAATTGTCAAAACCTCTCCGTCCAATCTATCCCCTTTGGCCCTCAAATGGCAGAGGTCTGTCATTCTATTTATTTATTTATTATATAGATTTATAAAGGTCACGGCTACCCAACAGGTTTTCCCGGCGCTAAGCAGGACAAAAACGCAAGCCGCAGGTTGCAGAAGGAAGCGCAGAAGAGTTAAACTTGGTTGTAGAGAAAGGTCTTTAATTTCTTGCGAAAGGCTAAGAGCGAGTGACACAACCTAAGTTCCAGAGGAAGAGAATTCCACAGTTTGAGGCCGAGATAGGCGAACGAGCGGTCTCTCAAACGAGTAGGACGAACTCTGGGAACAGAGAACAGAGAGAGGCTCGCTGATCTCAGCTGTCAAGTGGGCACATCAGGTTTGACCAGACTTTGTATGTAGGGGGCGCCAAGCCATGTTTGGCCCGGAACATGTAACATAAGGCCTTAAACTCAACATGCTTGTTCACCTTGAGCCAATGGAGTTGATGGAGCAAAAGTGAGGTTGAGGCATGTCGAGGGACCCGAAAAAGAGGGCGTGCAGCTGTGTTTTGTATAAGCTGTAAGCGAAGGACAGAGTTTTTATCAGCGCCCAGGTACAAAACGTTGCCATAATCGAGTCTGGATATTACCAGCGCCTGCATTACCATTCTCTGGGCAGCTGGAGGAATTAACCAGAGGATTTCTTTTAACCACTATAGGACTGCAAAGCAGGTCGCGGTGACCACAGACACCTGGACTCTAAGGGAAAGATTGTTGTGATAGTAAAGCCTAGATTCTTGACTTTAGGGACCGGAGCAGGTAAAGGTCCCAGAGAGTCAGGCCAATGGGTAATTCCCCAGAGTTCGGGATTGTTTCCCAGAATGAGAACCTCAGTTTTAGAGCCGTTCAGCTTCAAGGTGTTGCTGGACATCCACAGAGAGATATTACTCAGTCCAAGCTGGAGCAGGGAGGGGTCCTGCTGCTGAGCGGCGGAAACAGAAAAGATGATCTAGGTATCATCTGCGTAGGAGAAATGGTCAGTCCTGACTTCTCCGCAAAGTCCGCCAAAGGGTGAACGTAAGGATTGAAAAGCAGAGGGCTCAGAATGTAACCCTGCGGCACTCCTGAAGTTGAGGCTACTGAATTCTATTTTGCGGTCTGTGAGAAGACTTGGAACGAGTGATCCTTTAGAAAAGAGATCAGCCACTTCAAGGCCACACCAGCAATACCTGAGGCCTCAAGACGATCAACCAGGATGGAATGTGAGACCGTGTCAAATGCCGCACTCAAGTCCAGTAAAATGAGAGCTGCCGTGCCACCGCATTGAAGCTGCTGGCTGAGAAATTCAGTGACCCCAAGCAGAGCCGATTTGGTGTTGTAACCAGATCAGAAGCCAGACTGTGATGGATGAAATAAATTGTGAGTAGCCACGTGAAAGGAGAGTTGAGAATTGATATGACTTTCCAACACTTTGGAGAAGATGGAGAGGAGGGATATAGGACGAGAGTTTGACCAGCAGAGAGGATCAAGACCAGTCTTTTTTAATAGAGGGAGCACCAAAGCGTGTTTCCAGTTCTGCATAACATGTCCAGAGCTTATAGAGGTGTTGAGAAGATTAAGAATCACGCTAAGGATCGACTCGTCCAGAAGTCTGAGCTTAGATGGGGAAGAGGATCAAGTGGGGATCCGGGCTTGATAGTTCCCAGTAAAGATTGAAAAGTGACCAAGTCCAGTGAGAGCCAGGCCCTAATTTGTTGAGTCTCGTCAAACGAGGAAGCCTGGGAGAGTGAGTCGGCCTGATCAACATGACAGGCGGCGAGGAAGGTAAAGTTATCTTGAAGGGATGAGTCGGAATCTAGCTGACAGTGAATAGACTCTACTTTATTAAGAAAAAACAATGCTAGCTCGTTACACTGAAGAAGCAAAAGTGAAGGAGAAGGCAGAAAGGTGCTGGCAGCTGAGAGTTGTATCTGATAGCGACTTCTAGCTGCAGATTCCTTACCTTTGAATTCCCCAGGCGTCAGGCTGGATCCGGAAACTTTTGCTGAGCAATACCCCTTGCGCGCAACGTCGGGTAGCTCCATTCGGCTCCGCGTGACGTCGTTGGCGTCGGTTATGACGTCGCGGTGCCTACATATGCGCCACTCAGGCGCGTGGACATCAGTTCTTTTCTTTCCGTGCAAGTTCAGCGCCGATCCGGGAAGAGCTACCCCTCTGCCGCTTTTTGGCAGGCTTTTTTCTCGACTTTTGTCGACATTTTTTGAGTAGCGACTTCGTGTGCGAGGGATGTCTGGTAGGAAGACAGGTTTTAAACCATGCAGGACTTGTTCCAGCATGATGTCGGTTACCGATCCCCACCACGTATGTCTGTGGTGTCTTGAACGCGACCACGATTCGAAGTCATGTTCAGACTGTCGGGCGATGGCTCCGAAGACCTTGAGGGAGCAGGCGATGAAGTTGCTTGCGGCCCGGCAGTCGACACCGTTAAGCGAGATTCCGAGGAGGTCACAGTCCCGTTCGAAGAAGAGGAGGTCGCAGGACCGCTCACGGAGCCCTAAGTCTTCTTCCTCCCATTCGAGGTCGTCTGGACACTCGGGGAAGAGGCACAAGAAGAAGTCGTCCAAGCGGACTTAGACTTCACCTCAACTGGCGTCCGTCGTCGAGAGAGGTAAAGAGAACCGACGCTCTAGGCACGGTTCTACGGTGGCGGAGCCTGAGTCGACTTCGCGCATCCCTCCCTTTCCGGGAGCCGGAGCGACTCCCGCTCAAATTAAAGATTTTTACGAGGCCATGCACCGCATATTTGAGCGGAACGACCCTGTTGGTGAGCCCTCGGGCCCCGCGGGTTCGGATGGGGCCCCATCGGGTTCGATGCTGTCGGCCACGGCAACGGTGGGGCCTCAGGGATCCAATCCGGGTCGACGCCGGTCGTACCAACACGACCTCCCCCGAAGTCGGTGCCTGCGACATCGCCGATTGGTGGCGCAAGCCCCATCCTCATCCCCGACGACACGGAGCGGGAACGGCGATTCCGATGTTGACAGAACCCAGGGGTTCTATGTTGTCGCCTGAGCACTTTGTGGATGTGCTGGGCTCAGGAGAGGAATGGGAGGAGTCTGGAGACCCACTAGAGAACCAGGATGTCTCTGAGGAGACAATGGACTGGTATGGGGAACTTGGGATAGCCAGTGGTCTGGATGCTTCCCCAGACACTGGCATGCTCTCTCCTCCTACAGTGGCTACGGAGGAAGGGGCGTCCTATGCCATGGTGGTTAAGAGGGCAACGGAGGTCCTTGGACTTGAGCTGCCCTCAGTGCAGGTCAGGACTAATCTCCTGACCGAAGTGCTTCAACCTGGGGCTTCCACCTCTGAACCCCTATTGCCCTTTAATGAGGCACTTACAGACGTCCTTCTAGAAACATGGTCCAAGCCTAGCACAGGGGCTCCTGTGACTAGGACGATTGCACGCCGCCGTCGCCCCAAAGTTCCTCAGCCAACACCCCACCCCAGAAAGTTTGGTGGTGCAGGCCTCTACTTCCCAGGGTGCATTCCCTTCTGCCCCTCTGGGTAGGGAATCCAAGAGACTGGGCTCAATTGGGAAGAAGATGTTTTCTTCCTCCAGTCTGGCATTGCGGTCGGTGAATACTGCATGCTTATTGGGCTGTTTCTCTCACTCTCTTTGGGAGACGGTTGCGCAGGTGCTGCCACAAGTCACGGAGGAGGCCCGGGCTGTGCTCTCCCAAGCTGTCAAAGACTGGAGAGATGCAGCAAAATTCGCCATACGGTGTGGTTTGGATACGACCGATTCGCTGGGCAGATCAATTTCAACGACGGTGGCCTTGAGGCGCCACACCTGGCTTCGTACAACTGGCTTCTCGGGGGATGTCCAGGCCAATTTGATGGACATGCCCTTTGATGGAATCCGCCTTTTTGGGGAAAAGGCATATTCGGCCCTGGTCAGGTTCAAGGACTCTCGAGCTACGGCCAGATCCTTGGGCCTCTCCTCCACTCCTCGTGGCCAATCTTCCTTTCGGGCAACGGAAGGGGTTTCCAGCCGCGTCAGCCCTATCTTAGCCACCGTCCCGCACAAACTGCCGAAGCAGTGCGTGGACGCGGTACATTCCGTCCTCGGAATGGAGGCCAGAAGTCGTCTACCACACTGCCCCCAGCAGCCGCAGCCTCCAAGCACTCGTAGGCTGATTCTTCAGGACCACACTACTCCAGTGGGTGGGAGAATTCCTCATCATCTCCCCCGCTGGAGATTCATAACATCGGACAAGTGGGTCTTGCAGATCGTCCAGGAGGGCTATTCTCTTCCTTTCCTTTCTTTTCCTCCTCCAATTCTGCCAAGTCAGGAACGGCTGGCGGAGGATCATTTGAAACTGCTCCAAGAGGAAGTTACAGCTCTTTTGGCCAAAGGAGCTATAGAAAGGGTCCTAGCTTCAGAAGTAGGCAGTGGCTGTTATTCCCGCTACTTTCAAATTCCGAAGAAGAACAAGGGGCTTCGGCCCATTTTAGATCTTCGGACCGTAAATCTCTTCCTCAAAAGGAGAAATTCAAAATGCTCACATTGGCTCAGGTCTTGTCTGCCCTAGACCAAGGAGACTGGATGGTGGCATTGGACCTGCAGGATGCATATTTTCATATTCCAATCCTGCCGGGCCACAGGCATTACCTGCGGTTCAAGGTAGGCCACGAGCACTTTCAGTTTACCATGCTCCCCTTCGGTGTTACCAGTGCCCCTCGGGTGTTCACCAAGGTGATGGCGGTGGTAGCAGCTCATCTGCGCAGGTTAGGGGTTTACCTAGTCGACTGGCTATTGAAGGCGTCCTCGCCCCAGGCAGTCATCTCCCACCTTCAGACTACGACGGACCTCCTGCATTCGCTGGGGTTCTCTATAAACATGCCGAAGTCACACCTGACTCCTTCTCAGATGCTTCCTTTCATCGGGGCTGTTCTGGACACAGTGCAGTTCCGGGATTATCCTCCCGAGCAGCGGGTCCAGGATATGATTCTGATGTTTCAGCCTCTATCCTGGATTTCGGTGAGAGTGACTCTGAGGCTATTGGGTCTCATGGCCTCCTGCATCCTGTTGGTAAGACACGCCAGGTGGCGTATGCGGGCTCTGAAGTGGGACTTGAAGTTCCAATGGGCACAGCATCGGGGAAATCTCACCGACGTGGTTCAGATCTCGGAGGGAACTGCGAAGGATCTGCAGTGGTGGTTAACGAACCACGATTGGGTCAACGGCAGCCTCTCTCCCTTCCCCAACCAGATTTCACTGTTGTGACGGATGCGTCTCTTCTGGGATGGGGCGGCCACATGGGAGAGGCGGAGATCAGGGGTCACTGGTCTCTGGCGGAGACGGGGCTCCACAAAAACTTGTTGGAGCTCCGAGGTATTCGGTTGGCATTGAAAGCATTCCTTCCCTCTGTCAAGGGGAAGTTGGTGCAGGTGTTCACGGACAACACCACCGCCATGTGGTACTGCAACAAGCAAGGCGGGGTGGGGTCGTGGCCCCTTTGTTGAGAGGCCCTGCGTCTCTGGGGATGGCTGGAACAGCAGGGCACAACCCTGGTGGTTCAACACATGGCAGGTTCTCTGAATGCCAGGGCGGACGGTCTCAGCCGTCGATGCCTTCAGGATCACGAATGGCGTCTCCAGTCGGAGGTAGCGCAAGGTCTCTTTCAACAGTGGGGAGAACCTTGGTTAGATTTGTTCGCCTCCGAAGAGAATGTGCAATGTCAGCAGTACTGCGCGCTGGAGTTTCCAAGGTGGCTATCGCTCGGCGGCGCGCTTCGTCACGAGTGGAGCTCAGGCCTGTTGTATGCCTTTCTGCCCATACCACTCCTGCCCAGGGTTCTGAAGAAGATCAGGAGCGATCAAAAAATCAAAGGGGGGGAGTGAAGAGGAAACAAAGTAGAATCGTCCTCCTCATGATATCGTAATTCAACAAAGGGATTCTACTATTCTCTACATAAAGATATATATGTGTATAAGTGTATACTCAGTTTTACTGCAGGTGTTTTTAATGTGTTCTAATGATGATGTCTGGAAAAAATCCTTCTCTAGTTTATAGGAAGGGCAGTGTTCAAATTTTTTTAAAATACCCCTCACACACTGAAACCTGATTCAGTGTCATGCTTCATCATTGGGGTCTACGTAGACACGGGAGCACTTAATTTAGTGATTAGTGTGTATGTGTAGTGCGTGGGATCGTGAAAAAATATATATAAGTGATGATTTAAAAATTCCCTGGCTAGTGGAAAAAAATACAGTAGATAGTGTACTTTGATAGGTCACTTTCTACAGGGTCGACATGTTTCAGAAGCCATCCCCTTGGCTTACTTGGAGTTCCCGGAGAGCCACGAGAAGGTAATCCTTGGTGATTGAGCAGCACCCAGCATTATCAATGTGAAGGTGCCTTTACACCCCTCGTGGCATCTCATGGAGCGGATACGTTAATATACGAATGTTTCTTTACAGGATATACAATTGGTATATTGTGTCTACTGCCCTAATAGGGTACATGGAAGAGTATGTGTGACCAGCAGGCATATGTACATTTATAATATCACCCAGTGAGGTGCAATAGGGATCGTTCTGGTCCTGAGGAAGTAAGCCAAGGGGATGGCTTCTGAAACATGTCGACCCTGTAGAAAGTGACCTATCAAAGTACACTATCTACACCTCCCCACTTTTACTATTCTCAGCTAGGGAAGCCAATAAAGTGTATTCTACTAGCCAGGGAATTTTTAAATCATCACTTATATATATTTTTTCACGATCCCACGCACTACACATACACACTAATCACTAAATTAAGTGCTCCCGCGTCTACGTAGGTAGTAGCACGCCCCGTCCCGTAGAGGGGCGGGAAGACCCCAATGATGAAGCATGACACTGAATCAGGTTTCAGTGTGTGAGGGGTATTTTACAATTTTTTGAACACTGCCCTTCCTATAAACTAGAGAAGGATTTTTTCCAGACATCATCATTAGAACACATTAAAAACACCTGCAGTAAAACGAAGATCAGGAGCGACCGGGCCCAAGCCATCCTTGTGGCGCCGGACTGGGCAAGGAGAGTCTGGTATCCAGAGCTTCTGAGCATGAGTGTCGATCCTCCGATCAGGCTGCCCCTTCGGCAGGATCTTCTGTCGCAGCAGCAGGGGAGGGTTCTCCACCCAAACCTGTCAACTCTGCGCCTCCATGCATGGAGATTGAGCGGCGGCAGTTGATGGCCTTTGACCTTCCTTCTGAAGTCTGTAATGTTATTCTGGTGGCCAGGCGTCCCTCCACTAAGTCGGTATACGCCTGCCGTTGGCGGAAATTTGTATTATACTCTACAGAAAGGTCTATTGACCCTCTTTCTGCTCCTCTTTCTACTGTCCTTTTGTTTATCCTAACCCTTGCCCAGCAGGGCTCTGCTTTGGGGACTCTCAAGGGTTACCTCTCTGCTCTGTCTGCTTTTTTGCGGCCGCCAGATCAGCCTTCTCTCTTTAAATCTCCTATTGTTAATAGATTTCTGAAAGGGTTGGTTCATTTATTTCCACCTACTCCCTTTGTTATGCCACAATGGGACCTTAATTTGGTCCTCACTTATCTGATTTGCGCTCCTTTCGAGCCCTTGCACAATTGTCCCCTCCGGCTGTAGACCATCAAAACAGCATCTTAGTAGCGATTACATCGGCTCGGAGGGTGAATGAATTGCAGGCGTTATCCAGCTCGCCCCCTTATCTCATGTCCTTTCCAGACAAGGTGGTGCTTCGCACCAGGGCATCAGGGTTGTGATCCCATTCCATCTGGGTCAGTCCATTACTTTGCCCACCTTCTTTGCTCCACCACATCCCTCTAAGGAGGAGGAGCGTCTCCACCGACTGGACCCAAAAAGAGCGTTGTCGTTCTACCTTGACCGCACAAAAGAGTTCCGGGTGGATGACCAACTCTTTGTGCGGTATGCAGGAGTAAAGAAGGGAAAGGCAGTGCAGAAAAGAACCATCTCTCGCTGGGTTGTTTTCTGCATTAAAATCTGTTATGCCTTGGTGAAGAAGCAGCCCCCTGAGAGATTAAGGGCCCATTCCACCGGGGGAAAGGCTGTGACTACGGCCTTGGCACGGGGTGTCCCAGTCCAAGACATCTGTCAGGCAGCGACGTGGGCATCATTGCACACGTTCGCAAAACATTATTGCCTTGATGGTCAAGTGCGCAGGGAGGGGCACTTTGCCCGCTCAGTCCTGCAAGACTTTTTAGTCTAGCTCATGAGTCTGCAACCCACCGCCGGGATGGTATGGCTCGGGTATCTGATTCAAAGGTAAGGAATCTGCAGCTAGAAGTCTCTATCAGATTAACAAGTTACTTACCTTCGGTAAGGCATTATCTGGTAGAGAACCTATCTAGCTGCAGATTCCTTACAGCCCCACCCATGCCTCCCTGCTTTGCGGACTGATGTTGTAGGTTTCTCCCCTTTCAGGGCCCTAGTTTTGCACACGTTTTTGTCAGTCACTTCGTGGCTCTGCGCTTCTGACGTGGAAAAACGAAAAGTACTGACGTCCGCGCGCCTGGGTGGAGCCTGTGTAGGCACCGCAACGTCATAACCGACGCTACCGACGCCAACGACATCACGCGGAGCTGAATGGAGCCACCCTACATTGCGCGCAAGGGGTATAGCTCAGCAAAAGTTTCCGGATCCAGCCTGACGCTTGGGGAATTCAAAGGTAAGGAATCTGCAGCTAGATAGAGTCTCTACCAGATAATGCGTTACCGAAGGTAAGTAACTTGTTCTTCACAACCTTAAACAAGGTTTTCTGGCAGTGTTGGGAACTCATGATCCTATCCGTAAAGAACGTGGCACGAGCTGATCTAGACAGAGCGTGGTATTTTTTCAGTGCTGTCTGATAGGCTAACTTAGCCGGTGGCACTTAGTGCTTCCTCCATAGTCGCTCTAAAACTTTGCAGTGTTTTTTCACCTGTTTGAGGGAGTCATTGAACCATGGGGCAGGAGGATGCACTCTGAGTTGAGGTTTGGCTGACAGAGGAAGGGTTGAGTTAAAAGACTCTGGGGCATAATAACAACGGCCAGCGATAATTATCGCTGGCCGTGCTTAGCGATAATTATATTATCGCTGGCTATCTCTGGCATTTATCGCCCTGGTAGCGCGTTATTAACAACGCGTTACTCCAGGGCGATAAAAATTCCAGAGATAGCGATGTTATCGCCCTTTTGCAGGGAACATCGTGGGTTTTCCAGCGATGTTCCCTGCAAAAGGGCGATAACCTTGCTGATACAACCCACAGGGTCGTATCAGCAGAATCCACCTCCTATGGCTAACATAGGTAAGTCGGGATTATAGCAGACGTTAGATTTTGGCAAAAACTGACGTTTTCGCCAAAATCTAACGTCTGCTATAATCCTGTGGGCTGCCTTGTAAATATCGCGATGTGCACATCGGCGATATTTACAACGTAGCCCATCTGGGGTACGCCAGTAACGCCACTTTGCATCTCATTAGAGATGCAAGGATGGGCGTTGGGGGAAAGGGCGATAGTGCAGGGATTCACGCGATAGCGTGACCTTGCTGATTAGGCGATAGAATTATCGCCGCTTTCCGTCCGAAAACGGACGCTAAAGCGGCGATAATTGACTATCGCCTCGTTGTTAATATGCCCCTCTGAGAGCCAATGATGCACAGAAATTTGATCAAGGTCAGGCTGGGATGTGAGGATGGGGATAGTGTTTGAGAGCAGTGCTAAGTTCCTGGCTTTTGGCTTTAAAGTCGGATGGGAGGGAGGGACCAGGAGAGATTTGATAGTGAACGGAACAGCAAAGTGGTCGGAACAACTAGGTTGGATAGGAGGTGCAGCAAACAAAGTAGACAGATTGGAAAAAATGGGGTCCCAAAGGTGCCCCGCTAAATGAGTAGGGGAGGAGTTACTGAGCCGAAGGTTAAGAGTCTTAAGGTCATCTATGCAAACTGATGCAGGTTTATTATTGGGGTCCTCAAGATAAAAGTTGAGGTCACCAAGCACTGAGAAATTAGCCACCCGGAGAATATGGGGGGCCAATAAGTCAGCATGAGCTGGGCCCCAATTGTTAGAAGGCTCCGGGGGGTGGTAGATAAGAACACCCAAAAATGTGAATTTAAAGGAGAAGGGAATGGAGAAGAGTAAGAGCTTCTTAAAGATGATGGCAATACCGCCACCTATTTTATGGGGTCTATTAATGCCTAGCAATGCAAAGTTGTCAGCGAGTGCAGCGATGACATTAGGCGTGGACCCATCATGAAGCCAGGTTTCAGTTAAGAAGACCACATCAGGATCAACGTCGACAAGAAAGTTAAAAATGTGAAGTTGATGTTTGGGAAGGGAGCGGCAGTTAAGGCTGAAAAAGCGAAATTCGTTAGGTGCACGAACATCAACCATGACATGTGCAGGGGGGCAAAATGGCTCCACGCCGTTAGTATGGTCAGAGCCCACCAGCTGCTGGGAGTTAGAGGTATTATTAAAATGGCAGCTCGTGCAATACATAGGGCAGATAGTAGGATCAAAAATCTGGCAACAGGCCTTAGGAATGGGTCTGAGCTTAAAAAGGGCCAAAGAGGAATACGTTTTAGGAGTTTGCTGGAGAGGAGAAGGGGTTCTGTCCCCAGCCAGATGCAGACGGGCGCAGACGGGCTTGCATTTGGTGCGCCTTTGGCGCTCAAGCGGCGCTCCCACTGTGCGCGTCCTCTGCGCATGCACTTCGGCAGGGGTTAAGTAGCGTGGTGGCGGTAAACATTAGACCGCGCAACCAGTATAAATGCTGACAGCTTGGCCAGAAGTGAACAAAAAGGCCTGAGTGGCGTCGCAGCACCCTCCGCTCAAACGGCACATAGCCGCGGCAGAACGGGGCGAGAGCCACTTCAGGCCAGAAGAAGTCGTCGGAAAAGCGGGCAGAGTGCACACGTGCAGAAACAGGCACAGTAAGTGACACAAAGCACACAATATACTAAGATAAACTCCAGCTAAGAAGCGAAAAGGTTAAAATCAATTACAATAGCATTTATAATTAAAAAGTGCGGCGTCAGCAACTGCAACAGACTTAATAATGTCCCTAGTGGTATGGTATTCTAGTGGTATGCCCATGGTTTATGGCTGTCACTGGGGAATGTTCAGATGTGCTCCCCCAACCCTTAGTGTCTACCAGAGCCAGGCATCACAGCACACTAGACTCTTAGAGCATAGAAATGAACATATTCTATGAGTGCCATTTCTAAGTGAGTTTTGCCAAAACCCCCTTTACTACTGGAAAGGGTTTGGCAAATCCATTGGTCGGAAACATGATAAGGCTGCTCCACTGCAGTCCACTATTGCAGCCCGAAGTAATGTCATCCACTTCCCCATGTTAACCTATGGGAAGAGCAAGCCTCATAGGTAGTGGAAACACACACAGGTATTCCTCACTACCTGGGCACAAGTGCCCTAGTGCACACACAGGCCTTCAATGATAGGTTGGAAACAGTCCCCAGCACAAGGGGTGCAAGTGCGCCCGCCCGAGTCTGCAATGGCAGACTGGACACAGGTTTATTAATACAAGTGTCAGTGTTCACGCAGAGGCCCGCGATGGCAGCCTGCACACGCAATCATGGACACCATAGGTGCAGGTGCGCACACACCGCAGCCTACAATGGCAGGCTGCTCATTAGTTTATTTACAATAGATACCAGTGCGCACACATCGGTCTGTAATGGCAGACTGGCCCATGTTTCAGAACATCGAGTCAGCGCCACTTCCCAACGCAGGTAGGAAGGGCTAGCGCACTTTCCCAAGTGCCCAGAGTCACACAAGAGAATCAGCAAATCCCTGGTGGAAAAAACTACGGGGCATATTATCAAGGGCAGTATCGCCACTTTAGCGGCACTTTTTGCCGATAAAGCGGCGATATTTTTATCGCCCTATTAGCAAGCTGTCGCTAACAGCTGTTAGCGACAGCTTAATGGCGATAGCGGCCGTTGTGTTGCCGCTTTGCATGTCAGCGATAATTATCGCTGACATGCAAAGTAGGCGATCCTGACTAAAACTCCATAGAAACAGTCGGAAACACAACTTCCCCCTATTATCAACCCCCGCGAAGCGATAGGAAAATTTGCGCTAACCGCGCTTATCGCTGGAACTTAACGCCTGAAAAAAACTTGCCTTAACCATCTTGTCAATGGGGGCTGGATTGTTGGGTTAAGTATACACTTGCCTATTTGCAAGCTTTTCATTAGTGCTGTTGATTTAGCGCTGGGATTCTCGCGCTATTGCTGGTTCTGCACGCTATCGCTGGATTTCCTATCGCCTTTGCGATACGCGTTGCTAATAGCGCGCTATCACGGGGAGGAAATCCAGCGATAGCCGGCGATAAAAAAAACAGCGCTAAGCGCGCTTTGCGATTATCGCAATTCTTTGATAATATGCCCCAAAAAGTTTAGGGGAATGCTCCCTGATGAGTATCAGGTCCAACGGGCAGCGAACAATAGCATGCCCCAAGGGGCGGTTCCTTTTCTGCGGAGCTTGAAAAGAATGGCACAAGGGAGCAGAGTAGGCAGCAGCCCCTCGAAGAATGAGTGAATATCCTCTTACCAAAGCTCTGAGTCCCCCAAGAACAAGAGGACGTCAGAGCCTGCTGGGAACAGGCTGTCTCGAAATAGTTTTGCATCTTTTTTAGAAGTGTACTTCCAGGTGCACACGAAACCTTTCCTGGAAGGAAAAAAGTGCATTCTACATGATCTCAGGAGCATAGTCCCTGTGAAGGAGATTTGTAGAGCAGCAACGTGGGCTTCTATTCCTACTTTTTGGACGCGCAGCTATTTGAATGTGTCTATCTGTAACGCAACTGGTGCTCATGTAAAGCGCTCTGATACCTTCGGGTCTAGTTCGCGCTATATAAAACTCCATAAAAAAAAGAAAAATAGAACACATTCCATCGAGCTCTCCCACATATGTTTTTAATCGATGGATTTATTTTATCTTTTGGATTACCTCTGGTCTCATCTTCAAAATAGGTAGACACTGCTGAGTTGGTCTTTCAAATACAGAACAATGTGCTGAATAAATTATCCTTTAGAGGAAGAACCTAGAATTAATCTCTGCTGTGCCTTCTTTTATCCATGCATCAAAAGCGTAACCACCACAATGGGGTAAATCTCCTTTCGCTCGGATTTATATATAAATGATTCCTTCAAAGTCTACATCATTAGTTATCGGATGTAATTGAATTCACATTTACCATAGACTCCCATGAAATGACACATATTGTTAAATCTTTTTCATTGTTCTGAAGTTTTGAGGGCATGATGTATGCGCTCCGATTAATTAACCACTGTCAGTCATTTCTACATTCTTAACACCCACTGCACAGTTCTTTTGTTGTCTAATTATGTCTTGATTCGATTTATTTAAGGCATACTGCTGTTTTCAAACTTTTAATATAAGCATATTATACAATTATTGTTTCACCTCAATGTTTATTTTGTTATGGTACATAGAATTAAAAGTGTGCTCTCTGTTGCCTTTAGTGGCCTCCAGGCACTTGTAGAAAGCTAACACAATAGGACGTAAGTAAGGTCCGCTGTAAAGATAGATGTCTTTAATAGAAGTCTACATGTTAGGTGATGGGTTGTTAAAGGACCCCTGATTGCATGTGGCACTGAAAGCCTCTGCCACCCTGCTTTGGCTGTGGAGCCTTGATAATTGAAGGGCAGCTGAAGGTGATCTAAGCTGACAGCTGGGACAGGAAGGCTTTCATTTTACTCAGAAAAATGGTAATCCTTGGCTATTTGTAAATCCTTGAATCATACACAGGACCTTGAAAAGGATTTAATGCCACACAGCATCCAGTGTAGAAATGCCAGCGCAGGGGTACCCTGCACCTGCCCACCAGGATGAGGCACCATGAGATCAGCTGCATCTTGAAGGCACTGCAGAAGATGTGACAGGTAATAAGGCTGTCACAGGTAACAACATCCCTTGTAATCTACTCAGATGGGCTCAGAGCCAACTCTTCATAGGAAGTGTTTATGAATATCAATCTTGGGACGACCCCAGTCAACAGTTACAGGCAGAAATAAGCATTGGCTAGGGTAGTAGGTCTTGTTAATATTTCTGCAAAGAAATGCTTTTTTAGGTCTTGCCTAAGGGTAGCTTTTAGGTGTGTGTTATCGAAGATCTGTTGTGAATAATGCAATACTTATAGTTGGCTTTAGGTCAGCCCACTACTGCCCATTGGATGGCTCTCATTTGTTTTTCTTCTTATTCAATGGCTTTCCTTCCTCTTATGTATGCTCCTCCCCGGCATACCGTTTCTTTACCGTAGTTTTGATTGGATGACTTATACTACTTACATTCAGAGAAATACTTTTTTCTTTTTCTTTCAGCTCTTCATGGAAGTGCTCAGTGGCGTAGCTAGCCCTTTGGCCACCCACGGTGGTCCCTGCATTTGCCTCTCCGCGTGGCCGCATTGAAGAGTGGGGGGGCGCTGGCGAGATTCCCCAGTTTGACCCGCGGCAGCCGCATTGAAGGGGGGTGCGGGTGAGATTCCTCCATTTGACCCGCGGTGGCTGCATTGAAGTGCGGGGGTGGGGGATTGCTGGCGATTGCCACACCGAGATGGCAGGTAAGAGCGGGGGGGGGGCTGCCGCCCCCAAAACTCATGCCATCTGGGGAAGACCACCCTACCTCCCACACACCCCCTTGCTACGCCACTGAAAGCACTTGGTTTTTCTTGCTCTTTCCTAGGCGTTTGTTTCCCACCTAAAATAAACATCCTGCATGCCCTGCACTGCTCCCTCATGTCCATTGCTTCTCCAACAGAGACCATTTTATGGCATGGGCAAAGTGGGTCCTTGTATAGGATATCAGCCTTTGAGGTGGCCCCTTGATAGAGCCATCTCTGTTCTGCAGAGAGTCTTGCCCTGATGACCTTGAATAATTCTTAAGCAGATTATTTTAAATACCATTTTCCTTTAATTTATTTAGATCAAAACAGGACCTCACACATGAGAAATGGGAGGGTGTCACAGAGATTTGCAGCAATATTAGTGCCCTGCTGCTGCTGTGCTACAATATTGAAAACACACATCACAATCCCAGAATATTAGATGTAAACACATTTGGTATCTGGACAAGTGCACTGTCAGTGAGTGACCAGGCCAAAGAGGGCATGAAAGAGCTGAAATTGATTAATAAATTCAAAGCTGTTCCGAACAGTGGCCCGCAAAATACGTTTGGCACAGGGCCCCCAAATTCCTTAAGATGTCCATGTCTCCCAACCTTCCAGGCTTTTTTCCCTTTTTAATTATTTTTTCTCCCTCTCCGCTGTTGCTCCTCAGCTCCAAGCCAACTCCTCCTCTTTTATTGTGGTCTTACAAAAAATAACTTTTTAAAAATTGGTTGGAGTACCCGAAAGATGTACTATACTGTGGGGCCGCTCCTATTGAAAACCATGCTCTCGTGCACAATTTTTTTAAAGTTTATAGTTCTAAAATTGCGCCTGAAATTTTGGACCAGTAAATTAATAAGCATTTGCAATGTAATCGGTCTCGCCTTTGGGACCGTATAAGTATTTAGCGATGCAGCACATTATTGCAACATAGCCTCGCTCACACGCATTTTCAGCACAATGACAACCCCAGCTGATGGTAACCACCACAACACAGGGAAGACCCAACGATTTCTGGTGATGATTATGTATATATTTTTTTAATCACAGAAGCATGAGTAAAAGCAGGCACTGAGGATATCTACTTGCCTTTCAGCGCGTTGAAGCGGGAACCTACACAGATCATCCTGTAAGCTTGACCTAAAAAATGTTTACCACGTGGAGAAATAAAGGTTCTGACGTGCAGTTTTACTACTGTATGGTGCTTATGTGTGGGTAAATGTATAGCGGTTACATTTAAGCATGTGAAAACACCTTTGTAAAAAAGAACTACTCCTGGGAACCTGTGACTGCATAAGCCTGAAATGCTTTGTAAATTTCGAAAACATAAAAAAATGCACTTGAAAAGCAAATTTCCAACTGCTGCGAGGATTATATGGGACACCTCCCGTCTGCCCCTGAGTGGTGCCTTTTATTACGGGGTGCTGCCGGGGTGGAGAATTCTTTATAGGGTTGGGGAGAGTTGCTCAATGAAGGTACCAGCATCCTTATATTTGTAAATTTTGAAAGACTCTAAGTGATACACAGTCATTGTTTTGGGCCACACGATAAGCAGAATTTCAAATATTCTTAGCCATGTTAGTGTTGAAATCGTGTGCTTACGATCATGCCGAATAGAATGTCCATTACAAAAAGACACCAGCGTATTTTAACGCACTGCTTTCCCCCCCCCCTAAATATTGTTAAATTAGTATGCAGTGCAGACAAGGCTTACACTGCACATAAACATACACCACGATAAATACACACATAACTAAGTAAATAAAAAATGAATGTGCAGTAATGATGAGAGGGCATGAACGCCAAGGAAAGTGAGATTATTAGGCTAAGATAAATTTAACAGACTACTGCACTGGACCAGGATAGTATGTCATAAGAGAAGTTTCAGAAAAAGTACAGTTTTTAGGTCAAGCCTAGCGTTGCAGCGCATGCGCTGCTCGCTCTGCGAGGCATGCTGTAGTAGGGTTAGATGTTGAAGTGGCGTGGAAGCCCCGCCCATATTTTTCATTGGCTGTTGTCATTGTCCATGGTAAACGTTGGCTTCCGATTCAATATGAGGCTTCTTAGTCCCGCCTTGTTGCCCCCCTGTCTCCTTTTGTGACCGCCCATCAGGACTGGATCTTTTACTTGTGGCGTTACACGGTCTCCTTCATTAGTCGGTAAGCCCTATGTTTTTACAGTCGCCTTTGGCAATGGCGTAACCAGGGCATGCTTTTATTATAGTGCCCGCTTTTTCAAATATCCCCCTCCTTCCTCCCGTCGGAACCGGAAGAAGGCATTGCTCGAGGGCATGTCCTCGTGGCGCCTCGCGGATGATTGTTTAGGGTTCAGTGGATGGTATTTCCGGAACCCCCATCCTCCGCAGAGCTCCGACTGATGAAAACTACAAAGGGTTAACTCGGCTCTAAATGGCGGATTAGGAGATTCCTCGTGAGTGTTTGAACATTTTTTAAACCCATTTGTATATAGTCAAGCTGAACCTCTTCCCGAGGGATGAGGTCTTGCTGATGTCTGAAATCTGAGCCCCACTCAGCCTGGCATTGACGGAGGAAGGCTTGCTGCTACCTGTGCGTGACTCACTTCTGTACTGGCAGCATGGACCGGACTGTATGGGCCCTGCTGCTGCTCGCCTGCCTCCAGCTACCGGGCACCGGCTCCGTCCCTAAAGGTAACATAACCTGGGCAATGCACCTGAGATGTATATAAAGCGCTTAATACTAGTGTTGCAACCTGCTTTGACTATCTCCATTGTTTTGCAGATGTGGGAGCTAAAGCCCAGTGTGATAAAGCGATTTGCCCAGGATCACACGGGGCACAGCCTGGATTACAGCCCAAGTAATCTGGTTCCGCATCGACAGTTTATCTGTTAGGCAGTTTGCTCTGACCTACTCGCGCGCTGCAAAGGATTGTTTTGGTGATTTATAGAGACCGCTGTGCACTTTGCGGTTTCTAGCCGCTACATGAGTAAAGTAAATGATTTACGGTATTTATTTTGCATAGAGCTGAACAAGACTGGAGGACACTTCAAAGCACTTTCTGGGCATGGCAACGCCGAGATAACACACTGATAAATATTTTGAGATGAATGCGTACATCTTCCTTGGTTGCAGAGTAATTTATATGAGAAAAACCTTTTAAATTTTATTAAAAGGAATACGCCTATTTTGACCAGTAGGTTTCCAACAAAACGACATTATTATCGGGAATCTCTAGGGAGGGGACAAAAATGAATGGGCATACCATCTAAACTGGTGTCTCACGTATCTGAGCTGCTTTGAGGCACAATAGTGCTGCATGTGACAAACTGAAAGTTTTAAAATCTTCAACAAACTACCCCTTGTCTGTCTCATCTCACCTGCCACAATTCCAGAGTCTAAACCTTTCAAGTCGCTACAAGCAATTCTGGGCCATATTATCAAGAACGGCGCAAACATTATCGCCGCTTTAGCGGCAGGAAACTGCCGCTAAAGCGGCGATAATGTTTGCACCGTTCTTGATAATATGGCCCTCTGTGCTGTGTTCCGAGCTTTATGCTACAGCACGGTGACCCTCCGCGAACTTCAATGTGAGCGTTCTTCATGCAAAGTTGCATGCTCTTATCCAATGTGATGTTTCGCTTCGAGTTTATAGTGTCTTACAGCCCGCTCAAAGCGCTCCTAATGTTTACTAGATACTTTAGACTTGGAGGACGGAGGTACATTGAATTGCCTAAGATCATAGGCATGGCCCTGTGGTTAAATCAGTATTGGTTCAGGACTTCCCGTTTCCAATCCTGGCTACCCCCCCTGGTCAAACAGGATTACTTTAGAAGCCATCCCAGAGTCATTGGATGATCATCCAACTACTGTAGAAGTCATTTTCATGTCATCAGACATCATCAAGCTCTTGAAGTCATCAGCAAGGTTTAGAAACCTGAGCCTTATGACTTCAGAATGACTTGAAAATGACCATTTGATTACTCCACAAGATAAGAATCTTCCTGATGACTGAGAATGATTTGAAAATTAGTTTCGATTACTTCTTAAGCTGAGATTATTCCTGGTGACTTCAGGATGATTTAAAAATGACTAATTACTTCAGAAGCATTAACAAGATTAAATTGTTTCTGTCCACTGTTTTGGTTGCATTTTGATCAGGAATGCTAAGCCTTTTGGCTGATTATTGAACAGTGAAAACTATTTAGCTGATATAGGAATTGCCTGTAACATCCAAATAAGCAAACAATGTGCTGCAGAAAAGTATGTCAAAGGTAATTTGCAGGGTGATATTTTTACTGTTTTTATCACATTTAAGTAGACTGGGACAAAAAAATAAAATGTGTGAGTGCAAGCGTATTTAACAGCAATAAAAGTTAGTAAATCCTGATAATTGGGGTATGCTTATTTCTTGAAAAAAAAATATTCATACATTTACAAGTAATTTTCAATTGTGGAGTAGTTGTAGCAGAAAATGCCTTGCAGCATCATCCACCAGCTGCTGCATACATTGTGAATTTTTTTTTTTATTGAATTTGATTTAGACCTCAACTGAGGTCAACAAATACATGATTAGAAAATGATAAAACAGTTGTATTATTCAATATTAAAACAATTTTTAAAAACTTTTAAAAAACTTATATAAGTTATAACAAGTAAATTCATCTGGCGGAGATTTACAAAACTCAATTAAACTTCTTGCAGATCTGAGGTTATGTTTAAAACAAATAGGCCTTATATGCCACGCCGGGCCTTTACCAGAATCAAGTTTGGACAAATTAATAACACATGTACGAGATCCTGCCGTCCTTCATTACATAAATCACAAGTTTCTGTAGAATTATCCGATTTGTCCCATTTAAAGGTCACGGTCTTTAAGGGTAGGATCCCTAGCCTTATTAAAATTATGGTACTCCTGACCCTATGCTCTAATAAACAAGCATTGGCATAGCCAATAGGTCTCGCCTTTGGGGCCTTATAAGTGTTTAGCCAGAGCTATTGACTTTGCCAATGTCTTCAAGCTGTGCTATAGAGAAGTGTGGCTGCTGTGCAGCATGCTGAAAAGTTATAATAAAAAAGTGTTTTTGTTACTTTATATATGACCAAGAAGGCATTATGTAAAACTGAACGACCATATTAAAAAAAGTATTTACAATAAAAAATTTCCTCAGTTTTCTTTTGTTCTTGCAATGCTGGCAACTTGTTTCTGCCTATTGCAATGGTTGTTTGTTAAAGCTTTTTTTTTGAGGGGGCATAAACAATCGGAGGGTGAAGGTTGGGAACTAGTACCTGTATTATAACACTAGCAGCGGCCAGACGCAATGGGAGAATCAACAGATGCCAGATTCCGAGAGCAGGCTGAGGTGGTGCTGAGTGATGCTGAGGTGGTAGTGGTGGTGGTGGTGACTGTTGCGGAGACGATGCTGAGGTGGTAGTGGTGGTGGTGGTGACTGTTGCGGAGACGATGCTGAATGATACTCAGGTCTTGCTGAGTGATACTGCTGTGGTGCTGAGTGATGGTGTGGTGGTGCTGAGTGATATTGTCTTGGCGCTGAGTGATGCTGTGGTGGTGCTGAGTGATATTGTCTTGGCGCTGAGTGATGCTGTGGTGGGGCTGAGTGATGCTGTGGTGGCCCTGAGTGATGCTGTGGTGACCCTGAGTGATGCTGTGGTGGCCCTGAGTGATGCTGTGGTGGTGCTGAGCGATGCTGTGGTGGTGCTGAGCTATGCTGTGGTGGCGCCGAGTGATGCTGTTGTGGCGCCGAGTGATATTGTTGTGGCGCCTAGTGATGCTGTGGTGGCCCTAAGTTATTCTGTGGTGACCCTGAGTGATGCTGTGGTGGTGCTGAGTGATGCTGTGGTGGTGCTGAGTGATGCTGTGGTGGTGCTGAGTGATGCTGTTGTGGTCCTGAGTGATGCTGTGGTGGCCCTGAGTGATGCTGTGGTGGCGGTGAGTGATGCTGTGGTGGCGCTGAGTGATGCTGTGGTGGTGCTGAGTGATGCTGTGGTGGTGCTGAGCGATGCTGTGGTGGTGCTGAGCGATGCTGTGGTGGTGCTGAGCGATGCTGTGGTGGTGCTGAGTGATGCTGTGGTGGTGCTGAGTCATCCTGTGGTGGTGCTGTCATCCTGTGGTGGTGCTGAGTGATCCTGTGGTGGTGCTGAGTGATGCAGTGTTGGCCCTGAGTGATGATGTGGTGTCGCTGAGTGAAGCTATGGTGGTGCTGAGTGATGCTGTGGTGGCGCGGAGTGATGTTGTGGTGCTGCTGAGTAATGCTGTGGTGGCGCTGAGTGATGCTGTTGTGGCGCTAAGTGATGCTGTGGTTGTGCTGAGTAATGCTGTGGTTGCACTGAGTGATGCTGTGGTTGCACTGAGTGATGCTGTGATGGCATTGAGTGATGCTGTGATGGCATTGAGTGATGCTGTGATGGCGTTGAGAGATGTTGTGTTGGTGCTGAGTGATGCTGTGCTGGCTCTGATTGATGCTGTGCTGGCTCTGATTGATGCTGTGGTTGCGCTGAGTGATGCTGTGGTGATGCTGAGTGATGCTGTGGTGTTGCCGAGTGAGAGATAGAGTGAAGATATAATGCCCAATTAGAGAGGGTGGTGAGAGAGAAAGAGAGAGAAAGGGTGTACATAGAATAAAGAGTGGAGTGGGATAGAGAGAGAGAAAGAAGGGGAGAGAGAGTGAATGAAGGAGTTTGAAAGAGAAACAGATAAAGGGGTGAGAGAGAATGAAAGGCTAAAAAAGATATGGAGGGGAGAGTTAATTAAGTAGAGAGAGAATTAGAGAGGGGAGAGAGAGAGAAGGAGAGAGACAATAAGAGTGGGGGGTGTGGAGTTTAAATAGAGTGAAGAAGTGACGCGGAAAAAGTAACCTTAAAAATAGCTTTGTACTTTGCGCGAATAAATATTTTTTTTAAAAACAGAGTGAGACAAAAATACTGGTAATTAGGCTGTGACTCCCAATATAAAACAAATAGCGATATAAGGTGAAATCAACCCACCGAAGCAATATTTCTAACTAGACAAAAAAAGCTTGCATTTCAATGCTAATCGCTGTTGTTTTTCATGTGACTGTAGTCCAGGGCCGTCAGTTGGTAATGTGAGCTGCTGCTGCGATTGAAACATCAGAGTCCAGAGAGTTAATGAGCCATGACGAGGAAATGAGGAAGAGATAGGAAACCCAGATGGCAGCTGCGCGCGTGCACGCCATCGTGAATGCAAGCTGGTCGCCAGCCGAAAGCCAGTGGGTTTGCACTTCCAAAACCCGCTTACTAAAACTCTCGGCCAGACCAGCGCAAGCACAGGTGCAGGCCGAGACCTAAAAACGTATAAACTTTGTGGTGTTTTATATTGTTGACTATCTGCAAGGTGTGCATAGTGTTTTAGCCGAGAACAATGGTCTAAATCTAGCTCATAGCCTAATCTTGAGGTCACGTTCTTTAGATAAAGCTTCAGATGTAAGGGGGTCATAGATTTCAGTAGTGCAATTGTGCAACCAGACTGAGTTAGTGTAGTATTTAAGTTCTTATTAAAAGTATGCTGGGGTGCATCGTCTCTGAAAGTTTCCGATTTCAGGACATACCTTATGGTCCCTTGGTCGGCATGTAAAAGATTATAGGCCCAGCGGAGTATATTTATAATAGCTTTTGCATGCACGCTGTCTATAGATAGCTCAAGGCGAATTGCTTGAACGGATACAGACTGATTGAGTCTTAACAATTTACGTAGGAGTACCTTCTTTTACATTCAGTCGGTGCCATGCCTTAATCGGGATATATTCCAGAGCATATAATAAGATTGCTGGTATCTTTGAACGATAGACCTCAAGCATATGAGCGAAGTGTCTATTACCTGAGGAGGAGTAAAATCTCAATAGTCCACCAACGTGGGCTTCAGCCTTTAGGCTGATGTGTCCAAGGTGGGGCAAATTTTGTAAGATCTGAGTGAAAATTCTCCCCAGGTATACATATTCCTTAACAACCTCTAGAGGTTTCCTATCTAGTGTCCAGTTATAGCGCAGGTAGTGCTTTCTACCTCTAAAAGGGAGAACTTTAGTTTTAGAGGTATTTGGTATAAGATAGTTATCTTTAGCATACTTATCTAGGGCATTAAGATTTCTTTGTAAACCTACTGGTGTAAGATCCATTATTACTACATCGTCTGCGTACATTAAAATGTGCATATTGCAAGAGGCTATTTTTGGAGGGACATTATTAATTGTTTGTAAACACTCTGGGAGGTCACTTATGTATACATTGAGATTCTAATACAAATAATGTTTCTTGCTCAAAGGGACCCTAAAAACGCACAGCAAACTTGGTGCATGCAATACCAAGACAAACGCACTGGAAAAGCTAGCTAGTCAACTTTCAAATGTTCATTGATGTATGCAGATATTAAACAAGTAATAAAGAGGTGAATTTATGTGTACATAGTATTAATGACCTCAACTGATGATCTGGGAGAAGGACTTTCATACTTGCCAATGTTTTACAGCTGAAAAGTGAGAGATTTCGAAATATATCTGGAGAATGCATTTTCCCATTGACATACATTGAAACAGAGGTAATTTTAGGGGAGAGACGAGTAAAATAAAGACATTTTTTTGATTCGAGAATCAGGAATTTCCCACCTGAATTCGGTCTGTTGGCATGTTTGGGCTTTTGCCTGCAATATTACAAAATCTTTTCATATTCAAAATTAATCAGACAGAGTCAAAATAATGAGCCCTTCATAGTCACAAAAATGTACTTGATGGAAAGGGTTGCTTGTAGAGTCCAATACTGAACCTGAAGTGGAACACCTGGGGCCGTATTACACAAAGTGCCCCAGAGGCGCAACAGACGTTTGCGCCCCCTTTGCGCGCACCCGGGAGCTTTGGTATTACAAAAGGGGCCGCAGACGTGTGTGCGGCCCTTTATGTAATACCAATAGCGCTGGTGCACATAAAGCGCAAGCACTATCGTCAGGGGGCATTCCCTCATTTGCATGAGGGCGTGCCTCATGCAAATGAGGGAATCCCTTCGTCTCTGCACCCGCGCCGTATTACAGACGCTGACACAGAGGCAAAGAAGCTCTCAGGAGGCGCACTGAGTGCGCCTCCTGATCGCAGCCCTGTGGAGGGGGTAATGGGGATCACATGGACCCCCCTGTAATAGTGGACATCAAAATAGACAAACTAGGTCTTACGTTGGTAGGATACTATGGACCTAACATAGATGACCCTTCCCCTCTTAATGAACTATATAGACATCTACTAGAATCCAAATATAATATTATTATGGCAGGAGATTTTAATATTTTAATGAATCCTCTACTTGACAGATCATCATCACAACACATCATAAGCGCACCAAAAATGAGAAAGAGCTTACAACAACTGATGAAGAGTTTAGGGCTAATAGATATATGGAGACTAAATGTTGGCAATAAAAAGAATTTACATATCAAAATAAAAAATATTCTCACGCCTCAAGAATTGATTTATTCCTGGTGAGTGAGAGATTAAGAGAAAAAAACATCAAGGTCACACATCAACCAGAGCACTTGTCTGACCACGCAGCAGTGAGGCTAGAAATGTCTATGAGAGGAAACGTAACAGAAAATAGATGGACACTAGACAGAACACTTCTAGCGAAGCATGAAGTGGTGGACAAATTAAAAGAAGAAGTGGCCGAATTTTTTGAAATAAATTCAAACTCAGCAGCACCATATATAGTTTGGGACACTTTTAAGGCCTATCTCCGGGGGAGACTGATAAGTCAGGCTGCTTTTTATAAAAAAGAGGAGAAAAAAAAAATTAAAGCATATGAAGACAAGATTAAAATAGCACAGGAAACCCTCACAGGTTGCCAAAACAATGCCTCAAGGCTTGGACTACAGAACAAGTTAAATGAAGCTAAAGAGCAGTTGACAGAATTTTTGGAAGGGAAAATTAAAGAACGATGGGATGCCAGTAGAATGGCCCATTATGAATATGGGGAAGGGTGCGGGAAACTCCTCGCGTGGAAGGTAAAACAAGATCAGTTGAGAAACGAGATCAAAAAAATACAGGAGAACGGTTCCCAAATACCATGCGAGGATAACGCAAGTATAGGCAAGGCATTTGGAGACTTTTTTCAAGAGTTATACACTGAAGAGAAGAGAGATTCCCAACTAGAGTTAGATGGGTGGCTGGATCAGGTTCCCCTACCTGGGATAAACACAGACTTAAAAGAAATGCTAAATCAGGAAATCACCATCCTTGAGATAGAAAAAGCAATCTCTAGTTTAAAGAGGGGGAAGGCGTCGGGACCGGACGGCATCCCTAATGAACTTTATAAAGTCTTAAAGGAGATTTTAACCTCACACTTATACAAGTTATTTAATAGTATACATAGTCACCAGGCCTCCATCCCAACCTCATGGAATGAGGCCGTAATTACTTTAATATTGAAGCCAGGGAAGGACTCGTTAAGATGCGACTCATACAGGCCAATCTCATTATTAAACAGTGACTATAAAATCTTTACTCAAATTTTAGCGGTAAGGTTGGGCAGGACATTGGGGAGCATTTTACATTCCAACCAAAAGAGTTTTATGAAAAATAGACAGTTGAAGGATTCAACACACGAATTAATCACAGCCATAGATATAGCCACTACTACAAAAACACCACTAACTGTAATAATGATAGATGCTGCTAAAGCCTTCGACAGAGTAAGTTGGCCGTTCCTGTACAGAGTTATAAAACAAAATAACTTGGGGGATAACTTCTTAAACACTATAAAAGCAATTTATGAAACACCAACAGCTAGGATAGTGGTAAATGGTTCACTTTCACCGCCGATTAAGATAGGGCGTGGGACTCGGCAAGGTTGTCCCTTGTCCCCTTTATTATTTAATATCTATATAGAACCCCTGGCCAGGAGAATTAGATCGGAAACTGGGATTACCCCTTTTAGACACCTAGATTGGGAAATAAAAACAGCTCTATACACGGATGACTTGATGATATATACACCGAATCCTAGGACGGCATTACCACGAATAATGGAAATAATGGAAAAGTTTGGAACAATATCTGGCTACCTAGTGAATAAAGATAAAACGGAAACCATGACGTGGAACGGACCAACAAACTCTCAACTAGAAAAGCCAGAGATTAGATATTTGGGAGTTAGAATAACCAAAGACTTGAATAGTATAGCCCTCATAAATTTTAAGAGAATACAGCTGGAAACAAAGGCCTTATTAGAATCATGGATGCATCTGCCGTTATCTGTTTTGGGTAGAGCGAATTTGATCAAAATGATGATTCTCCCAAAGTTCACTTTCATCTTCAACGCTTTACCATTACATTTTAAATCAGAATGGTTGCAGAAACTGCAAAGTGATTTGACCAGCTTTGTGTGGAAAAATAAAGCGGTGAGAATAGCATGGAAAAAACTACGCAAAAAGAAAGTGGATGGGGAATTGCCTTGCTGGATTTTAAACTATATCACTGGGCTTTCTTCTTTAAAAATACCAGGCATCTTCTTATGGACAATGTACAAAACTCGCAACCCTACTCATGGGCGTTAAAATTGGATCTCCCGGCAGAAGGAAAATTTTTCTTATTCAAATATGGTCATCCTAAATTTTTTTTAAAAGATCAGGTTCAAAGTTTTGCTAGCCGCCTGTGAAGTTTGGGTACAAATTAAACGAGTCATGGGTATACGATATTACAGTAGCAAAGCTCCAATTTGGAATTCTCCAGGCACGCCAGAATGTCTCTTGGATATCCTAGCCCTCCCTTTACTGAAGGCGGGCTTGACAACTTGGGGAGATTTAATTGAAGGAAACTCTCTCATTGCTTGGGATACACTTGCCTCAAAAACAAATTACACCTTGGCAAGACTCAAATACCTCCAATTGTCAAGTTGGTTCGGAATGAACGGCAGTTCAGCTCAGACACAGAATGGGAGGGAGAATTCATGAAAGATCAAGTATTCAAAAAGGAAGTATCCAAGTGGTACTGGATGCTAGTGGAAGCAGAGGACAACAAGCTACCTGCACCGGAGGAGATATGGAGAACGGACATACCAGACGCTGATATTCACACTTTATGGCGAGTATCATATGCAGCACTTTGGTCAAATATCAGACCTGCTCCTTTAAGAAGAAATCATCTTTTTACTCTATATAGAGCTTACTGGTCCCCGAAAAAGTTGGCCAAAATGGGAGGAGGCACGAGAAGATACTGTCCTAAGTGTGGGCTGGAAAATGCAGACGACGTGCATATGCTATGGCGATGTCCGGTAATCCAGATCTTCTGGTGCGAGGTGGGTGAGTTTGTCTCCAAAACACTAGGAATCAAAGTCCAGGTAAGCCTTGAACTTGTTATTTTTGGGATAATGTACAGAGGCAATGAAAATTATTTAGCGAACATACCTCAAGCACACTTATTATTTGCTTTGATAATTATGGCACATAGAGAAATATGCACGAAATGGGTAACACAGTCAGCACCTTCATTAAGAGAATGGATTATATATGTTAAAAATACCTGTAGGTTAGATTGTGCCAAAGGTTTATCTAGACGGATTAAAATGTGGAGACCAATTTGGGAGATGCTTTCAGAAGAAGCCACGCAAGGGTGACTCATTAGTTGGAAAATGTATAAAGAGGAGACGATATAGTAAAGTCCAATGATTAAGGCATACTAAACTTGGCTGGAGTGTAGTCAGATCGTATATAGCTCCAGATGCATAGTTTAACAAGGCCTTGTCTTCCCGGGCAGAGGCGAAGTGTGGGACTCCCCAATCAGTATGCAAGTATGCACATAGCCCCAGCCATACGCCGAATGCCATGTATGAGGACAAAAAAAAAAATTTAATTTTTTTTTTTTTTTAAATTAGGGCGTGCCTCATGCAAATGAGGGAATCCCTTCGTCTCTGCACCCGCGCCGTATTACAGACGCTGACACAGAGGCAAAGAAGCTCTCAGGAGGCGCACTGAGTGCGCCTCCTGATCGCAGCCCTGTGGAGGGGGTAATGGGGATCACATGGACCCCCCAGACACCCCCTTGCAGGCGGGTGCAGTCACTAACTGCAACCGCCTGCATGGGGATCTCTAAACCCCCTTTAAAGTGCAGGCGGGTTGCCGGCTGTATGGTGAAAAACCAGAGCGGCTTTAAAGCAGCCGCTCCCTTTTTCACATGAATGTGCTGCCCCCAGGGTGGGTTGCCACCTGCACTGCTGCCCCCAGGGCAGCGTGAGTTCGTGGCTGCCCTGAGGGTAGCACATTCATCATAATATGGTGCGTTTCTCATTGCCCTGGGTGCACCTTTTAAGGTGCACCCAGAGCAATTCAGGAAAATGTGCCTCATGTATAATGCAGCCCCAGTTGTAAAACATATTTGGAAAGCAGAGAATAAAAGAGGCATCCCTTTATTACATGAAGTGTATACAGGTAGGTAGGCTTGTTTTATGCTTGGTGCAATATTTTCTGTTTTATACAAATTCTTTTACACTAGAAGTTGAAGAATACATTGTTAGGAATATGTTGTTCCTGTGCTTTCATTCATGGCAAGTATCATTTGTTGATGAATAATATTTTATTTAGAGATGCTAAATGTGTTATCTTCCTGTTAGACCTGGTATCATTGGCGTGAGTCTCCCTTCCATTTTTTTCTGATTGCCTCCTCTGTTTTTGATCTGTTTGCTGGTTTTAGATGCTTTGGGCACTGTGCCACTGCTATTCAGTGCCACAGTGCAAGTGCTCCCTATGGTAAATTGATGCATTGATTAGTGACTCCATGATTGGATCATTTGATTTACTTGTCAGCCCCTAGTATAGTGCACCAGGTGTGCCCAGGGCTTGTAAATCAAATGCTGCTGGTGGGCTTGCAGCACTGGTTGTGCCACCCACAGAAGCAGCTTGTAAAGTGTGTCTCAGGCCTGCCATTGCAGAGCATGTGTGCAGTCTGACTGCCATGTCGACTTGGCAAGTGCACCCACTTACCAGTCCCTAAACCTTCCCTTTTCTGCATATTAGTCACCCCTAAGGTAGGCCCTAGGGCAGGGTGCATTGTAAGTAAAAGGTAGGACCTGCCCTGATGTGTGTGGCATGTCCTAATAGTGAATTAGAGCCATTTTCGTTTTTCACTATTTCAAGGCTACCTGTTCCCCATAGGCCAGAATGGGCAGTTAGATTATTACATCTTATAATCCTAACTGACTCAGGGAACCAGGTAGAAATTCGAGTTTAGTATGTCTGAACTCAGAATGATAAAATACATCTTTTAGTGAAGTTGGTTTTAACATTCTGTGTTTGAAAATACCACTTTTAGAAAGTGGGTATTTTCTTGCCTAACTATCCAAGCCTGCCTCTGCCAGGTTGTGTATTCCTTGTCTGGAGTTTGAGTGACGGGCTGGGGGCTGCCAGGAGACAGGGTGAGTCAGCACAGGGCTGAATAGAGAGATCTGCATGCAGATGGGAGGGAGGAGTTGCACCTGGGACCTGAATAGGGCTGTGCCTTCCCTCCACAATGCTAGCTCCACCTCCTGTGGTGTGTCTGATGTCCCTGGCCTACACTGTGAAAGGAAAGAAGCAGTCTTGTCAACAAAGTGCTCCAAGACTGACCAGAACTGGTTTTGACTAGGCAAAGGCCTCTCTGCCTTCAGAGAACAAAGAGAAAAGTAGTATAAATATTGGGACCCAGACCCAAGAACTTTAGATCACTTCTGGAACAACAAGACGACCCTTTTGCCAAGGAGAAGAACCAAGGAAGCTGCAGGAGTTGGACTGCCCCTCTGCCAAGTGTGCTGTTTGCTGGGTTGGCCTGCAGTGGTTTCTTCATTGCCAAGGAAAGGAGAAGGAACTTTGAAAGAACTTTCATCATCTTGCAGAATATTACTCCAAGGGCTTGAATTTGTGCTTGCCTCCTGCTGAAGTCTCAGGGCCAAAAGACTTCACCACCAGCTCCCTCCTGAATTCCCTTGCTGGGGATTCTGTCTGCTGAGACCTGCGTGTCGCTGGGAGCTGGAAGCGCGACGCAACGAGAAGAAGCGTGTCAACATCGTAGCTGTTGCCGTCGCATCGCCGGAGAAGCGTGTCGCCGCCGCAGAGGCTGCCGCCGCATCACCAGAGAAGCGTGTCTTCATCAACAGCCGCTGAGTGTCGCATCACCGGAGAAGTGTGTCGCCACCGCAAGGGTCGCCGTCGCATCACCGGAGAAGCACGTCGCAGGGCCTGTCGCGGCTCCAAAGGTACAGAGTTCGCCGCACGGCCTTCGGTGTGCACGCATCGTCTTCACATCGTCGCATCAAGGGCGCCATCGTATCGCATCCCAACCTGAGTGTCGCATCGGATCGCTGCACCATCTTGCGCATTGCAACAGGAACGCAGCACGAGAATCAACGCATCTACTCCCCTCCGGTAAGGAACGGACGCATCCCCTACTCTGCGCAAGCATTGAGGCTCGACGCATCGCATCCCCCGAAGTACGGAAACCGACGCATCTCCTTCCCTGCGAGCCTTTTGTTTATTTTGCGTTACGCATCCAGGTACTGTTTGTGAGAACTGTGTCGCATTTATCATCAACTTGAACTAAGTAACTTCACCATCATTTAAGAGTATTTTGAGTACAGTATTGTGGATTTTTGTCGTTTGTGGTCTTGTTATAAGTCTATATAAAGAATACTTATTTTTATAAAACCTGTGTGGTGTCCATCTGTAGTGTTTTCACTATTTTACTGTATGTGTTCACAAATGCTCAACACACTGCCTCTTAGATAAGCCTGCCTGCTCGTGCCAAGCTACCAAGGGGGTGAGCAGGGGTTATCCAGGTGTGTAATCCCCTTTCCCTGACTTAGAAGCAAGGGTCCCTATTTGGACAAAGGTGTACCATTGCCAACTAGAGACCCCCAGTTCTAACATTGGTGGTCAGCGGTGAGGATTTGAACTTTGCATTTGTGACTCATATACAGTGATTGGTGTACACTACTAGTGAGTGCAGACCAAACGCAACCACATACCTTTTTGGTAGAATTTTTTCCTTGGACTGTTATTTTTTTTTCTGAGAACTGCCAAGTCTTACTGCCATGAGCAGACCAGCATCTGTTGCCTCTATGGATCTGGAGCTTGAGGAAGAGAGGGTGGAAACCTACAATTTGAAACAGCTCAAGCACCTTTGCAAAAAATTGAAAGTTGCTACCCAAGGTATCTCCAAGAAGGAGGAGTACCAAAAGGCGCTGAGGGCCTGGGTAGAAGCAAGAAATGCCCCTGAACTGGTGGTGGAGCCAGTTGGGGATGCAGAGGGGCACATGGATGGTTCATTTGTTACAGTCAGGGCAGGGGCACCGTCCCCGCCCGGCAGTAGTGTCTCTTCCAAAGGCCTGTCCCAAAGAGAGTTGGAGGACAGGGAGAGAAATAGGGTGCACAAGCTGGAGATGGCAAGACTCAAAATGGAGGGTCAGAGGGACCTAGAAAATAGCAGGGTGACCTTGGAAAGAGAGAAAATGAGGTTGGAACATGAGAGAATATTGAGGGAGTTTGAGCTGAAAGCGCAGGGCTTAGGAATCAACCCCTCTGGTGGCAGCACACCATCTGTGCCTGCAGAAGGTAAAGTTTATATTCCCAAAGATGTCATCAAAGAGTTTCACAGACAGGAAGATATTGGGCAGTGGTTTGCAGCCTATGAGTTAGCAATGTTGGCCCACCGGGTCCCTGAGAAGGATTGGGGAGCAGGGTTGTGGGGCCGCTTTGTGAGCGATGGGAGGGATACCTTGTTAAACCTGCCCAGTGAGAATAGGATGTCTTATGCTCATATGAAGGAAGCCCTGGTGACAAGGTATGGTTTGACCCCAGAACTCTATAGACAGAGGTTCAGAAATTGTAAGAAACTGGAGGCAACTACCTGGGTGGAATATCAGTCTTTCTTTTGCAGAGATATGGATGGTTGGGTGAAGGGTAGCCAAGTAGATACTTTTGAAGCTCTCTATGATTTATTTGCATGGGAGCACTTGTCTGCTAACTGTTTTCCAGAGCTACGCCAGCACCTTATTGATAGCAACTTCACTAACCCTAGGAAACTTGCTGAGGAGGCGGACCGCTGGGTAAGCACCCGGGTCCACAAGGGTCATGTGGGAGACTCCGCCAAAGGTGGGCAGGGTCCCCAGCAGAAGAGTGGGGGGACAAGGGTAAACAGAGGGAGTTCCAAAAGGGCCCCAAAGTAATTCCCAAGGGAACCAAGGGAAGGGTTCCCAGCCTCCCCCTGAGAAGAAGCAAGAGGCCCCGACAGGTAAACCTGTTCAGAGGGGCCCCTGTAAATGTTTTACGTGTGGTCAATTGGGGTAAACAGACATAATATCGAAACAAAAATATCGAATGGACACAATATCGAGTCCAAAATATAGAATGGACATAATATCGAATGGACATAATATAGTCGTTAAAAATATCGAAATTAAGGTAAGTAATATCGATTGTTAAAATATCGAAGTACATAATATAGGCATTAAAAAATATCGAATTTTTAATAATATCGAACTTTTTCTAGGTGTATTGTATGGTAGTATATGTTTTAAAAGTGTATATTAGTTGTTGTAATGTATGTTAAATTTTTTAAAAGCAATGAATTTTATGTTATTTAATTTTTGCGTAATTTAATTCCGTAGCGGGTAGTGGGTTTATAGGGGAATAGGGTGGGAAGTAATTTAATTAAAATTAAGTACATATTAATAAATATTAATTGGTATTGATAATTAATTTATTGTTAATTAATTATTAATTGGTAATTACATTTTATTAATTGGTAAAAAAAAATTAATTGATTAAATGGTAATTATGTTAATTCTATTAATTAAATAGTTGTAGCGGGATGTGGGTTTATAGGGGAATAGGGTGGGAAGTAATTTAATTGAAATTAAGTACATATTAATAAATATTAATTGGTATTGATAATTACTTCATTGTTAATTAATTATTAATTGGTAATTACATTTTAATAATTGGTAATTATTATTTTTTAATTCATTAATTGGTAATTATGTTAATTATATTAATTAAATAGTTGTAGCGGGATGTGGGTTTATAGGGGAATAGGGTGGGAAGTAATTTAATTGAAATTAAGTACATATTAATTAATATTAATTGGTATTGATAATTAATTTATTGTTAATTAAATATTAATTGGTATTTATTTAAATATTTATACAAATCTGGTAAGGATTATTAATTGGTTGTTAATGATTTATTAATAGGTAATTAATTTTTAATAAATCATATGTATTGTATTTATAATAAACTAATTATTAAAGATTTTATAATTGGTAATTAGTGTTATTAATAATATTTATTAGTATTGATAATTAATTATTTTTTAGTAAAATATTAAAATATTACTTTCCCTACTGTTGCACTCTCTGGAGTGGGAATAGTAATTATTACCCCTACGCTATCCAACGCTTTCCCTACTGTTGCACTCACTGGAGTGGGAATAGTAATTTTTACCCCTACGCTATCCAACTCTTTCCCTACTGTTGCACTCTCTGGAGTTGGAATAGTAATTATTACCCCTACGCTATCCAACGCTTTCCCTACTGTTGCACTCACTGGAGTGGGAATAGTAATTTTTACCCCTACGCTATCCAACTCTTTCCCTACTGTTGAACTCTCTGGAGTTGGAATAGTAATTATTACCCCTACGCTATCCAACTCTTTCCCTACTGTTGCACTCTCTGGAGTGGGAATAGTAATTATTACCCCTACGCTATCCAACGCTTTCCCTACTGTTGCACTCTCTGGAGTGGGAATAGTAATTTTTACCCCTACGCTATCCAACGCTTTCCCTACTGTTGCACTGTCTGGAGTGGGAATAGTAATTTTTACCTCCCGCTATCCAACGCTTTCCCTACTGTTGCACTGACTGAAGTGGTAATAGTAAATTTTACCGTCCCGCTATCCTACGCTAAAAATATTGAATATTTTTTATAAATATTACGTTAATATATTTATGTATTAAAAAATTAAAATGTATGTTTATTTTTTTTAAGTTACATTAATTATTTATTAATTTTAAAGTTATTTAAGTATTTTTAAGTATGTTTTAGTTAATTATATATATTATTTCATTAATTTTACATTACTTTTAATACATTTAAAAATTCGATATTTTGACTGACTATATTTTTTACAACTATATTTTGGAGTCGATATTTTTGTACTTACCTGTTTGTAGATAGGGAGTCGATATTTTGGCATTCAATATTTTTACTTCGATATTGTTGTAGGTCGATATTCTTGTTATCGATATTCTGTCAGTGATCCGTCAATTGGGCCACTGTTGGTATGATCCTCAATGTCCCATGAGAGTTCCCAAAGCACCACCCCGTGCACCACCCCGTCAGATTGCCAGTGTAGCCCTGGGGGGGGAGGAGATGGGTGCCCAAGGTGGGTGGGATCCCGCAGAGATGTCCCTTGTCTCATTAGGAGACTTTGAGATGGTCCCTAAAACTCAGCTGCCTGATAACACTAAAAAGTACAGGCAGTGGGTGACCATCAATGGCCATAGGGTGGAAGCTCTAAGAGACACCGGTGCAAGTGTGACAGCTGTCAGTTGTCGGTTGGTGTCCAAAGAGCAGGTTGTCCCCCATGCATTCTTCCCTGTTGTTGCTGCAGACAACTCACAGAGCCAGTGTGAGGTGGCGCAAGTTCCCTTTGAGTGGGGGGGGTCTCAGGTACTCTCCAAGTTGCTGTGAGGCCAGCCATGCCTGTTGATTGTCTGTTGGGCATTGCCCAAGGGGAGTCCTCTAAATAATTTTTAGAGGACTCCCCTTGGGCTAAGGTGGAGAGAAGGTCTCATTTAGAGATGTTGGGTCTGCCTGAGTGGGCGTGTGTAACCACTCGGTCCATGGCGGCCAGTAAGGGTGATCAAGAGGTTCTGGAGCCTGAGAATATGGCCCAGACCCCTGTCTTAAAGAGAAGAGGTAGGGGGCGTGGGAAACCAGCCCCCATAGTTCCCACGGTCCAGGAGGAGGCAGACCTTGAGGGGGATGCCCTGGAACCTACATTGGAACAAGTTGCTGAACTGGGAGACCTGCCTGAGCTGACCCATTGGCAGCAAGAAGGAGGTCCCTCCAGGGAGGAATTTTGTGAGGAGCAAAGGAAGTGCCCTTCTCTTGAGGGTTTGAGGCAACAGGCCACAAACCAGTCAGCAGGTGATCAGTCTGGATCACATTGGATCTACTGGGAGAACGGCCTCCTGTATAGCGAGCCTAAGGTTGCTGAGCCTGGGTCAGCCCGTGTGCTGGTGGTACCCCAGCGCTTCAGAGCCTTCCTACTGGGTTTGGCTCATGACGTTCCTTTAGCTGGACATCTGGGGCAGAACAAGACCTTTGAAAGGCTTGTTTCCCATTTTCATTGGCCCCAGATGCGCAAGAGTTCAGATACTCATTGTAGGACCTGCCAAACTTGCCAGGCAAGTGGGAAAAGTGGAAGGAAGCACAAGGCTCCTCTCCAACCTTTCCCTGTAGTCAGTACCCCCTTTCAACGGGTGGGCATTGACATTGTGGGGCCACTGGTCCCCAAGACAGCCATGGGCAACAGGTTTATCCTGGTCTTGGTGGACCATGCTACCCGGTACCCGGAAGCCATCCCTCTCAGGACAGTGACGGCCCCCGTGGTGGGACGTGCACTGATGGGGGTTTTTTCCCATGTGGGGTTCCCCCGAGAGGTGGTGTCAGACCATGGTACCAACTTCATATCTAACTATATGAAGTCCCTGTGGAAGGAGTGTGGTGTTACCTATAAGTTCACCACTCCTTACCACCCCCAAGGTAATGGGCTGGTTGAGAGATTCAACCGGACCCTTAAGGGCACGATTATGGGTCTTGAGGAACCTATGAGGCATAAGTGAGACGTCCTCTTGCCATGCCTGTTGTTTGCTTACCGTGAGGTGCCTCAGAAGTCCTTAGGGTTCAGCCCCTTTGAGCTGCTGTATGGTCACCCGGTAGGAGGACCTTTGAATCTGGTCAAGGAAGGCTGGGAGCAATCTCCCAGGAAACCTCCCCAGGATGTATATAGCTACATGCTGGCCTTCAGGAACCAGACTCGGCGTTTCAGAGAACTCGCTCAGGCGAACCTGGAAGCCAGCCAGGAAGAGATGAAGCGGTGGTACGATCAGAATGCCACTCTGATTGAGCTTCAGCCTGGACAGAAAGTTTGGGTCATGGCCCCTGTGGAGCTCTGTGCACTCCAGGACAGGTGGACTGCTCCATTTGAGGTGGTGGAGCGCAAGAGTGATGTCACCTATCTGGTGAACTTGCGGTCTCCCAGGAACCCTTTGCGGGTCCTGCATGTTAACCGCCTGATGCCCCACTTAGAAAGGTCCAAAGTGGGCATGCTCCTAGCGACAGATGATGGAATGGAGGAGGAGACTGAGCCTCTCCCTGACCTCCTGTCTGAAGCGGAGCAAGATGGGTCAGTGGATGGTGTTGGCCTCTCTGCCACACTGACCCCTGAACAGCAGCAAGATTGTCGCCAACTGCTGGGACAATTCCCTGATTTGTTCTCTCTGGTTCCTAGTGTCACTGAGTGGTGGGTCCATGATGTGGACACTGGGGACAGTCCTCCTGTGAAGCACAAGGCTTACAGAGTGACTGACAGGGTCAGAGCTTACATTAAGGAGGAGGTCTCCAAGATGTTTGCCTTAGGGGTGATTGAGTCCTCTAACAGTCCTTGGGCCAGCCCAGTGGTTTTGGTCCCAAAGGCTGCCGCGCCTGGTGCCACACCCGAACTCCGGTTCTGTGTGGACTACCGAGGACTCAATTCAGTCACCAGGACTGACGCACACCCCATCCCCAGAGCTGATGAGCTCATTGATCGGTTGGGAGCTGCCCGGTACCTCAGCACGTTTGATTTGACGTTTGGGTACTGGCAGATTGCCTTAACTGATGGGGCCAAGGAGAGCTCAGCATTCTCCACACCAGATGGGCACTACCAATTCCGGGTTATGCCCTTTGGGATGAAGAATGCCCCTGCCACCTTTCAGAGGTTGGTCAACCAGGTGTTGGACGGACTGGAAGATTTCAGTGCCGCCTACCTGGATGACATTGCGGTGTTTAGTTCCACTTGGGAAGAACATCTGCGCCACCTCTGGGAAGTGTTGATGGCGCTGCGGAAGGCAGGCCTCACAATCAAGGCGAGTAAGTGCCAGATTGGGCAGGGTTCTGTGGTGTACTTGGGGCACCAGGTAGGAAGCGGCCAGGTGGCGCCCCTACAGCCCAAGATTGATACCATCCTGGCATGGGAAACCCCAAAGACTCAGACACAGGTGAGAGCCTTTTTAGGACTCACGGGGTACTACAGGAGGTTTGTCAAGGGGTATGGCAACATTGTTGCACCCTTGACTGAGCTGACTTCCAGGAAGCAGCCCAAGAAAGTGAACTGGACTGACACCTGTCAGAAGGCTTTTGACGCCCTGAAGACTACCGTGTGCACAGCACCCGTGCTTCAGGCGCCCAACTTCTCAAAAGAATTCATTGGTCAAACAGACGCTTCAGAGCATGGTGTGGGGGCTGTTCTATCACAGATTAATGAGGAAGGCCTAGACCAACCTGTAGCCTTCATCAGTAGGAGGTTACTTCCACGGGAACAGAGGTGGAGTGCAATTGAGCGTGAGGCATTTGCTGTGGTCTGGGCACTGAAGAAGTTGAGACCATACTTGTTTGGGACTCACTTCCTGGTTCAGACCGACCACAGGCCCCTCAGATGGCTGATGCAGATGAGGGGTGAGAACCCAAAGTTGTTGAGGTGGTCCATTTCTCTACAGGGTATGGACTTCACGGTGGAACACCGCCCTGGTACAGAACACGCCAATGCTGATGGTCTGTCCAGATTTTTCTGCCTTAGTGAAGAGGACTCCCTAGGGGAAGGGTAGTTCTCCCCACATTTCAGCTGGAGGGGACACGTGTTAGACCTGGTATCATTGGCGTGAGTCTTCCTTCCATTTTTTACTGATTGCCTCCTCTGTTTTGATATGTTTTTGCTGGTTTTAGATGCTTTGGGCACTGTGCCACTGCTATTCAGTGCCACGGTGCAAGTGCTCCCTATGTTAAATTGATGTATTGATTAGTGACTCCATGATTGGGTTATTTGATTTACTTGTCAGACCCTAGTATAGTGCACCATGTGTGCCCAGGGCCTGTAAATCAAATACTGCTGGTGGGCTTGCAGCACTGGTTGTGCCACCCACAGAAGCAGCTTGTAAAGTGTGTCTCAGGCCTGCCATTGCAGAGCCTGTGTGCAGTCTGTGACTGCCATGTCGACTTGGCAAGTGCACCCACTTGCCAGTCCCTAAACCTTCCCTTATCTTCATATCAGACACCCCTAAGGTAGGCCCAAGGGCAGGGTGCATTGTAAGTATAAGGTAGGACCTGCCCTGGTGCGTGTGGCATGTCCTAATAGTGAATTACAGCCATTTTCGTTTTTCACTATTGCAAGGCTACCTGTTCCCCATAGGCCAGAATGGGCAGTTTGATTATTACATCTTATAATCCTAACTGACCCAGGGAACATGGTAGAAAAACGAATTTAGTATGCCTGAACTCAGAATGATAAAATACATCTTTTAGTGAAGTTGATTTTAACATTCTGTGTTTGAAAATACCACTTTTAGAAAGTGTGTATTTTCTTGCCTAACCTATCCAAACCTGCCTCTGCTAGGTTGTGTATTCGTGTGTCTGGCGTTGTGAGTGACAGGGGCTGGGGGTGGCTGCCAGGAGACAGGGTGAGTCAGCACAGGACTGAATAGAGAGATCTGCATGCAGGTGGTGGGAGGAGTTAGCACCTGGGATCTGAATAGGGCTGTGCCTGCCTTCCACAATGCTGGCTCCGCCTCCTGCTGGTGCGACTGATGCACCCTGCCCCACATTCTGAAAGGAAAGAAGGAGTCCATGTAAACAAAGTGCTCCAGGACTGACCAGAACTGGTTTTGGACTAGGCAAAGGCCTCTCTGCCTTCAGAGAACAAAGAGAAAAGGTAGTATAAATAGTGGGACCCAGACCCCTAGGAACATTAGATCACTTCTGGAACAACAAGACAACCCTTTTGCCAAGGAGAAGAACCAAGGAAGCTGCTGCAGGAGTTGGACTGCCCCTCTGCCAAGTGTGCTGTTTGCTGGGTTGGCCTGCAGTGGTTTCTTCATTGCCAAGGAAAGGAGAAGGAACTTTGAAAGAACTTTCATCATCTTGCAGAATATTACTCCAAGGGCTTGAATTTGTGCTTGCCTCCTGCTGAAGTCTCAGGGCCAAAAGACTTCACCACCAGCTCCCTCCTGAATTCCCTTGCTGGGGATTCTGTCTGCTGAGACCTGCGTGTCGCTGGGAGCTGGAAGCGCGACGCAACGAGAAGAAGCGTGTCACCATCGTAGCTGTTGCCGCCGCATCGCCGGAGAAGCGTGTCGCCGCCGCATCACCAGAGAAGCGTGTCTTCGTCAACAGCCGCTGAGTGTCGCATCACCGGAGAAGCATGTCGCCACCGCAAAGGTCGCTGTCGCATCACCGGAGAAGCGCGTCGAAGGGCCTGTCGCAGCTTCAAAGGTACAGAGTTCGCCGCACGGCCTTCGGCGTGCACGCATCGTCTTCACATCGTCGCATCAAGGGCGCCATCGTATTGCATCCCAACCTGAGTATCGCATCGCATCGCTGCGCCATCTTGCGCATCGCAACCGGAACGCAGCACGAGAACCTACGCATCTACTCTCCTCTCCGGTAAGGATCAGGACGCATCACCTACTCTGCGCAAGCATTGAGGCTCGATGCATCGTCTCCCCCGAAGCAAGGAACCGACGCATCTCCATCCCTGCGAACCTTTTGTTTGTTTTGCGTTACGCATCCAGGTACTGTTTGTGAGAACTGTGTCGCATTTATCATCAACTTGAACTAAGTAACTTCACCATCTTTTAAGAGTATTTTCAGTACAGTATTGTGGATTTTTGTCGTTTGTGGTCTTGTGATAAGTCTATATAAAGAATACTTATTTTTATAAAACCTGTGTGGTGTCCATCTGTAGTGTTTTCACTGTATTACTGTATGTGTTCACAAATGCTTAACACACTGCCTCTTAGATAAGCCTGCCTGCTCGTGCCAAGCTACCAAGGGGGTGAGCAGGGGTTATCCAGGTGTGTAATCCCCTTTCCCTGACTTAGAAGCAAGGGTCCCTATTTGGACAAAGGTGTATACCATTGCCAACTAGAGACCCCCAGTTCTAACACTTCCTAAACAAACTTTGTATTTTTTAAAGCATTAAGGTCCTGTTTATTTCTTTTGGCATTACAATGGCAAATTCGTGAAAGAAGAATGTCTACATTCCAACATTTTAGAAGACGAAAGAGGCTGATTAAAAAAAAAAATTAGGAGAATATATTTCACACCTACACATCTATTGAAGGAGAGGCATTGGTCTAAAAAAATCAGAAGTCTCCCGCCAGAACCATGTTTATTGGCATGTACGACGAGAATGTCATCATTTTTCCTTCCTCTAGTCAATTTTGGTGACTAACACTATTGAGTATTTGTGAGAGCCAAATTCTAATAAAGTTGGAGAGTTAAAAACAAATTTAGAAGCAAAAAAGAGCCAACTTAATTCTGAATACAAATTAAAATGGTGTGTTCATGGGATCGCCCACTTGTGCATTGGCACAATTTGGAGGTACCGATAAAGCTGAGCTAAACATTAGCCCGGGGGACTACTTTTGTCCTTTTTCCATTTCAAGTTCTTCAAACCGGAAGTTGTCCTCAACTACCGGAAGCGGGTCTTAAGCAAGAGTAGCGAGGCGAGAGGAGATTAAGTGCTGCCGTGCCAAGCCACCGACTTTTGATTACCGATGCCTTCTATGTGTGTTTGGAGGAGCGTGGAAGGGAGATGCCTTGCTGAATCTCGTCGGTATTTTTTTTTTTTTGTAGAGTGGTTTATGGCTTCCCACCTTTACACTTACGGGCTTCTTCCTCAACTGCGCTTTCAAAGGCGGGAGTCTGCAATCATGCCTGATGAAGAATGAGGCGCCAAAGGTGATGCGAGACGCTGACTCATTCAGCATCACATCACTGCAGTGAAACAGAGAGTGGGCAAGTATACATCAGGTAGTATTGGCGAAATGTACTACTAACCTGACTTTACTTCCCATGCTCTCTGTGTCACTGCGGCAGAAGTGGGTGAACCCAAGATGTCCGGTAAGAAAATGTCTGGGCTGCCAATGGAAGGAACACGGGAGTCCAAACCCTCCCGCTGTTGAAAACTTACAAGGCCCAGTTATGGTGCGAAGTGGGATGGGGTATTAGTGCAACACCAGTCCTGCTGTTGCAGTGTAATCTTGGTACCAGGGGAAAAAAAGCAAGCTAATAACAAGCATAAATATATAGAGTTGTATCAGGACATCTTACACTTAATCAAACGACATAGTGCTCGATTATTATCAAAAATATATTTTTATTTTATATATTATTTTATCATTCTTTTCTTTACATATCAAAAAAACATGATTCTGTATATTTTGTAATCACAATGTATCAACAACATATAATCACAATGCATTAACAACATATAAGACGTAATCACATAAGTTATAAATTAAAACAAACACTGTACTGATATCAATTGATACAATATCCTTTCTTTTATGTTTCCAATAGGGTCCAGATCAACATGGACAGAAAGGGGGGTCGGCGGTAGATAAGACTACGTGCGTTTCGGCAAGTTGCCTTCCTCAGGACACCGTCTCAACTTTCACTGCATTGGACACACAATAGGCACAATACATTGATTACATGCACTTATGCCGATTTGTCATTATACTGTTGATGTCCTGTGGTACATTTATTTAATATGTTTACAATAAAATCAACTGAATTATTTAAAGGTTCAGTTGTATTGTGTTGGGAATCTCTAAAGATTGAAAACTGTGCATTTAAATAAGGTGACAACCAAGTTTATGAGAAGAAAAAGAAAAAGAAATGATATAAAGAGTAATAGAAAAAGTACTGAGATAATAAAACCAAGAATAAAGGAAGAGAAAACAATTTGTCAAAATAGTGAAAATCTCCCCCCATATCATTCTAATATGCGTATACTCGAGGTACCTACTTTGACCCATATAAGGAAATACTCTTATTGGGTGCATTACATATTCACACAAGGTGAAGATTTGTTAGCGAAAGATGGTGTCAATTTCACATACATCAGTAAAGATGGTGAAGCGCAGAGTAGAATAAAAAATATAAATGGCGAACTGGCGGTGGATCTATACACTAAGCCGACAGCTCGTAATACACTTTTACATTACGACAGTTACCATCCATCAATACAAAAAAACAGTATTCCTTTTGGACAATTTTTAAGAGTACGTCGTAATTGACAGACTTTGATCAAAAGGCAGCAATCATGAATGATAAATTCCTAGCACGAGGATATCCCCTATAAAAGAGCTAGATTTTTTGACAGACAACATCTGCTAACCCATAAAAAAGAAAAGACCAATTTAGAGCTAGTGTTCGTCACACGACATTCCATGTTGAATGAACAAATACGGCTCATTGTGTGTAATAACTGGCACATTTTGAACGCCAATAAAGACAACCTGGAAAAAATACCAAAACCGTTATTTGCTTACTGAAATTTAGCAATGTACACAAACATTTTTCCCCCAAACAAGGTCTCCGTTCCCAGTACCCTCCGCCACAGCCTCGCCTTTTCTTTCTGTCCAGGGCTTTAAGTGGGCCGGTTCCTGCCGGAGCGAGCCCCCACAGCTCTGAAGAACAGGTGCTGAGACTGGTCCCTATCGGACTCTCCAGTTTTTGCCCTCAGGGTGAAAAAAAAGCCAATTCTGCGGCAGTATACGCTTTTGATGTTTTTGCAATTGTATATTGCGCGAACTTGACCCAAAGGTATTGGAGCGCTTCACATGGGTAATAGTTACATGACACAAAGACATCACTCCATATTATTTTTGGTAGGCACCGAGTTTAGTGATTTGCCTAGAATCAAGGAATGGTGAGCATACGCCGAAACTCGAACCTGCTTTTTCCCAGCTCCAAAGTCGACATCTTTAGCCGTTACTCCACAACTTCTACTAACCCATGTTCAATTATCTGTGAAACGAAGCCATAGTTGTTGCTTATTCATCTTATGCAAATAACAACCATTGCCAAAGCCGATAGTCCTCGCTTGTTGTAGGTGTAATGTTACTTGTTGTATCATATATCTGGCTGCAATGACAGAAGAAGAAACATACCAGTCGGGTGACACACTTTGCTAAGCACAGATGTTTAGCTTGAGGGTTTTTAAGCCACCCACTTAATTACATCGGCCACGCCCCTATGAGAGACCCCTAGCTTTTTCATCCCATTTAAAGCCCTTCTTATCTCATATATACCACTCGCTGCACGGCTTCTTTCTTAAGCGGTGCCCACATTTTCTCTTCCGATCTTGTCACTGTGGCAGAGGAAAAGCCTCGATTTTACAGCCTTAATCATGTCAAGAAACAGAATATTCTCCACATTTTTGTTCGTTCCTGTTAGCCCATACCTTTAGTTGGTTGCACTTCTCATCTACTGTGCTTACTATAAACCGCCCCCACCGTGCTCTGGTGGTTTGTGCTAAATAAGCAGAGCCACTGGAATTAAGCGGTAGGGATGGTCCACATTATGCAGCATGGTGACCATCAAGCGGTGCAAACATCAACCATCCCTTACTCGTGGAGGGGTTCCATAATCTCACCTATTTATAAGAGCGGTGAGTGGTCAAATCCTGCTAATTATAGACTAATAACACTGCAAGATATCGAAGCTAAGGTCTTCGCATCAGTTCTTCTGAAAGAACTAACAGAATGGGCAGTGGAAAAGCATTTAATTCCTCCCAACCAATCAGGTTTTATACAAGGTCAAGGCACGACAACGAATATATTAATACTTGGAATGTTAACAGAAAAATATAAAGTGAAAAAACAACCGCTATATTTATGTTTCGTTGATTTTAAATCAGCTTTTGACTGTGTAGATAGACAAATCTTATGGAGGAAATTGGAAAATTACGGTATTAATGCAGGCCTTTTAAGAGCAATTCAATTATTATACACCGAGACTTGGACAAGGGTTCGATTAGGTAATGGCTCACGGTTATCAAGAAGAATAGATACATCTCAAGGTTTAAAGCAAGGATGCGTATTAGCGCCGTACTTATTTAATCTATTTTTATCTGACCTTACGGAGGAGCTGGATAATGAGTTGGCTCACTCACCGAAATTGGCTAACAAACAAATTTCAAATTTATTGTACGCTGACGATGTTATCTTACTCAGCCAAACAAAGATAGGGCTGCAGCGACTTATAAATAAAATATCAATATATTCTACTAAGAATAAGATGGTAATAAATGAAACAATAACAAAAGTAATGGCAGTTTGTAATAGGGCATCGAGCCACAGTAAACATAAATGGTACTTACATAGTCGGCAGCTTGAACAAGTGAAACACTACAAATATTTGGGCTTATGGTTTGATGAGAAGGGCTCATTTTTCCAACACAAAACAGAGCTGAAAAAAAGAAGTAACTGCTTGATTATGGCCTTTCGCTCATTACATAGCTCTCTGGGTGGTCCAACTTATCTTCCACTATTAAAGGTTATAAAAGCGAAATTAATGCCCAGTCTCACTTATGGAAGCAAAGTTCTTTGCGGTATGGATTCTGTACTTTTAAACAATGCTATAACAAAAACATTTAACATTTTGTTTCGACTGCCGGTTAATGCATCAGCGGCCCAAATCCGACTGGAATTTGGCTTTTGTAATCAGCAAGTTGCGAGGATGGGCCAGTATGTATAGGTATGGAAACAAATTCAAACTAATACTCTTAATCCAATGAGCTGCCTACTCTGGCAAGAAATGCAACAGAACCAAACATCTCGTTTTTACACATATCTTCAAACAGCACTAGAAGAACTATCTGCATACGAGATTTGGGAGATGTCAATAACACCATTATCTTTTAAAAAACTAATTAATAGAGTAATAAAACATCTATCACTTCTAAAGGATAAAGAGTTATTCATCAAAAGATCACATGCCTGGATGAAAGTGAATGAATACACTACCCTCAAAGTGCAACCATATCTAGAAATTCCATGGACAATACAAACAAAGAACTTATTTATGACTGCAAGATTTGGCAATTTGCCGGGTCTAATGCACGCTAACCCATGGTTGAGACCAACTAAGCCAACCCCTTGTAGATGATGTAACCGATGGGAAGAAAATATTATACATTTGGTTTGCATATGTACATCATTGAAGGTTGAAAGAAAGAGTTATTTAAAAACCTGTTTTAATGAAAGAGGGATACGATCATGCAGACAAGCTCTGTTAGCTTGTTTTAAGCCAATAGATATAGTAATGATTGCAAACTTTACTAAATTTATGATCCTTGTAAAAAGAAGTTGGAAGTTAATAAATCGAGCGGATTAGGAATGGAAGTTATTGATAGTTAGAGCAACATTTGCATATGAGACATTGCACAAAAGTAAAGAACTTATACCTGTAAATAATTGTTATTTTAATATTTGTAATAATGAATCGTAATAATGAAGAATTGAATTGCGTATCTAATGTATTTTATGAATTTTTAGGTGTAGATACATTTTATTGATTGAGTACTGGTGATCTTCGAATTGTAAGATTTTAATTAATCATGCAATAAATAAATAAATTAATTAAAAGCATGGTGACTAAATTAGGCGGTCACAAGACAAGAATTGTGTAGCATAATAGGTCGCATTTTTTTGATAGTATTACTTCATTTTTTTGACATCTGTGCATATGTTAACACTGTCTGTGCAAATGTTTCGCCTCATTACTTTCAAATTAACACTCAAATACAGCAATAAGTAATGTAAAGGTGACTGGCCAGTATTTGTTACAGGCTTTCCACTGTGCCGCAATCCGCACTGCTCTCCTTTTGGTAACTTTGATCCTTTTGAGCTAGAATCAACGTTTTTTAAGAAAATCTGCAGTTTATGCAGCATATGATGGATTATGTGGCAAATTACGTGGAAAACGCAGCAGTTGTAGAATTTCATAATTCGAGTAGCCCTGTATATAAGTTACATAAATGCAGGACCTGTCATCAATGCCTAGACAATAAGCTGTTTGAAGAGAGAGCTTCATAAATGTGCCAAACCTTATGTTGGAAACTTCTGCATAATGTTGTAAGTATACCAACGCTGCTTTATGATTTGATTTCTACCCTTCATGATGGTCTTGACAGCCCCCAGGGCCATTGCCATTAGAGCATGGCAGAAATAAATTACGCAACAGGCTTAATAATTATGCGGCAAGAAAAGGGAAATTATGCAGCGGAATGCTGCACATTTTGTGATATTACTTCATTCTATTATAATTTTTTACACATGCTAATACTGTGTGAGCAAATATTTCACCTCTTTAGTACCCATTTAAATACCAAATGCAGCAAAAAGCAACAGAAAGATGACCATTCAATTCTTTGCCAAGGGCATGTCACTTTGCAAGAACACATTTTGCCATGTTTTTAGTAAGGTTTGATCTGTTTGAGCAAGAAACGTGTTTTTTATTTACCTCTTCAGATCAATTCCACTCTACTCTGCCCTGCGCCACTCTGCATCACTCTATTACATTCTAAGCCACTGTCTACATCACGTCACTCTATGCCAATAGACTCTGAACCACTTTACTCAAAGTCAATGCACTCTACGCCAATCTACTCTACACCACAGTACTTTACACAACTTCACTCTAGTCCACTCTGACACTCCACTGTACTCCCTTCTATGATGCTCAACTACATTAAACTCTATTCTACTCTGATACTGTACTCCACTGTATGCCACTCCCCTCTACAACACTCTACTCCACTCGATGCCCCTCTGCGACACTACTCCACTGATGCTGTACGCAACTCCTTGCTCCATGCCACTATACTCCACTCTAGTCTATGACACACTACTTCACTCTACGCTGACACTCCATGCCACTCCATGTTGACATTCTATGCCACTCAACTCCACGCCATTCCACTCTACAACAATCTATTCCGCTCTAAGTCACTTTACTGTACAACGCTCTACTCCACTCTGCAACACTCTCTACGCCACTACACTATGCCACTCCGCTCTTTAACACCCTACTCTACCCCTTGACACTCTACTCCCTCCACAACACTCTGCACCACTCTATGACTCTGTGCTACTCCATAACACTCCATTCTACTCCACTCTGACTCTCCACTCTCCTTTTCCCCAGTAACTTTAGCCAGGCTGAACAACAGCCACGCTGGTGTACAACATGGCTGAAGCATATGGCAAAGCCAATAACTCTTGCATAGGCAAGACCTATTGGCTTTGTCTATGCTTGTTATTGACCTGGCGCAAACATCTTTATGAAGTGGGGGCAGTAGTAATCCATGTTCCATGACCTACTACACAAGCAGCTCAAAATATAGGGTAACACAGTTGCTCCATTTTTAGCTCTGTTAGGCAGTGCATAAGAGACGTATTGTTAGCTTACTGTTGGCTTAGAGCCCTTATGTTGGTTGCCAGTTGGCTTCATTGCCACTCTGGTTTGCTTACTTCTTTTTCGTTAGTGTTTTTGGGGCTTTCTCCCCCCTTTTTAGGTCTCGCGCCTAGTGTTGCAGTGCGCAACACTGCTCGCGCAGCGCGAGACCTCTAGAAAGGGCTTCTGAAAACGACCCACACGCTCGTGCGTGTGGTTTTGTTTTCAGAAGCCCACATTGGCTGGTGCATCCGTTTTTTTTATGGGGACGGCACGCTATTGGTCAAAGGCGGGCGCATGTCCCGCCTTTGCCGCGCCCATTCCCGACGGTGGCCAGAACGCGCAGCAGCGCGCGTTCGTCTCGCTGCCGCTCTCCCACCCCCCGCTCCTCTGTGGTGCGCGCGCACCACAGGTTTCGATTCCGTGATTGTTTTTGGAGCGCTTGTTATTTAAGGCTTTGTTGCTGATGGACGAATCGGAAACAAACGAAGGAGCCGGGATCCACAGAGCGCTAAAAGGTTATGGGCACGGGAACCTGGCGCTAGGTGAAAATCCAGCATGGATGACACGTGAGCTGGGGCCACGTATGAAAGGGCAGTGCATGAAGGATGGCAGTTTAGCAGTGGTGCCAGTATACTAGAGACACCAAGGTAGAAGGTGTGACAGAATAGGTGTGTGGTTAACGTTCCCAATGTCCGGGATGGATTCAAGGGGCGCCTTTCTACCAAGTCCCAAGGCGCGCGGATGTACTCTGGACTCGTTGTATTAGGTTGCAGTGCACGGAGGATGGCACTCTAAAGGGGCTGCCAGTATTCCATGGCCACCAGTTCACAGAGGCTACTGGGCATGTGCCAGAGAGAAGAATGGCACCAGGACAGAAGCAGCAGTGTTCGGAAGGGGGTGCACGAGGGGTAACCCTGTACAGAAGGGATGAGTGCCAGCGTGTGACGCAAGTGTTCTATAGGGGGCACTGCGCGCGCAGGACGCCATTACCAGTGCGTGAGAGTATCCCGTGTAGGAAGGTGTCAGTATGTGAGGCCCCGAGTATGGGAGGTGCCAGTGCCCATGTATGCCCCAGTTTAAAAGGGGTTCGAGTGTGCGAAAGGCACGCAGCTCGACACCAGTCGTGAGGAGTGCCGGAATGCGGCCAGGGAAGGGCGGGCTTATCTCCTCAGCAAGCCTTGGTTTCTCTATGTTTTCAGTTGGTCGCCGTTGCTAGGAGGGGTCAGGTACCCTGGGTACCACAGGGCGAGGCTGGGTGACTCACTTGGACCTTATTCCGGCAGGGTGGCACTGGGCGGAGGGTATCGACGGGTGAGAAACTTCTTCTTAATGTACTCTTTACACTACACCTACACTTCGCTCCTACCTGTTTGGCACGAGAGAACCCACCCAGGGCAGGGGGTGGTAGGCTGATGCCTTTAAGGGCGGTACCAGTGAGCTCCGTGCAGGGGCAGTACACCAGCGTCTGTAGTGTCCCAGCTGGGGGGAACACCTCAGGGGCAGTACGCTCCCCTTCGAACTTGCTAAGGGGCGGGGTATAGGGCTAAGACTGCTGAGCGATTAACAATTCATAAGAATCTGGACATTCATCTTTAAAAGGTTTAAAGTCATTAATATGGTAAACATTAAAATGGTTGCATCGTTCTAACCCAAGACATGCAAGGTGTTTTTGTTGTGGCAAGCGCGATATGTTAATAAATAAGAGTGGTCTTGTGGGCCCACATGCTGCACTTCTCCGTGTCCCATCGCTGTGTCTGCTGAGGGGGATCTCATCTCGGGGCGGCGGGTCGCCCCTGTGCTGTGTCAGGTTAATGGTGGTGGTAGTACCCCAACCCGGTCACCAACGCTGATCCCAACACTTGTTAGTTTGGAAGAGTGAAGGCCGCGGTTTGTAGGCTGTGTTCACATACAAGGTGCTCTCCTCGTGTAGTGGGGTTCAGGCCTGGGGCATAAGCTCAGGTGAGAGGAGCACACTGGGCCTGTCGAGGGCGTCTTGGTTCAGATAACGGGCTTGGAGGCACTGTATGCTGAGGAGAGCTTTGGCTCTGACCCAGTGAACCCCGCCCAGGGACATGACTACCTATTGTGCAGCAGTTACAGTGGCACCGTGGCCCGCAGGCCAACCCAACTCTTGCTGTATTTTGCTACCCAACCCGAGGCCTACAGCCAGGCCTCGGCGCACTGAGTGAGTCTCGACACACACAGAGCCCTCCCCTGGTATTGTGCCAGCGCGGTCTCATCTCAGAGACGGGCACTCCCTCATGTCTCAGATACTCATGGGCTTGTTTACAAGCCCTTATGCCACTTTTAGCGTCACTTTTCCCATGTTAAAAATGACGCAAAAGTGGCGCAAGGGGCTTGTAAATCTACCTCTTAGTGAGGGCATTCCTGAGTCTGGGACTCTGGACGTGCACGGATATGAATCCAGGCTGAGCCTGGTGTTCGGGGGTCTGTTCTGAATGCCAGACCGTAGGCGCCTGGATGGTTGAAGGGCTGAAATAACTGGTCCCTGGAGCAGGATGTGGATGACACTGTGAGTGGAGATGCGCGGGGTCTTCAACTGCGAGTGTCCCTTGACATGGAACCGATGAATATAGAACCCACAATGTTTGCACGGCCTGGGACTTGCCTTCTGTACACTAGAAGTCACTTTCGTTAAGCCCCAAGCTCATATAATGCCTGTTTTGTGATATACCGGTGTTGTACCGAGACCTCGTCAGTGTATGCAGCGCAGCCCGTGCCAGCAGGGCAGGGTGTTGACGCCTGTCATCTTTCTGCTTCCAGGGAGCCTCATGTTTATTTCAATAAATAGCTTATTACCAATTAGTGGTGTCACTAATCTATCGAGGTAAACAGGGCACGAATAAAAGTAATTGAGTGTAGCCACAGCGCACTCTTTAAACACATTTGCTTCTTGGTGCTTGGGCCCTAGTAGCCGCGTAATATGATGGTGTTTGCGGTCTGTAGGCTAAAAGCTATAATAACATTGCGGGCTTCTAAACACTATGATAAACTTCAGAAATATTTAACTTCAATATCACCTAACTCTGGCTTGTTTTGATCTACTGGTGGGAGGGAAAGTCCTTGTTATCACCGGGCTTCGTGGTACTCTTGTTATCGACATGGAAAACATGAGAGGCTGGGCCGAAACGGAGAGAAGGGGCAGTGCTGGTTAGCGAAACGAAACAAGTAAAACCTGAGGTCAATAATTTTTTAATGCCGTTAGCGTTAGACATTCATGCACCCCCACTACCCCCACCACCAACCTTCAAACTGGCTTTTTTATCGACGTTGTTGAACTTTATGGAACAAGTATTGTCTAAGTTGGCACCACGAAGAAACTGCAGGTCTATTAACCCAGTGTGCTGCCTCACATTGAAGGAGAGGTTATTGAGCCATGCATCTTCAGTGGCACAGGGGGCATTAACCCCCCCTCCTTATCAGAGTGAGACAGCCGTGGGCGAGAAAGCCCGTTGCCAGTGGGGGGAGGGGCACGTCTTCAGTAAAACTGCTTGTGGCGCCACACAAGCCTGGCAGAGCCACTCCCACCTCCGTGCCCCGGGGTGCAGGGTGTTGGTGCCACTGGTTTCACTCCGGTGGCGGCTGCAGATCACAAGAGAGCGGTAAATCTGGGCATGCGGAATTAAAGGGCCGGAGTCATATCATCTGGCAAATGACCTAAGAGCGAGTGGTTTGCACTCAGTGGTTGCAATTAACTTCGGCCCTCTGTTATTTACAGAACCGTAAAACTGCAGGACTTATACATTAAGCGCAACATCAAGCAAGCATTGGCAAAGTCAGAAAGTTTGGCTTTTAATGTCCAAAGCATGAGTACAGCGAGGGCTCTCGCGGGCAGCACACGCAGTCTGGGCCGCAACTACTTCTTCTGCACAAAACTGCATTTCTCTGAAGTTGTGCCTATGCAGTGTGCATCACAGCCTCGGGGAAATCAACGGCACTCTTAGGATAATTTCCGGGGCCAAGAACGCTCCTAAACCTCCAGTGCTTAATTTAAAAAACATTTAAAAAAACATAAGTGCCAGAGCCCTCGTCAGGAGGGCAGCACAGCCTGCACCGCCCATTTACCCTTTCAGTGCTGCCAGTGACAGTACAATTCCTAACCACCGCACTCTAAAAGTATTACAATTCCAGGCCCCTAAAGCTATACGAATGGCTTGAGCAGCAGGCATTTGTCATTTAAATGCATATCGAATTAATAAACAACTATTGTTTTCCTTATCTCTAAATTTTACAAACAGTGACGCCATGTGCCACCTGTCATAAGTGCTGTGACGATGCTGAGCCCCAGAAGCCACCGGCTCAAATTAAGCACTGCTAAACCTCCCTTTATTTCTGCTCCCTCAGCCCATTAACTTTTCCAGCTGGCAGAGGGGATGGGACCACGGGATATCTCGCTGTGCTGCAGTCACTGTTTTAGTACCCTATCTGCCCTGTACCTTCTGTTCCCACCCATTTATCTCTAACCCGATATGGACACACATCAACACCCCCTCCCTAACCCAGCAGGTGAACCGGGGAAGATGCGTGTTTAGAGGCAAGTTGCTGATCTGATGTAACCAGCTGGAGTCTGGCCTGTGAAAAGCTCCTGTTGTCACATTTTATTCACCAGCAGTAGCAAGGGAGGGCAGTAAATATCTTTCCGACCTATTTCTCCTCTTTTCTGTCATCGTCGTCTTTCTTTCTGTCTCCATATCCCCCTTTCTCTCATTGTTTTGTTGTTGTTGTTGTTAGCGCATGCATTATGGCTTCCTTCGTGGTCAAGTACTTACTGTAACAATTTAGCGTTACTCATTTCATCCTCTCTTCTTGTACATATGCACACTATGTTAAAAAACAAAAGTCTCTAAGCGGAATGAAGTCCAGAGATGTTAAAATGTTTATTTAATCCATTATGGTGTCCCTGCTGTCCTTTGCTCCCCTACCAGTTGTTATTGTTATAATTGCCTTCTCTCCCTCTCCTCCCCTCTCTAGCCCGTCTCCCGGCCCTGGTCAGTGCCCCCCTCCTTCTTGCCCCGGGGCCCATTCCGCCTGTCCCAAGCGGCTCCTCCCTCCCTGCAGTCCTGGCCTCAGACACCTCGCTCCCTCTCAGCCCCGTCTCTCTGCCCCATTCAAACACTTTTGGCTTCTCTGCCCCAGGGTCCCCCCTTCACTCTTTCCGGAGCAGCTGCTCTCTCCCTCCCCAGTCCTGCCCTCAGACGGCCACTTCTCCCACAACAGCCGGCGGCTTTCCCCGGACCCCCTTCTCGTGTTACTCGGAACCCCTCCTTCCAGACCCTCTTCCCCTCCCGCCTTCGACTGCCCTCTCACCTCTTGCCCCTGCCTCACACCCGTGCACCCTCTGCCCACTCTGTGACGCCCTCTTTTATTTTCTGCCCTACTCTTTTTTTGACCACTCTCCCCATCCGTTTTTAACCCTAACCCCAATCTTCTTTGACATCTCTCTTCACTCTCCTGTTTCCTTCTTTCCCACTCTCTTGCACCTTTCTCTTCCTCTCCCTCTTAAAGTTTAACTAGCCTCCACTCTCCTCCCCCCTCCCCTCTTCTCTTCCCATCCCATCCCCTTCTCGCCCAATCCCCTCTTGTCCTGTCCTCTCCATCCCTCCCCCACTCCCCTCCATCCTCTCCTCTCTAATTCTATCTCTTCCCTATACCTCTACCCCTCTTTCTCCACACCCTCCGTGTTTGGCCGTCCTAGCATCTTCCACTTTAGACTACTTCCTATCTCTGAAGCAATTATTTTTACCCACTTAACAGCTGGCTGTCTAGATTAGTATCCCAGATGCATTCTAGATGTTGTAGTCAGAGCAGCAAGCCTATCCTCACACCGAGGGTCAAGGAAGGGCTCCCAGAGCTCTTCTGCAATACTGACGAAACAAGAGAAGAAAGATGGCATGTTAACGGCCCAGAGGCAGAGCATCTGCACAGAGAGCGCTCTAAAATAACAAGCATTGAAAATGCAATAGGTCTCGCCTTTGATTAACTTAAAGCCATTTGCTTTGCTATACAATACCATTAGTAAAGCAAATGGCTTTAACTTAATCAAAGGTGAGACCTTGGCTAAATAATGCAACACCAATAGCTCAAACTTTAATAATGCGAGACCTATTGCATTGCAAATGCTTGTTGTATTTGCCCCTCGTGGAGCATGGAAGCATTACTGTGCCCTTACTCTGCTCACCTTTTTCGGTTTTACTTTTTCTTCTTGTTTAAGCACTCTGCGTGACTGCATGCGTACCATCTGTCTCACTATTGAGCTTTTCTTCCATTCTCTCTATTCTCCCTTCACTCTCTGCTCTGTCCGCAGTCTTTCTTTTGCTTCGCTTTACCCTCACTAACTGCATTTCATTATTCTCCTTCCCGGGTTTCCCTTCCGCTCTCCTTTATCGTTTTTTCCTCTGTCTTCTCTTTCTTCACTCCTCTTTTCACTTTTTATTCTCACCATGTTCTTGCCCATTTTTGCACTCCCAATCTCAGCTTTCCCCAGTTCTCTTCACGTTCTTTTTCTAACGTATATAGCTTTGCCTTCATACTTCTCCATCCTTATTTTCCCTTTTCCTCCTTGCACATATCTTTCATGGTTTCCACCTGTCTGCTTTTTTCCTTCTTCATCACTATTTTCTCTACTCCTACACCTTAGAAAGTGTTTGCACATTGTAATCCAGGCCTGGTACATTAATAAAATGATAGTCCATGCACTGTGGGGGGTAACTTCAAAATGTTATATACTACTGCTATCATCAGAACTGTTTGTCCAGGACTCACTTGCCCAGCCCAATTCTCACTTGGGATGCCTGGCAAACAGCAGAATGTACTCTGGTCCAGACAGTGCACATACCAACTAAAAGTGACCCAAAATTAGCCCACTACCCCAGATCTCTTCCCTTGGACCACTTGATCACTAAATTGCAGGCTTCCCTTTGCATAGTCACAAAACTTGGAATCACTCTCCTGCGGTGACGCTACTCCCTTATAATGGTCTCTTCTATGCCACAAAGTGACACGACTGGGTTTGAACAATTTAAAATAATAAACAAGAAAAGGCAAAGCCAAAAGTTCTGACATTGATCGCCAGTCTTTTGGCTTTGTCACGGTTTTAGTTTTATTATGTTTTTTGCAAAACATTGTTAAGGGACCCGTCAGGCGCACATGAATCTAAAACAATAATTGTCTAAAAGCAAAAATGCTTTAGATCTTAAAAGCACACATTGCCATATCAGTCCTTGGCTTTTAAGGGAAATACTTTGTGTGTGTGTATGTGGTTCTTGTGAAAGGGAAGAATGTCGTCACTCATAGTGAAGTTAGCCAGTTGGTGAAGTTTGCTATCACACGCTGTATGTTGTAGTGGACGAATAAAAAATGACGGACCTATGGATGGAGAGGGAAAGCCTCTATAAGTAAAAATATTGTACTTATAATTTTGGTAAAATCAAAAGGTCGTGGTTAACACCAGACTTAAAATTAGATTTTATATGGTTTGGAAGTTTCCGGAGGTGACTGAGATCATATTGTGATGGCAGGGAGTCCTATTAGAGTCAAGGACGCATTCATGAATGCGCATAATCCTGCAGTTAAGTTAGGGGGAGGCCTTGTGATGGTGACATTTCTTACATTAAAGGTTACTAAGACTAAGCACAGCACTTCAAGATAGGTGGTAGTCTAATCAGCTTTCCCAAAGCCTCTTCCTTAAATACAGATGCAGGTTTCTGAGAGTTTGTCATGTTTCAAAACCGCTAAATGTCATTCTGTTGACATTATTTGAAATTCTACATAACTTTTGACCCAACAATTATGTCAGACAATCCCATAAAATGGGGTCAAGATAAAAAAAAGTGATAGCGTGGCTTGTGATCCAGAAAAAAATCAAGTGATGTAAGTACCATTAATGAGTAACATTTTAATATTGTGGTTGACGATGGAAGCCAGAGTTGAGCAGGTGATAGCATGGTTTTTATTCTATTCTTTTCTTTTAAGCGTTGAAAATGATAGTTCTTACTGTTTCACTCTTTCATCATACTCCATTTACTAACCTCCGAAGGATGGAAGCCTGAGTTTGCATTTGAGCGATTTTTATTTGAGACCTGCAGATTACTAGAAGTCAATAAGAGTATTTACTCACCGAGCCGTTTTGTGGATTTCAGAAGAGGAAGTGGACAGAGAGTAGGAAGCAGGCTTTTTGGGGCAGCCTAATGAGTGTGGGATTATGACAAGAGAGGCCAGGTATTGACGTCTTGGAGGAAAAGGTTTAGATTGGAGGATATTGGAACTGAAGCACTGGTGTCAGACCATGGTCTAAACAGGTGAAAACATGTATGTTTGTATATGGTATTTCTGTAGCATGATCCTAGCCAAAAGACAGCTAAGTGCTGTACAAGTTCAAAGACCAGGATAAAGTCGACGAGTTAAAGGGCTGTTGATGGTTAGTGAATGTGAGCTAGTGTTCCTTAAAGAGCTGAATCTTCAGTTCTTTCCTAAATTGGAGCAGCACCGGGGGTCCTGATGGATATCGGGATGTTGGTACAGATACTGCTGCATAGATGTAAAATGCATGTTGTCCTGTTTTTTTTTTTTTTACACTTGGGGCCTCGTTTACTACAAAATGACGCAGTGTGGTGCCGTAAGCCATTTTGCAGCGAAGAGCTGGGTCACTTTAAAAGCAAAGGGATGCATCATATTAACAACAATGCAACACATCAGTGTGCTTTCCCCTGCACTAGCGCACAATTGACTACCATGTGCCAGTGCAGGCACCCTTGCGTCAAGTTGCAAGGGTGTCTGTGTTGCGGGGATGATTGTTTTTGTGCAGGAAGGAAAACCTTCCTGCACAAAAACAATAACTGATGGCATTTTCCTCGTTCTATTCATGCTGCAGAATGCAGCACACAATGAGGAGAAATATAAGTATTCCTCCTTGTTGTGCCACTACTTCACCTCTCCTCGGGAGGCATGGGATTCTGACGCATTCCCAGGTTTACAAAACTTTGTGAACCTGGGACTGTCAGGTTCCATGGATGTTGTGTGGGAACACCCCCAGCAACACCCATGGAACGCCACTTTCACACAGAGTAATGCGTGAAATGAATCCATATTTACAAGGCCATTAGAAGTCGCGCATGGTGACTTTACGTGGCCTTTTAAATATAAACAGGCAGACTGCAACGCCGGTGCATCAAAAAGTGAAGCACTGGCGGCGCAATGGGATTGTAAATGAGGTCCTCAGTCTGCTGGTGTCCTGGCTTTGGGTGTGCAGAGATCCACCAGAGATGGTGAACTTATCTGCAAGATAAGCAGGAGTGCTGCTTGTGATAGCTTTATAAATGATGCAGCTGGATTTGAAAATAAAGCATGCTGGCAGGGGACCCCTTACCTTTTACAAATGGGCTAGCATGCCCTCTTAACAGTAAATGTAAATTCAACTTGTGCACACACCTTGATCAACATTTGGTCACTCACAACACTGCTCACTCTCACCATTTCATTGGTGATACCTCCTACATAGAATTACTATCTATTTACCACTCAGTAGAATTCAGAACCCAGTTGCCATGCCATCTATTTGCGCATAGACCACAGCTCCTCTACATGCAGCACTACTAGGCAGCATCTTCCATTCGCAGCTTAGAAAGCTACTTTCTTTTATAATTCACTAAGCATCAGTCTTCTACGGCACCCCTTCATTGTAACTCATTCAAGGCATTCACCCCCCAAACTTCACACTTAGCCATGTGTGACAGAGCTCATCCGTCCACATGTTAACAGAACCTTCCACTCGCTTTTAACACAACTCGTATAACTGTATCACAATACTAATCGTTCATCTTACTCATACACCCTTACAAAGCACCATTCAGCCACCTGCAGTACTACACAGCAACATAAAAAAAATGATAACTCACTCAGAACTAATTATTTACACCATTGACTCCCATCATTCCATGACAGTTTTGCCTTTTTCTTCCCTCAGTTTTGCTCTCTTCTGCTCTGTGTTGCCTTTCCGGCTCATTTTTCTGCACTCCGTTTTGCCTTTTCTGCTTGTTTTTGCCCTCTGTTTTGCCTTTTTCTGCTAGTTTCTTCCCTCCTCGCCGATATTTCCCTCCTTCCGCCACCCAGGACCTACTTAATGGAGGCCGCTGTGCAACCTCATTGATCAGCTCCAGGTGGCAGCCCCACCCTGTGACAGTTCTCCTGTCCAGGGTGCCCACAGTCCGCTACCCTCTGCTGCCTGTCTACCTGCTGCCCTCTGTTATGCCTCCTCTGCTCATTTTTCTGCCCTCCATATTGCCTTTTTCTGCCCTCTGTCTGCTGTTTTCTGCTAGCTTTTCTGCCCTCCATTGTGCCTTTTCTGCTTGTTTTTCTGCCCTCCATTTAGCCTTTTCTGCTTGTTTTTCCGCTCTCTGTTTCGCCTTGTTTTGCTGCCCTTTGTTTTGCATTTTATGCTCGTTTTTCTCCCCTCTGTTTAACCCTCTTCTACTCTGTGTTTTGTCTTTTCTGCTTGGCTTTCTGCCCTGTGTTTGGCCTTTTCTGCCTGTTTATCTGCCCTCTGTTTTGGCTTTTCTGCATGCTAGTTTTTCGGCCATTTGTTTTGCCTTTTCTGCACGCTAGTTTTTCAGCCATCTGTTTTGCCCTTTTCTACTTGTTTCTTCCCTCTTCCTGCCGTTTCCTCAGGACCTCTTGCAGGGGGAGTTAGCACAACAGAGACCTCACACCCCAACGTCCAGATCCCCCCTTGGGTGACAGTGACACGCTCTACAAATGCTGATTGATTAAACAAATGAGATGCAATATCTCTTGCCTCCATCACCCGTTCACCGACACCTCACAACACACATTCAGCTACATGCAATACCCGTCATCTCTTCAGAACACTACTATTACATACACTTGCAGCAACACCTACTGCACCAGTCAACACCAACCAGTCACACTATCACACAAACGCATGTTAACTTGACCACACAACTACCTCTTATCTCAACCACTAACTTCACCACCTTACTCTGACATTTGTATCCCTTGACCATTCACAATACCACCGAGACCCAGACTTTCAACCTTTCTTTCATATCTCAGATCTAAACCCGCCACCACACAAAACTCAGCCATTTGCAACACTCATTCACATCATTTGTAGTCCATACCACTCATTACTTACCAAAGTCTTCCACAACAGGACTCGTATTTCATTGCCAGCAATTTGCTGCACTAGCCTACAGTCATTCCGCAACAGTGGTCCACTCACACCCCCACCAGCATTATACATCACAGTTAGTTGCAATAGTCCTCACAACATTCTTGCAATCATTCACAGCACACTCACACTGCACCCACACTCAATGCATTCACATTCCTAACTCAAACCTAGTTGCACTAGTCACTCGCAGCACTCACTTGGAACTTCAATGACCACCAGAAATGCTTGCCTTTACCCACATCTATCATATAATCTTTCCCAGCCTGTTGCACAAAACACTTATTTCTTCATGCACAAAAATAATGGTCACTCGCATCATTTGATCAAACCGCACTCCATCAGCTACTTATACAGCTCATCCCCACAAGAACAGTCACCCAACGCTGCCATTCTCCAAAGTCTGTTATAGCAGCCCTCCTTCACATCACCACTAAACTGCAGCACCCACTTGACCACTTAAAGGCTCAACAACAACATACTTATTGAGCAGTCTCATAGATGCACAACAACTTAAGACCAGTCCTGCACTGCAGATACTAACCTCTATACTTAGTTATTGTTTTACATCTGCTAGCAACAAAATTACTTGATTGGAATGAATGATCAAAATGAAAAAATGAGAGTGCGGCAGAATTAAAATAAGTGCAATAATATTAGCGGCTCTCTGCTTAGTGCAATAGCTTAACACACCAGTGTTATTAAGTTGCAGTTGTACGTGGCAATCATGGAAAACTCATAAAGAAGTAATATGACACATTACTAGTCGAGATCATCATAGAATAATACATCCACATATTGAAATCGCCATGCAGTAACACAGCCAGAACCTATCCTAGGGTAATACATCCTCATCATGAAGTCATCATCGACTAGTACAGCTCCATTCTAAAGATATTTTGGAATCATCCGTGAGTAATACAGCCTCATTCTGAAGTCATCACAATATCATTCTGTAGTAATACAGCCTCATCCTGAAATACTTATAAAATCATCCTGGCGTAATCCAACCTAATCCTGGAGTCATCTGGCGTAATCCAACCTAATCCTGAAGTCATCCTGCAGTAGTAATTGATCATCACATGTTTTCCAGTGAAGTAATCAGAAACCCATCCTGGAGTAATCCAGTTTAATCCTGAAATCATCCTGGGATCATCCTGTAGTAGTAAAAGATCATCAAATGCTTTCCACTGAAGTAATCGGGAACTAATCCTGGAGTAGTTTCTCTGATGACTCGAGTAATCTCATTTGAATATTTTGCCCTATAGGCATACTTCAGGATGGCTTCGGATGACTTCCCCAGATAATTGCATGAATGGCTCAGCTGAAGTCATCGGATGACTCCAGAATGACTCCAGGATGATCTTCCTTTTTGACTTGGGCCAGTTGACCAACAAGTGTGATCTTTGGCAAAGGAACACAACCTGCGAACGTAACCATAAGTAGTCTTAATAAGTAGCCTTGGTCCATGTTCAGCCGACGTTGTAGCGCTATGAAAGAGACTGGAGTCCGCTCTTTAGTGCCATATATAACAAGCATTTACAATGCAATAGGTCTCGCATTTACGCGAGTTTGAGCTATTGACATTGTAAATGACAATGCGTTCTATTTTTGTTTTTGTTTTTAAAATATAAATAAAAGGCATTGTCATTTACAATGCCAATAGCTTAAACCCGCGTACATGCAAGACCTATTGCATTGCAAATGCTTGTTTAAGCTTCATGCACTTCATCGGACGTTGCTTCCCACAGCAGTAAATAAACAGTAGGATGCCTTGGCCCTCCAGAGCAGTGCAGATTCGGGGGGAGTTTGGGGAAGGGCAGGCAAGGCACAGCTGCCATCAGATTGGCAGGGCTGTAATCATAAGGGAGCGCTGTTATCAGGCGGAGCGGGATTAGTGATGGGGACTGCCGGTCTCCCGGGCATAGGCTGGCTCTCATGAACGTGACTGACTGGTGCTCTCGCTGGTCTAGTTTCACACAGTTCTATTGCTGAGTGCTGACGGGTGGACAAATTAAGCACAACGCTGGGCCCAGAACCACTGCACCTCTGCACTAAAGACAGGAGAATACCCAGGCAATTTTAATTAGTTTACACTCCTATCTGTGGCACACCCTAAGTGCTCAGGAACCATGATGGCGCTCCACAGGTTCTTGTTCCTGGGTCATTGAAAGTGTTTCCGGATCATCATCTGTAACTGCTTGCGGGGACAGTTGAAAACATGTCAGTGTGGGAGTCCAGAGATTTGGAGAAACTATGCTCTCTAACACTGAAGCTCCTCTTAATGTAGGCACAGACCATTCGTGTCAGGGTACAGGATTGATGGGGGGTGGGGGCGCCCATGTGCCCCCACCCCCAGCTATAGATAATTTAAAGCTCCAGAGTAGTTCCAGGGTCCTCTCTTGTTTACAATGTGGAGCCTAAATGTAAGGTTCTTATCTCCTGTCACTATTAAGCACTGCACAACTACTAATGTAGAACTATCTAGACAGGGTTCCCATAAGCCCTAGGCCTCAGAGAGAACACAACGGCCTCAGTGCTGACGTGAGGACCAGCTGCTCACAGCCTCGGCAGGGCGGATTCAGCATTTCAACCAGGCTGAGGGAAGGAGCCCGACTGTGCTGGTAACAGTATGTGTTATCTAGGCGCCCAAAGATTGTTCAGCGTCTCATATAAAGTTATTATTATGTATTTGAGTTTTATGTAGCGCGAGCTCAAGCCGAAGATATCAGAGCGCTTTACATGAGCACCAGTTGCGTTACAGAGGGACACAGTCATTTCTAGGCACAGGGAGATTAAGTGATTTGCCCAGAATCACACGATGTTGAGTGTCCGTGCCGAGACTCGAACCCGGTTCCCAGCTGCAATGTCGACCGCTCTAGCCGTTAGGCCACATCCTTATTGTTGTTAATATCACCCATAACAATTGCAATAAAAGTTGTAGTACTAATAATAACAATAGTGCTGACGCTAATAATAAAAAATAATGTTATTGTTATCAATAGTGTGAGTGTAGTAGTATCATGATATGCACACTGTGAGTGACAGACAGAAAAATCCCTTTATTCGGTTACTAAAAACCATAAAACTACATAACAAGAACAATTTTCGGCACCACTATACAAGAATCTTGATTAAAATAATCTTAGGCACCATGTGATTTAAATATAATTGATATAAATCTAGGCAAAAGTCTCTTTGTGAAATCTTCTAAGTCAAAGAGAGCGAACATGCCTAACAATAAATTTTCGTACATTTGCATCCTGAAATTATACACCACTTTTAAAAAGTGCAAACATTAAAAACAACTTTTAGCCGAATTCAGAAAAAACGACAGCATTTTTATGTGTGACGTGCCTTCTTTTCCTCTCCCTGACAGCAGCAACTAAAAAGCTAGCAATGTTGTAAATTCCCCAGGTATTATTCAGCATCTGAAGGTACACCAAAGCCGGCCGTACCTGTATAAAACCTTTTCCCTTTAGAATTGGCAATAAAAACTTTCTACGAATTTCATAAAAATAATCACAAAACATGATAAAATGCATAGTGTCCTGTGTTGAAAAAGTATCGCATGAGCAAGGATCTAAATCTTTCACCATGCTCCACCCCAATGGTTCGGCCAATATACAGTGCAAGAGATTAAAACGAAATCTTGTTAAAAGAAAGCGATGGTGTGGCTTTGTTACAACTTTCAAGTAGGGTTCTGTCGAGGTGAAGTTTTTAACAAAAAATAAGCTTGTACCATGGGTTTCGTAAACCCTTTAGCCTCTCTTTCAAGGTACATCATATTTAGAAAATGTTTCTTAACCCTTGCTAGATCCTCTTTCCTGACATTTTCTTGGTTGTCAAAGAGATCGGGACGTCCTAATTTCTTTGTAATCATCTTTATGTACTGTAGCCGTGGGATGCAACTGGTTCTATCCAGAGCTAAACAATCCCGGGCGATCTCCCTGTTCATCAGCAATTCAGGATTTGTCCATATTGAAATCCAACATACAAGTGGAGCCAGACCTATCAGGTCGGATACAAAGCCGGAGCCTAACTCTTGGTGAATAATGTACGAGGGAGTGGATTGCGAGACCGCTAACAGATTCCTAAGGAATTTTTTTTCTACTATTTGTAGGTCCTGTGCCGGCTTGTAGCCCCAGATAGCTGACCCATAATTAGCAATGGCAATGCATTTTGATCTATAAATGTTAAGCATGGCTTCGATTGGCTTGGCCCGGAGCCTCTGTGGGAAGCCAAGGAGGGCTACTGTGGATCTTGTCATAACGTGCTTCTTAACTTTTCGTTGCAGTGCCCACGAGCCCTTTTCATCGAACAAGACCCCTAAGTATGTAAATGAGGCCACCCTTGTCAATTCAGACCCTTGGCAGTAGAATGTTTTATACTTTTTAGGTCTCTGACCAACCACCATAGTATGTGATTTAGGGATATTAACATTTAAGTCCAAGGACCCCATAAAGTCCGCAAAGGAATCCAGGAGTCTCTGGAGCCCCACTGCTGTGCAGGCTAATAAAACTGCGTCATCTGCGTAAAATAATGCCAGGATTAACCGAGCCCCAGCTCTGGGAATATCTTGACATGCTATGCACAATGAGGTCTCCAGGTTATTAATATATAGGGTGAAAAGAAGGGGGCGCTAAGATGCAGCCCTGTCTGACACCCCTTCCTAAACGAACGTGCTTAGTGTGACTACCCCCCTGATCAAATCTCACCCTAGCATGGAGGTCCCAATGCAGATCGGCCAGGAAATTACCTATACCGCGGTCCATGCCCATATCTATTAATAATACCCCCAGTTTCGATCTGTTAACTCGATCGAAAGCAGAGGACAGGTCCATGAAGGCCAGATGTAAAGTCCCTTTCTTGGCCGCTGTATATTTCCCAGCAAGCATCTGCAAATTAAGGCACTGGTCAAGTGTACTCCTTCCCTTCCTAAAGCGGTACTGCAAATTTGACAGAACCCCACTCTCTTCAAGCCAGACCGTTAATTTGCTGAGAATAACTCTTCCCATCACTTTCACCGCGGAGTCTATCAAGGATATTGGCCTATAACAACTCGGGTCATCCCTCCTGCCCTTTTTAAACACCGGAATTATAGTGGATTGGGACCAAGACCGTGGGAACCCGTATTGAGTAACACCATTAAAAACATTAGTTACAACTTTTGCCCAGAATGTTGTCTTCATTTTATAAAGGTCGGCCGGGACACCATCCGGCCCTGGGGCCTTATTGCTGGACATTTGCCTAATTGCCAGCCCAACTTCTTCTTCATTAAAAACCATACTAAGTGAACCCTCCCTTTGATCACAAGGAGGGGGAATTCCCTCGTCTGCCTGCTCATCATAAATAAGTTTGAAATGAGTGGCCCATTGATCTTCCGTAATGTTGCATTCCAACGGGGAATTGCAAATGCCAGACAAAAAGGGTTTGTTCACTACCTCCCAAAACCTGGCACTGTTCTTGAGAACGTCCACAGAGAGTAGCTCAGCCCAGGCTTCATATTTAATTTCATTTTTTCGGGTTTCTAGAGCACCCTTATATGTTTTTCTTAAAGCAGCTATATGGGATTTATCTTGAGGTACTTTCTTTAGGGCAATAAGCAGATTTTGGTGGGCTTCGGAGCATTTGTGATCAAACCATTTCTCCCCTATAGCCCTATGTTTTCTACTTGGGAGTGTAAGATCCTTAGCCACCCTTGCACAAATCCTCTCAAATGCTGCGAGAGTTTCTGCCCATGTCTTAGAAAGGTCAAGACAGACCCCCAGGTCTTCGTATGCGTTAACGTGGAGAAGTGTGGCTCAATGGTTAGAGCGGCAGACCCTGATGCAGAGATCTGGCCCGGGACCAGGGTTCAATTCCCGCCTCGGCGGGTCTTGGGCTCAATTTCCTCGGACCTGATAATTCTCGCCTCGGTGCCTATTCTAATCATGGGTCCCACTCTGCAACTCTGGGCAATAGCTTGCTTAATCTCCACAACGGCCCCAACAGCGCTGGGATGCCTGGCTTCACCCTGGGGGTGCCCAGGAGTGGACATTTCACAGGGAAAAGCCAGGAAGGGTTCCACAGCGGTATGCGTACAGCGCCAGGACACCCCTTTGGGGGTATAAGTGCGCTTTACAAGTACAAATTTCATTTTTCATTTTCATTTTTTCATTTCATTCATTTTCATTCATTCTTTCATTTCATTTAACACAAGGATCTTGAAAGAAGAGGTCCGGAACTACCTTGCACCATTTCAGCCTGCGGCCCTGCTCAGAAGGCTTTAAACATTTTTCTATAGGGGCTCCCCCAGGTTTGCCCGTTAGTCCAGTACCACCCCCCAATGTGAGGTAAATATCGGTGGGTAAAAGAAGCCAAGCGGTAGGGCCCTAATGTCCCCTGGGCCCCTATTTTACACTCCTTGGAGCAACTTCCCAGCAATACCAGGCTGGTCAAAGTTAATGATAATGCAGTCACCCTCTTCTTGTTTAGGCCTTCTTCCTACCCATCCCAACCGTCTGGCCATGATAATGTGAGTGGATGCAAGGGCCCCATTGTCTGACAATTGTGTGCACCAAAACTTAGTTTTCCACATGAGCACTTGGGTTGGCTCTACACATCCCTCTTTGAGTGGGGGAACCCCTATTAATACTGCTACCAGGGAGTAGCTTCAGGGGGTAAATGTAGCCTACAACTACTTGGGATCCCGTTTTCGCTCCTATTTAAGTTGATCTTGCCATGTCTGGCTGTGGGATGGTTATCCAAAGGGCTACGTTCTCCCGTGTTCTTACTATTCCTTTCTGTCTCTCTCCCCCCAGGACAAACCCCCCACTTGGCTTTACCTAGAGTCCCTGAATCCTTAAGCAGGATGGTCTCCCCTCCTGTCCGCAAAATCCCCTCCCTCAAACTACTAGGGACCACATTTGGCGGAGCAGTAACATCAGGCGTATTAGTCTTCACTCCCCTGTTGTTCAAAGCCCTCATTTGGGTCTCTATGTGCACCATCTTACCCTCCAACTCGTTGGTCATTGATTTACATAAATTAGTAATGTCATCAATAAGGGTGGAAAATAGCAATTCCAGGTGTTTTCGAAACAAGTCCTCCACTAATGTTCTCACTGCTAAGAGGGAAGGGCAGTCGCGGTCGGTGGAGGAGTGCCGGCCGGGCGGTGACGTGGGGCGGGGGAGGGGCAGGGTGGGGGTAGCAAAGCATGGATTACGGCAGTCGCGGTCGGTGGAGGAGTGCCGGCCGGGCGGTGACGTGGGGCGGGGAGGGTGGGGGTAGCAAGTATGGATTACGGACCTATACAGGTAAGTAAACATTTAAATCAATAAAACGAATTTCGTTGCGCGCACTGCATCGCATTTGGCGATGCAGTGCGCGCAACGAAATTCGTTTCATTGATTTAAATGTTTACTTACCTGTATAGGTCCGTAATCCATACTTTGCTACCCCCCACCCTGCCCCTCCCCCGCCCCACGTCACCGCCCGGCCGGCACTCCTCCACCGAGTCAGCGACTGGATTACGGACCTATACAGGTAAGTAAACATCTTAAATCACGAAACGATTGCGATGCGCGCACTGCATCGCATTTGGCGATGCAGTGCGCGCAACGAAATTCGTTTCATTGATTTAAATGTTTACTTACCTGTATAGGTCCGTAATCCATACTTTGCTACCCCCCACCCTGCCCCTCCCCCGCCCCACGTCACCGCCCGGCCGGCACTCCTCCACCGACCGCGACTGCCCTAAAGTGCGTCCCTGTCTCAGGCAAGCAGAACAATGGAGGTGACATCGAGGCAGGCACTCCCTGCCTCCGCGGTAAGGTTTTATTGCACCAGCTGCCGGACTGCGTGGCTCACAGATACAAGGCTCCACTTTCACTTCTGCTTGCCGCCTCCGATTGCTCAAGCACCTGAAAAAAAGCTTCAGACAGTTACGGCTCCTAACTGAGAAACAGAGCATTTGGAGCAGAAAAGCACAGAAAAGTAAAACGTGTACTTTCTGCTGCTAATTGAATCACTTTGAGGAACGCAATTGAGTCTCGGGTACCCATGCTAGACATCAGTTTGCGCCAGCAAAAGCCTACACAACAGAAGAGTGTAAACAAAATATAATAAATTAGCAGTCACTGTTGGTGGAGGAGTGCCGGCCGAGCGGTGAGCGTGGGTGCCGGAGAGGGCAGGTGGGGTAGCAAAGTATGCGATTACGGACCTATACAGGTAAGTAAACATTTAAATCACTGAAATGAATTTCGTTAGCGCCGCACTGCATCGCCAAATGCGATGCAGTGCGCGCAATCGAAATTCGTTTTATTGATTTAAATGTTTACTTACCTGTATAGGTCCGTAATCCATAGCTTTGCTACCCCCCACCCTGCCCCTCCGCCCGCCCCGACGTCACCGCCCGGCCGGCACTGCCTCCACCGACCGCGACTGCTTTAGGGTAAAGCAGCAGGCATTTAACACATTTATGTTTCCAAAATAAACAACCGAACAAGAAAGTTCTGCTCGCTGCTTGAACTGCGTTATGCGAGCAATGCGATAAATTCACTTATTTCACTTTATTTGGCACACGCGAGTGTTGAGAGGCAGGACACGGACTCGGGCATGCCGCCATTATGGCGGTCACGCCGGTCCCCCGCATCAATGGGAGGTGGGGCGCGCCGGGCACAATAGTGGCGCGGCGCCCCCGGCCTCTCCTGGGTCAGTTGGTGACTGGCTGGTGGGCCCGCGTGAACCGGAAGCACTTATGCCCGCGTGAACCGGAAGCACTTATTAGTGCTTCCGGTTCACGCGCTCGGACAGCCTTGGGGCAAGCCGGTCGGGACTGGTTTTGCCCTCCTCATTTAAGGGTATAAGAGGCTGGGAGAGCGGAGAGGATGGTCTCTCTTTCGCCGCTCCCCAGCCTGCAGGAACCTCGTACGATGGGCCCGGGCCTCCGGCGGAGGCCCTAACTATTCTTTTTCCCCACCCACCATCCCCTAAGGCAGACATTTTGGGTGATTTGTATGTTTTTTCCATTTCAGGAGGAGTACTGTTTATTTGTTGCAATTGTCGTAGTGTTGAAATAAAGTGTTTTCTTAAATAACCTTTGCCAATTTTCAGGAGTACTGTCTAATCGACGGGATGATCGTAGTATCAAAATGACAGTGTTTTTTCGTATTTAATCTGTTCTCAAATTTCAGGTGTTATATTATGTCGTATTTTGTATGTGTTCCCTTGGTCAGGCGGTAAAGTCATGATTGGTGAGCATAGTTTTCGGTCCTTAGCGGGCATAACCATGGTCAAAATGGGGACGTCCGAGGGGGAGACAGAGGGTCCTTAGAGTGACGAGGGAGGAAAGTTAGGGGTGGAAAAGTGAAGCGAAGGGCAGGGCGGGAATGAGGCCGGGGAGGGGGTGGAACTAATGGAGCAAGAGGTTAAAACAAGGGGGGGGGCGCGCTGAATGTAAGCAAAGCACGTCATGCTTGCAGGAAGAGAAACTCAATGAAGAAAATAGTGCTTACAAGACTAAATAACACGTACCGTGTAACAACCCAAGTAAAGGGGCCAGTAGCCTGGGAGGTTACAAATGAAGAAAAGGCGGTACTAAGGAGGGACTAACAAACCTATTTACGAATCAGAAGCCAGCATTTACGAAGGACAAACACAGAAGCCAATGACAAATATGGGCCGAGAGTGGGCGGGGCTTCTCTTCCATACTCTACTACAGCAGATCGCCAGAGCAGCGCATGCGTGCTGGCTCAGGCTCGACCTAAAAATGGTGGCCACGCTACTCCATACCCGTGTGCGTGAGTGGTGAAGCACGCAAGCGTGTATGTCATAAGCTTGATCCATCCTAGCGAATGATGCATTTGCGTACCTGCTTGATGATAGGTGTGCGTGTAAACGTCATTGCACTTTGTTTCCTGTTTTTTGCTGATGCTGCACAGCTTTGGAAAAACACTGTTTTTCTGTTTTTGCTGATGGTGAACAGCGCAATAAAAAAGCAATGGCAAACCCAACAAGTCTGCATTGATAGCCAAAACTCAAGAACAATTAGCTTTACCAATGCTTGTCCTTGATTAAGGAAATTCAGTATGCATTTTTGTGGATGGATATGCTGGTGAACGTGAGACTGAGTGAGTGACTGCATGGATTACCAATGGGGGAGACAGCGTTTACAACGCTGGCAATACCACGCGGGTTGATAACAACGCGGTCGTTACAACGACCGCGTTGTTACCACGCGTGGCATTACATCGCAAGTCGTTTCAACGACTTGCGCTAGGTGGCGTGCAACACCAGGGAATGTGTTGGATTTTAAATCCAACACCTTCCCTGCTGTTGCGCTAACTGGAGTAGGAATAGTAATTTATACTATTCCTAAGTCCAGCGCGCCATCTAGCGCAAGTCGTTGAAACGACTTGCGATGTAATGCCACGCGTGGTAACAACGCGGTCGTTGTAACGACCGCGTTGTTACCTACCGCGTGGTAACACCACGCATTGTAACATCATACATTCTAGGAATGCCTGTGAATGAATGGAAGGCGCATGGATGAATTGTTAAATAGGTGTGTGCGTGAATGGATAAATAGTAAGGAAATACATGGAATGTCCTATGGAGGGTGATGGATGAGAACTGATAGAGCACTGACAGCACTCTATTTGTATGAGTGCACTATACTCATGGTTAAACGCACTCTCATGTATTCATATTGTTTGCAGTGTTTTTGATTATTAAACATTTAATTGAATCGTTTAATGTTGAAACTAGTGAACGCATTTAAGTAGAATTTTGTATGTATTATGATTCCTCCATGCATAATGTGCAGGACAATATTATTTTTATATATCGTAATGGTAATTAGTTTAAGTTGTCTGAAATATAGGCCCAAAGTTAATGTGTGATTCTCCTTGCTTTCGAGAAATAAATAATTAAATGATTGTAGTGTTCAAAGTTCGAATGTTCTCACCCTGTTGCAGGTGCAAGAATACACATCATTATTTTCAGAGTTATGGAGAGATCCGGAATGTCTTTGAAGATAGCTGGAAGCGAGAAGGGAGGATGCCTTGCGTATCGGGTCTGTCTGGAAGCCAAGGCCACTGGAAGAAGATATCATTAATTAAAAAGAGAACCAGCTACTGCATAGAGGTCTAATGGAAAATTTTAAGAAGCAGTGACGCAATGTTGGTTGAATCCCATCTTTTTGTATGATGTGCAGGGACAGAGAGACCAGACTTCTGCTAGCTTTCGGAGAAGAAGGAGCATCTTAGAGCGAGCTCCATAGCCTTAAGCTAAACGACCCATTTGACGTGAGTACTTCTTAGGAAGTCACACGTGCTGACACCATTGGGGAACGATAGAAGAGAGACAGGAAGGGCCCTCATATAGAGTAGTGTAGGGAAAGATTTTGATTTCTTTCAATGAGTCGAGAGCTGAATTTTGCATCTATTTTGTGTTGCATTGTAATTTTGGAATTTATAATCATATGTCTTTTGGGCCGAATTACTTATATCCACAAAATCGGCTCTGTATTAATTTTTCTGTACCTCTATACTTTGCTATTGAGATGTATTTACATCCAATTGTTTTTGGCCTTATAATAAATATTCAAACTGCACTTTGGAGTCAGTGATCTTTTCAGGCACGACGACTTTATTAAATATCTGTCTGAGTTGTTTTCTTCCCCTCAACCACTTTAGGTAAATAAAAGAGCGATCGCTTACGCTATACTCAGTAGGGAACGTAGGTGTGCAAGTTAGCGTAATCAAATGGTAGCAGAGGATGGTTTACCTTTAAAGTGGTTTGCCTCTAAGGTGAGGGGAGTACTTAGGAGTAGGGTCGAAGGTCGGAAGGTCGGTGAGCCCTGAAGTGGAGCGGAGGAGATCGGAGACTGGCGGACGTTGATGGTGCGGCTGCAACAGTGGTGGCGTGAGTATGAAAGGCATTGTGGTGTTAGATTGCGGTAATGAGTAAGTGGGAGATGTCTTGCAGAGTTGGGATGTATGTTGAGTGAATGTGGTTTTTGGTTTAAGTTTTGGTGAGCGGACTCAAGAGAAGTCCAAGATCCCGGGATAGTTTTGTATTGTAATTGTCTGATTAAATGTGGGTGTTGTGAAGCGCTATCAACAATCCACTTGTGTTAGGGACCTTTGTGTGAATGCGGAAGAGGTCGCGGTAGAAAGCCTCAGGTACCGGGGGTGGACTATAGCGATTGAGTGACCAACGCAGGTCGGGGGTCACTATGGCTGAATGTTCTTGTGAGAGTGTTCTATCGATCTTCAGTGACAGACAATTACTTGTTTATGTGACTGTAAGTTATTGTAATTGTGTAGGAACAGTTACTTGGTTGAATAACTTTTGGTTATACAGTTACTTGTGGTACGAATGTGTGTATGAGAGTTTGCGGTGAAATTGTAAAGGCGGGTGAGCCGCTGCAAGGAGTGAGAAGTGACGTCAGGGTGCGCCGTACTGTGATAGGTTGGTGGGGGTAACGCCGCGCTGGGATTGGTGGAAGTTCGTTAGCAGTGGAACAGTGTAATTTGGAGCTTGCAATTGATTGCTTTAACAATGAGATGTTTTAGGGTATTGCGAGATTTGTGTAGAGGTGACACAGGGGTAGTGACTTGGGTAGGGGAAGAAGCCCCGCCAGAGGACACACCGGCACATTACATGGCAACGAATGTAGGACTTCATACTATCGTGTGGCTTCAGAATTGGCATAAAATTACAGAGAAAGAGGGGGAATTGGCTTTCCCTCGTTATTGGTCTTTTCGTATGGAGGTGCTGACCCAGCTGAGGGGTGTGATGAATGCATTGAAACCTCCCCCTAGACCCACACAATTTGAGGCATTAGATGCATGGATGAGAGCAGCTCTAGTAAAAAAGAGAGAGGCTTCACATGGGAGGATGAGAAAAGCAATGAAGGCATATCATGATGCTAGATGGGATGCTCAGTTGAAGAGATGGAGAGTAGATACTATAGAGGGAGAACGTTTGTACCCACTTCTTACAGTAGGAGAGGGGGCTGAAGGGAAAAAGAAGACAGAGGAGGACAATGATACAGATGACAGCTTTCTTGACAGATTGCTAGCGGAACGTCCTCCACCGTGCGACTCTAAATCAGAGACAGAGAGGTCACGCCCAATAGAAGAGCTTTTGAGTGTGGGACAACTGGGTTCAGAGGAACAAACGGCAGGAGTAAGAGGCAAGATTACAATGGTACGCATTCCGGGAGGGTCAGGAGGAAGAAGGTATTCAAACAGTGATCCAGAACCACCTGTAGGAAACCTGCAGTTGCCAGATGCTTTGTCGGTACCAGTCACAATAGGGCCAGTGGTTCCGATATATACTCCTAGAGAAAGAACTGAGGACAGTCCTCAGTACATAAGTGAAGGGGAAGAGACAATGTCTGGAGGGACCCTTGCAATGAGTGGGACAGATTTCTGTCGAATACCAGTAGAATCTAGTACTCCACTGCCAGCTACAGCTGATCCCTCAAGAATAGATAGTGGGGTAGAACGAGGACGGACAGGTGCTCTAGCGAATTCTAGGTCTGACCTTCGAATGTGGGTTCAACCAGTGAGAGAATCAATGATGCCGAGGGAAGAGATAAGCAAGAGACAAGAAGCGCCTAAAGTACTGTTTGGGCCACAGGTGATTTGTGCAGGTGACCATTGGAGAAGTCGAAGTTGTGAAAGAGAGAGACGTCCTGTTTCAAAGACAGAAGAGGGTGCAGTTCCTAAGAGAACACAAAGTTGTGACAGGGAAGATACACGAAACGAGGAGATTCAAAAAGTGTTAAAAAGCGCAATAAAGGTGCCAATGTTAGATGTGGTACGATTAAAGGCAGAGCTAGACGAGGTGATTGAAGGTAATCTACCACTGATCAAAATTGATACGTATGACTCAAGCGAACTATTGTTCGTAGCAAAGGACATGACAAGAAAGGCCAAACGAGCTTATGATGCCTTGTTGCTTTTGGCACAAAGATATGAGGTTGATTTGTCAAAGACCAAGCTGACACAGGGGTCTTGCAGATTAAATTACACAGATAAGGATTTGGAAGAGAAGCGAACAAGTGGATTGAAAGCACAAATTAGAGAACTAGTGATGGGGATGCGGACATGGAAAGATTTAGATAGATGGAAAGAAAAATGGGCCAAAAAGAAAAGCTTCCAGACTGGAATAGGGAATACTCCGCCTCCGGGTGGAGGGACGGGAGCTGCAGGAAATTTCCCCCTCAGGGAGGTACAGAATGGAGGGTATGTACATGTGCCATGGAGCAGGGGTGATTTAGCAGCGTTTACGAATGATTTTCCTCGGCTGAGGGAAAAACCTGCTGAGTGGTACAAGCAAATAGACAGGTTTGTAAAGATTTCGAAGGTATTGTGGATTGATTTGAACACCTTGTTTGATATCGTAGTGCCGGCGGATTTGTGGGCAGCATGTAAGATTGCCATTGAGTGGCCTACTGTAGAGCCACCTAGAGATTCATTGACTCATGGTCCTTCACCTGATGTAATGAGAAAATACGAGCAAGTGATTACATGGTTGCAATCGAAGGTAGCTCCTCAAACTGTTGATTGGTTGAAGATTGATCGCACCACCCAAGACTCTAAGGAATCAGTACATGATTATTACGAACGATTGTTGCTGGCTTTTAAGCAGCATAGTGGATTAGATACAATTGAACAGAAAGATATGGGACAGTTTGTCTCGAAGTTTGTTTTGGGACTGAAATCCGACATTAGCCTGATGATACAGCAGCACTTGATATGTTGGCAGAATAAGTCAGTGGACGAGATTCTGCGTTATGCTAAGTATTGTAGTGATCAAGTGGAATCGACACAGAAGAAATTGAAGGATAAGTTGATGTTGGTGCAGTTGAGAAACGCTGATACGACGCAAGGGTTTGGAGGAGGTCAAGGTAGAGGTAGAGGAGGTGGAAGAGGAATGGGACAACAGATGGTAACCCAAACTGGTCAGGGTAGAGGAAGATGAATGGATTCAGGTACAAGTGACTGGGTGGCTCAACAGAAAAGAGTCACTGCCTATCATTATTGTCACAAAATCGGGCATTGGAAGAGCGAAATCAAATCCAGCAAATCAGATACAGATGGAAGGAGAGGGACAGTTGACCGAGGCTGTCAATACTGTGACAAGACCAAGGTCTATGTATGGAGGAGGATATGAGCCGCAAGTGCAAGTACCTCAACCCCCTAGGATACCCATGCATAATCAGTTATACCATCAGATGCCTTATTTTGAAATACAAGATCGATTTGATAAACATCAAGATTCACAGGAGTGCCAGAGGGGGGTGCACGAGGAATGCACTTTAGATGCGATTCTAGAAGTAGATCAGAGTGGACCGTTTGTAGATGCAGACGTGAATGGATATCCTGTTACTTTCTTATTAGACACTGGAGCTGCTCGTTCCACAGTGAGAACTGAAGTAGTCCCAAATTTAACCTTTTCGGGACGATCGATTCAAGTAGTGGGGGTTAGTAATCAGAAAATGACCAATCCATTGACAGACGAATTCCCCGTGAGAATAGGACCATTCCGGGATAGACATCAATTTGTAGTGTGCAATTCGAGTCCGGTCTGTCTTTTGGGACGAGACCTTCTGTGCAAGCTCAATTGTACTATATCATGCACTCCAAGAGGTGTAGAATTGCAAACATATGATGACGATGCTGATTTCAAAATGGCTAACATGAGTCTGTGTGCAGAAATGTTTGTGGTGCTCACAACAGCAGAATTGCCACATGACTTGAGAGACTCAGTTGATCCGAAAGTGTGGGATTTCACGGGCGAGGATGTGGGTCTGATGAGAGGGGTTGAGCCAGTTAAGATACAGGTCAAACCCAATGCTGAATTCCCACGAACGCCACAATATAAGTTGACTCCAGAAACTGTGGCCGGCATAAGACCTGTGATTGAGACTATGATTGCCATAGGTATTCTTAAGGAGATAAGAGGAAGTCCCTGCAACTCACCTATCATGGGACTGCAAAAGCCATGTGGCAAGTACAGAATAGTGCAAGATCTGCGTCGGGTTAATGAAATTGTGATCCCATGTTGTCCTGTGGTACCGAATCCAGCTGTTATTCTATTCCAGATACCATGCAAAGCAGAATGGTTTACAGTGATAGATTTGTGTCACACATTTTTCTCTATACCATTGCATGAAGAAAGTCAGTATTTATTTGCATTTAGGATGGACGATCGTGTATTAACATGGAAAAGAATCCCTCAGGGGTACACAGAAAGCCCCTCCATTTTTAGTCAATGTCTGAAAAAGAATCTTGAAGGACTGGTGATGGCCCACAACTCAGTCTTAGTGCAATATATAGACGACCTTTTGGTCGCTTCAGAGACTGAGGACGCTTGCAGGATTGACACTGTGGCGCTGCTGAATCATTTGGCAGAGAATGGACACAAAGTGTCTCCAAACAAATTGCAGTATTGTTTGTCCGAAGTTTAGTACTTAGGTCACCGGATTGAGAAAGGAAAACGAAGGGTGTCACCAGATCGCATAGAGGCGATTCTGCAAATGGGAACTCCAAAAACACAAAAAGAAGTCCGCATGTTTTTGGGAATGGTCAGCTATTGTCGACAGTGGATCCCAAATTTTTCCTTGCAAGCAAAGCCTCTGTTGAAACTGACTCGAAAGGATGTTAGTGATCCGGTACCATGGGATGACGAGTGCTTGAAAGCCTTCCGTGAGCTGAAGGAAAGTATCTGTCGTGCTCCAGCTCTCGGAATGCCGGATTATAACATAGCGTTTTCGCTCTTTTGCTGTGAAAAGGAGGGATGTGCGTTAGCAGTCCTAGTGCAGACACATGGGGGTGCCCGTAGACCAGTAGCCTACTTCTCAGCTACATTAGATCCTGTAGCTTCTGCGTTGCCCGGATGTCTGAAATCCGTTGCTGCAACTGGTGTCAGCATTGAAAGATGTGAAAGCATAGTGATGGGTATTCCGCTCATTGTTTATGTGCCCCATTCAGTAGAACTATTGATGACTGGAACGAAAACACAATATCTGAACAACAACAGACTTACCAAGTATTAGCAGGTTATCTTGACTGCTGATGTTACCCAGAGACGTTGTACTACACTGAACCCTGCAACATTGTTACCTATTCCGCAGGAGGAAGGAGATGAGGATTGTGAAGAGCATGACTGCCTAGATGTTACTGACCTATCCACCAAACCCAGACCTGACATTGTCGATGAACCTTTGCCCCAATCTGATTTGATCCTTTTTGTTGACGGTTCATGCATAAGAGACAATGAAGGGTATTTGAGAGCAGCGTTTGCTGTGTGCACCATCATGGGAGTAGTGGAAGCTGCCTGTTTAAATGGAGTATTCTCTGCTCAGGTGGCCGAAATTGTCGCTTTGACACGTGCCTGTATCGTTGCAGCAGATATCCGAGTGACTGTGTATACAGACAATCAATACGGATTTGGTGTGGTTCATGATTTTGGGCAGTTATGGTCACAGAGGGGGTTTCTAACGTCCTCAGGATCACCTATACGCAATGGCGAGTATGTGCGTCAACTATTGAAAGCTTTGCAGAAACCCAAAGAGATAGCAGTTGTTAAATGTGCAGCTCATGGAAAGGGAGAAGGCTTTGTTACTAAGGGCAACAATTACGCAGATGAAGTAGCACGATTTTGCGCTGAACATGTTTGTATTTTCAATGGAGAATATGTAGGAGAGAGCACAGAAGAGATCGAGCTCAGCATGATGTTAGCTATAGCCGATACTTGGGATGAGGTGAAGCGATTGCAGGATGAAGTCCCAGAAGAGGAAGCCGCTTCATGGATCAGAGCAGGTTGCACAAAAAGAGACGATGGCATTTGGGTGTCCACAGATGAGAGAGCAGTATTACCCAATTGCCTACTGAGCCCAATGGCAAGGCAAATTCATGGAGCAGTCCATCTGGGAAGAGATGCTATGGTACGAGTGTTCAGGCAGACGTGGTTTAATCCACGCTTTCGTGTGTGGGCTGAAACGGTATGTCATAGGTGTGTTACTTGTCAACAGATGAATGTTGGAAAGAGAACTGTGGTTGGAATGAGTCACATTGGAAGATCTGGGGGTCCCTTCAATAGGATACAGTTAGACTTTATTGAGATGCCAAGGTGCAATAGGTTGAGATATGTTTTGGTGGTGGTGTGTATCTTTTCACGGTGGGTGGAAGCATATCCAACTAGACAATGTGATAGTCTCACAGTAGCCAAATTGTTATTAATAGAACTGATTCCGCGGTACGGTTTCCCGACATCAGTGGAGACAGATGGAGGAACTCATTTCCACAGTAAAATCATGAAGTTGTTGTGCTCTGCTTTAAATATTGATCAAAGACTGCATTGTAGCTACAGGCCCGAGGCTTCAGGCCTAGTAGAGCAGGTTAATGGCACCATCAAGTCAAGAGTGGCAAAGGTGTGTTCGTCCACTTCATTGAAGTGGCCGGATGCGTTGCCCCTGGTGCTGATGAGTCTGCGTAGCACTCCTGATAGGAGAACAGGGCTTTCTCCACACGAAATATTGACCAGAAGAGCTATGCGTTTGCCTATGGTGCCAGCTACAGCATTAATAAACATCACTGATGATTTAGTGTTGGATTATTGTAGAGGACTGGCTGATGTGGTTACTTCTGTATCCCACCAGGTCGAGGCTGCGACTGCATCCACCTCGAGAGACCTGCTGCATGATCTTAATCCTGGTGACTGGGTGCTAGTTCGTAAGCACGTAAGGAAGAGTTGTCTTGATGTTCGCTGGCGAGGACCCTATCAGGTGATATTGGTCACAAGTACCGCTGTGAAGTGTGGAGGATTGCCGAATTGGATCCACGCTTCCCACACCCGCCGAGTTCAAGCGCCTGTGGAGATAGAGAGTTCCCTGGTTCCGAGGAGCGTGTGTGAACCTGATACAGACAACGACGATGGCACAGACTCAGCTGTAAGAGTTTCGAATGAAACGGAACAGCCAAGTGCGCATGAAAGACGAGAGCTGAATGCTCCTGAACTAAGTCCAGATCCTGAAATAGAGGATATTGCAGAAGTGAGCTGTGCCCCAGATCAAAGTGAGCTGTCTATTGCAGAAAGATCAGATCAAGACGAAGAGAGGAGAATAGATGCCAGAGCAGAAAAGTGGCCAGTAAGAAAAGAAAGGCGGAATATACGGCTTGCATCTGAGAAAGATCTCACTCCGATTCCTGAAACATCTGAATCAGATCAAAGTGACGCTGAAGAAAGACCGGATGGTCTGAGACGTTCCAGAAGAGAAAGAATAGCGTCTCGAAGATACGCATCTCCTGAGTGGACGTACCTGGCTGCAAATGCAGAGCCCAGCGAAGTCCGGGAGGTTGGGAGCTGGTACGGTGAGCTACGGAGGGGACACCCTCACGATTGAAATACAGTTGTTGGTCCCAGGCATAGAAGTGTTTGGAAAGCTAACTCTGCAAGTTCCAAATCCTCCAAAGCTGAGTGGATTGTGTTTCCTGATACTCAATCAGGTTATTTTCCCTTCATTTGGCCAACAGCTTACTGCGCAAGAACTAGGAGAAATTCGTGCGGAGATTTTGCAATTTGTTCTCGAAATACTTGGATCAAACATCATTAACGATGAAGCTTGAACTATAGCCAAAGAAAATATTAGGCCTTAGAAAGACGATAACCTAGACCCTAGTTTAAGAAGATTTAAAGTTAGGGATTTTTCTTGTAGAGGATGGAGTGAGGAGTAGGGCTGACTACATTTCTTCAATAGGTTTAGTATCAATCGAATGAACTTGGACATTAATTGCATGAGAAGAGAGAAGTGAGAAAGACATTGTTCAAACAAAGAAAACGGAAAGAGACTGTGTTTTCCCTTTTGTGCTTCGGAACAATCAATAGAAACCATAGTGTCCGAAAAATCAACATGCAAACGGAAGTGCATCATTGGCACCCTCATTGTAGTGGTGCTTATTGTTATAACTGTGGTGATTGTTACATCTCTAGTTGGATCTCAGGATGATGGACAGAATAGGGTACAAGCCACACTCACCACACCATTCGCTGAGATAGATGAGGATGCATCCGCAAAGGATCTAGAAATGATTAAGGAAACCAGTCGTAGATTACATGTTGATTTGTCAAAGGGTGATTTCACTTTGAATGCATATGCTCGATTATTGTATGAGTATGTGGATACCATGGAAGCGAAGGATTGCTATGTGTGTATGCAACTACCCGCCTCAGTAGAGGAAGGCATTCAATATCATCATTTGCCTGTGACCTATGGCATTACATGTAGTGTGTTATTGAGCATGTTTTATAGCAAGGCAGACTTCGAGTACTATTTCTCTAATTATGATGTGGTACTCTCAGAAGTCCCCGTTCAGAAATACATGAATAAATATGATTACTATAAGGAAGTAGAGCGAATGTCAAAGTATTTTGTGCCTACCATTACTTTAGATACATCCTATGCCCATAGACATAATTTGACCTGCATGTTAGCTGACATTGAAAAGAAATTTATAGATCAGATAGAAGATCGACATAGACAGACTCTATTTAGACCAGATCCAAAGCACAAGGTTACCCCATGGACCAAAGAAGAATTAGATCATAAAGCAAAGGGGAGTTTTGGACCCATAGCATTAGATTTCCAGCAGAAAGGGAAGTTGTGCATTAGGCACCCGACCACCTCTTATGATAAGACATTTGTGGGTGAGAGTGATTGTGAGCATGTCTTCTTGATCGAAGACTCAATCAGAAAGGCATTATTGGATGAAATAACAGTAGTGCCCAATGTGTATTTTGTATGTGGAAAGAATGCCTATGTGAAGTTGCCCAAGAATTGGTACGGCACCTGCTATTTGGCTGTGGTATTTCCCAAGATTTTCCATGTGAATGATCTATGGCCCCTAGAGAGAAGGAGACCTCAAAGAGGGAAACGTGGTGCGAGTGCAGGAGAAGTGATTGGAGACATATTTGGAGCTATGATACCGAGTATGGGTGTGATTCTGAACGATTTGAAAATCAGAAAGTTGGCAACATTAGTGGATAAGCTCTCCATAAATACAGCTCAGATTCTACTACTTGTTGATGGGGAGATGGTTTCGATAAGGGCTATGGTTTTGCAAAACCGTCTTGCCCTAGATGTGCTGCTAGCAAAAGCCGGAGGAGTCTGCAAATTATTGAGAGTTCAACAGTGCTGCACTTATATTCCTGACAACAGTCGGGATATAAGGAAATACATCAATAATATTTCAGATATACATCAAGAGTTACGCGAGATGGCTGCTGAAGGACTCTGGGAACAAGTGGGGAAAGGCTTCGGCAAGATAGGTAGTTGGTTTGGAAGTTTGGGACAAGGAATAATGGGATATATTTTGAAGCCTATTATAATAGCTGTCATTTGTATAATCGTCCTATTAGGAACCATCAAGGCTTACAAATGGCAAAGGGCACGACATCAGGAAACTGTTTTGAGAAAGCGGGAGCACCAACTTGAGCAGCTGCAGGACAGACATTATCAGCACCTTAAGGGGTTAGAACGATTTAGACAGGGACGGCAAGCTACAGCTTCTGTTTAGGTCGGTCTCTTCTACAAGGAGAAAACTACAGAAAAATAGAAAGTTGGTGTTATGACACTAGTCATAAGAGGGGGGAACTGATAGAGCGCTGACAGCACTCTATTTGTATGAGTGCACTATACTCATGGTTAAACGCACTCATGTATTCATATTGTTTGCAGTGTTTTTGATTATTAAGAAACATTTAATTGAATCGTTTAATGTTGAAACTAGTGAACGCATTTAAGTAGAATTTTGTATGTATTATGATTCCTCCATGCATAATGTGCAGGACAATATTATTTTTATATATCGTAATGGTGATTAGTTTAAGTTGTCTGAAATATAGGCCCAAAGTTAATGTGTGATTCTCCTTGCTCTCGAGAAATAAATAATTAAATGATTGTTGTGTTTGAAGTTCGAATGTTCTCACCCTGTTGCAGGTGCAAGAATACACATCGTTATTTTCAGAGTTAAGGAGAGATCCGGAATGTCTTTGAAGATAGCTGGAAGCGAGAAGGGAGGATGCCTTGCGTATCGTGTCTGTCTGGAAGCCAAGGGTACTGGAAAAAGATATCATTAATTAAAAAGAGAACCAGCTACTGCATAGAGGTCTAATGGAAAATTTTAAGAAACTGTGACGCAATGTTGGTTGAATCCCATCTTTTTGTATGATGCGCAGGGACAGAGAGACCAGACTTCTGCTAGCTTTCGGAGAAGAAGGAGCATCTTAGAGCGAGCTCCATAGCCTTAAGCTAAACAACCCATTTGACGTGAGTACTTCTTAGGAAGTCACACGTGCTGACACCATTGGGGAACGATAGAAGAGAGACAGGAAGGGCCCTCATATAGAGTAGTGTAGGGAAAGATTTTGATTTCTTTCAATGAGTCGAGAGCTGAATATTGCATCTATTTTGTGTTGCATTGTAATTTTGCAATTTATAATCATTTGTCTTTTGGGCCGAATTACTTATATCCGCAAAATCGGCTCTGTATTAATTTGTCTGTACCTCTATACTTTGCTATTGAGATGTATTTACATCCAATTGTTTTTGGCCTTATAATAAATATTCAAACTGCACTTTGGAGTCAGTGATCTTTTCAGGCACGACGACTTTGTTAAATATCTGTCTGAGTTGTTTTCTTCCCCTCAACCACTTTAGGTAAATAAAAGATCGATCGCTTACGCTATACTCAGTAGGGAACGTAGGTGTGCAAGTTAGCGTAATCAGAGCCTTGCACAAAAGGCTGCATAAGAGCAGTTTACTTGGAAGGTTATGTCTTAGAGCATAACACGGGGGTAGGGGTGCCTAATTAGTGCATGCAGGAATAATAATCAAAGCACCCTGCACTGGGAAGGAAACACAATGCTGGAATGAAACAGAGAACTGCACATGATAGTGCTCCAGAGCCCTGCATCATAGGAAATGTATCAGAGCCATTCCATTGGGGGAGGGAGGGTGGGGGTGGAGGGGTTGGAGTCCATGCACCAAAGCCTCACACAGAAAAAGCACCCATCAGATTCCTGAACTAGAGGTCTATCCACAAATGGATAACTGTAGCCCTGCAGAGGATGAAGATGCACCAGAGAGCCTTGCTCAGAAAGGAAGTGCTGCAGAGACCTTGCACAGAAAGGAAGTGCTGCAGAGACCTTGCACAGAAAGGAAGTACTGCAGAGACCTTGCACAGAAAGGAAGTGCTGCAGAGGCCAGCACAGAAAGGAAGTGCTGCAGAGACCTTGCACAGAAAGGAAGTGCTGCAGAGGCCTGCACAAAGAGGAAGTGCTGCAGAGACCTTGCACAGAAAGGAAGTGCTGCAGAGGCCTGCACAGAGAGGAAGTGCTGCAGAGCCCTGCACAGGAAGGAAATCACAGGCCCTGCACCATGAAGGAACTGCACCAAAGCAAGACAGGAACAAAATGCAACAGGGCACCGTGAAGGAAAGAGATGCATTAGTGCCTTTCTGCAAAGAGGGATGCAGCAGAGATCTGCATAGGTTATGGGACACTATTGTCCTGTATAGGAGGGTAGAGGTGTGACCTGCACAGGAGGGACTGCAACATGAATATTCCGCCATTATTTTATATGGGAAGGAGTTGCAGTACCAGTGGTTGACCATGTCGGTGCTGGACTTACTACTGTATTTCTTTTAGTAGTAACTTACACACAGATTTTATGAATAAGCAAAAAGTAGTTAACTTACTTAAAAGTGTAAATTACTCAAAAGTGTAATATACTTTTGTTAATCAGGCTCTTAATCTCCCAATCTGTTGTTGTATGCAGATGTTGAGGAGCTGAGTCAGCCCAGCCTGAATGGAATGGTAGTCAGACTGGGCTCCTGTGAAACCAGCTAATATGAGACAGGAAGATAAGAAACAGATGGCAAACCAACAAAACATTAAAGAACAGCCCAATGGATTGGCTGAAATGCGTTGGCAGGTCTTAAGGTCACACCGGAGGCAATCAATCATGGAGGTAGAGTGTTTGCCACTCTGTGTTCCAGAAGAGTTTCTTACTCTTAGTCGTAAACCTATGAGAAGCAATGGGTCTTCAGTTGGGAGACCTAATGTTCAAAACCAACAACCATTGGCAAAGCCAGTAAGTCTGGCCTTCATTTTGAGCTCAAAGTAAAATATTAAAGCAAGCTTTGGAAAAGCAATTAAGTCTGCCTGTCGTTGCTGAACTTTTGACTTTTTTAATGCTTGTTTTGGTTTTTTAATGAATTTTAAAACTTTATTACAAAAGTCATTACGAAAATGTCAGCTGAACTTGCACATGCCTGGGCAGCTATTTTAGATTTTTTGTTTAAAAAATAATTAACTATATGCATGCTACTCACCTATGACAAGATGGAAGCGGACAGGAAGCAATGCTGAGACAGCTGCCAGGGCCTTAGCTGTGTAAAATAAAAAAAAGTTTTGACTAAAAGCTAACATTTTTTTATGGAAAAAACTGTCCTTGCAACTGTCGTACCTGGCGCTGAAGCAACTGCGTTTTGAAGTAGGCTGACCCACTGCCCTATGCTCTAGTGGTTGGAAAAAATGTAAATGACAAACTAGATGAAGAGGGCTGTCTGAAAGCCAGTATAATATTAAAAACAAAGTCTTGGTTTACGCCAGATCTAAAATCAAAATCTGTTGAATTAAAAAAAAGAAAATAAGACATCACAGCTTCCTATGTGCAATGCATCTATGTAATATGTGATGAGTCAGTATACTTTTGAGATGAAAATAGTCCCTCATGCATTGCGATGCAAGCACTCAGTAGGCGGTGGAATGATCCACCAAACGGCCAAAAGCAGGAAGTCAAAGAGCAATACTCCCCTGGGAGAAGTCAAGGCCACTCTGTGTATATTTTAAAGAATTGGTAACAACAGATTAGGCAGACAGCTGCTTTGTCAAGACCGACCTAAAAACCGTTCAAGGCCGCCAACACAGAGATAGGACTATAATTACGACACTCTTCAACATAGAATTTTAATAACATACACCTCACTTAGAATCCTTGCTGCAAGTTCCCCTTTTCAAATGATTAGGCATTTTATGCAAATCTCCAAGGAGAAATGCAATGCAGATGCCATGGGCCAACTTGAAGGTGGCGCTTAAGGCACAAAGGGCAACTACAGGTCATCTTAGTCTTGTTTTATAAAATGTGACACTTGGTCTTCAGGTCACAACGCAGGCATTTTTTGCAACAGTTAACAAAAATGACACATGTCACAAAAATTAGACATATGCTCTGTGGTGTGTCACACCTTAGATTTGTCCTTTCTTTCTGAGTGATGGGTTAGATTTCTGCTTTTCCGGTAACAGAAAACCAAAAAGGTCTGATGAGCACGAGCAAATTTTAAGTGCAATGCTCACTTCACTTGGGCTTCTCCCTTAAATCCAGGACACGCTTTTGAACTGGAGAAAACCCTTGCAGCACTCAGGCAGGTGTCCGCAAGCCGTACCTGTCCCGGTCATCTGGTCACCCTGATCTCCAATCCTTTATAGAACCTGAGAAAGCATCCTTCTGTTCTGACTGCAGCCATGTTGAGAAGGCCCAGAAGCATGCTACATGTTCTTAGAGTCCACAAGGCATGGCCCTGGACTTTGCTCGGTGTGATCTGGTTGCAGCGCATGGTCTTTCTGCACCAGGTGCTTAGTCATGCTTGTATGCATGCATGTTTTCTTCCCTCAAAGCCACCTGTAGGTGAACTTCATATGTGCCCAGCTGGTTATGGGCACATGCATTTGTTTGCAGCAAGGCCTCTGGGCATACCACCCTTCCTCCAAGTCTAGGGAGAATGGTTTCAGCCAGGCCCAGTAGTCTAAGGCATATGGTATCATGAAAAGCCTTAGGTCAACAGAATCCGATGATCATCACACACTGTCCTTTAGGGGGATATGTACAAGAAAATGTCAGAGTGCGGTGCAATGCCAAATTTGGCAACGCCATGCTCTGACATTTTCAAAACACAGGAATGCGCCGTTTTTCCAAAATAAGGCGCACCCCTGGGTTTCCCCTAGCGCAGGGATACACTGTATTTACAAAAGCACGGCGCACCCCTGCGTTTCCCCTAGTGCTGGCACTAAAAAAGCTGCCTAGCTCCAGGGTAGGCAACTTTGCGCCATATTGCAAGGGTGCCTGTGCTGCAGGGGCAATTGGTTATGAGCAGGAAGGGACACCTTCCTGCACATAAACAATCTTTAGAGGCGATTTGCTGTTTTTATGTGTGCTGCAGAATGCAGCACACATAGAAAGAGCAAAATACAAGGAGAAATTAATAATTTCTCCTTGTATCGCCATCCTAAATCCAGGTTTTACCTGGCCTTAGCTTTTGGCGCTGCCCCAGCCTTGTAAATAAGGGGCAGCGTCAAAAAGCAATGGGTGTTGCGGTTGAATGTCCAACCCAAAACACACATTGCCAGCCCCTTTGCCACAGTGGACTGCTGAGGAAAGAGCCATATTTACAAGGTGGCGCTAAGCCACGTTAAGTGGCTTGGCGCCACCTTGTAAATATGAGGTAGAAAGCTACTCCACCGGAGCGTCAGAAAAAGTGGTGGTGTTAGGAGCTTGTAAATATGCCCCTTAGTGTTTTGTGTAACAAATTTATACAGACACAATGGATTCCTTAAGGAAAACAGATGGGGAATGAGGTGGGGGGGGAGGACACAGCCATGAATTGCAAAGCTTCGCTCTTGTCTAGAATGGTGTAGACCCAAACTGGATGGAACAACAGGTTTCTTTAAGTGCACTGTTCAAACGTCCGTGAACAGATACCGAGGTAGGACACAAAGAACTTAAGGCCAATGAACAGCTGCTCCAGTAAGTGTCCAGCCTGCAAGGAGTCCTGGAGACGGGTATTGTGTCAGCAGCAGAAAGTAGGTAAACAAGGCATCCTGGGGTAAGAAGCAAGAAACGCTTCAAAAGCAACAATAAAAGCAAAGCCAGCAATCCCACTGGGAACCGAGAGGACACAATACAACAAATACACTAGACAGAAATAGTCAGGGAGCGGCCTCGAGACAATGCCTGCTATGTGCAAGAGTTGCCATCTAACGCGTGTGTTATAAGTATGCACAAACCCATGGAGCCCCAGAAGTCCATCCCTCCCAACCTGGGCCCAGATTTACTAAACTTTAACGCGATGAGCAAGGGGACTTGCTGCGCTGTGCTGTGTGAAAGTGAGAGAGCAGAAATTCATTATATTTACTAAGATATGGCTCGGTCTTCGCTAGGGTGCACTTGTGGCAGCCTAGCACCAACTCAGGCACCCTTGAGTCATGACATGAGGGTGCCTGTTTTGTGGTCAGAATAGATTTTGTGCAGAAAGGGATAAGTTCCTGTGCAAAAACTATTCTTAGAGGCTTATTTCTCTTTATATGTGTGCTGCTGACTCCAGCACACATGCAAAGAGGCAGTAACAAGGAGAACTAAAGATATTTCTTCTCCTCATGCCAACCTCAGGTAGACGCACTATTTTGGTACAAACCCAGATTTACAGACTTTAGTAAGTCTGGGTTTGCGTGAAAAGGCATGACTGGATGCACATGAATGCCCATGCCCCACCCACGTAACGGCTCCCCAGTGCAAAGGTTTTGTAAATCCCAAAATACATTTTGCATCGCGGCTGCCCCAAATAAGCAGTGGCGGCTGGTGACATTTGAAAGTGGTGAGGCGTAACATTGTTGTCTTACTGCACTGCGGCGAGCGAGCGTAGCGAGCCAGCACGAGCAACCTACGGGGGGTTTGGGGAAGTTCTCCCCCCAAGAAAATTTTGAAAAAAGAGTGGACAAACGGTGCATTTTTAAGCAAATTTGAGGAAGCAGGAAGGTTAATAAAGCAATTAGTGCTGGGCCTAATAAACAGATCGGTCACTGCACCTCCCCTCCCCTCACTTCACACAGCTTTGCTCTTGTACCTTCACCCAGCTCCACATAGACCCATGCTCACTACAGGTGTACACACCTCTCTACTGGGGATTGCCAAGTAGACAGACAAATACACAACTAACAAGCAGACACATCTCAGTCTTGAAACTGTAAAGCAGAGACACCCAAACGGATCTTATAATAGGAATTATAATGCAGACAAATAGTCAGACACTCAGCCTCCTCCCCCTTCCATCTCAAATGTTCAAGCTTGTACCTCTGAAACACCACGCTGCATTCTAAAAGCCGCTAAGTAGTTAGGGGTATGAGGCATTAAAATGTTTAAATAAATACAACCATTACTTTTCCATTAACATATTGCACGTTTTATAAAATGGTGCACTGTTAAACAGTCAATACAGGTACAACCCCTTAAGTCTGCCTATTTCCTGCCCATTCTCTGCTACAGGGTTATACCAAATCACTCCACAAACACTGGCAAATATGAAACATTATGCGATGCGATTGTATCAGGATCACACCTTGCATCAATGGGGACTGAGATGGTGTCGATGTACAAAGAGGAGAAAAGGGAAAGCAAAGCACTGTGTCCCTTTCTCCCGTATGCTACGCGAGCCTCCGTGCTTCTGCTGTGACACAAGCACTGCAATTTTGGAGCAGCTGCAATGCCCACAGATGACTGCTTCTATCTTTTCTCTGTGTACTCCCCTTCCCTTCGAGCAGAGGCATGGGCTCAGGGGTTTAGATCCTTTTACCTCATGCACTTTTGGAAGACAGATTATGCTGTCGTGTTTTTGGGACATCGCTCAAGGAGCCTTATTAGCATGGTTCGTGCGCACAGGTCTCTGTGGTGGGGAGAGACGTCCACGTGACACAAAGCACCACACTCCTACCAGGAGGAGAGGTCTCAGCACCGCTGCCCCATGAACACATTCCGGGCTGGATGGAGACGCCAGGTGCTCCTGCCAGAGGAAGGCGAGAGTGCTAACCGGTGCTGCATGTCTCACACATTAATAACTGAAAGCAGCAAGGCGTGTCATGTAACTCTAGTCTGCACCGGAATTCATGCTTTACATGCACGCAGACCTTTCACCTAGTGGCACAGATGCAAGCATGCTATGGTGGTGTTTTCACATATGTATTTTCGTAAATATCCCATAAAACCACAGATTATAAAAACTAATGTGAGGCCTACTTACAAGTGAGGGGCATTTCAACATGACACTGAAATCGTTTACACTCAGGGGAAAGTCTGACACAACGGGCAGGTTTACAACAAAAGACTAACACTGGGTTCTTAAACTGTCCTGGTACAGTGCTGTTAATGCCGTTGAAATAGCACAACTGATGATACCAATTCGCTCAATGACGGAAGAACAGCGTGTGTGAGTACGGGGAACAAAACTAGGAGCAGAAACAGCAACGACGCCTTCTACTTACCAGAGCAGTCATGGTTAAAGGGACTTTTGTCTTCACCTGGTCCAACAGTCACTCTCCAGGGCGCCTACAAGAAGAAATAAAGTGCTATGAGGCTATGCTACCAGGTTCAGCAACCTGCTGCCGGTAAAGCAACCCACTAAAAGTCCTGCTAAGCAACCCTGCACCTCACCACATCAAGAGCCCGGCCACCAGAAGCAGTGACCACTGTGCGAGATGCTCTCAGAGCCAGCACCCCAGAGAGAGGCATGAAAGCCCTGATACAGAGACTAACAGTCCGTTGTGTGGCCCTTGACCAAAGCTATCAGTCAACAAGCGACAAGATACCGGGTAAAGCACCCCAACGATTCGCCTGCTCCTATGTCATCAGCAAAAGGCCTTAAGGCCATCGTGACCACTGCTACTGGGATTAGCCACAGAGGAGCAAACCCTGCTATCAAACCATCAGCAAGGGATAGCTGTGAAAAGAGAACCAACAGCTCAGAGCCGGGATTAGAAGCACAGGAGTCCGGATTCAATTACCAGCAAACTATAGGGAATCCTGTTACCGTGACCAGCAGCTCCCAGGACGCGGGGAAGCTCTGCTACCGGAACCGACTGCCTATATAAACAAACACCAGGTTACAGTGACAAACTGTGCTCTACTTACACTAAACGTGTTAAATCAATCTCACATATGTTGCTGGTAGCTGTCTTTAGAACCGACAGGTTACATGCACAGCACCCCCATGCAGCCTGCGCACGAACCCACGCAGCTACTGTTTCACGATCCCAACCCGTGAAGTGCAGTAAAAGACACCGAAGCGCGCACACACACGTCTCTCCTGTTAAGATTGTGCCCTGGGTGACCCCCGCAAGATGCACACCGCCCTCAGCAGCTAGTGCACGAATCCACCGAGCTATTTTTCAAAGCTGTACCTTGTCCTGTACACACAGAGACTATTGTATCAGGCACACCGATCCCCGGCTCTCTTCCACAGGTTCAAACTCCTGCCCTGCAGGATTCGGACACAGTTCTCCACAGCTGGCACATGAGCCCACTCTGCTGTCTGTCATACAAGCACAGCACACAGACCTATAACTGCAGGTTACACATGGGTCTCTCCAGCAGGCGCACTAACCAGCCCTGCTACTCACCAGGCTCGCCTACCCCCAACTCAAGACACGGATCTTTACACTCTGCAGTCTGCAGACCTATCTTAAACCGGGTCGAACACGTACCCTGCACCGCACGTGCGCGCACGCACGCACACACACACTTCTGCAGCTGGCGCAAGAACCCCCTGAGCTGCTTGTCGTCCACATACCTTGCCCAGCAGTTTGCCCCTCCGGTAGAGTTTTCCGCTGCCCGGGTCCCGTCCCGGACATAGTCCATGGGTGGCACGGGTGGGCTCCTCACTGCAGGCCCACAGGGGCCCCCAGGCAGGCCCTTGCACCATGCCCAGGCAGACCCCGTGTACAGACTCAGCATGGCAGGCCCTGTCAGCACCTCGCACTGCTGGTTAGCAGGAGAGCTGTACTATCGTGCAGGGCAGCCAGACGTACATTCAGGCATTGCTCAACTCCAAAAACTAGTGAAGAGCAAACAGACTGCTTTCAGCAAACACTCTCTGCAGCACAGGCCGCCAGCAGTCGCGGCCGGCATGACTCGGGTGTACGTGCGGGGGTGGGGGGGAGAGGGGGGAGGAAGTGCGTTTAATTTAATGAATAATAAGATAAAAAATAAAAAACTTACCAGGCATCTCCTCCGGTCCCGCGTTGCATCACGTCTCCTCTCCCCATACAAGACGGGGAACTAACTTCTCCCCGCTCTTTTGCTTGACAGGCAAATGAGAAGACTGGATGCGACTGGGGGCGGCTACTCGGCTGTATCCTGGCATTTGGCAGGGCATGGGCAACTGTACGTCACCGCCCGAGCAGGATCCTATCTACAGACGCCTGCACTACACTAGGCATGCGCAGCATACCTAATGTAATGTGAATGGAGTGGGGAGCTGAAAGATGGACTGCGCATCTGCGAGAAGAGCGATCTTTATTTGAAATAAAGATCGCTCTTCTCGCAGATGCACAGTCCATCTTCTGGACTCCTGCTCTCTCCTGCGTGCGCTGTGCGTTCGTTGACATGCGCACTTTCACTTGTGAAGCAGCTGCCAGCACAGGCCGGAAATGTAAACAGACGAATTGTCAAAGCTGTCAATTCGTCTGCTTACATTCTTGCTGGCCGAACTGCAGTGAGCAGTTTCTTTTTGTGTTGATTGCCTAGTGGGGCGCTGCCCCGGCGCCCCTATGGACCAGCCGCCCCTGCAAATAAGTGACATACCCATGATGCAAAAGTTTAATAACTCTGGTCCCTGATGTGCAACTGGAGGATGTTTCACTATCCTGCACCCCAGCCACCATTGGCCACTAAGCTAGTGCCAGAAAGGGATTTGCAGGAAGGGACACCTTCCTGTACATAAACAATCATTCATGGAGTTTTCTTGTTTCTATGTGTGCTGCACAATGCAGCACACATAGAAACAGCAAAAACAAGGACAAATTGAACATTTCTCCTCATTTGACCATGTTAAGACCAGGTTTACCCTGGTCCTAATTTTGCTGCTGCCCCATATTTACGCCACCCTTGTAAATAGGGGGCAGCGTCAAAATCAATGGGTGTTGCAGCGGAACGCCCACTGCAACACCCACTTCTCACCCCTTTCACACTAAGTATAGCGTGAAAGAGTGTCTTATTTACAAGGAGGCATTAAGCCACATCATGTGGCTTAACGCTACCTTGTAAATAAGGTGAAGCCCCTATTGCCACAGGAACGTCGATAAAAGTGACGTTCCTGTGGCGATAGGGGCCTGTAAATATGCCCCTCAATGCCTTCACCCTAAACTGTCACTTCACGATGGAGGGCATTCACCTCCTGAAGGACATGTTGAGACAAAGGGACTGGATGGTGCATCTGTATCTAGAAAACACTTGTCTAATCATACCTATTTTTGCACACAACGGCATATTTCTGCAAATTTAATAGAAGTGTCTGCTGTCTGAGTTCACAGTGCTCCCCACTGGCCATCTTTCAGAGCCAGGGTGTTTTACAAAGGTGATGTGATGAGACCAGTGGTCAAAGCTCTCAGGGAACTGGAGATTTGCACCATTATATACTTGAACAACATGATCCTTATGTCTAACGACCCAGAAATTCTCAGATTGCAATTGTCAGGAATGAAAAATATCTTGTAGAGTCTGAGCGTCATCATCAATGGCCCAAAGTAATTTCTCTTGACCACACAATAGCAGGAATTTTAGGGTTTCAGATAGATTTCTTATTCACCATTTTGTTTCCCCAGTGACAAAAATTAGATGTATAAATAATTCAGTGCAGTTCTCGCCAAGAACTTTCTGGGGCATATTTATCAAGTGTTTGTGTCACGTTTGCACCACACAACGTTATACATGCGCAACGCAAACCCAAAATGTGATTTATCAAGCCACGCATAGCCTTGAGTGGCTTGATAAATCAGGAGTAACGCAAAGCAGGGAGGCGTTCCATGGGTATTGCTTGGGTGTTCCCACGCCAACACCCGTGGATTGTGATGCATTCCCAGACTTATCATTACTGGTAGAGCTGGGAATGCGCCACAATTATAAGCTTTCCAAGGGGAGACTTAACGAGGAGAAATATCTTTATTTTTCCTTGTTACTTCCTCTTTCTATGTGCGCTGCATTCTGTAGCATACATAGAAAGAGGAATATGCCTCACGGGATTTTTTTGTGCAGGAAGGTAATGTAGGCACCCTTGCACCATGGTCCAAGGGTGCCTGCGTTTGCGCTAGGCAGCACATTGTGCACCAGTGCTGGGGAAAGGACAGGAATGCGCCATATTGGAATAAATACGGTGCATTCCTGTCCTTTCCCTGTAACGCAGCACAGAGCAGCAAGGTGACTTGCTGCACTGCGTTACTTTTTAATTAAATATGTCCCACTATCTCTGCAACACTTAGTGAGGATTGTGGGACTTCTCTCATCATCCACTCAGGTAATATTTCCCAGCCTCTTACCCTACCCTAGGACTTTTGAGACAGAAAAACCTCAACTTTAGGATGGGTCTGCCTTACTCAAAGCTCATTCCTGTATTAGACGATGGCACGTAGGAAGTGAAATGGCAGGTAACACACCTGGAAGCAACAGGGGCACCTAGTTGTAAAATAAACTATGCCTACAATTAAGTTGCCTGGAGTTGCCAGCAGGATCCTTCGTGATCAAGGCCCTCGCCCCCAAAGACAAGAAAAGCTGTTGTGTTCTGAAGATGGACAACAGATCAGCGGTAAGATACACCAACAGGTTTTAATGTACCACATCTCAGATGCTGGCATTATTGTCCGAAAACAATAGGCCTGATTCACAAACTGCTTTCTGCAGTACTTTTGCAGTACTACACTAGTGCTACAAACGTGCTTCCAAATGCTATTCACAAGTTTCACTTCTAAAGTACTACTGTAAAACATTAATACGTTGAGCAGTACACATGGCCAGTCACAGGTACTGCAACACCCCGACAAAATAAAGGAGGTTCGGACTTTAAATAAAACCCCTTAGGAACTAATACTAAATGAAATGAAATTATTTAAAATAGTTAAAAATAAAAATACATTTAAGTAAAAAATCTAAAAAAGTAAGGGGCATATTAGCAAGAACATGCGATAAATATCGCAAACCTTGCTTAGCGCGCCTTTTTTTATCGCCGGTTATCGCTGGATATTACCGCGGAAATAACATGCTATTAGCAAGGTTTATCTCCATTGCGATAAAATATCCAGCGATAGCGGCGAAACCCAGCTTTAACGCGAGAAATCCAGCGATAAAATCCTATCGCTAATTCTGGGGACTTAACCTTACAATCCAACTCCCATTGACTTTCATTGCTAAGTCATGTTTTTATCAGTTCTAAAAAACAAGCGATAATCGAGGTTAGCGCGCGTTTTTTATCGCTCAGCGGGTATTGCTAATAGGCGATAGGTATGTAAGCGACTGTTTACCGTCGCTTTTAGTTGGGAACGCCTACCTTGCATGTCATTAGCGATAAATATCGCTGACATGCAAGGCGATGTAATTCCCGGCCTCTAACGCCTGAAAGCTGTCGCTAACGCCTGTTAGCGACAGCTTGCTAATAGGGCGTTAAAAATATCGCCGCTTTAGCGGCAAAAAGTGCCGCTAAAGCGGCGATAAAGCCCTTGATAATATGCCCCTAAATTTTTATTATTTACTTCTAAAATATTTTATCAAACTTTTTTATTTAAATATTAATGTAAGTTTTTTATTAAAGCATAATTACTTTTAATTAGTTATGTGCTTCTCTTTTAACAGGTATTTAAGCATAATAAAAAAATATATATTTTTTGTTTTGGTGAGAATTCATTATTTAATTTAACCTTCAGAAAAATAATTGAATTATATATATATATTTAAATTAATTAAATAATAAATTCAAAATAAAGTTGAGAGCTGTAGCATTTTTATCCTTTGTTCGATATTTAAAATAAATATAAAACATTAATTTGCATAAATATTTAACATAAAATAAGTCTAATACATTTTTAGAGTTAAATAAGCTGTTTTAATTTTCCCTATACTTTCCTCTATGAAGATCTGTGCCCCAACTGCGGAGTCTCCCTGAGATTAAGTATACAGCGAAATTTTTTTACTATATAACTCGAAAACAATTATTACAAATAGTTTAATTTTTAATATTATTTTAAATTTGCCAGAACTGAGGTATTGATAAATCAAAAATGCCCAAGTATGAGTGCTTCAGAAACAACTATTTTACTGATAGCTGAAGGAGACATTTGAAAGAAGCATTGATAAAGTCAATAGGACTGGCTTTGGTTTTGAGTTCAGAATATAACTTTTGTAAAACCTACTGCCGTGAAAATAAAAGATAGAAACGCAATGTTTTCTACATACAATGCATGTATGAGCTGTAGAATGTAATGCAAAGTGATTTGGAGTACTTTTGAAATGCAAAATAGTCCCCCATGCATTTGCACGCAAGCACTCTGTTGCACTTGGAAGGGTACACCAAACATCCAATTGCATGAGGTGAGAGAGAGTTAGTCCGACCTATGTATATTTTAAAGAATTGCTAACAGTAGATATTGAAGACAGTTGCACTGTCAATCAAAAAACCAAAAAGGGGAGTGAAGAGGTTCTGCTCACAGGAGCGGCGGAGGTGGATGCGTCCTCCTCAAGTCAATAGATACAAAACATAGAGATCCACCCTCATACAGATATAAAGCTGTGTCCTCCCAGACTACGCGTGTTTCCTACAGTGGTGGAAAAACACACAGGGGCATATTCACAAGGAGCCATCGCCGAATTAACGGCACTTTATCGCAGCCAAAGTCGTGATAAATTTACCTCCCCATTCACAAGCCCGTGTTAACAGCCCACAGCACCAGTTTACCCGCGATAGCAGCCGCAAAAAACATCGCCACAGAGGTCCCGTGCAACTATCGCTAATGAGATGCAGAGTAGGCGTTCCCGTGCCAAAAGCCGAGACAACATCACACCTCAACATTCACAACGACCAGCCACATCTGCGATAAAAACACAAAACAGGCGATAAGGCGCGTTAGCACCAGGAAATCTACACCTGCTCTGACCTGGTGTAAAGTCCGACGGCAGCCAGCACCACAAAAGGGAGCACAGCCCAGGGCCACATCTGAAGGGCAACAGATGCCATGGAGCCACCCATCATGCGGCCCGGACACCCAAGAGGGCCACAACACCCACCTCCACCGCCCCATGACCCCAACCCACACCCGGAACACCCCCCCCCGGACCACCACAGACGCAGCGCAGACAAAGACAGCGGAACCCCAGGAAACGTACCAGCCGCACAGACCCAACATCTGACAATGTCACCGTCCACTACAGGCTGAAAGGGACAACCAACCTACGCATCCTGACCATCATCACCTAACAGGCCTACGGCACCAACACAGCGGACAACCAACATCCCACCCCACACAAAGCTGATGGCGTGGCTGCACCTGTTGGCCCCTGGGACCCCCCAAACAACAACCGCCAGAGTCGGAGGAGTCTCACAGCCAGCCACATCCAAGTCCCCCACACCTATCCTGGACTTCACCATCACCCTGGTACCCCAGTCCCCATCAGTACAACACAATGCGCAGGATCCGCTGGAGACCAACCAAGGACCATACTCCATAGCAGGCTGCACGCACGTGTTGGGGGCAATACACAGCACACATGTACTACCTGTGCCCCCTGGTGACACAGCACACAATCACCGCAACAGGAAGCACACGTCTCACATCAATGTGCAGGCAACAACAGAACACCTTGGAACGCCCAACAATGTCGCCCTCAAATACACAGCCAGTGTGCATGACACCTACATCCTCCGACAGTCCATCATCAACCAGCGTTCCCAGGATGCCAACAAGGGAAATGCACAGACCCTTGGCAATGTCCAAATGAACACCCCACACACCTCAACTCCACAACCATGCAACTCACAACTCTGGCAATGCACACGTCACAAATTCACATACAACAGGCACAACAACATGCCCACCCACCAGACACGACAGAACAACTTACAATGTCCACATGGGCAAGCCCTGATCATGAGCCAGCAACGGCATGGCACCTCAGCCACATAATAGCCCAATGTGGGGAGAGGTGGCAACCAGTCATGTGTGAAGGATGCAGTAGAATCATGATTGGGAAAGTACACAATGCCAAGAGTGCCGGAGACGTGCTGGACACCTCGCAGTATGCAGAACACACCCATATCCATGGCGACATACACCTCTTGCGTATGGAGTGTAGTGGACAGTGGACTCCACCATGTCACCCCAGCCAGTGGGGGACCCCGCGGAAATGTTGCCTGTTACGCCCCCCCCCCCAAGCGTCAGCGGAGTGAGATGGCCCGGCGTACGCCACGCCAGCGTAGGGGTGTGAATAAAAAGCACGTAGGCCTGGGCGTGGTCCTCTTCCGGAAAGACCCACGTCTCCGCCAGGGCGGCGCCTCCCACCCCGCCACGAGGCCGACGCCATCCTCGTGAGCGGCGTTGCCTGCGATGCTGTGCGCCTGCCGGACCCCGGCACGCTGGACCACGAACCCGTCAGGCCAGCCCCAGCGCAGCCAGGCCACACTGATCACCTTCCGACACCGGCGTGTGTCAAGGAGGGCCCACTACGTGCAGGCGCAAGCCCCAAGCCCGAGGCCCGCGACCTTGGCAGCCACCTCAGACCATCACGGCTTCCACGACACAGGCTCGCTTTATTCCTTTTTCGTTGCCGTACTCTACTGCCGCCCCCGGCCTACTCTTCTGACCAGTAGGTCCCATATGTGAAACTGTGTCCTGAGTCATGCATGGCAGGGACCCCAAATCCGGGCCAGCGGCCACAGCACCAGACCCCCCCGATCAGTGAGGCATAGTTCCATATGGGCATCTTGCGACACGTGGTGCCACTAACCCTGTTCAACGCCAGCCTGCTACACGTGGTGCCACTAACCCTGTTCAACGCCAGCCTGCTACACGTGGTGCCACTAACCCTGTTCAAAGCCAGCCTGCTACACGTGGTGCCACCGAACCTGAACTACGCAGGCCGGTGGGGCCATCCAACCTATGCCGGCGACACTCGGTGAATGGGCCACTGCTGACCGCTGCCTCCGGCCTACACTGCGGTCCAGTAGGTCACAGAGCCTTGATTTGGCATTCTTGGAGTTCACATCTGTGTACGGGCATCATCGCAGACTGCATCCCCTCACAGCACCTGTGCCACTAAGTTTGTTCCCCGACATTCATGGACACTCACTGGTCGGACATTGGTGGCGTTTGAGTCCATGGACTAGGGGCTAGTTTTCATCCTCATGTAGCTGATCCCGAATTGTTGGTGAGGACGAGGGTTGCGCTTTCCACTCCTCCATTTGCTGCTTCCAGATGACATCAGACCTTCCGCATCATGCCCTGGAGGACACCTTCCACTGTCCCCCGCAACGCTCCGCAACATACACCTCGGACATTGATGGGGACCCGCTCAGGTCGCATGGCCCATCTGACTGCACCGCAAGTCACCGTCCCGTGGCTGGGTGCCAGTGCCGGCCGCAGTGCATCCGGGGCCACTAACTCCGTGCTGCTCAGGCTTGGGACCCCTTCTTCTGAGACATTGAATGCCCTCTGTAGCGATGGTCTTGGGGTCATCAACGCCATGTGTCTGTGGCCCTGCGCTGTCCGCCTCCTCCGGCCCCAACTGCGGGCCACCAGGGCCCACACATGGCATCGAGTCTTGACCGGCCCGGACGTCGCATCACCGCAGGAGGCACACGCCACCACCGCAAGGACCACCTCCAACCGCCATCTGCCAGAGTCGAAAGGGTGGTCCTGACAGACCTACGGAGTTGCTCAGACCTGTCGTGGATGCCATCATCGGCCTGCTACCCTGCTCAGCACTCCAGGTGCCAGTGACTCAGTGCACCGCAAGCCATTGTCCGTTACTGATTGAGTTTTGTGCTGTTGTGAGGTTGCGCAGCACTGTCTCCCCATGCAGTGGGGAAGAGCTGGGACTATGATGAGGAAGTTGATGCAGGTGTAACACACCCCACTGCATGTGCATCAGGACTAACCGGAAGGGACACAATCCTAGCAATTTCTTCACATGAGCGCGCTCTTCTCTAGTGCCCCTACCTCAGTGCACTACAACTCACGGAACCTCCTGACTGAATATTGGGTGACCTCTGTCCTTACTCTGGATCCCTCCATGTTGCTCTGCAGTTGACTGTTATGCTGGTGTTTTCTGTTTCCATTACACTAGTGTCCACTGTTCAGGTTGTTGCCAGCACCAAGCACTCCGTGCGGGCTGGCCTATACTCACCCCACACACATCCAGCACAGGCGTCACTGTACATGTGGCCCTGCCAATAAAGGGGCCGGGCGCACGTGCCCGTAGCCAGTTCAACATGATATGTGCATGTGTCTCTGTGGGGGGTGTGGGTCTCCTTTGTGGGTTGTTGGTGGTCCCTGAAGGGTATTGGACACCCACGTATGTATTGGACACCCACGTATGTGTTCTAGTTCGCATTCCATGGGTTTGGCAACACCCGCACCTGTTGTGCCACCTCCTTTTGGCGTTCTGCCACCTGGCATTGGGGTGCCATGTGTGGGTGGGTGAAGTGTTGTGAGGCAGCCGTGATTGCGGGTGCTACATGCTGTGTGGTCTGTTGCAGGGGCTGGGTTCTCCTCTGAGTGGCTTGTCTGCCCTGGTCCTGGTGGTGGGTTGTGTGGGATGTCCATGGGCTGTTGTAGGGCGTTGGTGTCGGTGGTGTGGTGTTCGTCTCGGGCATCACTGATGGGTTGTCTGTTCTGACCTGCTGGAGGTGTTGTTTGTCCCTCTGCATTGTGAAGGGGAGGTGCATGTTGGCGCCTTGTTCTTGTCGACATGCAGACTGTGTGACAATGTACGTTGTGACTGGGCGGTGGTGGCTATTTGAGTTGGGACAGTGTACATTTGGCCTACATGGCTGATGTGGGGTTGTAGGGGTAGATGCGCATCTCACAGTTCCCTGCTCTGTCCACTGTGATTGTTCTGTTTCTGCGCCTGGGTGGACCCAGTTGTGTCCCCTGTTCTGCAGTGTGGGTGTTGCACTTTGTGCCACATTGTCATGGTATGTGCTGTGATTGCTATGTGTGTGTGCTGCAGTGTGCCACGGGGATGGGGGACATGTCCCTGGGTAATTGTGGGTGTGCAGTGTGTTACACCTCATTGTGCATGTGTGGCATTGTGCCCATCACCCCCCGTCCCCCCAGTCCCTGTTGGATCCTCACCCTGTTGTCGTTGTGTCGGGTCCTGTCGAGCTGTGTCCGTACTCCCTACTCCTTGCACCCTCTCCACACTGATGACTGTGGCCTGGGTTTCCTCCAGCTCCTCCTGTGGCGCTGGACTGCCACCTCCTGTCGCCGTTGCTGCCTTCCTGTTGGCAGAGGGTTTGTACCTGGTTTAGGTTGTCACGTGCTGCCGGCGCCTCTTGGCCTCCTGGATTGGCCTCCTGGGCACTCCGACTGCGTTCCAGGTGGTCTGCTTGTGGGTCAGTTGCTGGTAGTGTTCTGTCGCCTCCGTGGCCTTTGTCTTGTTTTCCTGCGGTCTGCACCCCGTCTTCCTCTCCCTTTTCTCCTTGGCCTTCCCCGAGCCAGTTGTTCCTTGCTGGTGGTCTGTGGCGGTTGTGGGGTTCGCGTTGCCCTCTGCGCTGGGTCAGGATGCATCCATGTTGCTACGTGCTTTGGCTTGTTTCTGGTGTGTTGTGTCTGTGGTTTTTATGGTGCAATTTCCCGCCAGACGCGTGGGATTTGCAGGCCTGAGGCTGGTTTTCGCTACTTTTGTACCGCGATTGGCCTCATCGCATGATTTCTCGCGTTCGCGTTTCGCATTATTTCGGCGTGGCGTTGATTTTCACGCTGACATTTGACGCGTTATCTGGTGACTATTGCATGGTACCGCCTTGTTGTGAATTCCACGTTGACACAGGGTTATTTTCCCGCGATGGGCTGCGATATTGAAAGTTGCGTTACGCTACTCATGCGGTAGTTATCACACGTTCTTGTGAATATACCCCACAGTTTTGTTAAAATACCCCTCACACACCAAAAGGGCCCTTGGTGTCATGCTTCACATAGGGGTCTTCCCGCCCCGCTGCGGGGCGGGAAGACCCCTATGATGAAGCATGACACCAAGGGCCCTTTTGGTGTGTGAGGGGTATTTTAACAAAACTGTGAGTTGCACTGTCAAACCAGACCCACAAAGTGATTCAAGATTGCTATTGGCATCTCACGGATCAATCCTAAGGAGAAAGCCCAAGAGGTCGGCCATCATTTTGTTGTCCCATTCCTATGCATGTGGCAATACAGCGGGAGGTGGTGTCCTGCAGGTAATACCTAGAGCCTCTTCATAGGATTTACCCTTTGTTGTCTGAGACACATTGTGCCACTATTGCCAGCACCATTAAAAGTGGACTGCTGTGATGTGGTCAAGGTTGCCAAAACTACTTGTAATCTTCCAAAACAGCAGTTGTCACAGAAAGCTGCCTAGGGTTTATCACAGGAACCTGCATGCTTGAAAATACTTCTCCTGTTCTCCGATGACTTTATTGGCTTCAAAAGACTGAAAATAGCTCATAAACAAACGTCCAGTTACTAAAAGCTCAAAATGCTTAACCTCCCTATAACTTGTGTACGTAAGTAAGGCAGGCAGTGTTGTGGCTGGCCCAAATATTAGTACCAACGCAGGTGGCAGACTTTTTGCAGTTTATGCTTGCCATTTGGATATCCAAAGCATCTCTGACTAAATATAGCACAAATTGCATAGACATTACTTTAAGATTCCGTCTAGTGGAGCATGTTTCAGAGTACAAGCACAAAACAACGTTGTTTTGTTACTCTTTCTGCTTGTTCCTATGTCTGTCTGTCTCTCTCTCTCCTTCCTCCTTCTGACGTGTAATGCCTTGCTCTGCCTTTCTCCACTGTTAATGCTCTTGGGTAAGAGGCACAGGTGTTTCAATTATGGACGGTGCAGCCCTTCTTGAAAAGTAATTGGTTTCTCTTGGGTGGTTTGGATGGCCAGCACCAGGAGCACGGCCTTTGTCAGGTTGCTCTGACAAGCTCACCTTGTGCTCAAATTACCAAGTGACAAAACCATTTAGGCAGGAATCCATCTTGTGACGCAACTATGGTCTCAATCATACATGGCCATTCGCGTTCTCATGGTTGTGTGTGCAAACCTAGCTGTAGTGTGCGAACAGATCACGTGCAAGGATTTACAGGGATCCAGACACAAAGATGTTTTGCCATCCCCATGTTTCCTTTCCCCTTGCAAGAGAGCTATGTGTTGCATTTTGGTGCCCTCTTGTGGCTGTGTGTGGTGGTGCAGTAAGGCAGCGGCCTACAATGACTGTCTGTACAAAGGCCTTCTTGTACCTCATGGAGGTGCAGAATCGCAGACAGCACCCCATGCTTGTTCATCCTGGGTTTGCTTTAATGTATTTATCCTGTCAATCTGTGATGGTAACAAACACATTCAAACAAACTGAACTGTCTTAGCTCGCAACATCCTCACCCACCAATGGACGAAAATGACATTTTGCTCAATTTAATAGACAGATTTTAATAATGTTACTGTGGTGAGTATTACTCCCCAGGAAATTACCAAAGAGCAATCACGGAACACTGGCAAGGAAAGAACAAAAAAAAGGTCATGCTGCCATAGCTTTGCAATACTTCTCAAGGTCATGCTGCCACAGCTTAGCGATACTTCTGAAGGTCATGCTGCTGCCGCCATAGCTTAGCAATACTTTTCAAGATCATGCTGCCATAGCGTGCAATACTTCTCAAGGTCATGCTGCCACAGCTTTGCAATACTTTTCAAGGTCATGCTGCCATAGCTTAGCAATACTTCTCAAGGTCATGCTGACAGAGCTTAGCAATTCTTCTCAAGGTCATGCTGCCATAGCTTTGCAATACTTCTCAAGGTCATGCTGCCATAGCTTTGCAATTCTTCTCAAGGTCATGCTGCCATAGCTTTGCAATACTTCAAGGTCATGCTGCCACAGCTTTGCAATACTTCTCAAGGTCATGCTGCCACAGCTTAGCAATACTTCTCAAGGTCATGCTGCCACAGCTTTGCAATTCTTCTCAAGGTCATGCTGCCATAGCTTTGCAATACTTCTCAAGGTCATGCTGCCACAGCTTTGCAATACTTCTCAAGGTCATGCTGCCATAGCTTAGCAATACTTCTCAAGGTCACGCTGCCACAGCTTAGCAATACTTCTCAAGGTCACGCTGCCACAGCTTAGCAATTCTTCTCAAGGTCATGCTGCCATGCTGTCAGCTGAGAACCTCCTCTTCAACAATAATTTTCTGAATTCTACCCCGCATTGATTTCTACAGTGACCTGGTGGCACATAGTTAATGGTGTTTTGCATTCATCTGCTTACAATGAGTTCATGGTAGTTTGTTGTAAGAGTCTGCCATGTGCTCCCATGTTTTGTTTCTCTAATATACGGCACACTAACACCTTCCGAGTTGAGTTGACCTTTGTAACAATGTGAAACAAATACAGAATCATCTTTGTGATGATCCTAAAAATCTCAACTGGATCTGACCCTCCTGGAACTATGTCTGAAATCCCTTGATGAATGTATCAACTACATTGGACCCCCCTGTATTACACCAACCCAGCGATACTCCCTAGCAATGATCCTCCATTCTTTGTGCCTCAGGTGCACCCCTCCCCCTTCAAGCTGAATGAGCACTGAAAACTATTATATCCACACCAGCCTTTCCTCCACAACTCCTTGCACCCATGCAACTAGCCAATTAAAGCAGGAGGCGCCACTTTAACTGGCTTCTCAAAGTAAATGAACAGCCAATCTTCTACAACCAGTCTAAAGCCTGCAGTCTTTATATTATACCCTTTACCATACTTCACAGTGTTGGGTGTTCTAGAAGGACACGTAAGTTAATGGAGCACTGGACTTCTTAATTCTTCTTCTAATGCCGTAAACACTCCTTCTGAAGAAAATCACCCTATAGTGATATCAACTGTGCCATATATAAGTCAACAACAACAAACATAACTTATGTAGCACACAGAACTTGGCTGGGTCTCTTGGTGTTGGCTATATTTGGATGTAAATACTGAGGGGGCTACTATCTGAGGCATTTAAAGTGGAGGCACACCGCCTTAAAAGGATACGGCCGAGCCTTGAGGGACTCCGCATCTCAGTGTTCAGAGGTGTCAGAAGAAACAACCAGCGATTGTTATCAATTACTTGGGCAAGCGAATGTTGAACCGGTAACCCTGGCTGCATTTACATGATCAAAAGGAAACATGGTTGGTGTCGTAGGCCACCAACAGACCTAGTAATATCATGGCACCAACTCTACTAGAATCCTCCACCATCAGGGAAATCTTTGAAAGTTCTTTTCCAGGGGATCCTCATCAAAGTCGCAGGCACTGAATAGTCCTGTCTCTGCAGGTGGGCAGGAATATTCCGTTTTTACAACTTTGATGAGGATTCTCGTGGAAGACAACTAGGATTACAGGTAAGCACCTTTTCCTTCTCTTACTTGCAATCCTCATCAATAGTCTTAAGAGAACTAGGAGTACAGATAAGCAACTTTTCCTTCTTCAGAATTGCCTTTAAGGTTTTTAAGGTATGAGACACCTGAGCTTTTTTAAAATGAGCAGTAAATAGTCCTTACCCCAAAGAGTCATTAAGAAGCATCTTACAAGGATGTAAAATTTTGGATCTAAGCTTTTTAAGTAGTATGATCATTCAAGGGTCTCAGGGAGTCAAGGATTAGATATGACATAAGGAAGTTGAAAAAAGGAGGATCACAGAAAGGTCCAAAAGATCATAGCTGGGGTAGTGTCTGTTTTGAACTTTTATCAAGCAGTGCTGAGCAGACAAGCATGCTTAATGGCTTTTAGGTTAAAGGGAAGGTCCAATGTTTTTGTACCGCTCATTTTAAAATATGGGACCTCATTTACGAGGCTTTGGCACAGGGCAGCACCACAAGCAATCTTGCTGCGCTGCCCTGTGTCAAAAGAAAAGGGCAGGAATGTGCAGTATCTCTGAGATACGGCGCATTCCTGTCCTTTTCCCCAGGCTGGCGCACAATGGGCTGCCATGCGCCAACGCAGGCACCCTTGCGCCATGGTGCAAGGGTTCCTGCGTTGTATGGCTGATTGATTTTGTCATCAAGGGAACCCATTCTGCACAAAATGAATCAATTGAGGCGATTTCCTCTTTCTATGTGTGCTGCAGAATGCAGCTCACATAGAAAGAGGGTAAATGATACATTTCTCCTAGTTGCCCCTATCTAACGCCACCCTCGGCAAAAGTGCACGCAAGGGGCTTCATTAATGAAGCCCCAATAGTTTTTAAAGATCTGATTGATAGCTGTAGCTTTAAAATCACCTGTTGTGGATGTGTTCAGAGGACAAAAGCAGTTATTGATTCTGATCTAATCAAGTTGTCCTAGGTTTTATATATTTAAACATTACTTGAAATATAATCAAAATTAAATGAATTGTTTGCAGATAAGCCCCCCTCATTAATCTTTCGTTTAAAGTAGAAAAGTGACAACTTTCCAAACACTGGACTAACTCTGAAAAGTGATTATTTAACATTTATCCTGAAATGAGAATACTTTGGACCTGATTTAGATCTTGGTGGACCGGTTACTCCATCACAACGGTGACAGATATCCCGTCTGCTGAAATACAAATGCCACAGGATATATTGGGATTTATATTTCGGTTGACGGGATATCCGTCACCGTTGTGACTGAGTAACACGTCACCGAGATCTAAATCAGGCCCTCGATCTTTTAATGGTATCCCATGGACCTTAAGCATCTTCATTGTTACACTGACTTATTCATTTCAGTCCACTGAGATTTGAAACTTGGGCCCATCAAGAGAACTTACTATTCCTCTTTAACTACAAACAGGGTGGATCCAGTGGCGGCTCCTCTGCTAAGGCGGAGGAGCATCGCCCCACTGCTATTTAAGCAGTGCACAAAAGAAAAAGAAAATGATAATAACAGGATGTTATCATTTTATTTTTCTATGCGGAACTCGGAGCAAGGTGGGTGCGGTGCTGGGCTCCATGACGCCAAGCAGAGTGACGAGTGGTTTGCACTCCTCTAAGTGCACATGACAGTTTGGCTGGCCCTCTGGGGCCGGCAAAACCGTCATGCGCACTTAGCATGTTCTCCATTGGGCTGTGTTGCACAGCCCCGTGGAGAAGATGCCCAGCCTCCTCAAGCACTGCCTGAGCGTCCAAACAGGCCACTCAGACCAATCAGGATGCTGCTTCTGCAGCGTAGTGATTGGCTGGGAGAGCCCGGAAGCCTGAGTGCTTCCAGGCATGTAGCAGACCTGAAGAGGACGGAGGAGAGGCGGCAGCGAAGGAAAAGGTATGTTTATTTTTCTATTATTATTTTGTTTTTAATCCATTTCCACCCCCGCCCGCCACACCACCCCCGTTCCGAGGCAGCCGCCACAGGGTGGGTCTCCCTTTGAGATGAGGAGGGTAAATACTAATTGAAACTTACAAACTCTTATTCTAAAGCCAAAAGGAAATGCACATGCATAATGTTTATTAGCAAGGCCTCGATTAAAAGTTTTGCATAGCATAACAGTGTCCCCAGGGTGGGGGTGATAACTGCGCATTCTTGCCCTTTCCTTTTTACAGACCACAGAACAGTAAGGTGGCATGCTGCATTGCGCTGCGTGAAAGTTTGATAAATATGGCCCTGGGTGTGGGAACACCAGGCCTTGATTTACTGGATGTGAATCTGCTGCTGGTAAAACTGTTGTTGAATGGGACGAATCCGAGGCACAACCCGCCCCCTACCAGAAGCCCTGCAACAACACGTGGGTTGCAAACTGTGATCCCCTGTGTTGCACATGGATCTGCCTAGTCCCCCAAGATCGCCTCTTGAACCTTTGCGCCTCACCTCCCACACCCGCACCCATCTGATCAGATTTACTACCTGCTATGGTAGCAAATTAGACAGGATCTGTCATTGGAATTAGGGATAACTGTGCGGAAAATCACCTGGTATTCCCAGGTCTGCATGTATGTTCCCTTTCTGGGGAAGAAAGCTTGTGATGGCCAGATATATTGGCTATAATCGTTATTTTTGGCCCAGTGTCCTTGTGATCTAAATCAGGCTTTTAAGTATTGGGAGCCTTGGCTGGGTGGAGGCCACGCAGGGCTCCCCATGGGCCAGCCAGCACCACACTTTTGCCTACTCCTAGACCATGTCAGGACTTACTCTGGGAATTTCCTGAATTAATATAACTTCTACACCCCTCCAAAGTGCACGAATCAGGTCATGGGGCCATTGTTAGTCACCCTGGACTGGTCTTCCTTCCTGAGTGAAGATACATTGTTGAGTTTCTTTCAGGGCTCGCTAGATATAGCTCGCCCACGGCTGTGCATACAATTGCTCCCGCTGCAATCATCAAGCACACTGGAGTCACATCTATCCACAAGCAGTTGGAAAAACAGTTCTACATTTCCAAAGGGATATCCACCCTGTTCCATTGGAGTAACACTTATGCACAGATTCACTAAGGATTTGGCTTTATCGCAAACTGGTGCCATACAGCTTCAATCAACCCTCCTGCACAAAAGTTTTTAAGAGCTGAAGGTTGACACTTACACAGCGTCAAATTTTACACAGTGAAATGCCAACATCCTGTTAATTTATGCAAAGGGACGTGCCCAGGGCAGACCAGCGCAAACACCCCTTAGTTTAGATGCAAAGTCAGAGAAACTAAAATAGCCTGACCTGACTTTCATCAAGTCCTTATGCCAAGGCATGCGATGTAAAAACAAGCTGGTAAGTGGTGTATAACCTGTTATCCCTAACATAGCACGTTTGATATATGCAAAATCGCATATCTTATGTGGCTTACCTTTGTGCAGGTGTCGACAGACTGGAATTTGTTGTACTAGTTATTGTACTAGCGGTTGCACTAGTGGATGTAATAGCGGTTGTACTAGTGGTTGTACTAGTGGATGTACTAGCGGTTGTACTAGTGGATGTACTAGCAGTTGTACTGATGGATGTACTAGTGGTTGCACTAATGGGTGTACTAGTGGTTGTACTAGTGGTTGTACTAGTGGATGTACTGGTGGCTATACTAGCGGTTGTACTAGCGGTTGCACTAGTGAATGTACTAGCGGTTGTACTAGCGGTTGCACTAGTGGATGCACTAGCGGTTGTACTAGTGGATGTACTAGCAGTTGTACTAATGGATGTACTAGTGGTTGCACTAATGGGTGTACTAGTGGTTGTACTAGTGGTTGTACTAGTGGATGTACTGGTGGCTATACTAGCGGTTGTACTAGTGGATATACTAGTGGATATACTGGCGGTGGTTCTAGCGGTTGTAATAGCAGTTGTACTAGTGATTGTACTAGTGGATGTACTAGTGGTTGCACTAATGGGTGTACTAGTGGTTGTACTAGTGGATGTACTGGTGGCTATACTAGTGGTTGTACTAGTGGATATACTAGTGGATATACTGGCGGTGGTACTAGCGGTTGTAATAGCAGTTGTACTAGTGATTGTACTAGTGGATGTACTAGTGGTTGTACTATTGGTTGTACTACTATTTGTACTAGTGGATGTACTAGCCATTGTACTAGTGGATATACTAGTGGTTGTACTAGTGGATGTACTCGCGGTTGTACTACTGGATGTACTAGCCGTTGTACAAGTGGATATACCAGTGGTTGTACTAGTGGATATACTAGCGGTTCTACTAGTGGATATACTAGCGGTTGTACTAGTGGTTGTACTAGCGGTTGTACTAGTGGTTGTACTAGTGGATGTACTAGTGGATATACTAGCGGTTGTACTAGTGGATATACTAGTGGTTGTACTAGTGGATGTAATATCAGTTGTACTAGCGGTTGTACTAGTGGTTGTACCAGTGGATCTACTAGCGGTTGTTCTAGTGAATGTACTAGCGGTTGTACTAGTGGATATACTAGCGGTTGTACTAGCGGTTGTACTAGTGGACATAATAGGGGTTGTACTAGCAGTTGTACTAGTGGATATACTAGTGGTTGTACTAGTGGATGTAATATCGTTTGTACTAGCGGTTGTACTAGTGGATGTACTAGTGGTTGGACTAGTGGTTGGTCTAGTGGATGCACTAGTGGATGTAGTAGCGGTTGTACTAGTGGATGTACTAGCGGTTGTACTAGTGGATAGCCTAGTGGTTGTACTAGTGGATGTACTGGTGGATGTATTAGTGGATATACTAGTGTTTGTACTAGCGGATGCCAAGCGCCTTGACACCTTCGGGTATAGTGCACTTTACAAATATTATCCTTTCCTATCCTATCCTAGTGGTTGTACTAGTGGATATAGTAGTGGTGGTACTAGTGGATGTACTAATGGATGTACTAGCGGTTGTACTAGTGGATGTACCTCGAATGCAAAACCCACACTGGATACCACTGGCTCGCTTATGCGTTAGACGGAGCACTGGGGAAAACAGTTTTTATGTGTGCGTGCCGCAATGACATCATCAACATGTGACCCTTTGTAAATATGTTGCTGTTCAACTTTGTATGCCTCACATGGTACCGCGCAATTTTTCACATAGCGTGCTACTGTGCATAGAATGGCATGTATGTCAAAAAGTGTTCAGCAATGCACACACATCAGTTATCGTCACTTCGGCAGGGCCTGTGCAGTCCTTGTACTGTCTTGTTTCTGGACACTTGCAGTCATCGGGGCGTGGTAGAAAGGTTTCATTCTGCACTCACTCCCCTTGCAGGAGCTTGGGGCACTCAGTCCTGGGGCAACTGAAGGCCCCCTTCCTGAAATGCCCCCCTCTGACTGGGCATTCGGTGGCCAGCGGGCAGTTGCTCTAACGCAGCAGTTTTTATCTGAGAAGGCAACTTACTTTCGGGGACTATTTGTCCACTCTTCTTTTATTTGTACAATTTTATTGTGATGAACCTCTTAAAAAAACACACAAAAAACAAGTTGTAATCGATGCTTACTGAATTGCACTTGCACTTTTTAATTAGATGATACTTTTCAGGACCGGCTGCTAACCATGTACTGTTTTTTAATCTTCTTTTTAGCATATTGTAATGATTTTAACAAGCTGTGACATAAACTGTTTCATTCATTCGCTCTCATTTGGTGACCAGCAGAAAAAACACATTCATTTGTGCACGGGAAATACTGGAATTCACTCAGAACCTTGGAGTACTCTACAAAGACAATTCCAATAATATATATCTTTTTAAAGGGTAAAATCTGCATTTTTTCTAAATAAACCCTCTTCTCCTTGCAACTGGAAGAACACATTGACTTTATTTGTGTGAGTCTGCCATGAACAACTAGCTGAAAGCATTCTGTTAGCAGCTGGAAGCAAATAGGCCGCCAAACCTAATGTGTTTACACACATCTCCTGCCATAATGCTGGAATTTGAAGGGGATTTATTGTGTAATTGTGCTTCCTATGATTTAATGTGCACTTCTCCTCAGAAACATTCTGCAAGACGCCAATGTTATTTGTTGAAATGCATTAACCTAATCTACAAGGCCGAACTCTGGCGTGCCACGCTGCCAACCTGTTCTGGGAGACAACGAACACCACCTGGGTTCACTTTAGTACTGAAATTAAAGAAATGTTTTCTGCTGGTTACATGAGCTGAGACATCCTGAGAGTTAGATCTCAGAATATTGATGACAATATGGTATGACTTGAATATTGTAGCCTAAGACAGCCTGTACAAACATCCTGGAAACCAACAAACCAAAGGAGGCAAAATGCATCGCATTCTTGGGAACAACAGCATGGAATCTCATGCCCGCACACCCAAGGGCGATGGAATCAGAGACTCAATTTAGAAAATCACTGAAAACCTGGGGGCATATCTACAAGGGCTGGCGATAAAATTATCGCCGCTTTAGCGTCCGTTTTCGGACGAAAAGCAGCGATAATTTTAACACCCTATTAGCAAGGACACGATAACGCGTGAATCCATGCTTCTTCGCCCTTTCCTTATCGCCCAGCTTTGCATCTCTAATGAGATGCAAAGTGGGCGTTCCTTCCCGAAATAACTGGAGAAATGTCGCTAACCGACATTTCTCCAATTATCAAGGGAATCGCTAACAAGCATAGCGATAAGAAAAGTAGCGATAACCTCTGTTATCGCTACATTCCTTACGCCTGCTTTGAAGCTGACTTAGCCATGATATCCTATGGAAGGTGGATATCATGGCTAAGTATGTGTAGCCCTATCAGCAAGCTATCGCCAAAAGTTGTGCGATTATCGCTGGATTTCCAGTGATAATCGCACAGTTGGCGGCTTGCGCTCTGAATTTTATCACTTTGGAGATAAGCGTTGCTGATAGCACGCTATCTCCGCGATAAAATTCAGAGTTGGCCGGCGACAATTATCCTCACGCTAAGAGCGCTGAGCGATAATTATCGCCAGCCCTTGTAGATATGCCCCCTGGATGTTTGGGCTCACGGATGCATTCTGCTGCTCACCGGTATAGTAGCATCTCTCTCATACTTATCCTGCCAATCTGGTTTCTTCTGCGTAGCGCCAGGATGCTCCCTCCGGAGCGATAGCTGCGCTTTACAAACATCCAAATCAAATCAAATCTTGCTCCAGTGAGCGTACATTTGACATTTTCTGTTATTAACACCAATGGGGCAACATTTTAGCAAAACGATATTTGATACACAATTTTTTTGTCAGACAATATTCAGGCCACAATATTCTTCTACCCATCATGGCTGTTGGCAATAACATTTGGCATCAGGCAGTGTCTCTGACATGAAATAGGATAAGCCCATCCTTTAAAGGGACCAGCACTAGATTAAAACTATTAGGTACAATGCTCAGTGCTGCACCACTGCCTGGAAGAACGCTCACTTTCCTTACTGAATAATAAGGGCTTAATTACAGATGCTTTGGTATTAGGCCTGGTATTACCCCCACCCCCCTTCAGCAGTAACTCAAGTGGGGGGTTGAAGTTACTCACTGCTTAATTTGTAAAAACATAAGTGCCAGGGCTCTTGTCGGGAGGCCCCTGCAGCGTGCACCACACATTACACCTGCCATGCTGCCAAGGATAGTAACAACACAACTACTAACCATCACACTCCTACAAGTGTGACAATTCGGACTATTTCAGGCCTCAAAAACCACAAGAATGGCTTGGGCGGCAGGTAATAGTCTTTTTTAATGTATATTGAATTGAATACTTAACTGCTGTTGTGGTCATCCCTAAATTAGCCAGACATCGCCACCTTGTGGCAGACTGTCCCAAGCGCCGGTGTTGACAATTAAGTGCCGGGGCCGAGCATCGGAAACAACCGGCTCAAATTAAGCACTGGAGTTACCTGGTATTACATGGTGCGTCCTTTGGTCAGTAATGAGGAATCACAATGAGGACTGGGAATACCACACATGAGTCCGCTTTCAGCAGCTGAAGTGTCTGAGTGGAAAACCCTAAGCGCTGTGATTCCATGAAAATGGTAATCCTGATGAGACTGGTAACTCCCACCACTGGCCCCATTTTGATTACCAGGGTACTAGAAATGAGTCCCTAACTATGTAAGACATTGTTGTACAGTGCAGCATCACATGCAATATTCCAAGCTGCTGTATTATAGCAGCTGTAGCAACCAGTATATTTTGGTATGTATATAGGCACTTGCAGGAAGCTGTGTCAGCTGATTGACCCCCTGCTGTGCGGCGATGATGGGAGGGCAGTGTCATACAGTGTCTCCATATCAATGCACTATCACTGCTTACGAATGGAGATACATTTACAGCACACAGATGATGTTGACCTTGCCCTACACTCTGAACCCCAATATGAAATACTTATTTGACAGTAACTAAGAAACACTTTGCAATGCATATCACAGACATACATGTAGTTAGTAAATAGACTAAGGCGCTGATTTTGAGTTTGGTAGACAGGTTACTCTGTCGCAAATATGATGGCGTACCCTGTCCACCAAACTGATGGTCCAGGCACCTCATTTAGATACAGGTGGACCATCAGCTTTCTGTAGCTGGAGCCCCTGTTGGCTTCACTGATGAAAAGCCACTTCCGACAGCCAGATGGAGTAGGTGCCATCACCCGCCCCCTTTATTTAGAGTCTGGTGGGTTTTTTTCTGTCCGCCACTGCCGGTGAAAAAACTGGCAGTGAGGGAAAGAAAAAAGAACGGTTCTCACACCCTGGGAGAAAACTCCCAGGATGTGGGCGTCATTCATTTCTTGTTTTTCTGCAACAAACTCCTACTTTGTCTTTGAAAAATGTTTTTTTTTTTTAAAGTATGATGGTTGCTCCTATCGAGCTACAAAGATCGGTGCTGGGCTAACGGTGATTTATTTAGTTTAGATCCAGTAAGGTGTCAAGCTGCAAGCTCCTCCTCAATGAGAAGCAGGGAGTGCACTGTGTATGATTGGACTCATAGATACTGGTGATTGATCAAATTCAGCAAAGGTCGAATAAGGAAAATGCTACTTACCAGTATGCATCTGTTCTTGGCATGTAGAGCTGCAGATCCTCACACTGTGCATTAGATCGCCATCTGGTGTTGGGCTCGGATGCTTGCACTTTGTTGTTGTCTTCGAAGAAGTCTTTGTAGTCATGTGATAGGTGACTCCTCCTTAGGACAATAGTGCGCATGGGCATCGACTCCATCCTCAGATTGTTTTTCGCCATATTGGGGAGTGATGGAGTTAGTAGAAAAGAAAAGAGATGTCCATGTCTGTGTATCTAATTAAGATAGGACTGGAGCACATACAGGTCCCGGGGAGGTGGGTGGGCGTGTGAGGATCTGCAGCTCTACATGCCAAGAACAGATGCATACTGGTAAGTAGCATTTTCCGTTCGAGGCATGTGAGCTGCAGAGCTCACACTGTGCATAGACTGTACAGCAGTATCTCCCCTAGCGGTGGTCACCTGTATGTGTTGCAGTAGTTTGAAAAAGGGTTTTAAGGACAGCTTGGCCCACGGAAGCTTGTTGCTTGACTTGCACATCAACACAATAGTGTTTAGTGAAGGTGTGTGTTGTAGACCATGTGGCTGCCTTACATATGTCTTCTAGGGAATGTTCCCTAAGAATGCCATGGATGCCCCTAGTTTGCGTGTTGAGTGCGCTCTAGGGGAACTGATATTGTGCGTTTGGCTTTTTGGTAGCAGATTTGGATACATTTAACAATCCACCTTGCAACCCCGGCTTTTGAGATGGGATTACCTTTGTGTGGTGGGGAGAAAGCCACAAACAATTGTTTGGTTTTGCGAAAGGATTTGGTTCTGTCAATGTAATACATAAGGGCTCTTTTGACATCTAGGGTGTGGAGAGCGCTTTCTGCCACGGAATCTGGGTTTTGGAAGAACACAGGTAGTTCTACTGATTGGTTAAGGTGGAAAGGCGAAATGACTTTGGGAAGGAATTTTGGGTTTGTTCTGAGAACTACCTTTTTATGATGTATTTGTAAGAAAGGCTCTTGTATAGTTAGAGCTTGTAGTTCACTGACTCTCCTTAGAGAAGTGATTGCAATTAGAAACGCAACTTTCCATGTAAGGAATTGAAGTTCACATTTATGTAAGGGTTCGAAAGGTGGACCCATGAGCCTGGTAAGTACTATATTAAGATTCCACACTGGGGAAGGTCGTAATCTGGGAGGTATGATCCGCTTAAGGCCTTCCATGAAGGCTTTAATGGCGGGAACTTTGAATAGTGATAAGTGTTGCCTGTTTTGCAAGTAAGCAGCAAGGGCTGCGAGGTGCAGACGTATGGATGAGTATGCAAGACTACATCTTTGCAAATGTAGCAAATAGCAAATGATGTTTTGCGTAGAGGCTTGTAATGGTTGGATGTTATTATTAGTGCAGTAAATAGCGAATCTTTTCCATTTAGCTGCATAGCAGGCTCTGGTAGTTGGGCGTCTAGCTTCTTTTATAACGTCCATTCAGTCTGGGGGTAGGTTAAGGTAACCGAATTCTAGGACTTCAGGAGCCAAATTGCAAGGTTCAGCTGAGATGGATCTGGGTGCATTATCTCTCCATGGCTCTGCGTTAGCATTGTTGGGGAGAGGTGTAGTCTTTGGTATGGGACTACTGATAGCTCCAGTAGTGTGGTGAACCACGGTTGGCGTGCCCATGTAGGGGCTACTAGTATCATTTTGAGAGACTGTTGTCGAAGCTTGCGTACTACAAGTGGGATGAGTGGGAGCGGTGGAAAAGCTTACACAAATCTGCCGTGAATCTGTTGTGCCTGTCGACTTAACAGATCTGCAATCTGATTGTGAACCCCTGGTAGGTGTTCTGCTAGAAGGTAAATGTTTTGTGGAATGGCCCACCTCCAAATGTCCTGTGCTAGTTGGGACAGTTGTGGAGAGTGTGTCCCCCTGTTTTTGTATATAGTACATAGCTGTGATGTTGTCTGTTCGGATCAGGACAGCTTTGTTTTGTACGTGGAGTTGAAAGGACTTGAGAGCTAGGAATATGGCTAGTAACTCTAGGTGGTTGATGTGGAACAGCTTCTGCTGAGTGGTCCACTTGCCCTGTGTTGTATGGTGTAACAGGTGTGCTCCCCATCCTGTAAGGGATGCGTCCGTGGTTAGTACTACTTGTGGAACCGGCTCTAGGAACGGCCGCCCCTTGGACAAATTGTTGGTGTTCCACCACTGCAGAGAGCGATGTGTGCGGCTGTCTACCAACACCAGATCTGTAAGATGTCCCTGAGCCTGGTTCCATTGGCGCGCTAGGCACTCTTGTAGAGGACGCATTTGAAGTTTTGCATGAGGGACGAGAAAATGCAGGATGCCATCATGCCGATGAGCTGCATAAACACTCTGGCTGGAAGAGAGTGTTGCATTTGAAACCTGGGGACAAGGGTTTGTATACTGGCTATTCTGGCTGGGCTGGGGTAAGCTAGAGCAGTGGAAGTGTTTATCGTAGCTCCCAGATATTGAAGGACATGGGAGGGCTGAAGGTGGGACTTGGTATAGTTTATTGTGAAGCCCAAGTTGTGTAATGTTTGTATCGTTTGGTGAGTGTGTTGGACACACTGGTTGAATGATTTGGCTTTGATAAGCCAGTCGTCCAGGTATGGGAAGACATGTATTTGTTGTCTTCGTAGATGCGCTGCTACTACTGCAAGGCATTTGGTAAACACTCTTGGAGCAGTGGTGACTCCGAATGGCAGTACTTTGAACTGGTAGTGCTGCCCATTGAGAACGAACCTTAGATACTTCCTGTGAGCAGGATGTATGGGAATGTGGAAGTAGGCGTCCTTGAGGTCTAATGTGGCAAGGAAGTCTTGTTGTTGTAGTAAGGGAAGCACTTGTTGGAGAGTGATCATGTGAAAATGATCTGAGTGTATGTATTGATTGAGAGGTCTGAGGTCTAAAATAGGCCTGAGAGTGCCGTCCTTTTTGGGAATGAGGAAGTACAGGGAGTAAACCCCTGTGCCCTGCTGTAGCAGAGGCACTGGTTCTATGGCGTGCTTTTGAAGCAGGGAAAGTACCTCTTGTTGTAAAAGTGTAAGATGGTCTGTGGACATTGGACGCTGCCTGGGTGGTATGGTGGGGGGTAGCTGTTAGCTCCAGGCAGTAGCCATGTTGGATAATCTGTCTCACCCACCTGTCTGTTGTAATGGAGTTCCAGACAGGCAGGAACTGTGATAGTCTTCCCCCGACAGGGGTGTTGTGGTCGGGGGAAGTGGAGGAAAGTCACTGTTTGGGAGTGGTGGAGGTACGGGTGTTATTATTACCTCGACCTCTGCCCTTAGAGGTGTTGCCTCTGTAACCACCCCTAAAGTATCCTCTATTAGGGGAGGTTTGGGTGTTTGTTCGATAGGAAGAGGAACTGTCTGCGGTGGTATTCCTGGAGCCCCCTCTGTAAAAGGAGCGGCGAAAGGAGCCACGTTGCTGCGAGGACTGCAATGCTCCCATTGATTTGGCAGTGTCAGTATCCTTCTTCATCTTTTCTAGTGCTGTGTCGACAGCAGGACCAAATAGTTGGTTTTGGTTAAAGGGCTGGTTTAGTATAGTAGTCTGAACCTCTGGCTTAAAACCTGAAATGCGAAGCCAGGCGTGTTGTCTGATAAGCACGCTAGTGTTAACAGACCTAGCGGCGGTGTCGGCTGCGTCTAAGGCGCACTTAATGGAGGCATTGGAAATAAGTTTGCCTTCTTGAATGAGGTCAGTGGCTTGTGTTTTGTATTGATCAGGTAGATGTTGAAGGAGGGTTTCTAGCTGATCGTAGTGTGCCCTGTCGTACCTAGCTAGTAGAGCTTGGGTGTTAGCGATGCGCCAGATGTTGGTGGCTTGCGCAGCTACGTGTTTGCCAGAGGAATCTAACAATTTGGATTCTTTATCAGGGGCGGAGCATCCCCTGAAGTTTGGGAATTGGCGCGTTTTCTGGCATTAGAAACGACCAGTGAGTCAAGGGGAGCTGACCTTTGATGTAGGTGGGGTCATCGGGGGCAGGTCTATACTTTTTATCCACTCTAGGATTAAGGATCCTGGCTCTGACCGGGTCGTTAAAAATTTCAGGTGCATGTTTAATGACACCCTTGATCATGGGCAAAGTTTGAACCGTTTTTTGAGACCGTTCAAAAGTGTCTAGAAGAAAATCTTCCTCTGGTTGGTCGGTGTGAATATGCACCCCATGAAAACGGCCGCCCTATGTATGAGTTGCCCAAAACCTATGTGATCATCTGGTGGAGATGGTTTTGTGGGATAAGGTGGAGGGCTGGGGAGGTCTGTAGGGTCTGGGGGTTATTATAACCCCAGTCATCCTGTGGTGGATTATCTGGATCCAGATATAAATTATGAGGGTCATCCCCGTACCCCATGTTGTCCTCATACTCATGTGGGGGAGAATCCGCAGGTTGAGGAGGTGTGATAGGGATGTGGAGAGGAGGGGTGTTAGAGAGAGGTATAGGGGAAGAAGGAGGCATAGGGGAAGTGGAAGAGTCTTTCTTCTTCGGGACAGGCTTGTGACGTGGCACAGAGTAAATATGTACTGTTTTAGGATTGATATAAAGTTTGTGTTGATTAGGATCGATGGGATCTGGTGTAAACAGTTCCTCTCCTTGAATATTAGTTTTCGGCGCCGACTTTTCGGTTCCGAACGTGGTGATGGCTTCTTTAAATGTTCCTTTGCTTTAGAAGGCGTCGAGGCGTCCTTCGGTTTAGCTACAGGCTCGACCGGCTTTAGTTTAGGGGGTGTGTCGAGTAGCTTCGGTTTCGGTGCCGAGGGATCCGCGTGCTTGGAGGCGGATTTGGGGACCGAGCTGGATTTCGGCGCCGGGTGGTCTTTGTGTTTCGGCGCCGAAGGTGCCGGTGTAACGGGCACATGAGGTTTGGTCGGTGCCGAGGAACTAGAAGGCTTTGTTTTCTTGTTCGGTGCCGAGCCCGAAGGCGGGGCGTCCGAAACACGTTTACGGTCTCGACTGGGGCCCGTAGGCGAAGTACTGACCGGTGCCTTCGATTTTGCAGGGAGGGTTGGGGCAGGGGCAGTAGTACTCACACGCTGCCCTGAAGGGATGGAACTGTCGGAGTCCTCTGCCTCGGAGATGATAGCGAGGTCTTCGGAGTCTTCTTCCGGAACATCGGGACCCTCGTCGAAGATGTTGACGGGTTCCGGAGCGGACCTGTGCGCCATGATGTGCCTTCGGGCTCGACGATCTCGGATTGTCTTCTTGGAGCGGAAGGAGGCGCAGGCCGGACAAGTGGCCTCGTTATGGTCTGGTGAGAGGCACCGATTACAGACCTGGTGGTGGTCACTATGTGGAAACTTTGCTCCACATTGGGGGCATTTTCGGAATGGCGTCCTTTCCATGGGCAGTAGGCCTTATGGCGTCGATGGGCCCAACGGCCCGCGTCGACGGCTGGAAAGGAGATCGAGGAAGGGACGTCGAGATGTCGATGTCGGTAGTAGGCGTTGAAAAGTGGAAAACGCTGCAAAAAAACGAGTTTCGAACCGGAGTGTCGAAATGCATCCGAACCCGATGGCGGAAAAAAACAATCTGAGGATGGAGTCGATGCCCATGCGCACTATTGTCCTAAGGAGGAGTCACCTATCACATGACTACAAAGACTTCTTCAAAGACAACAACAAAGTGCAAGCATCCGAGCCCAACACCAGATGGCGATCTAATGCACAGTGTGAGCTCTGCAGCTCACATGCCTCGAACACACATTAAACTTTATAGAGGGTGAGGGCGGTTCCTATGGCACTCCAGCTTAGTTCAGCACAAATAGTCTCCTGCTTAACCATTCACCTTTGTTCAGATGATTGAAACCACCATGCTTCTGATCCCACAACCCTGGGCTCTATGGTCCATAGTGTCACAGTGTCTGAGAGATCCCAACTGCAGTTGGTGCACTGTCTTGTAATAAATTCAGAACATCAGGACCATGGTAGAGAATAGCAAGAGAAGAAATTGATTGTAATGTGATTCATCCCAGTTTTACACCCAATCTTGGATGTGTAATATTGAAGTCTCACACCCCCACCTCTCAAACCCAGGCAGCACTTTGGCCTTCATGTTGTTGAACATCATGACGGGACCTGATGATCAGTGATAGCGATGTATTCTTTATCACATGAACTAGATGCATGTGCTTAGAGGTCCACACCAAGATGAAGCACTCCTTATCTCACGGACAGTATGCCTTCTCGACTTTAACTAGACTCATGCTAACGTAAGCAAAGGTTTTATTGAGCTTCCTCTCCCAGACTTGTGTTGAGCAGAAGCTGGACCACACAAAGTCCCACAGGGACTGCTATGATTACACAGTCCAGTGTTCAAGGAGGAATTTATGCCATGCTCTCAGCATTTGCTTTCCATCTCTTGAGGGCATTCTTTGTCACTCTCTTGATCATGAAAGACCTTAAGCTATGTTGTTGGACCAGGTGTTGATAATAGGACCCTTATTATGAGTGTCCTGCAAATTCCAATAGGTCTTTACCACTATAGACTGGGCCCATCTGAATTGCTATTTCTTAATTTTAACACAGAGATTTTGGCTATAGAAAGCTGTTGAAATCTCCATGTGAAAACCCAGTTGGAAAACATACAGGGATTGTTACAGGAACACAGATTTCCAAGTTATTACCCCAAAACTTAGAATGACTCTAATTCCTCATCCTGGAATTACCAGTATCAGTAATTGCAGGGCGGGGAAATTACATAATGAGTGACTGTAGGAAAGAGCCCCTTTTCACATGGTTACACCCCACATTTTGCCTGACCTCTGATGCAACCAGAATTGATATGCCCTGGGTCACTGCCAATCAGGTTCCCAGGCCCTCTGTTCTTTCCCAAAACTGTACCTTTGTACCCACAATTGGCACATCTCCGGCCACAGGTAAGCCCCATGTAAAATGTACGATGGGTATCAAGGCCACTGTGACCAGAGAAGGCCTCTTAGGGCTGGAGCCCCTATTGTGCCACCCTTAGAGGCCCTGCACCTTAACACCCACACACTGCCATTGCAGGCTGCGTGTTTTGGTGCAGAGAAAAGTGAAGAGTGGACATAGCCCACATCCCTGTATGCCATGCCTACAACCCACTGCCTAAGGCCTAGATAAGCCACCCCTCGAGCAGGGTGCACTAGTCCTCAGGTGAGGGTACAGTGGCATGAGCCCTGTACCCCTACAGTGTTTAAGTCCATTCTTAGACATTGTGGGGCATATTTACGTTCCCTGGCGCATCCCTGCATATCAGCAGGGATGCGCCAGGGAAAATGCGTCACGCAAGTTTACCCTTGCGCCACGTCCGATGCGCCGCATTAACAATGCGGCGCATCGTGGCGCAAGGATAAGCAGATGCGTGACGCATCTGCCGGCGGAAGGTTGGCGCAGTGCTGAAGTTGTGTCGCAAGCGCGACGCAACTCCAGCACTGTTCCAACCTTCCCTATCCCTAACATGGTGCGTCAATCCTTACGCCTGCTTGAAGCAGGCGTAAGGATTTGACGCACCAGCGTCCGAAAAAGTGACTGCGTGAAATCTTGTAGATTTCACTACGTCACTCTTCCGAGGCGTTCCTGCGCCGGAACGCCCCCTCTGCGCCGGTACGCCCACATGAAACCTGACGCAGGTTTCATGTGGCGCAGGGGTTTACTACGTGACGCATCTCCCTAGATGCGTCACGTTGTAAATATAGCGCAACGCGGCGCATGGTTTGCGTCACCGCTGCGTCACATGCGTGACGCAACGGCGGCGCAAAAGTGGCGCAAGGGGCTTGTAAATATGCCCCTGTAAGTGTAGTAAAGCCATAAAGAGTATATGGTCTGGGAATTGGTCAATACAAACTCCACAGCCCCATAATGGCTTTACTAAAACCTGGGAAGTTTGGTAGCAAACTTCTCAGCACATTAAACCCACACTGATGCCAGTGTGGGATTTAATGTAAATTGCACGCAGAGGGCTTCTTAGAGATGCCACCTGAAAAATGACCAGCCGTGGTGGAGTTCCTGAATGGCTTCCCGCCATTTGCCACCACCAGACAGGTTTTTGAACCCCTGGGTAGAGAGCCTCCGCTCTCTGGGTCCATAAACAAAGCCCATCCTGGGTGGAGGTGTAATGCCTCCTCCCCCAGGATGGGCTGGGTTCACAAAGGGGAAGCTTCAAAGGCCTGCCACCTGTGGAAGCTGTCCCTGCCTTTTGCTGCCCCCAGCAACTGGCTCCCATCGGTTCTACCCCCTACTTTGAGCGGGAGAAACGGTGGGAAAACCAAGCTAGGAAGAGAGGTGTGCCCAGCTTTGCCAACCCCATCCCTGAGGTGAGGGAGGCAAGGTGAAGCACACATCTCAGTCCCCTCCATCTTGAAGATGAGGGGACCCAGCCAATTAGGGAGAGGCTCATGCCCCCTCCCACTGGAGGGTGGCATAATAGGGGGTGTACCTACCCCAAGGAAGGAACCCATTGGTCCCAACCTGCACACCCTTTTATTGCCCCTAAATCTAGTATTTAGGGGCCACCCTGAACCTTGCCTCTGCAGATTCAAGGAAGAAAGAAGAAGGAATGAAGAGCCGTGCTGACCCAGGAAGAAGAGGACACCTACTGCTTTGGCCCCAGCCCTACCGGCCTGTCCACCTCCGACCTGCCTACAGCGAAGAACCCGGTGTGTCCAGCAGCCAGCAGCCCTCCAGAGAATGGAGGACCTGCCCTGTGATCATCTTACAGAATTTCTCCCGTGAGCACCGGATTTGCTCAAGTTAAAATTTCACCCACAGAATCTGGATCTAGGGGGCTCGCGATTCTGCGGCACTCTGCACCTGACGCCCACGGCCTGAGTTTGAGTGGCCCAACACCACGAGAAGATCTCCCCAGTGATCCTAACCTGGGATCTGGTGAGCCCCGATCTCCCTCATGTTTCGAGATGACGCCTGCAGCCTCACCCTGAAGGGTCCCCCCGACCGCGACCGGAGCTGGTAAGGAAACCTGACACCAGGAGTCAACCCTGCACCCGACACCCTACGGCCTTGGGTGGCGCAAGCGAAGGTGTTCAGGCATCCCCCAAGAACCCAACTTACCTCTCCAGCCGATGCTCGCCTTCAGGAAGTCTCCCTGCCCGAGCCTGCAGGAACTTTGCCGAACCGAAGATCTCCATTGAGAAACACAGGGTCCCCGAAGTCTCCTTGGCACACTATACCTGGCCACCCCTGTGCCGCTGGTGGTGCAGCTCCTGTGCTGATTGTTGCCCCTGCAGTGCTGACCTTAATCCCCGGAGCTTTGCTCCCACACCCAAGCAGCCTGCTTGTAATCAGCCCCTAACCGATGTCCCCCTTAGCTCAATTGGTTAACATTGGGCCCTTGCACTCTGCACCTGGCCGCCCCAGTGCAGCTGGTGGTGCAACTCGAGTGCCTACCTAGACCTTGGGGAACCTTGTTCCTATCCCTCAAAACTCCCACTCGTAAGACGTTTACTCACCTGTGAAACCAATAACCATTTTTCCCATAGGAACCCATGTTTTGAGATTTTGGGCCTAAAAATGTTTTGTGTTGAACTGTTGTTTTGTATGGGGAAAACAGTAACTTAAACTCAAACCAAGAAAAGTCTTACTTACCTTGTATTGTGAGATCCTAGGTGGGGTATCTAGGCATACCACCCAGCACTCAATGTAACCTAAAAGTAATCAATAAGTACTCTAAAAGTAATTACTGTGTAATTTCAACTGCTTTTTCAAACCATACAAACCTGTAACTATTGCAAATCCATTCCCAATTGCATTTCTGTGTAAAGGTTTACAATTGAAAGTATATTTTACCTACCTGTATTAAGTCCTGCTTGATTCTAGAAATAAAATATAAGTATTGTGTGGAGTTGTCTTTACTTCCCTGGGATAGAACTCAGAACCATGTTGATGACTGACCAAGGCTTGTCTGCGCCACCCACCTTTCTTGCCACTCCTGGTGAGCCTACTATTCCATGGAAGGAGTGGAAGAAGTTATTTCTTACCTATGTGTTAGCAACCCCTGCTGACAAGTATGGTCCGGTGTGCAGACAAGCTATTCTACTCCATCACTTGGGGGTTGAAGGACGACGTTTGTACGAAGATCTTCTTAGATTTCTTTAGGCATGGGAGATGGTCAACCAAATAATGTGTACGAAATGACAATGCAAATGTTGGAAGCACATTTCACTACGAAAGTTAACATTGTTTTAGAGAGGCACCAATTTTTCTCTCGTGTCCAAAAGGTAGATGAGGATATTGTGACATATGTTGCTGCGTTAAGGGGTCTTTCGCTAACATGTAAATTTGGAGGATTGGGAGATTTCCCTTATACGAGATCAGATAGTACAGTGCACCAATAATAGGGTGAGGGATAAATTGCTGACCAAGGATCCCACACTGGAAGAAGCGATCCAGATCGCTAAGGGGTTAGAGCACACAGACTTATGGATCAAGGAGATGGACAAGTGTAGTAGTGCCATATTGCCCGGTGTCTCTAAAGTGCCGGAGGTACATGCATCTATTAATGAAACTAAAAAAGTAAAGCCTGTCACAAATTTTCAGTCTTCTAACAAGTCTAATGACAGCAGACAAGCTGCCTCCGTCACCCCAAGATTCAACACAAGAGTAATTAAATGTTATTGTTGTGGTATGAGACTTGCAATGAGGCGTTCAATAAAGTGAAGACCTGTATCCTTCATGCCCCGACCCTTGGTCACTTTGACGTCAGAGCCAAAACTTTTATTACTACTGATGCTAGTGCAGTAGGGATTGGAGCTGTGCTAACCCAGGTATATGATGGTCAAGAAAGGATCATAGGGTTTGATTCCAGGAGACTTCGGGACGCGGAGATTTCCTATTCAGTTATAGAGAAGGAAGCTCTAGTATGTTGTTGGGGCATAAAAATTTCAGGTACTTTGTTTGGGGTCTACCTTTCAAGGTCTATACTGATCATACGCCCCTTATTAATTTGTTTAAGGGAGAGAGGGGTTTAGAAGGATCTCCAGGAGGATGTTATCCGTTCTGGAGTACAATTTTGAAGTAGAATATGTGAAAGGTTTAAAGAATGTGGTGGCTGATTACTTGTCTAGAATGCCAGTGGATGGAATTGAATTGGAGGTGGATGAAGAAATTGGAGTAGTGAGGAGCAGAAGAGAGGAGTTGGCTCTTGATAAAACGGAATGGGCAACTGCCATGTTGGAAGGTAATGTCTTACAGCAGGTTATGAGGTGCGTGTCTGAAGGTTGGGAAAAGGATCAAGTGGAGAACGTCTGCTTCAGGGGTTATCGCAACGTGGAGGCTGAGTTGAGTGTATGTGATGGAAGGTTGTTAAGGAGGAGTCAGTTTGTGCCACCGGTGGGACTCAGGAAGAGAATTGTCGACATCGCACATGAGGGGCACCTGGGTAGGTATATGACTAAGAGACGTGTACAACAGACTTTTTGGTGGCCGGGCATGGACAGTGATATCGAAGAGGTTGTGAGGGAGTGCTGTGCATGTGCAAACAGTGATAAGACTAAAATTGTAAGACAAACCCCCTGGCTTGTGTGGCTCTTCCCAAGCGGCTTTGGGAGAGGGTAGCAATTAATATTTTGGGCCCAATATCCAAACTTGGGTCACATAGCAAATTTGTGATGGTTCTGGTGGATTACCATTCCAAGTGGTTCATTATTGAAACCACTGATTGCATTGACACAGAGAAGGTAGTGGGGTTTTTGGAGAGGGTGTTTATGAACTAAGGCATTCCGAAGACTCTAGTATCTGACAATGGTGTACAATTGGTATCGAGGAAGCAGTGGCGTAACGAAACTTGAGGGGGCCCCCTGCGAAAAATATAGAGGGGGCTCCCCCCCTCCGGCAGCTCGGCCCACCACCTACCACTTTGCCCCACAGCCCAGAAATCTGATATATTTTGATTTGAAACCTCCAACATTTAATGAAATGCTTCTATATTGTCTTGATCAAAGTTCTATTAAGAAAGTGGGAAACACTCAACATATAAACTTCGCCATTTGTAACATTGCCAAGAGCAGATTATTTAACTGAGACAGCAATCAGAGCAATGCCAAGGAGCGATCCTATTGTCTCAGGAACCGCCTATCGCTAAAGAACAAAGAACAACCATGAAGGGTCTGAATTAGAATTTATATTGATGGACAAAACTTGAAACTTTGAAAGTCTAACCTAAACCTGCAATTTCACAGACTCGACTGACAATATACATGAGTACACAAGCTATAAAACAGTATCCTGCCAACTCCAAGAGAAAAAAACGTGAATTGTCTGCATGCCACACACTTGTGACTGTCAAGTGTTGTGCATGATAATAATGTGAACTGTGGAAGCAATTTCAATTTCTACCATCATGTCTTTATGAGTAAGCAGGACAAAAACAGGCAGGCAAGAGGCTGAGGATGATGCTTGGATGTTTCAGAACATTGATGCGGATGTTTTTCAGTTTGTAAACAATGCTAATTACAAGATTTAAGGCCTACGTATTACAAACAGGTGCAATCAACACCATAAATAGCACAAAATGTAGAATTAAAACAAACCATATCAGCAAGTACCTAATTACAGAATCTATACAAACTGTAGTTGGTAAAGCAAAGGAAAAAGTGCAAATACTTTCAAAGTGCATAATAAAACAATCACCAGTCCAGCAATATACAAAAATATCAAGCATGTTTTGTAAAACAATTTCCCTTTCTTCTTGCATCAAGGTGAAAATACTTTTATAGTGCATGATAAAAAAAAGTCCAGCAGTATTAAAAAATAAAGCCAGGTTAGTCTTACAATTCTCCCTTTGGTTTGTGCATAAAGGCACAAATATATCAAAGCAACTGACAAGTACAGCACCAATAATCAAACCAGTTTAGCCAAACAATTCCCTTTTGAAGGCACACATATTTCAAAGTGACTGGTAAAACAATAACAAGTACAGCAGGTAGCAGGATACAAAAATCAAACAATTTTAGTCAACCAATGCCCCTTTGGTTTGTGCATGAAGGTGCAAATATTTCAAAGTGACTGGTAAAAAAATAACAAATATAGCAGGCAGCAGCATAAAAAAAAAATCAAACCTTAGTCAAACTAATTCGTCTTTTGTTTGTGCATGAAGTGACTGGTAAAGCAATAACACGTTTAGCAGCATAAACATCAAACCCGTCTAGTCAAACAACGCCCCTCTTATTTGATCATAAAGGCACAAACTTTTTAAAGTGACACATGGTGGCGCTGTATATCGAATTTAGAGATGCGGACAACAACAGTTGTCTATTCATTCAATAAACAGTAAAAATTACTAATCCTTGCCAGCCAAGCCATTCTTATAGCACTGGGGCATGGAATATTCTGAAATGTCACACTTGTAGGAGTGTGATGGTTAGTAGGTATGTTGGTACTGGCATTTGCATAACTAGACGGGGCAATAGGTGTTGCAAGCTGCAGTTACCTCCTGACGAGGGCCCTAGCACTTATTTTTTTTCAAATTAAGCACTGCTCTGAGGCCACTGTTCACCCACGTTGTGGTGTGAAATATTTGGAGATACATGCACAGTGTGCCTGCAAGTGTACCTCATGTGAGTATTGTACAGCATGGTGTGCAACCCGCTACTGGCAGCCAAATATGAATGTGGGCCAGTAACACAATCATCCCAAGTATAGAGGGAACTCGCAAAGTTGCATGGTACAGGGTGCCACTCCAGATTGTTCCTTAGACTAAACTCTGTCCTCAAATGATTACAGAAGCAGGGATGCTGCTCACACTGTATTATGTGGTCCTCTTCACCAGACCTCATCATCAGATGGAAGATCAGTCTCTCCTGTTATTGACAGCCTGAGCTACGTAATGTCACGTGATGCAGATATCAGGCCAATGTGGTCACCTGAGACCTCACACACACCAAGGATAGGGGAAGTAATCAGTGGTGACCTTCAGACAGCAATCTGTCTGCCAAATACCATGGCATTGTCTTCTGGGGTGCTCTATTCTAGGCCTTTGGCTTCTTTGTGGGTTTCAGGTCATGAACGAGAAGCTACAACTTCAGGGGATAGAGATTCCTGGCTGTTCTGAGGGTAACCAGTGACCATAGCGAGGTCAGTCCCATCCACATTTAACCTTGTAATTTACAATTTGCAAAGCTCATTGGGGAAACATTCTCATTTTGGGCCTTTGTGTATTTAAATGTTAGGTTTTTACCACCAGTAAACCCCAAGGATGACACATGCATATTCGAGGCTGCTGGTTTCTTATGTAGGTTGGAGGACTTAATAACTTTTTCTGAGGATCATCAGGGTTTATTTGCATTCAGTCCTAGGGCCCTTTGCAAATTAAAAAAAGAACTTCAGAGCCGAAAGGAAAGGGGATAGAAAATGGAGGGAGGACAGTGGGAGTTTGGTGAGGGCATAGTATACTATTAAAAACAAGCATTTGCACTGCCAATAGCTCTGTATTTAAAGTGATAAAACATGCAAACACAAGCTTACACAAGTGTGCAATTATGTAGGCGTGTGTTTGCATGTGCTAGCATGTTAAAGCCAGATCTATTGGCATTGTTAGTGATCATTCCTTGTGCTTATTCCTGCTCCACCAGGTGAACAAAGTAGGTTGGCGTGTCTGTGCATGATGCAGCACTGGCTATGGGAATTACATTTGATCTGTTACGATCACTTTGTTTTACTCCTCAATTTGGTTTTGAATTTTAATTTACTAGATATTACACATTTAGATAGTAAACTACGGGTATTGTCATTAAAATGATACCTCCATTGTGACATAATACACAGCGGCCCATGCTGATTATACCTTTTGCAGGCAATCCTTTTCAGGGTTTTTTCAGTTCTCCAAGAAAATAATTTCCTTCGCTATGTGCAAAGCTAATTGAGGCACACACAATACTACAACGAGCAACAAGAACTCTAGATTTAGGTAAGCCACAAGTACACCCCAAACATCCCATTAATATAGCCATGCTGGCCAAGCAAATCATTTATATGGGCAAATGTGACAAATCAGAAAGGCTCCCGGCGTGCAGCAGACAGCAGTGTCCAGAACACGCAAAGCATAACCACACCTCCTTGGCAAGTGAGAAGAGGCATCAGTGGGTGTAAATGAACCTGAATCTAAAGAAATACACATGCAGCAAGCCTTTGGAAATAATTATGTAACAAGTGAAATCTGAAGAAAAGAGCACTGCAAAGAATGGAGCCAGTGAGAAAAAACACAAGGAGGAAAGATAAATAATGGAGGAAACAGAAAAAGAAGTTTAAAAAAACACAGGGATGGGGAAAAACGAATTTATAAATAGAGAAAAAAGTGAAAGTAAAGAATAAAGGGAGCAGGCCCAAGTTCGGAAAGAAACAGACCAGGAAGAAGAGAGGTGAGCTGAGGAGCATTTGACTTGATGCCACCTGGCCGTGTTTGCTTCAGCTACAAATAACTCATTTTTGCACCCCAAAGGCGCTTGAAGATTACCTGGGGCACAGAGCTCACGAGCAGTTAATCCAAAAAAAAGACAAAAATGTCCTGCCGTTATTTTAGTAATGAGGTGATGTGGGAGGCTGTGTGAATGCTATGTATATGAGCAGGGTCGGATTGGGACCAAAAATTGGCCTGGGCAACCCATAAAAAGTGGCCGACATTGGAGGAGTGCAGCTTTTCACAAAACATTGCTTGGTTAGTATCAGGCATCTCATTTTTGGAGAAATGTGGGGGTAAATTAAGCATTGTAAAGCTTGTAGGGTCAGAACTGGAAATACTGCAGACGTTAAAAGTGAATACTCATAGCAGTCTCAGCACTGTGTACAATGTAGTGTGACAACCATTCCCAATCAACTGTGCCTTTGACCAAAATTACCATATAAATCACAAATTGAACACCAAGCCAAGGGGGAAAGGGGCTAGGTCAGGATCTTTGGGAAAAGAACCTACATTGACAAAAAGAAGGGACTCTGAAAACCTCTTCCTGATGATTTACTATAGAGGGGTTTCAGAGAATAAACGCTTTCATTTTCAGTGGCAGCTCTCCCTTGTTTCTGCCCCCTTCTTTAGGTCTCACCTGATACAGTGCATGCGCTGTCGCTTGCAAGGCATTTCGTTAACCCACATTGGGCTTAGAGCCCGCCCATCGCTTACCTTTGGTTGGCTTCATCGTCATTCTGATTTGCTTGCTTCTCTTTGGTCAGCACGTGCAGACTTCCCTTACTCTTTGTTTATTTGTCCCTCTCCTGAAGCATGACCAAGTACTTGTGTCCGTCCACTGCTTGTGCATTTGGAGCTACTTTTTTCATTTTGTTGAAGTACTCCATAAGAGTGCATGTTTTTGAAGGCTGTCTCCCTCCTGTGTTACTCTCCACCCTTCCTTACCCATGTGCTTTTGACCCCCTTGCTGCTGTTGCTTGCACCCACTTACTGTCTGTGTTATTGCTTGTCACCACAAGCTGCACATGCTGTTGCTTGCCCCCTTCCACCCCATGCTGCTGCTTGCCTTCAGTTGCTGTCTGTGCAGTTGCTTGCCCCTCTCTTCCTCCGGATTGTTGCTTGCTCTACCCACCCCCCTAACCCCACCACCCCCTCCGTGCTGTTCTTCCTGGCCTCGTTCCATTGTCCATGTTCCCTCTTCACTCACATGGCATAACAAAAAAATGCTAGGACGTGGCCAGTGCTGGCTGCATCAGAGCTTTAAAAAAAAAAAATATATATATATATATATATATATATATATATATATATATATATTGATCAATCCCTTCCTCCATCCCTCCTGTTGTTGTTTCTTTCCCCCATCCCTGTGGTTACTACTTGCCCCCACCCAGCTGCTATTATACAAAAATGTCCTATGACGAGGACACCAATGGCTTCGTCATAGAGCTTTTTTTTTTCAATTTCAGGCATGCAACACAGCGCAGCGTCACAATATCACTAAAAGATTGACAAAGCCAACAGCTCGCGTAGCTGATATCGATTAGCTTTGCCAATGCTTGCTTTTAATACTTACAGTAGTGTATAACATATTATTCACTTTCACTACTAAGAAGACTTTACTACACCCAAAGAAACCGTTATAACAGCTTTAGAATAAAGAAAATGGAGAAAAAAATTATACGGTTCTATTCCGATGCCTTGCAGTTGCATGCTGCTCCTTGATGCTAAGTCGTAGCTCTCTCCTCTCTGTGCTACAGTGGAAGGGTTGTAAGCTATGAACTCCAAGTAACAATAGGATCTCTATGACAAAACTAGTAACCCACATACTTATCTACATAAAATACAAATCTGCGATCAGCATGTTACATGTTTTGCAGCAAGCACATTAACCCTCCGTGCTAACTTATGATGAGTCAAAACTGTTGTCAGATAAAGCACAGATCTTTCAGGCAAGAACTTTTATTGGTGTTTGAAAAATGGAACATGGGCAGGTAACTTAATTATTGGAATTGGAGAAGCTCGGTCGAGGTTAAAATGTTCTCAGCATCTGCACACTCCCACACCCTGCATGGCCTGAATGCGATGGCTTGTTAGAGAGGTCAGCTGAAACATATTGCTTCTGCACTGGGCTAGCGCCTTAGGGCTGATGTGAGAACGGCCCAAAAGGTAGAGCAAAACCTCGCCTCTCAGCAAGGCCTGTGAATACTACCTGCACTCCCCCGCCTACAACGTGATGAATGTGAACCACCGGCGAGGGAAAGAGCATGGGGAAAACACAACTTTTAGGCTGTCGAGCGGTCCTAGGACCCAATGTCCACAACACCTGGCCGGGCCTCCCCCGTCCCCCATCTATCAAGGCACAGCGTGGCGGAATGGCAGGAAGGAATGTGGAATAACACTGCTTGTGAGGTCTGGGCTAAGGTGACGATGGCCCAAAATAGTACAGCCACAAAACTGGCCTCTCACGTGTCTCAGCTCCCCACCTCTAAGCACAGCGTTTTGTGCTGCAGCCCACCTACACATTCCATAGTGGCCTAGTCAGGTAGCCATGGTGGGGGCAGGGTGGCCAGTATGATATTGTGGGTGGTTGTCCTCCATGAAACCGGCGCACAGGTGGTATTCAGGCACCAGCCCATCGGCCGGCTGCCGAATGCCCGCTTTGCTAATCCAACCCTGTTTTATTTAACTATTGCTGTGTATGAGTACAGTCAAACCAAGGCAGCGACTACTGTGCTTTTGTTACGCCCCTATCCCTCTTCTTTCTTGTGATGTCGGCCCCACAGGATGGGCCCCCTGAGGCCTCCCAGAGGCTCGGGGAGGGGGACAAGCAACCCCCTCCTCTTAATTACGTTTTCCGCCACCCACCGGACTCTGGTCCACACCGGGGGGTATTTATTTCACTAGCACACATTTTTTAAGAAAACGTTTTTGGCCCCAGAAGGGGTCCTTCTGGGACAGCCCTCCCCCCCACGCCTAGGTGGTCAGGGTATCCTTACCCTGCCTCCTTATGTCTTTTTTTAACCTTTTTTTCAGGACTCGGGTCTAAGTCCTGAGTCCTTAGATGGCTGCCGCCACATCGTTGCTGATGTGGTGGCAGCCAATTAGATCTTATCTTGAGATCTGTCAGTGCTGCAGAGCCTCAGCGGCATGATAGATCAAAAATGTTTTGCCTTAATTGCTCAAAAACTACTGAACGGGTTTACACCAAATCAGAAAAATAACGCTTTCGGCACAAAGATCTGGCTTACTGCCAAATTTGGTGTAATTCCGTCCAGCAGTTTTTACAGTATCACTGTTCAATTTTACTATGGAAAAATGAATGGGGAAAATTGTTTTGGGGCCCCAATTTTTCTTGGCCCCCGCTTGACAGATCACCTTGAAACTTACCAGGAAGGAGCTGAGGTGGACGAGACTTTTTTGTGGAACGTTTCGTAAAGATTCATCAAATGCGTCAAATTCAATAGGGAAAAAAAAAAACATTCCTATGGAAATGCAGACCGAACCATATATATATATTACTTTTCTGTCATTTACTTATTCTTCTTATTATAACAAACACAAGCCAGAACCTCTGATCCAGGGGTTTGTTCAATTATTTGGTTTGTGAGTTACCACACGATATCTTCTTCCATCAAAAGCACAACTGTAATTGCAGGTTTTGGTCCATCTTATAGCAACAGACGTCAGAGGCGCAACTAGAGCCAAATTTCGGGGGGGGGAGGGGCTTATTCTATCAGCAATAGGCAGAGTGGAGATGCAGGGGCGCTAAGAAGGGGTGAAAAAACAACAAAGCCTTGTTAACAAGTAAATGGTCTTTTAAAGACCTGTGAAGTACTCGGGTGCGGCTGCAATAAGATGGACGCCAGACCAGCCAGCCTACAGCAGCTCAAAAACCAGTGCTTAATTTGTATCGGAAGTAGAATGAGGTGGGCTCCTGGACTCAATTTTGGGGCATGGGAATTGCTTTTTATCACCAGACTTAGATCCAGAGTCAACAAGAGAAAGGCAGCAAATCGGAAAAGAAGGAGAAAGAAAAGATGGGATAACAGTGACAAATGGTGAAAGAGAAAAGGAAACTGCACGAGTGAAATCAAGAGACAGAAGTGTTGGGTGGTGAAAAAGGCAGCGCTTGGTTTTCAGTAACTTCACATTTGAGAGCTATGCTGGTGGTGGGCTCTTAAAAACTACTCTGGCCCCGTCGCTAGCTTATTTAGTCAATTATTTGTTTCTCTTCTTTATTATTTTCATACAAATGAAGCCCAATCTTAGGTATCTGTGCCCAAACATTTATCGAGCGCCTACACACTAAGCGCTATAGTTTCTTTGTCGGTTCAGAGTTTGTTTATGCAGACAAGTAGGGTAGATCGTGCACGTAGGTGGTGCAGAGTGCGCAGCAGGAAGTGCGGAGAATGCAATAAGGCTGTACTGAAAGTGCAGACAGGCAGTACAGTGTGGAAGGTTAAGTAGTGCACGTACATTGCACTAGGCCAAGGTCACAGAAGTCAGACCCCGGGGTTTGTGAGCGTTCGATCTAAGTCGCATTCCACGAGAAAGAGCCCGCAAAGCCCACTGTAAACTAACTTGTATGTGGCAGTTAGTTTCTGCACCGTGTGAATTTTGGCAACAAATGTTTAACCTACCATGTCAATACAGTATTTATAAATACTAGTACGGTCAGCCTGAAGGAGCCTTGGGGGAGGGGGGCGGGGTCGGCCCTAGATCCCCTCGGCTCTTTTGTGGCAGACGCCTCCAGTGATGAGATTGGGGAGGGAGGGGGGAGAGGGCGAGGCGTGAGCAGACACCTCTATTTTGACAATGTTGATTAACCATTAACCACGCAGTGTCCCAGGGAAGCTGGCTCAGCCCGCAGCAAAGTCGCCGGAGAAGCAGCAAGGACACACGACACACACAACAGGCGGATGATTTGGTGGGGATGTTTTGCAATCGTAGCCTGGAAGACCCTTGTACCTACTAGGAATAGGGTGACCAACTGGCATGGGTGCAAATTCAGGACGGTGAGTGTAAAAATTCAGGACAAGGGGTCAAAATTCAGGACAAAACTTCGGGACAAAAGGGTACGTTTTACAGACATCAGAGGAGGTCGCACTATAGTATATAAGTAATCCCATCCATATCCAAACATATTCATCCATTTGCAAACCTATCCATCATGTATCCTTCCTTCCATCCATCCATCCCTCCATCCACACTTTCACTCATCCATCCACCCTTTCACCCTATCCATCCGTACACTCATCCATCCAGTCTTCCACCCATCCATCCACTCATCCATTTACCCTTTCACCCATCCAGCCATCCTTTCACTCATTCATCCATCCACCCAGTCACTCATCCTCCCACCCATTCACCTTTTCAGTCATCCATCCATCCTCCCTTTCTCTCTCCATTGACCCTTTCACTTAGCCATCCTTCCTTCCATCCATCCACCCATCCTTCTACTCATCCACTCATGAATCCATCCATTGACCCTATCACTCATCCATCCTTTCACTCATCTATCCACCCATTCACTCACCCATCATCCACCCTTTCACTCATCCATCCATCCTTTCGCTCATTATCCATCCATTCACCCTTTCATTCATGCATTCACCCTTTCACTAATCCATCCATCCAGCCAGCCATCCATCCATCCCTTCACTCACTCACTCACTCGCCCACCTTTTCATATTAATTATGAGCTGAGTCTTTATCTGCAGAGTTGCATATAGAAGAGGCCCATCAAGAATTTCACCCTTGTTGTAGTTCCTAAGGCAAGTTCTAGGATAGGCCATGGGACGGACATACCCCTCACCCTCAATCTAAAATGGCGAGCTTCTTCACCGGATATCGATGAACGCAGAAATTGAGCAGGCAGGTTGAGTTCAGTAACTTGCGGGCAATAAACACGACCCCTTAAATCGGTCACAATGGACTGAGGGACTCCTAAAGTTGCAACCAGGCACAGGCTGCTGGCCGCCTTCAGTACACGCCGAGGTCCACCTCAGATGCTTACCTCGTTCTTGACCGGTGAAAGTCGAGGTGGAGAGCCATAAGGAGTCCTGGGGCAAAGCACAGCACACTTCTCTATGTATGCGGTGGGGTAGTAGCAACGCAACTGCCATAGTAGTGCTTCCGAAGACCTGCTAAAGCAGGGAAATATACTAAAAAGGGATCCCAAGCCCTGGAGCCTAAGCGCGGCTCGACCTTCTGTTGGCCATTCGTTGTACAGTGTATATACATGAGTAGCTATATGAGCTATAAATTAAATACATGTGAGAGAGGGGCTAAGGAGAGATGAGGGGCACCATGGTGGGTGGTAGTCAGGGAATACATAAAGAAGGTCATGGAAGGGGCACCAACAAAGATTGTCGCCCTGGGCGCCACTAATGCACATAGTTTAGAGTTCGACAGTTCTTCCAGAGCCTTTGCAGCAACCACCTATAACGTTTTTGTCCTGTTTTTGTGGTACACAGTTACACGAAAGCTACACCTCATTGTTTAAAATAAGTTTGCCATTTGCAAACAAATACAGAGCAGAGACGTTTTAAGGCAAGGGCAAAGTGTGCAACTTCCAAGGACCCCAAGCTATAAAGCACCCTCCCTCCCCTAGGAAGATGATCTATTTCTATATTATTTATGTCTATTTATCTCAACGTACCCCCCTCTCCTGTGTAGTTTTAAGGCTTGTTGGGCCTCAAGGGAAGACATATATCAGCTGTTTCTGCATGATTCAGTTTCTAAAACTTTAACATAGTTTAATATTTTTGTGCATTATGTAAGCTTCAGTTTTCAGAAAATGGTTAATAAAATTCACAAATGTTCCGAACAGGGGGCCCCTAAACATGTCATGCACAGGGCCCCGAAAATCATTAAGATGACAATGATACAGGGCAGTAGCTATCAACGGCGGAGAAGGAGCATCGACACCGGGTCCATTGCACACCAATTACTGTTGCCTTTTACTGTGCAAACAGACAGCGGGGTGCATAGCTGCCAAGGTTTCAGATTGCTTGTGTGTGACATTTTCAGAATTTTAGTGTAATTATGAGTGACATTCAAGGACTATGAGTGACACTTTCTCGCAAGCAAAATCAAGCAGATGAGAGAAACATATAAATATCAGAAATACACCCATTTGAGCAACCAGAAACTCTAAGATCTTAAAACTGCAGCAAAGCACCAGCGCCAGCTGCATTGGGGACAGAAGCTGCATTTGCTACAGAAGCAGTCAGAGCGGACCCCCTTTCTCTGTACACAGATGATTACAACAGGCACCCCAACCACCCTGCTATCTTTCTCAGGTTCAAACTCTTGTCCTGAGGGATGAATACACAGATCTTCACGGATAGCACATGAAGCCACTCTGCTAATAGCAAGGAATCAAACCTGTAACTTGTAGTTTACACACAGGTTTTTCCAGCAGGCTCACTAAGTGTCTGTGCTCTTTCACCAAGGCTCACACCCCTTTGTTCCCTGCAAGATGTATACACATTAAAGCAGAGGCACACAAATCCCCTGAGATTCAGTGCTTGAAACTATAATTTGCAGTCTACAAATAGATCACCTCTCCCAAAAAATACACAGACCTTTACAGCAGACACGCTGGTCACTCTGAACACATACCCTGAACACACATCTGCAGCTAGCGCAAGAACCCCTTGGGCTGTTTTATCGTGCTCATACCTTTCCCAGTAGTTTGCCCCTCCAGTAGAGTTTGCCGCTGTCCATTGGGTGCACTCAAAATTCAAGATTGGATAGATTTGTTTTGATAGAGCGCTTCCAAAGCAAATATCTACAGGCCCAAAATCAGGACAGGAAGAGGGAAAAAAGAAATTCCAAGTTGCACCTGGGATGGAGTTTGTTTTGACTACCCACCTCCCAAAACCATTCCCTTCCGTCTTTCACCCACCTCAAGGCCCTTCTCATTCGGTAACAGGATACAGTCCTCAATAAAAAAAGTGTTATTGTATCTATTTGTACAGTAACAAGCCACAACATCATGTTATTGCACAGCACAGATGTTCAAGTGAACCTTCGGCACTGATAGCAGATTCTATGTGTGCATCCATTGCTGCGTTTTGATCAACCTCATGAAGATAATTGGCTGCGCACTGCTGCGAGAGGAATCTGTGACCAAAGGTTCATCTAGAGCGCACCTTAGTCCTCTGAGCCACCGGCCCGACTTGAATACCAAGGCAGCTGAAAGCGCTGTGAGCAGGAGCCACGAAAATTCTTCCCAAAGTGCACACATCTAACAAAAAGTGAATAATGTTTGTAAATGAGATCAAACGCATCTTTTTTACCAGTGCTCAAAATACGTTTTCAAGAAGCAAGTGCAGCTATAGTCTCCCTAAAATCGATTTGTCTGCGCAGGAAGAAATATAGCACAATACACCAGAGCCTCTGAATGGCTTGCAGAGCTGACTCAGAGTCAGTTTAATAGCCAGGTGCCCGCTTCCAATGTCAGAAAGGTAGTGCAGTGGGTTAACGTGGCTTATACATGCATCTGCATATGGTAAGAGGCATATGGTCTTTTATTCTTCCCAGTTCAGAATACGGTGGGCCCCATACTAACAAGGGCCCCGTACCAGAAAAGTATTACAGAAAATCTATCATAATAACACTTAAATATACCATTGCTAAATGCCATTGCACCTACAAAAATCCCAGAAATAACCTCCTGTAGGTGTTTCGCTATATTGCATGTCGTGCACACATATTGCACGGCATGAAATAAACACTTAAACTTGCGTGGCTATACAACAGCTCAGTGGATTAATGCTCTGGCTGAAGATTTCTTTTTAACCCTCATCCCTCTGAACTATGTATAACTGGCAGGTCACAAGTTTAAATACTTACAATATTCACAACTGTGTCTCAGAAAGGCCGGGTGGTACTTGGCAGGGCTGGGGGTGAAATTATCATTGCTTGCACTGGGGCCCAGTGCTCTCGTGTTACACCACCGCACAGAGACCATATTTTATCTGTCATTTAATCTATTTTTTTTTTTCAAATATCTTTATTCAGTTTTTTAAAACACAAATTTTTACCCTCCCCCACCCACCAGGTCAGACAAGCATACATACAATATAGAATGAATTACATTTATCAAAAGACGAAATTAATTAATACATACATTGGTGCGCCCAAATCCACTTGTAACTTAAGCCTAAAAAGAAAAAACCCCTAAAAAAACCCATTCACTCTGTACAATCTTGCGATTGACACCATTCTTTTACAGGAGTCCAAATTTTTAAACCTCTTTTCCGTCGCCTATTGCCCTTACGTTTATAGATAGCAATTTCGATATTTGAAATGGCGAGAAATCTAGCTACCCATTGTTGAAATGTTGGGGCATTAGCATCCAACCAAGCTGAGGCTATACATAATCTAAAAACGGCCATTGCTATAAAAACAAGTTCATGCTCATTTCGGGCATTTCCAGGATCTGTTGCCCCTAATAAAATAACACCGCTAGATAACTCTATCGTGCAATTCATCACTGTGGATAGAAATTTCCCTATCTCTTGTTTAACAGATGTTAACTCTTCACAAGTGGAAAAGATATGTACACAATCAGCCTTAACCAGCATACATCTAGGACAACATGTGCTCTTACCGGTTCCCCACTTAGCTATTTTGTCCGGTGTATAATATAAAAAGAAACAGGTTTTAAAAAATTGGGCTTGGAGTTTAGTTGACATTAAAATTGTTTGTGACATTTCATAAGCATAATTAAACTCCACATTTGTTATTGCTGCTTTCTCTAACCATTTTTGCGCAATTTTCTCCATATCATCTGGGAACATAGCATTGATGCGTGAATACATACCCCCAATCGTATTTTTGGTGCCCGATAGAAGTATTTCTAAAGATCAATTTTTTCCATCCCCCACTTCCCCCCTACCTTCCGTGACAAAAAATCTCTAATTTGTAAGTACTTAAAAAGTCTCGCCAGTCTAGTCCGAAGTTGGTTTTTAATTCTTCGAAAGACCGAATCCCAATAGCGGAAAAGAGGCAACCTATCTGTACAATGCCTACATCGTACCACTTGTGTATAGAGCTATCATTAAAAATTTCGGGTAATTCTGGGTTATTTTTTTAGGGCGTATAGAAAGACAATCTCCCTATACCAAGCATTTTCCTAATAGTCTTCCATACCTTAAATCCACTAAATAATGTTTTAAATTTAACCTTTTTGTGGTAACTATCGTGTAAATGTCTCCACCAATATCCTCTACTCTCCCGGCCGAGTAGTAATTGGAAAATAGATGGTGCATACACTACTCCCTCTATACCTTCCTGATTATTCTGAAGTAACTCCTCGCTATACAATAATACGGTAGCCCAATAATATGCCTTCAAGTTTGGGAGAGCTAGTCCACCTCGCTCTTTTTGGAGAGTGAGGAACTTGTAAGCCCGCCGGGGTTGTGAATATGCCCAGATAAAACTAGAGAACATCCGTTCTATTGATTTAATCCAGGATGAAGAGAATTCTAAACAAATTGCCCTAAACATATACAAAATTTTAGGGAAGAATACCATTTTAATTGCGTTCACTCTTCCAATAATAGAGAGATGTAAATTATCCAGACGTTGAAGATCTTTCCGCATTATATCAGTTATTGGCTTCAGATTTATTTCAACCAGATTTTCTAAATCAGCTGTGATGCGGACTCCTAAGTACATCGCCTGTTCCACAACTCGAGGATCCCTCCAATCGATTTTCCTATTTAAAACAATCTGAGTTTTACCCTGATTAATGACATAGCCGGACACATTACCAAACTGTTTAGCCTCCCTTTCGATAGCTGTCATAGCCGTATTTGGGTCGGATGTCACGATAGCGATATCATCCGCATAGGCTAGTGATTTGGTGACAAACCCCTGTGATATTATAGGTTTAATTTCTTCCTCCTTTTCCAATCGCCGGATAAATGGGTCTATATAGATTGCAAAAAGTAATGGCGAGCACGGACAGCCCTGCCGTGTTCCACGTGATATAATCAACTCTTCAGTTAATATATTATTTACCAGTACTACGGCCCTTGGATTCTCATATAATTTTTGAACTGCCTGTATATAGCCTCCCTTGATACCCATTCTGGACATTGCAGTCCAGAGGAAGTTCCAGGAGACCCTATCGAATGCTTTCTCCGCATCAAGCAGAATCAGCGCCATAGGGTCTCCTGTAACATCCATACCATCAAACAAAGTAATTACTCGCTGAATGTGGTTGGTAGTGGACCTGACTGGAACAAAGCCATGTTGGCTCTGAGCAATCACTTTGTGGATAATGGGAGCGATTCTATTAGCCAGAACTTTTGAATAAATTTTGGAGTCTGAGTTAATGAGGGTAATGGGACGATATGAGCCCATCAGTTCCGGCGGTTTGTTCTTTTTAAGGAAAATAACTATTTTTGCCCGAGACCAAGATTTCGGGGGTTGGCCTCCTTTAAAGATATGTATAACAAGCTTTATAAAAATATTTTCAATTTGATCTAGAAAAGAGACATAAAATTCTGACGGGATACAATCTAACCCTGTGGCTTTCCCTTTTGGCAAAGCTTTAATTACACCAATGATTTCTCCCTCTGTGGGTATCTCCTCTAAGAGATTTGCATCCTCTTCTTGAAATTTCTCCTTAGTAACCTGATCTAGATAGTCCTCAATACTAGTCTGGTCCCCACCCCCTAGCTCAGTATATAGATCTTGATAAAACCGCCAAAAAGCTTCTCTTATGAGTTTGGGGTCTACTACTCGACCGCCCAGAGGATCCTGGATTTCGCGGATCAGATTTGATGAAGCCTGTTGTCTCATACGAACGGCTAATTGGTGTCCGATTTGCTCGTTCATTTCATATATCATTTCCTTCTGTGAGAATGCTTTTTTAATTACTTTTTCCATAAAAATATTCGTAATTAAAGCTTTAGCGATTGCCACCTGGTTCTGGACTTTCTCTACATCTTCCTGCCCTGCTGGGCATTTCCCATTGTAATATTTATTAGATCTTCCTCTGCTTTTTTCAAATTATCTTGTAGCCCCTGCATAGTTTCCCTAGCTGCTTTATTAGCTTTTAAAGAATATTGCAGGGTCTCCCCTCGGATCCCTGCTTTTAGGGTATCCCAGACAATTTCGATTGACGAACTTGCTTCATTATCGGATAAAAATTTAGGAATCCATTCTCGAATATGGCTACAATAGTTCTCATCTAAGAGCAGGGCTTTCTCGAACGTCCATGAGCTAGGAGTGTCACTTCTATTATCTATTTCCATAGAACAAATAAGAGGATTATGATCGGAGAGGATCCGGGGAAGTTTCATAATTTGGCACTTAGTTTTAATTGTATTAGACATTAAAATATAATCCAATCTTGCATGGGTGAAATGTGGGTTGGAAAAATATATAAACCCAGGATCATCAGATTTTAGAGTCTGCCAGCCATCTACTAGCCCATGTATACAACACATTTGTCTTAATGCTTTAAAAACTCTGGGTTTACGGCCGGTATAGTGCCACCCCTCCTTTAAAGACCAATTACTTGGAAGATTGATGTTAAAATCCCCGCATATCATTAAGGGTAATGGCCAATGCATTAATTCATTTGAGATCTCATCAAAAACAGATGCCTCGTCGATGTTGCTACCATAGATGGCACATAAAGTCATCTTTTGCTCACTCCCAAATTGACACTCGTAATTGCCCAGCGTCCACATTTATCTGTTTTGGAGCGTCTAAAGACAAGCCCACTACCCCTAGCTAAAATAGCAACCCCTCTTACCCTAGCCCCTTGTGACGTGGCACAGATCAACCTATATCCTAATGATTTTAGAATATGTGTTTGTGACCCCTCAATATGCGTTTCTTGCAAACAAACAATATTTGTGCCCCAGGTTTGAAGTCCTACTGCCACCGCCTGTCTTTTCCTAAGATCGTTTAGGCCACAGATATTCACTGATAATATTCTTAGCAGTCCCATCTTTTCCGCTACAGAATCTGTATGTATCACCAACTTCATTTACTTTTTCCCCTTTTTGCCAAAGAACAAACTCGGGTAGCAAACTAGATTGGTTTGACTCATTTTTATATTTTTCTTTTTATAATTGCCTTTTAGTGCGACCTGTCTGACCTCCCCCACCCCCCTTCTCCCACCCAGCCCCCACCCTCCACCACCTCTGGAGGTTACCTGGCCGAGCCAGGGATTTGACATCCGACGTATAAAGCCCCGTGATCCCGCCAAGCCTCCCTATCAAGCATAACCAAAAACTGGAAAAGAAAGCTCCAGTAGCCGTTACCCCCAAAGCAAACCCCCCCTCAACCGCAGGATTAATACCATGCTAAATATAAAGTGTGAGAGAAAAAAAAGATACAATTAGTCTAAACTATGTCATGATCAGCACCCAGGCAGGTTCGGCAGTTGAAAGGGCTGCTAAGTCTTATAGCCTGCCTCCCCCTTGCCTTCCCCTTCACCATACTGCACAACATTATCAGAGCTTATCGGACATTGTCTAGCCATATTTAGTGCCTTGTCCCAAATGTGCTTAAGATGATTAACCACATTTCTTGTGCCCCGAGAGTTCCTCTAGGTATTTTTGCGCCTGTATTTCCGAAACAAAACTGCGAGTAGTCCCTTTGTAAATTATTTTCAGCCGGGCCGGATTCTGTAGGTATACCTCGGCCCCCAACTTCTGAAATGGTTCAAAGAGCTGCCGGAGCCTCCACCTACGCTCCACCGTAGCGTGAGCGAAATCGGGTCTGGTGAAAAAAGTAATTCCATCAAAGGTTCGTTTCTTGGTGGGTCTGGCCAAATCAAAAAGGCTTTGCCGAAGAAAAAATTTCCCAAAAATAAAAGCATGGCACGAGGGTGTTGTGATGCGGCTGCATGTTTGCCAGGAAACAGGGGAAATCTGTGGGCTCTTTGAATTTCCCTGTCCAGATCCCATGCTTATAGTTCAGGAAAAGCCCCTTTCAATAAAGTGATCATAAATTTCCTGGGGTCGTCTTTTTCGACCCCTTCCGGAATTCCTAAAAAGCGGAGGTTGTTACGTCTCTGTCGATTTTCTTGCTCCTCCATTTTCCACATCATATCTTTTACTAACCCCTCTTGTTCATCATGCTGAGTCTGAAGTAAGACCACATCTTTTCCCAGTTGTTCCGTCCTTTCTTCCACCATGGCCATTCAATCCGCAATATCGGCACAAGTTTTACCAACCTTTCTAACTGCCCCTTGCAATTTTTTAGCCGCCATACGGGATCTACGACTGTCTGTCTTGACTTCCTCCTGGAAACTTTTAATGGACCGTAAAACATCTATCAGGGCAGGTTCGGTTCTTGCATCTTGCAGATCGTCGCCTTTACCACTGCCAATGCTTGTTTGATTAAGCGCAGAGACGGTGGAGGATCCTGGAACTAAAGTGAGAGGGGTGTTATTATAGTCCCATGTCAGCTCTTTTACATCTGTATTATCATTGTCATAAGGGTAGTCCTTTCTTTGCGCACGCTCTCTGCTTCTTTTTTTTTTCAGTAGTTTTTTGGTGCCGGGTTTACCTCTCTGAGCCTCAGAATTAGGACTACTGGACCATTTCTTTCCTTCCTCCCCACTAGACACCGAGATACTGACATCTGACATTTCGGACTCCTCTGTCAGGGAATAAAACTTATCCTGATTGTCAGGCGTCTTTACATTCCAATCTATAAGTACCCGATCTCCAAGAGGCGCTAGTGGAAGAGAGTTAGCTGTGGCTGCGATGTTGTTGGGAGCAGTTGAATTGCTAGCCAAAATACAGGAGTTATTGTGCATGCTGATTGAATTACCCTCCAGACTGACCTCTGCTGGCATAGATACCGGAAAAAAGGCGAGGGCTTTACCAGTATCATCCATTGAAAAAGTATCTACCAGCTGTCCTGCTGCACATTTCAGCCCTCCTGTACCCAGGCTATCTGCGTCACTAACTAGCGAACTGCTCTCTTTCCCTTTCTCGCTAGTTGCTGCAAAGCGACTCGTGATTAAAGGTTGTGAGCCATCGGCATCCTTGGGTGTACGAGTGGTGCCCTTCTGCCCGGCACCTAACATTGTCGAGTCTTTTTCTTGCAAAGTCTTTTTTATACCGTCGCCTTTCTCACCACCACCTCTGCCTTTCGCGCTCAAGGCATCCGCTCTTTTTTGCTGTGTAAGTGCCAACGCAGCTTTGGATTCAGAGGGGACAGGAGGAATCTTCCCTGCCCTCGCCCCCTTACCAGTCATCCTTGCTTTGGTGAGCTTGCAGGAATTGCCTTTACTGTAGCACGAGGTCTCAAAACCGAGCCTGCTCCACGCTCCGATTCTGATCTTGCACGGATTACAGTGCCACAATGTTGCCGCTGCCACTGCGGGAGGTTTCTCCGCTCTGTTTAGCGATCGCACCTTGCTCCACACAGTCCTCCACTGTAAAGCCAGAGAAAACTCACGCAGGCCGGGTTTCATCCATGAACCCAGAGCTGCCTCGGCGTCCTCAAGGTGAAGGCGAAATGCAATGGTGAGCAGCCAGGGTGAGTCTTGTGTTTTCTTCCGCGTCCGCATTCCTTCCCTTCCCTTTTCTTTAAAAGCACTTTCCTTGATGGGGGTTTAAATCATTCTTATTTCCCCACTGTCAAAGAGATGATTAGAGAGCCTTCAAAGCACCGCAATAGGGGAGGCTCAGCGGAGCATCTTCACGGCGATATCAGTCGGTCGCCATCTTGCCTCCGATCTCTCCATTTAATCTATTTAATGCGTCGTGCGATGAGGATCTCCTGAAGAATAGCCAGAACTGCAGGAAACCTCCAAAAATGCATTAGGCTCGGATTCTGACATTAACAGTTCCCCAGCCTCCAATCCAGCCAATGGCCCCTTGAGGCCTGCCCTTTAGAAAGCGTTTTACTGAATCTAGAGGTCAGGGGTCGAGTAAGGGTCCCGAAAAATGTTTTAAAAAAAGGAAAGGCTCAAAACGTGCTCAGGGCCAATGAGAGCACTCCTGCAGTGTACCAGCGAGCTCTAGGATTGGCTGATGGCTTTCAAGCCAATCCTAAATCGCTTTGTTTGCTCTCCACAGCAAACGGTTGGCATTAGAAAGGCACATGATTGGCTGTCACCCAACAGCTGTTAAAATTACGGACAAATGGCGTCCGTTAAAGAAACCTTCACGGACAACGGACAGACGGCCGAAATTACGGACTGTCCGTGAAATTTACGGACGGTTGGTCACCCTAACTAGGAATGCAATTTTAATTATGGCCTCACTCACCGTCTCAGTGCCCCCGGCCCGCCTCACATGCAGTTTACACTGCGCTGCGCATGAACATTTCAGACCAGCTCTGCCCCACCCTGAGGCTGAAGACTACGAAGCTGCGCTCTGCGCAGCATTTCATTTATTTGATTGGACTGGAGCGTGTGGCGGTGTAACATTTAAACTACGTCTACGTCCCAGCGCTGTGCGCGCCGCGGACCCTGCTCTCAATGACTACTGGTGATGCAATCTACTGCATGATTTCGATTTGCAGTTTAAAAAAAACGTTGTTTGTTTTATTTAACTATTTCTGTGTATGAGTACAGTCAAACCAATTCAGCGACTACTGTGTGCTGAGGGGGCCCCTAGAGCTCGGGGGCCCCCCGCAACGCGGGGGCTGCGGGGGCCTTTGTTACGCCCCTGCGAGGAAGATGAAGGAATTCCTGTGCAAACTGGGGATCAAGCATGAAAGGGTGGCTTTGTTCAGGCCTCAAGCCAATGGATTGGTTGAGAGAATTAACAGTTTGATAATGGAAAACATACAACTCTCACTCTCGAATGAGTTATCCTGGTTTGAAGAGTTGAAGAAGTTGGTGTGGTCATATAGGGTGACACCACATTCTGTGACTGGACTGTCGCTGTTTATCTCTCTCAAGGGGCAGGAGCCGGGTGTGAAGGAGGTTCCAGGTTGGCTAAAGGATAAAGACTGCGTGTGGGTCGATCGTACTGCTGTAGAAAACGATGTGACTCAGAAGCAACTTGTTGCAATGGAATATTATAATTCCAGGAAAGGTGTCAAGGTGCTTGACATAAAGGAGGGCGATTGGGTTGTGGTTAGAAGAGGTGGAATAGTTACTGAGGGTTAAAGCAGATTTTCTGAACCAGTACAAGTGAAAACAGTGAAGAAAACTTTTCTCATTTTAGCTGACTGTTCTGCTTGGAGTGTGGGGAATGTCTGTAAATGTCGTGCTACCCAGCCAATTCCTGGCGACTGATGCCTTACTCCCCAGCCAATTTCTGATGTCTATTTCAACTTGTCAGTTCATATGTTGTTAAGAGACTGAAATTTTAGTTTATCATATATAAGGGGGAAGATGTGTGGAGTTGTCTTTACTTCCTTGGGATGGAACTCAGAACCATGTTGATGGGTGGAATGTTGCTCTTTGAATGTGAAGGGGGGTTAGAGCTCAGAAGATGGGAGATCAAGCTGGAGGTACCTGTGGATGTATCTTGGACCAATACAGATTACATCATTCATCATATTGCTGTTGGAGTGGATCTTTACATATATAATGTTTTATACTTACCCAATTGGTCTGGATTCTGCCTCTGAGTGTGTGTAATCAGTCCTTGAGTGAGTGAATACAATAAATGCTTAACACATCCTCTGGATAAGCTTATCTGCTCGCCCACACTACCACAAAGAGAGCTGTTAGTACTTACCTAATTTAGCCTCTGCTATACCTCTGGAGACTCCCTGCACACTGTGCACAGTATACCTTACTTTGGTATAGTACATACAGAGCCAGCTTCCTACAGTGACGAAGACTTCAGTCTAGTCTGGGTCATGTTACTCGTCATGTTGGAAGAAGCTGTGCCCATGTAATTTGCAAGTGGACTTCTTCAGGTCACATTTTTCCTTAGTGAGTATTAGGCCTGTCTCTTCCCAGGCTCTCTATTCCTCTGTGACATCTCTGTCATGAGCTGCTCGTGCCCAGTCAAACACTGAGATATCATCACTTAAATTGAGGCATTTTAGGGATGTGTTGTACTAGTTTGCGTCTTTAATCCAGAAACCCCACTGCAGCAGAGGAAACTCAAAACCTGAGCCTACTGCATTGATAATGGCTGACGGGCATGGTAAATTTTTTAATGCTTCAAGATGATTCCTCAAATTCAAGCAGATGGTCGCCCTTTGTGGTTTATAGTGTGGAGAGAATCCAGTAACCAATGACATATCATGACATTGAAGTTGAGTGTAGCATGATGCTCTATTTGGATGGACATTGTTGTCAACACGCATAGGGACACTATGATTTTGTTTCATGTCTTATCTCAGTGGGTTGTGATCTCTTTGGAATACGAAAAATCGCCCCATGTAGCGTAGAGTGACAGGCCTCCTAGACTTGTAAATATACAACATAATTGTTCATTCTTAGATTGCCAAGCCCTAGGAAGAGCTTCAAACAATGGCTTTTTAATGTCCCAACCAGCTGACAGTACGCTCTTCCTATTAAACATTACACACTGTTAAGGAAACCCATCTGCTTAGCTGATACAAAGTTACACAAACAGCCATCGTCCATTATAACTGATAGAACAAATATTTCACAATTTCTATAGTATTACTTGTATTATAGGTCAACATAAAAAACATAGGCATGAGAGGTAAGCCCCTAATCCATAAGGCTATGCTGATATTGGACAGTTTCAGAGAGGGGAAGCCAGACAGCTTACTATAATATTGTGTTCATTGTATCCCCTGCGTAAATGATTTATCAAAGCTTTGCATCAGTGCAGTGTTACAAAAGGTGACGCAAACCAGCACAAAGTATTGAATTGGGATTTAATTGATTTGTGTTAAAAAGTAGCCCTAAAGTAACACTTTGCATGAACCTCTTGGGGAAATTCAAAACTACTTTCATAGTAATCCTGGTGGGTTGAACTTTTATGCTTGACTTTGTTATTAAGGGTACACTACATCCTCCAGCCAGGACAAAACTTCTGACCTATCGATGACCTCGTTTTAGATGTCATATCTCTGAGTTGCCCAGGACATGTCAGTTTGCCAGAGTTTTATGGATTTCTGCAGCAGTGTTTGAAAAGATGAGGTTCGTTCATGGCGTGGTCTTACTTCTTGGAGTACTAGTCGGATCCAAAGTTCTTCATACAAAATTTCAACTGCATTACAATACCATACATACAAGATTTTAAATGATTTACAATTCCATCCATACAAGATTTCCACTGCACATCTTCAAGTGGATCCCCACCGAGTCCAGGAAAATGGTCACCCATGCACTCGCCAGCAGCAGACTCGACTACGGCAATGCACTCTACGCCAGCACCACCCAGAAACTCATAAATAAACAGCAGAACATCCAGAATGCCTCCGCCAGACTGATCCTGAGCATACCATACTGCAGCCACATCACTGGCCACCTGAGAGACCTTCACTGGCTACCTGTCAACAAAAGAATTACCTTCAAGCTCCTCACGCACGCCTACAAAGCCCTCCACAATGCCGGACCTGCATACCTCAATCACCTTTTACACTCCCACCAGACATCTCCTCTACACCCAACTGGCCCTGGCCACTATCCCACGGATCCGCAAGACCTCGGACGGAGGAAGTTCCTTCTCCTACCTCGCTACGAAGACCTGGAACTCCTTGCCTCTGCACCTCAGGCAATCACCATTGCTGCCGCAATTCAGGAAAGACCTCAAGACCTGGCTCTTAGACTGAACCACAGATCCACCCCCCCTCCCCCACTCAGCTCCTTGAGACCCTTAAAGATGAGTAGTCACGCTTTATAAGAAACCTGATTTACAATACCATTGAACAAGATTTCAAATGCATTACAACAGCATCTATACAAGATTTTAAATGAATTACAATACCACCCATACACCTTAATGAGTTTTGACACGTGAAGTGGCAAATAGACTTCTTGAAGTCAAACTTTTCTTTTGAGGCATAAAGTAGTTGGGGAGTAGTTGGGGAGGAGTGGGGCTCCGCGCTTGTTGGTGGTGTCAGGTTCATCTTCTAGTAATCTGAATATGACATCTGGAGCTTTACAACCAGCACGGTGTATCAATACAACATAAACATCTCTTCTACGGGATCCATTGCTGCCGTCGCAACCCAAGACTGAGAGGCTCTGATATGCTGAAAGCCAGAGGGATACTGGGCGAGATGAAGTCTGTACTGATTCAGTTGTGTCTAAACCATTGCAAATACACAGGTACCACACAGAGTTCAGACCACATTATACAACATGGGCACCAACACCAAGATGGCTGCTGCGGAACTTGAATCACAAGTCTCACGATAGTAGCACTGGTGAGGGAAAGATTTTCTGACTGGGCATGCCGGCCTCAGTACTGTTATAGGGGTTCTAAAAATAATGGTGTCACTGAGGGAGAGAGTGCAATAAATGAGGAAAAAGCTTGAAGTGGGGAGCATGTGTTGTGGGAGGAAAGAAGGTGGGTGAGATGTTAGTTCAAGAATTTTTTTTGCAAAGATATGTTCAATGGTGCATTTTTATAAAATATTCTTAAATAGAGGATTAAATTGTGCTAACCTTTATTTTAAAAAGTATTATTTAAAAGAAACCATTAATAAATCGGATGGTTCGAGCATCACATGCATATAACGGTAAAATATATATGTTTTGGTTTGTTTTCTTCCCCACTTTGAAACGTGCACGGCATCACTTTCAACAATTAAATGGCCCGAATAAGCACCAGTGTTTTAATATCTGTAAACTTTAAATGAGTTATTTTTCACACTGGTGCCTTCCACGTGACTCTTTATTTCATCCTCCGTTGGACCCGATCACAAGCTGGTTGATAAATGTCATGTCTTCGAAGCCACAAAAGGTAAACTTACATATACATGACAAGCGAGAGTGTGGTGATTTATTAAAAGTTGTTCCCTGGGTTTCAGCTTAATTACCACTGACCTTTCACTGCATTTGAACAAACAGCTAATGCTGCATGAAAAGAAAACAGATTGAAAGGCCTCATTGTTTTCCATTATATATCTGAACAGCTTCCAGGTCTGGGGGTGCTGCAGCACCTGTTACACCCCTAGTTCCAGAGCCCCTGGATAAGAGCCCAGCCCTAGGAGCTCGCCAACAGGGGTGCCCACCAGCCAGAGATACACTGCGGCTGCAGCCTGCCACAACTCACCCCCTCACGACGTTCACATGTGCCAGGCGCACATCGGGGCAGATGGCACGGGTTACAAGTGGGTAGCAGTATCATGCACCCTGCAATTCATGCACTCCGTTACGCATCACCAGTGTAGCAGTAGCCCCCGCAGCTTACCAGAGTGCGGGGGGCCGAGCTCCAAGGGGCCCCCTCCGGCACTGTGCACGGGCAGCGGGCCCCTGGCCTGAGAGCTCCTGACTGGGTCTGGGGGGGACCTACATGTACTTTGCGAGGGGGCCCCCTCAAGTTTCCTTACGTCACTGAGTGTTGTATTGGGAGATGTGCCCGCCAAACGGGTTGTCCACCTTATTGTAATATTCGAAAGGCCATCATTGATTGACAACACTCGGGGAGCAGTGGGCTGTGTGTCCGGCAGCTGTATGCTTGGTGCTGTTCGTACGGTGCAAGCAGTGTGCAGTGGGGCTGGAACACGTGTCAGAGAGGGTGCTGTCATCAATTTTACACCGCTGATGTCATAGGGATTGTGAAAAATCTAAGCGTCACACAGGGAACAAGTATAGAAAATGAACCATGTCCATTCAGCAGGAGAGTAGTAAGGGTGTGTTATGTTCGATGCTAGGTTTTCCAGCACTCTGCCACAAATAAATCATGGTTTGGTAGCTCACTGTCATTTACAAATGCAAAAAGAACATTTGATGGACAGAATGCTGCACAATGTCAAACATTCACCGCAGTACAGAGATCTGGGCCTAAATCCATTGTTTTTTTGCTCACCATGCCATTCCAGTTCAGACCCAGCCATATGCAAATCAGTCTTGACCCTGCGCCCAATGGGAACAGTCCAGCCCGAACTGCCAGGCCAGGTCCTCCCTGGACTAGAAACAAGCATCCTGGGACCGGTTTGGGGCATCACCCCTTATCAGCCAGGCTAGCTTGACTCCAGCGGCATGGAGAGCAGTGTATCTTTATTTCTCCTCGTTGCTGCCTATTTCTATGCATGACGCATTTTGCTTCACGCATAGAAAGAGGAAATTACCTCTTAGGATTGTTTTGTGCAGGAAGGGATATCTTCCTGCAGAAAAAAATCCTGCCTATAATGCAGGAACCCTTGCAGCATGGCACAACGGTGCTTGTGCTGGCGCTAGGCAGCACACAGTGTGACAGTGCTAGGAGAGAGCAAAAATGTGCCATACCTTAGCAGATAAGCCGCATTTCTTTTCTGTCCCTTTCATGCAACGCAACGCAATGCACCATGGGCCAGATTTATCAAGGGCTTTCGTTGCCTTTGCAAGCTGATGCAAGAGCAACACAATCCCTTAAGCGAGATTTACTGTGCCACGCAGAGCCACATTGAATGACTCTGGGTGGCATAGGAATCTGGAGAAACGCGAGGCAGCGCAAGTCGCTATCTTGCATTACTCTGCCCTGGAAGGCGCTCCATGGGTGGAGTGCGGGTGTTCCCACGCATCCACCCATGGTTTTAGGCACATTCCCAGATTTACTAACACTAGTTAACCTCAGAATGTGTCAAAATGGTACATCTTCCAAGTGGGGGCGTAATCAGGAGAGATATATTTACCTCTTCTCCTTTTTCCCTCTTTCTAAGTGTCCCTTCCTGCACAAAAACAATCCAGGCTGAAACACACGCACCCTTGACAGCCGCAAGTGCACCAGCATCGAGGGAGAGCAGGAATGCTCCATATCTTAGTAGATATGGTGCTTTCCTGCTCTCTCCATTTGACGCAGCGCAGCAAGTTGTCTTGCTACGTTTAATATTAATATATTAATAAATCTGCCCAAAAGTTGCCATGCTGCATTGTGTGAAATATTAGTAAATATCCCCCTTCATGTTAGGGATAACTGTCGGGGTGCAGCGTTCCTTTAAGCCGTTTGTGGTGTGTCACTGTAAGTTTGCCCTGCCACAAGGAGTGACATAATTATGCCTGTGATTGACAGGAGTGTGACTGGAGTGCACTGGTTGAGCCAGGTGTGAGTGACTGTGCCTGGAGGATGTCTGAATGGTTGTGTGGCAGAAGGGGAGTGGCTGGCTTTTTGGTGTGAGGATGAATTTAAACACAAGCATTGCAGACAATAGCCACTCACGGTGTGTTGTTCCCATGCATTTTCAGTAAATTCTTACTACAAATTGGAGCATAATTACGTGTAGTGCTGTAATAGCATAATTTCTGGAATTTAATGTTACAACCGTAATGTGAAATTCCCAATATTACAAAAAATATGCTGCCGTAATTTAAATTTCACCCTAGACATCTGAAGTGCGTGAGAGCTCATATTTCAAGCTAGTATGCAATCCTTGGAAAGAGCCTAGATTAGGAGATATTGTTATAACACTTGATGATGAGATGTCTAGGGCTGATCCTTCCCAAAGATTCACTCAAATACCTGCATGCTCACTGGACACCAGACTTCTGTGCGTCATCCTGTTGTGGGATATAGCATTGGGCCCTAAATGAAACATATCGCCAGGCATGATGGATACCACAGTAGGGTGGGCGCAGATATGAGTAACAAGAAGATACTGAAGATACACTTGAAACACAGTTTTCTTGAAGTCACATGTATAGTTTTCTTCCACAGGATTATCCATTAGGCTATTCAAAGAGTTCCCCTTTAGAAGAGCTAACGTTCATTAGGAACCACATACGAGCTCCCGTGATGTACATTAAAGCGAACTCCTGTACCCACAAATTCCCTAGATCAGTGGAAGGTCCCCTTGCATGCACAAACTGCAGATTCCAGAGTATCTCACCCACACCATCGACTGTCCTCAAAAATCCCCGCAAATCAGGTGAAAATAAGGTAAGCTGGGACTGTTTTTTGGCAAATGTCCATTCACTCCCTAAACACGCCATTAACATTTGGGACTTGCTTTCTTCTTCTTCTCCAGACATTGGATTTCTAACGGAAACATGGATGAAACCATCTTCATCCCCAGCAATTGCCATGGCACTCCCAGACGGATATCGTATTTTGAAATTAGATAGACCACGCAGGGTAGGAGGAGGGGTAGCCATTATTTATAAAGACTCGATCAAAGCTACTTTATTAGATCATCTTAGCAATGATAAAATTGAAATTCTGGCATTCAGATTAGATCTTCACGCACAGTTGAGCTGGAAGGGAGCTCTTGTATACCGCCCCCCGGGACCACTACTCGATTCCATCACTCTCTTATTAGACCTGATTGCCCCACATGTAATATCCTCCAATAAATTTCTTTTACTTGGTGACTTTAATGTTCATAGTGAGAATCCAGAAGAACCCAAGGCCTCTGCTCTCCTGACCGAGCTCGCGTCACTAGGACTCACAAAAATCAACGAGGCGCCGACGCATATTGCAGGTCATACCCTAGACCTGGTTTTTTCTAACTCCCCTCACATACTGTATAAATCTACCACCCCTCTGACCTGGTCGGATCATTCCACCATTGCATTTGATCTAGAGGGCCCCGCCGCGTACAAATGCGCGGAAAAATCAATTACGCGAGCCCATAGACAGTGGCACAAATTGACACCTACACTTTTTAGGGAAACCTTTATCCCTCCATACTTTTCATCATCAGACACGGTAGAGAAACGATTAGCGGATTTTCAGGACGCATTACTAATCACTTTAGACAAACTAACCCCCCTGAAAAGCTCATCAGTGGCCCCCAAGCGTCCTCAGACTCCATGGTACTCAACAGACCTCCGGTCCGAAAAAGTCGGTGCAAAAAGATAGAGCGTCAATGGCGCAGATCCCAGACACCTTCTGACAAAGTAAAATATAAAATTGCCATAGACTCCTACCATAAAAACATCAAAGCTGCTCGGAAAAAACATATAGCAGACCAGCTAGCACAAGCAGATAACACCTCTAAAGCTCTTTTCCAAGTACTTAACACCTTCATTAATCCCAAAGCTTGTATTCAGGAAGATGCACCAACCCAGTTACTCTGTGATAATATTGCGGACTTTTTCACACAAAAGATTGATAACATCTACAATAAAATTACTACTACTGTCACTAGTACTAGGGATGAACCAACTGCAGAATTACCCCCTGATTCATATAATTCTCTCACTCTGAAAGAATTTCCTCTGCTCACTATTAAAAGTACAGAAAATGTATTACAATCTATCAAATCTGGATCCCCTAAAGACTTAATTCCATCTAAAATCTCCAGAGGTCTAGCAGCAGAGTTGGCTGCACCCCTGTGTTCCATTTTAAATAGTTCAATTAAAGAAGGCAAGCTTCCCTCTGAGTGGAAAGCTGCCCAGATAATGCCTATTAGGAAAAACACCAAACTGCCCCCTGATGTAATTTCCAACTATCGTCCCATTTCACTTCTCCCTCTGTATAGTAAAATACTGGAAAAACATATCAATACTCATCTTTCCACCTTTATAGAATCATCAGACTGTCTTGACCATTCGCAGTCGGGATTCCGCCCCAAGTACAGTACCGAATCAGCTCTTGTCAATGTCATGGATGACATTCGAATGCATGCGGATGCCGGTCGAGCAGTGATTCTTATACTGCTCGACCTCTCCGCAGCATTCGACACCATCTCACATCAGATTTTGTTGAAGAGATTACGGGCTATAGGAATTCAGGACAATGCCCTAGACTGGTTAACTGACTTTTTAAAGGGAAGAACACAAACAGTTAACCTTGGTCCCTTCAAATCTCAGACAACTATGGTAACAAAGGGTGTGCCTCAAGGCTCTTGTCTCAGCCCTTCATTATTTAATATATATGTCGCCCCACTCGCAGCACTCTTAAGAAATATTGGATTTACTCCCATCTCTTATGCGGACGACACGCAGCTCCTTCTCTCTTTCGATAAAAACACACCTAACATCAAGAGCATTTTTGCAAATGGCATGAAAACTATTACATCATGGATGAGTAATAACTTTCTGCAGTTAAATGCAGATAAAACTGAAATAATGCTATTCAAAGACGCAGTGACCAGATGGTCACCGTGCTGGTGGCCAGAAGAGCTGGGACCAGCACCATCCCGTAAAGTAGTGGTTAAGAATCTGGGCGTGCTAATTGATAGCAAACTTAATCTGGATGACCATATAGCTACTACTAAACGGACATGCTTCCATGTTCTCAGCCTGCTCCGTAAGGTTTTCCACCTTCTCCCCTCTTCAACACGAAAAACCTTGATACATGCTATGGTCCTTAGGCGACTGGACTACAGCAATGCTTTGCTGATCTCCGCTAAGACAACCGCCTTGAGCAGTTCACAAGTGGTCCAGAACACGGCGGCCCGATTGGTAACCAGTGCTCCCCCCCGAACTCCCTCAGGTCCCCTGCTACGTAAATTACACTGGCTGCCCATACGTAAAAGAATAGAATTCAAAATTGGTTGTTTGGTATTCAAAGGCCTTAATAAAATGGGACCTAAATATCTAGCAGACAAACTGATTAGATATACACCTTCGCGCACCCTTCGATCAACAGATAAGGGCTTCCTTACTTTCCCGCGCATAAAACAAACTAGGCTAGGAGGCAAAGCATTCTCCTACATAGCCCCACAATTATGGAACCAGCTACCTCTGGATATCCGCCAATGCACTAATTACCTAACTTTCAGGAAAAAACTCAAAACATCACTCTTTTAGTTTCTCGTGCCTTTCTAGTCGCCCTTAGCGCGGAGATACCCCATCCGGGGTGATTCATGCGCTTTATAAATGACATAAATAAATAAAAATAAATAAACAGCCTGTAAATCCTCAACGTTTAGGCAACATATTTGAAAAACTATGCTGTAAAATTAACTCTTGTACCCCATGTTGAATCAGCTACTTTGCAGCTGATTTAAAATGTTGATGCTCATCTTGTTCTAGGCCTATCTTATTGGCAACTTTTCTTAAAACATTTTGTTATCCTACATTATTGTTACATTATGTTATGCTTATTTGCAGAGTGCACTACCACTTGGTAGGGTATCCTGGCAGTGCGGCTGATGTCATTTGAAAGTTTGGGCGTAAAAGTTTGGGATTAGTGCCCTGTGGTGAGCAAGCCCGACTGACATTAGGGTAGTACGGGGTTTTACCCCGGGGAAAATTTTGAAAAAAGAGTGGGCAAATGGTGCATTTTCAAGCAAATTTGAGAAAGCAAGAAGCTTAATAAAGCATTTGTAGTTAGGACATCATTAGGGCAGAATATAAGCCTGTAACGCGTGACTCAGGCTGATACTACTACGCATATTATGGAGCCACTGGTGGTCTTTTAATAAAAACACCATTGTATTCTGAGAGCGTCCATGGTCCTATCATAAGGCAGAATACAAAACCCATGTAACGGAGGGACCACTGGCAGCCGGCCCATCCAGGTGGTACCATGGGGAGAAAAATTTAAAGACGAAGAACGAATGAGAATGACCTGCTCACACTGTTTCCCATAGAGAAGGTTTGAAAAACCCTCCTAATCAAGCAGTCGTGAGATAAAGGTGCCATGCATATTCTAACTTGTCAACTAGAAGGAGTGAAGGGTGCAGAGAGGGAGCACGAGAGAGAGAGAGGGAGGGAGTCAGAGAGAGCGGTAGGCAGAAAGACAGTAAGGCAGAGAGAGCAGTGTGTGTGTGTCAATCAATCAATTGGTATTTGTATAGCGCGACTTGTCACCCAAGAGGGTATTCAGGTACTGTGCTGGTAGTATGAGTCGAAGAGTCTGGTCTTGAGTCTCTTTTTGAAGTTGGTCAGTGAGGGTGAAGTGCGGAGGAGGAGGGGAAGGGTGTTCTAGGACTTGGTGGCGAGGTGTGAGAGGGGAAAAAAAGAGAGCAAGATAATGATAGGGGGAGAGAGAAGGGAGAAAGCAGAGGGAGAGCAGGAGAGAGAAGAGGGCCTGGAATCAGAGATAGATACAGAAGTAGAGAGGGACACATGGAAAGAACATCTGAGCGAGGGAGAGTGGAAGAGAGAGAGGGAGAGAGTTGAAGAGAGAGTGAACGAAAATTAGACATTGTTTTCCTAATGGAAAACTGATGTACCCACAGTCGCGGTCGGTGGAGGAGTGCCGGCCGGGCGGTGACGTGGGGCGGGGGAGGGCAGGGTGGGGGGTAGCAAAGTATGGATTACGGACCTATACAGGTAAGTAAACATTTAAATCAATAAAACGAATTTCGTTGCGCGCACTGCATCGCATTTGGCGATGCAGTGCGCGCAACGAAATTCGTTTCATTGATTTAAATGTTTACTTACCTGTATAGGTCCGTAATCCATACTTTGCTACCCCCACCCTGCCCCTCCCCGCCCCACGTCACCGCCCGGCCGGCACTCCTCCACCGACCGCGACTGTGTACCCAGCAACCCAACTGGTCACGTAGGCGCACGATTTCTCTCCATACTACACTATCAATTTTCCGCACATTGTTTTCACTTGAAATGTTCGGCTGGTTTGTATATATATATATATGGTCTATGATTTATTTAAGATATCGAGTTTGGTGCTGAGAACTGAAGTATTTCCACTATAGCAGTCTGATTGGACTCAAGTGCAAGCTCTACATACATATAAACCGGCACTCTTAACTGTTGATAAAGGCTGCAGGGACAGCCGAAATGCGTCCTGGATTCAAGCTTCTGAGATTTTTGTCAATAAAGTAAAGGACAACTTATATATATATATATCCAAATTGCCCTGCGGCAAAGATGCACTGGACACTGGAAGTTCCATCTGGAATTTATTGACAAAAACCAGCACTTGCATTCTGAGAATATTTTACATTGCCTGACGCGTTTCGGGGCTTTTACTCCTTAATCACAGGCTTCACTGTCAGTTCACAGAGACACAAACACGCATTTCCTCTCCTCTACCTCTTAATGAATCATTGCCCTCTGGTGGGCCTCCAGGTGAGTTTAACCTTTCAAGCATTTTGGGAGTTGTAGTGCGTGTTTATAATTTCTCACCTTTAGTAGGTTCTGTGTCCTTTCAGAAATAAATGTTGAATTCTTTCCAGCCCTTCAGTGTACTTCAGATTGCATGTATTGGCAGCAAGGACATCCCCAGAGCTTTGGAGGAAGTGGGACTGAATGTCCAAATAATTGCAAAAATATATAGGACAATATATATTAAAATATATGGGATTTGTCTTAGGAAGAATATGTCGACTTGAGAAGTTCTGGCTCTTTCTGGAAGGCTTTGCAATCGCTCCAGGAGAACCATCTGATCTGTAAACAAAGGTAGCCTGCAAATGGATGGGCAGTTTTCAGTTTCCACCCATCCTCGAGACCCAATCATAACCCACGTTATACATAGCTTCATGCATAACCTCATGAGTGTTTGCAAGTGTTTGTATTAGTCTACATGCTGGTATGTGTTTGCGTGTGTACATGTTACATGCTACTATGTTCATGTTTAGAACCATGTGCCTGTTGGTTCTTGGTTTCTATATATGGGCATGTGTGGATGAATGTAAAAATCAATACAAGTGTGCATTATGTATGCGTAAGTATGTGTATCTGTCAATGTGTGGTTCTATATCTACAAAAATTTGAAAGATTACCTAACGGCTGTATATTTTTCCTATCAGTAAATACTTAAAACAGTCAACTATAAGAAGAAAGCACTTTAGAATGTGTTCTAGAGCTGCCTTAATGAGCCATGACTGATAATTAAAGTGAATAAAGACTGAAAATAAATGTTAAAAATAAATGCAGACGATTGTATGCATTCTGTACAAAAGTTCTATGTAAGTATTCATGTCGGAAGTAGCGTAGGAAGGCTGCCCGGGTCCCTGGTGCAGTCAAGGAAAATGCCCCTGGGACTGCCATTAAGGTAGTAAAATACACCAATTATCAGGGTTCAATGGGCCCAGTGCTTAATTTGAGCCGGTGCTTTCCGAGCACCGGCACCTAATCCTCGGCACCGGTGCTTATAGCACCATTTAAGGACACCCTTATTTAGAAGGCACAGGATTTTCCCCAGAGTCACAGGATGTTGAGCCACGCCGAGACTCGAACCGGGTTCTTCAGTTCCGAAATCGGCAGCTCTACCCATTAGGCCAAGTCCTCTCCAGGTTAATAAGTGCCGGGGCTCTAGTCAGGAGGCAGTTTGCACCAGCACATTTCTCGTGTTAGCGCTGCCTCCTGAGGAGAGCCCCTGCACTTTTTAGGTCGAGCCTACAACCTCTTGGAATCACTCTGGACTTTTCACACGCTCGAGCGTGTGGTTTTTTTTTGAGCATTTTTTCTATTGGGCTTTGCGTGCGTCTTTGTAAAAAGACAGCACGCAATTGGGCAAAGGCGGATGCATGTCCACCTTTCCCAGGAAATGTATCCACCCACGGCCTACGGTTTGCGGCTACGAGCAGCGACGCGCAGTGTGCCATCTGTTATGTGTCAGATTTCACACGAGCGCGCGCGCACCACTCGCGGGACGCTGCAGCTGCATTCCTCGCATCCCACGGCGTTTTGCCTGCGGGAGCGAGAAGCTGCAGTGCCTCCTTGTTTTTAAACTACAGGCTCGGTGCTGCCACGGTCCCCAGCTAACTTGGTCTAGTTCCCTGTTCCGCCCTCCTTCTTTCATGCCTCTCCGGTCACCTCTGGCCCTCTCCCCCTGTATCTTGCTCTTCGTCTGTTTCTCTCCTCTCCCGTCTCTCTCTCTCTCTAATTACCTCCCTGTTTGTCTCTCTTACTCTGCCCCGTCTTGTTATTACTCCGTTCTTCCCCTTTCTTTGCTGTCTCCCGAGTTCCCCTTCATTTTTAGGTCTCACCCGAAAACGCTACAGGCTCGGTGCTCACCCCGTACCTATTCCGCCCTCCTTCTTTCATGCCTCTCCGGTCACCTCTGGCCCTCTCCCCCTGTATCTTGCTCTTCGTCTGTTTCTCTCCTCTCCCGTCTCTCTCTCTCTCTAATTACCTCTCACTCTGTTTGTCTCTCTTACTCTGTCCCGTCTTGTTATTACTCCGTTCTTCCCCTTTCTTTGCTGTCTCCCGAGTTCCCCTTCATTTTCATTATCGCCGAATGTAGCATCATTGGTGTGTTGTGATGTCACACTTAATGGATAAAGGACTTTATCGCATGTTAGTATAATGGTATTGTGTTCGTGTGGCTGCGCCTTCTCTTTTGCTTCTAAGCGCCCGCTGATTGACAGAGAGGTGTGTTTACTGTTTTACCTGCTCCCTTGGGTCGCACAGTCACTCAGCTTGCAGGATACCGGTGAAATTCACTCTCCCCTCACTTCCTGCACACCGACAGCCTCGAGCTCACCATGACATGACTAGATGACGTATCAGGATTTCGTGCACCACACCAAACTATTCCCATAGAAGTTATTTCCTACAAACACACACCTTGCAACCAAAGCTGCAGCCGCCTGCAGTCACTCCTGACAGGGCCTCCCTGGTTACAATGACGCGTTGTACAAGTCCGATATAACATAATAAAGACATAACATAGCACCTACTCTGTAGGTACTAAGACACAATTCAATTTGTGGCGCACCTTACATAAATGACTGGGTAATATCATTATGGGGGTGCTCCAGAAGCAGAGGGCTTAGGCGAGGTCACCCCAGCTTCAAGCAGCGATTATTCCAATATGTCCAGACCGCAGGCCCATCTGCGCCATCAGACCTTGGTGTGTGATTCCATGACTGTCTGCGAGGGCGGGGGAGGTGCTGCATTAGCACTCGGTGTGTGATTCCATGAGGGGACCTTCCAGGTCACTTGTCTGCATTACAGTACTGGCTGCTGAGCCTGGCTGGGTGTGTTGGTAGCTGAGAGCCCCCCCCACCTCCCCCCAAACACAACTTACAATACAATATCAGGACAAAAGAAAACTGAGGACATTTTTTTAATATGGTCGTTCAGTTGTACATAAAGCCTTCCTTGGTCATATATAAGGTAACAAAATGCTTCTGACACTTTTTTATTATAACTTTTCAGCATGCTGCACAGCAGCCACACTTCTCTACAGCGTAGCTTAAAGACATTGGCAAAGTCAATAGCTCTGACTAAACACTTATAAGGTCCCAAAGGTGAGACCTATTGGCTATGCCAAGGCTTGTTATTTTAGTAATTAACCACTGAATGGGCCCTTCACCACTCTGGGCCCCGGTGCCACTGCAACTGTTTTCAACAGTTCTGCAAAGGCCTCGGCATGCCCGAGCCTTTGCAGAATGTTAAAACGTGAACAAATGGTTGGTATTTTTCTCTAAAAAAGTCGGAAACCCTAATCATAGGCCACGTGACTTTGTATAACCAGATGCTCCTAACTCTCCGTAATATATATCTAGGTGCAGATTTACAAGCCCCTTGCGTGACTTTTGCGCCGCCGTTGCGGCACTTTTGTGACGCAGCTGCGGCGTAAATGATGCGGCCCATTTACAACGTGACGCATCTAGGGAGATGCATCACGTTGTAAAGCCCTGCTTCACATTATACCTGCGTCAGGTATAATGTATGTAGGGTGGGCGTTCCCACGCAAAAAGCCATGTAGAAATGATGCAGTGAAATCTACAAGATTTCACTGCGTCACTCTACGCCTTCACTGCGTCAAAATCCCTACGCCTGCTCAGACCAGGCATAAGGAGTGACGCAGGGCTTTTTTAATGGGACTCACCCATCTATTGTGGCGCATTGCTGGAGTTGCGTTACTTTCATGAGCAACTCCAGCAATGCGTCACTTTTGTGCCAACAGATGCGTCAGAATTTCTGACGCATTTGTTAATCCTTGTGCCACGGAGCACTGTATTGTAAATACAGCGCATCCATAGTGGCGCAAGGACATTCGGCGCTGACGCAAGGAAACTGCTGCATCTATGCAGATGCGTCAGTTCCTTGTAAATCTGCCCCCTAGTTCTTTAGTGAAATTTTAGAGGAAAAATGTTGAACAATCAACGTTTTGCCATCCAGGGTGAAGCCAAACACCCCTGAAGAAGGTAAGGCCTCTATGACACATCTTAAATGTATTTTAAATATTTCATAAGTGCCCTTGAGAAACTCTGGATTATTTGTCAATTTCTGTCAAAAATTGTGCTGTAAAATGTTCCGTTTTTTTTTCTTGGGTGAGGGTGGTCGGAGGGGGCAAAAATGAACACCCCAAATGGAGGGTGGACTTGCTTGCGTGGTCCAATTTGAAAAAGGTATTTACACCAAATCTCTTTCAGGGTTTACCATGACTAAACTTTGCTGCTTGTCATGCCTGGCACGCCCCCCTTCACCCTTTGTTCTCCCTCTGTGCCCACATTCACCCCTCGCCGCCCTCTTCTTGTACATTGCTCTGTTGCTTTACAGCTAGCTTTGTGCTGCATAAATCTCAGACCTGCATAAATACATACCCGCTGGCGCCCAAGGACATGTGCGAGAGATGCCTCGAGGCACAAGGTGGCCGTCCTGATCCGTGTGATGATCGTGTAATGATGGGACTTCCTGGCACCTGCGTCTCCCTGGCTCGTATCCCGGAAAGAGCGCGAAGGCTACCAGGGGAGGCTATCGATTAAATGAAAACTGAGGCCGTGTGGGTGATTTAGAGAATCAGGACTCCTGTGCCGGATCGATATGTTACACCTGCTCTGACAACAACAACATTCGTATGCACTTTCTGTGCTGCTCTAAACTGTGCCCTGCGGTGCAATGCCCGCTGCCTCGTCTACGGCTGCACCACTTGTGGCATGCTGGATTCACGAACTGAATTGCAATGAGGACAGCAACTTGTACTACTGCAACTGTGTTTTTCTTTTATTAAAAAAGATTCCTGTTTCTCATCTACTGCTTCAACAATTCATGTTTTTCTTGTTCCAACTTCTTCCTTCCTTAATTTTTTATTTTTTCGCCATCTCCCTTTCCTCGCTTTATCCTCATGTTTTCTCTTTTTTCTATCCAATTTGTATCCTCCCTCTTTCTCTCCTGTTTTATCTCTTGCCACTTCTTTCCTCTGGCATATTTCTTTTCTCCACCGCTTCTTCTTTCTTTCCTATTTTTTCACTCCATCTAATTTTTCTATTTTCCTTCTTACTCTTTGACTTTCTCTTCATCATGCTTTCTTCTTTTCCTTGCTGTCTTTTCTACACCCCATTAATTCCTTCCATCCTTGCATCCTTCCGCCCTATTTACCTTCCTTACTCAGCCACACTGCTTCCCTTCTTCTCTCCCACTTTCCTCCTTCCATCATCCATTCCATCCCTTCCTTCCCCCTTCCACTTCCCTCCCTGCTGCCCCCCAAGCACACAGTGTGTATTTATGAACGTCGGTGACACCATTAAGGGTAAGTGCATCGTAGCCCCTCATTACATCTGGTCTCTTGAGTGGGCTGCGTTTGGGGCAGGGTGTCCAGGGCACCCTGTGATGTACTGCAGAACTGGTCTTCCCATGGCTCACTGGGAGTGCAAACACTGTGCAGACCCATAGGTGTGGAGTCCCCCCAGCAAACAACCACAGTAGTGGCTCACCCCGTTATTTTGGCCGACCATGGACTGCACCCAGTACCAGCCTTCCCTTCCCCAAGCAACCATCAACACCAAGCTGTGTGTGTGGCAAACTACCTTGTTGTGGATGCTACAACAGTGGGCTCAGGGTTCACTCCCACCAGGAAACCATGAAGGAGATTCTACCTTTCAGGGTAAGTAAGACCTTGAGACCATCCGCAAGCCAACCTTGGATCTAATAAAGTGGCGGCTGGCATTTCCGGGGAGCAGGGTCGCGGGCGAGCGTGCGCGTGCTAGCAAAATAAAATAAAAAAAAATAAAACTTAACTTACCTGAACGTGATGCGACGTCCTCCTCTGTTCTCTTCTCTCCCCTGGAACTCCCTTGACCAACCAGGGTGCTGCTCTCATGCAGCATGAGAGCAGCGCCCTGATTGGAGGGAGCAGCCTCACTCGGTGCTCCACAGCACTGTTGAGGCTATGGCTTGCTCTAACCCAGCCAGCTGTCTTAATACAGCTGGGTTAGAGCTGTTTAAAGTACTCATGTGTGGCTGGCCAACTCAAGACAGCCGGCCAAAAAGACATGCACACTTTAAACATTGCCATACAAGCCCATACTCCTCCCTGCTAAGTGACATGCTGCTGTTACTCAGCAGCGCCCTGCCCCGGTCCTGATGCTCTGTTCGGAGGGGGAAGAAAAATAAAATGGTAAAAAATTACAATTTTATTTTTCAGGGGTTTGGGGGGATTTTAAGTGGGGCAACACCCTCCGCTCCAACGGAGGAGCCTAAGAATCCACTCAAGGAGCTCACCCACACTAGCCTTCCTTGCTCCTATCCATGTGGGTGCTGAGGACAGAGCAGGAGAGGAGAGGTGTGGTGCAGCGACCAGGGCAGCTGACTTCGGAGCACAGGGCTCACAGTTTGATCCCCTGCTCCGGCAGCAGCTCAGCTCAGCACCATGTGACTCTGGGCAATAGCTCACTTAATTTCCACGACGGCCCCCAGCGCCTTGAGACCCGTAAGGGTGAGTAGTTTGCGCTTTACAAATACGGATTTACATTTACAGAGCAGGATGGCAGCTGACTTCACTAGGTTATGCTCGGCTACTCAGACCACCCAACCTTCTATTCCCTGTTAGGGTGAAACTGAGGGAATAATTCACATATTCCTTCCACTAGGGAACCAAGTAACATTCGGCAAAGACACCTACACCCTGCCGTGGCCTGCCGTTTGGCTTGCCCCCAACATTCAGGGCTCGAATCACCCAGGACATGAATAAGAGGCTGCCAGTGCGCAGACATACTCGCACATTTAGTGGTGCTACAGTCATGACTCAGAATATCTGCCCAGTTGGTGCCATTTTCTCATAGTCGTAGAAAGTGTGTGGCCAGGGCATCCTGTTGACTCCAAAGTTTGGAGTCGTGAGGGGCACAAGGTTTCTCAGAAGAACACCTACCAGCAGCACTGGACTAATGCCAGGTCCACTAGAATTATGCAGCAGAGGAGGGTCAAATTATGCGCCAGGGTTGGGTAAATTATACGGCAAGAAAAAGCTGATTTTGCAGCATAATGCGGCACATTTTGTAATAGTATTACTTCACTATATTGTCGCTTTAACACTTGTTAATACTGTCTGGGCATTGATTGCACCCCATTAGTGCCAGTTTAATATACAAATACAGCAATAAGCAACAGAAAGGAGACTAGTTAACTTTTGCAAAGGGCCTGCCACTGCACGGCAACACGTGCCACTGCGTTTTTTGTAACTTTTGAACTGTTTCAGTTAGAAACAACATTTTTTTGTGTTAAAGTCTGCAGATTATGCAGCAGATGTGGCAAAGGCAGCAAATCCATAATTATGCAAAAAAACGCCACAGCCGCGCAGTTGCCTAATTTCAATGGCCCTGACTAATGCCCATGTATCCTACATCTTGGGCCTGCCCTGTGGACTCTCCCACCGCTTCCAGGCAGAGCCGTCCCCAGGGGCACATCCTGAGAGGCGCAAAGTATGGTCCTCCTAGGAGGCAAACTTCATACGGCAATAAACTGGTTAATGCTAAAAACTGTTATTTACAGTGCAACAGACAGAAAACACAGACATGCACATAGCGCCTTCAAGCACGTTTGTGTTTGCATGAGGGGAACATGAATGCCTTTTTTAATCTAGTAAAAGGGGATGCAAAATGTTGGGCAATCCCACCTGTTTCTGCTGGTTTCGCAACCGCCTGTCCTGACTTAAGAAGAAAGGAGCAATGCCGGCAGCATGCCGTGCAGCGCAAGCATTGCTCATCTTGTGCACTGAGAAATACAACGAATGAGGACTTCTTGCGCTGTCCTGCACTGTCAGGGGCTGGACAATGTAGTTACCTTCATTGTAATGACATGAAGTTTGGTTCACTATCCGGCCCCTGAGAGTGCATTAAAGCACGTTCCCCATAGGCCTGGGTGGAAATGTAATTACGCCGGAGTAATCGGAGTAATTTCAGTAATTACGCATTACTCTTGTGATGTAAATTTACCAATATTGCACAATAGCACCCGCTAGAGTAATTAAGAGTAATAATGGAGAAAAATCTTACCACAGATGCACAGAAACAACAAACTGGGACCCAGATTTACAAAGAGCTTGTATTACCCTTGCATCACGCAAGGTGGCGTGAGGCAACGCAAGCCCTTTAGTAAGATTTACTTACCTTGCATGGCTCTATGTGGATTAGTAAATCCAAAGTAATGCCAAGGTAGAGCAAATTGCTGCCTTGCGTTACTCGCCGTACCATGTGTGGAGCAGGGGTGGTCCCATGTATCCACCCATGCATTCTGACACAATCCCAGATTCACTAAGGGTAGTAAACCTGGGATTGCGTCAAAATGCTACTCTTTCCCCAGTGAGGCGTAAAGAGGAAAAATATGTTTATTTCTCTAAGGTATTTCATCGTTCTACATGTGCTGCATTCTGCACACGCAGAAAGAGGAAAATCCTCTAAGGATTGTTTTTGTGGAGGAACAATACCCTACTACTGAAACCTGCGAAATTCAATAAAAAAAGAACTTACAATCGCACCTTCTCAGGGCTGGCTCCAAGAATTTGGAATGCCTTACCGACGGAGATCAGAGCCAACCCTTCGACTGCCTCATTCAAAAAACAGATCAAACGACTACTATTGGAAGAACTGCATCAGCAATAGCGCCTTGTCATTTGCTAGTCAATTACCATACATCTCCGACAAGCTTCTTTACCTTGTGTTGAAATATATGACAATTTAATTTCACTTTGTTTGTAACTCATGCTTGACAATCATTTTACTTGGAGTTTAATATGTATCTCATCTGTCTTTGAAGTAAGGAGATGATGACACTGTTTCGGCCGCATCTGAGTGGGCTGTTTACTGTCTGTTCATCTTCTACCTACTCTCCCTTAGCGCCCTCAGTTATTTTATGCCTCAGGTTCCTCGCATTTTGCCTAATTGAGTGTACTTAGGTGTTTTTTTGTATGCTTAACAATTCACTTTATGCTTGAAACTAGTGCTTGACAATCTTTTCAACTGGAGGTTTATAACGTATCTCGTTTGTATTTGAAGTAAGTCGATGCTGAAACTGCTCGGCCTCATCTTGGTTGGCTGTTATCGGTCTGTTTATTTGCTTTTCTTTGTAAATGTATTTATACTGTCTCTGTATGTAAACGTCATTTTTCATCTTTGTACAGCGCTCTGTTACCCGGTTGGGTCTTGTTCGCGCTTTATAAAACTTTTCAAATAAATAAATAAATAAATCCTGCCTGTAATGCAAGCAACCTTGCACCATGGTCCCTGTGTTGGCCAGGGCCAGACTGGGAACCAAAACCGGCCCTGGCAAACTGCTCGGCCGGCCCCCGGGCGGGGGAGCGGAGTTGTTTGCTAGGGCCAGTTTCAGCCGATATTGTTACGGGGGGACGATATTGCCGGCCCCGGTAACAAAAAAAGTCCCCCAGGGGCCAAAAACCTTTTGCCACCCTGGCGGCCCACCGGGGAAATGCCTGGTGCCCGCTACGGCCAGTCTGGCCCTGGAGTTGGCGCTAGTCTGCACAAAGTGCTCCAGTGCAAGGAGGGAGCAGAAGTGCTCGATATCTTTGTGAATATGAAGCATTTCTGCCCTCTCCCTTTCATGAACCGCCACGCAGCCACTTTGCTTTCTGCCCTGCGTAGCATGAACGTTTAGTAAATGTGCCCCTAAGAGAGTGACTGCTGGGTTCTGCTGTTCGTATCCTGTAGCATTTAGTGCTATTTTCCTAGCTTAAAAAGCATTCTCTGGCCTATTTTGGATACGAGGGTGCATTTTACGCTAAGTTGGCACCTGCTCTCTATGTGCAGGAATTCATCTGTTTATAAGTGTGTGAGTTTTCCATCCGAAGCCTGTTTAGGTTGACACTCTTGTGTTTACAAAGACTTCACTGCTCGCTGAGACTTTTGTGTGTTCTAAGATAAATCAAGAGAGAATTGTATTGTGAGACAGGCTGAGGGTAAGACCCGCTGACTCAGATGTCTCAAGGGAGTATCTGCAGCACAGACATTTGTATGGGGTCTCTAGTGCCTGAAAATGAGTTCAGTGTCATGAGCCATTCCCTTCCAAAGTCAAATTTAAAAACCTGTTAAGGAATAAACTCTTGCACCAGCGCTGTCATCCTTCAAGGTGAAATGAACACTTTTAAAGAAAGAGTGACACGTTCAGTGTGACACATTCAAAACCCTGTTTTGGGCGAGATCATGTCTGTTACGGGACTGAACAGGGAACATAATGATTTTGTAGCCACAATGCAGTGTGAAATGCATGACAGGTGAACCACAGTGGCCGGGACCACTCGTGTATGTCAGTTTGCTGGCAGACTGAATGACAGGCATTCTCATTATAGCTGTTCTGCCGCTTCTTGAAAAAAGTAATATTTTCTCGGCACTCATCACAAACTGATGGAAAGAACTGAGAAGGGAAGAAGAGGAGAGGAAAGGAAGGGGGAAATAAGAGAGGAGCTACGCAAGGGGGAACGGGAGGAATGGAAAGGGATAAAGGGAGAGGCAAAATGAAAAGAAAGTGAAGTCTGGCAGAATGAGGGAGAAGGGGAAATGGAAGAGTGGGAGACGGAGAAAGAAAAGAGAAGAAAAACTGAAAAATGTATAAAAATAGAGTAGAGGAGTGATGAGGAGAAGAGAAAACAAGCATTGAAAATGCAATAGGTCTCGCCTTTGATTAAGTTAAAGCCATTTGCTTTGCTAATGGAATTGTATAGCAAAGCAAATGGCTTTAACTTAATGAAAGGCGAGACCTATTGCATTTTTAATGCTTGTTGAAGTTCGACGACCGGTGCCTCTGTCCACAGCTCCCTGGGGTATATTGCAGCCGGCAAAAAGAGAAAGCGCGGAAAAGACACAGGAAGAGAGAAAAAGAGACAGGAACAGAGAGAAAGACAGGAATAGAGGGAGAGAGAAAGACAGGAACAGAGAGAGAAAGACAGGAATAGAGAGAAAAATGCAGGAACAGAGAGAGAAAGACAGGAACAGAGAGAGAAAGGCAGGAACAGAGAGAGAAAGGCAGGAATAGAATGAGAAAGGCAGGAATAGAGAGAGAAAGACAGGAATAGAGAGCGAAAGACAGGAATAGAGAGCGAAAGACAGGAATAGAGAGAGAAAAATGCAGAAACAGAGAGAGAAAGACAGGAATAGAGAGAGAAAGACAGGAATAGAGAGAGAAAAATGCAGAAACAGAGAGAGAAAGACAGGAATAGAGAGAGAAAAATGCAGGAACAGAGAGAGAAAGGCAGGAACAGAGAGAAAAAGGCAGAACAGGAACAGAGACGACCGGTGCCTCTGTCCACAGCTCACCGGGGTATATGGCAGCCGGCAAAAAGAGAAAGCGCGCAAAAGACACAGGAAGAGAGAAAAAGAGACAGGAACAGAGAGAAAGACAGGAATAGATAGAAAGACAGTAACAGAGAGAGAAAAAGACAGGAATAGAAAGAGAAAAATGCAGGAACAGAGAGAGAAAGACAGGAACAGAGAGAGAAAGGCAGGAACAGAGAGAGAAATACAGGAATAGAGAGAGAAAGGCAGGAATAGATAGAGAAAAATGCAGGAACAGAGAGAGAAACGCAGGAACAGAGAGAGAAAGGCAGGACAGGAACAGAGACGACCGGTGCCTCTGTCCACAGCTCATCGGGTATATGGCAGCCGGCAAAAAGAGAAAGCGCGGAAAAGACACAGGAAGAGAGAAAAAGAGACAGGAACAGAGAGAAAGACAGGAATAGAGAGAGAGAGAAAGACAGGAATATAGAGAGAGAAAGACAGGAATAGAAAGAGAAAGACAGAAAGAGAAAGACAGGAATATAGAGAGAAAGACAGGAATAGAAAGAGAAAGACAGGAACAGAGAGAGAAAAATGCAGGAACAGAGAGAGAAAGACAGGAACAGAGAGAGAAAGGCAGGAACAGAGCGAGAAATACAGGAACAGAGCGAGAAATACAGGAACAGAGCGAGAAATACAGGAACAGAGCGAGAAATACAGGAATAGAGAGAGAAAGACAGGAATAGATAGAGAAAAATGCAGGAACAGAGAGAAAGACAGGAACAGAGAGAGAAAGGCAGGAACAGAGAGAGAAAGGCAGGACAGGAATAGAGAGAAAGGTAGGACAGGAACAGAGAGAAAGGTAGGACAGGAACAGAGAGAGAAAGACAGGAACAGAGAGAGAAAGACAGGAACAGAGAGAGAAAGACAAATGGAAGTTTGTGCTTGCACTGGGAACATCGCATTCAAAGTCATAGGGAATCCTATCCCAGTCTATGCCTGGCGCCCCCAGCTGAGAGCACTTCACCGTCCAGAGTGGAACATTGCACACTATCCATAATATCACCCTGGTGGTATATGGGAATATTCATACAGTTAAAGATCAAACCTTGTCAGGGCTAAACCAATCTCCCATCCTTCCGAGGTTGGTAAATTGGAGAAAGGTAAAACCTTTATTTACTAGAGCCTAGACACGTAGAAGTGCACTGTGAAATTCTACATAAAAACAAATTGTTATTTCCAATAATACAGAAAAGGCTGTACTGTCACGCTATAATGCTATATTCCATGGAAGAAAGCCTGCCTTTACTTGATCTTGTATATGCCTGGAACGCTGCACCTGGAGAAGCCTAATGGCATGTCACAGCAAAGACGTAAACACTGTGAAATAGGCAGGTTACAAGCAACGTCTTTACAGACTCTGTCTAGCTATACCCTTCCTCCCTAAAGCTCACAAAAGCAGCAATGTGTGATGAGGAACACACCGCCTCGATATTGTCGTGAGTGTGCTGAGAATGTTGATTTGCGCATTTTCTCCCAGCCTCTGTAAATGTTCTGTCATCCCAGTACATCCTTACGAAGGTGCCTCACATCCCCGTGCCCACCTCCCCATGCTAACATGCCCTGCCCCGGAATCTATGGGCAATGGCTCGCCCATGCATGGCACGGAGCACTTCCTGTGGGGGAGGGTTTGGGGTGGTGGGGGTACTCAGTGGCTCTCAGGTGGGGGGTACGAAGGGGCTGTTAAGAAATCACAGATGTTCTGAGACTACAAATTGGGATTGGCTGTTGAACGCCGAAGCCACGGTAATTACACAGCTGTTTCAAAATGTGTTTAAGTGGTCATGCAATCGGTCTCGCCTTTGGGACCTTATAAGTATTTCGTCATGCCCCACATTATCATTCCGTCTTCTGCGTTACTTTGGATCATTTAAGCAGCAGAAAAGCAGTAAAAGTGTTGCACAAGCTCCAACGGGAAGAAATTGCCTCGCGCAAAACGCGAAACTGAAACGAGCAAGCAATGGCCGGGTCACGAGCCTGAAAGTGGTGAAGGCGGGTCTTGTGCAGATGAAGGAGCAGGACTGCAACCGGAGAAGAGGTTGCGTCGTGTGTGGTGCAGAGGCGGGGGACAGATTAACAGAGGGCTGCCCCGAAATAAATAACGTAACTGGTGACCTTTGAGTCCGGTTCACGCTATAAAACAAGCATTTGAATGCACAAACGGGAAGGGGGGCGGCGGGCGAGCGAGCGAGAAGGCATCGGACTGCGGGGGGGGGGGGGAGGGTTTAGAGGAACGGGAAGAAATTGCCCGCAAAACGCGAAACTGAAACGAGCAAGCAGCTGTGTCTCTGAGAGAGACAGAGGGAAGGGTCTGCTCGGGGAGACAGAGGGAAGGGGAATGCGGCTGCCCGCGGCCCCCGCAGGGGGCCACCTAAAAGGGCGGCCCTTTAGTGCCATTTGGGCACAAACGCCACCCCTCCTAGTCTAGTGGTTGGACTCAGGGTAAGAGTCCTTCGCCTAGGCGCGTCACTTCCGGCGCACAGAGGTCGGGGGAGGGTACGTATACCTCCCCCCGCCTCTCCGGCGTCAGACACGCCGTCTCTGTACCCCGCTGGACACGCTGTCCAGTACCGCCGGTATTGTCATCGTCGGGTTCGGGTCCAGTTTTGTTTGCGGTGAGTGCGGGCCAGGAGGGGCCATTGCCGAGTGGTGCATGAGAGAGGGAGGACTCCTATAACTTCCGTAGAGCAGTTCTGGGCCTCGAGACTGCGAGGGACTGGTGGGTCACATTTTCGCGGGTCATGCGGCGAGCCCTGGGGTATTCGCTTGCGCCATTACAGGCACAGGGGTTCTTATCTGCCCTGGTCGCTCCGGTGCGTTTTGGGGAATGTTTAGACCCCTGAGTGTAACCCACCTTTAATTATCTAGGATGCTTCTGGTATGCCACTGCCTTAAAGCCTTGCTGCATTAAGTGCACTGGGGCCTGGTACATTGTTTTACATCGCGGGGTGAATTGGGAAGCCTACTGGTCCGGCTTTGGGGCACGCCTGGCCCCGCGTTGTATGGGGGATCACAGAGCGGCGTCCGGGTATTAGAATCGGCTGTAGACATCCCGGTACTGCCCTGGTTACCACTTTAAACTGAGCAGTTAATAGGGGCAGTATCCGTCCTCGTGGTTCACTCCCCCCCCCCCTTGACTGTGCCGCTTAAAAGAGCTTGGCGCACTACGCGGCGCTGCTGCCGAGGGTTTTCTACAGTGGTGTTGAGGGAGTCCTAAAGGCTCGATGGGTGCATGAGGCAAAACTCCAGGCAGCTCGGACCCTGCCCGCCTCGCGCCGATTGCTCAGCTTGCACTACTATGTTAGGGTGATCTACCCCTTGGTGAGCTCACGCGCATCAGCCGGGATACAGCAGTTGATGGTAGCGAAGCTTGGTGTGAGCTGAGAACGGGAGGCGGACACTTAAGAGCAGGTCTCTGTAGGGCAGTACTCCTTGCCGTTGAATTTTTTTTTTTTTTTTTTTTTTAAAGTTTTATATAGCGCTAGCTAGACCCGTGGGTATCAGAGCGCTTTACATACACACTGTACAAAACCAAAGGAAATTGCATTACTTAGTAGGAAGGCAGTAGGGAAGCAACAACAGAGATAAATACAACATGAAAAATAGTTAAACAGTGCAGCGGAGGGAGAGAAAACAAACGAAGGTGGTTAGCACAGACCGGTCACCACTATCCTTGAATGTCAAGAGAGAGAGGAGTTAATTCGGATATTGAAGTCTAGGTTAGTTGATGTTGGTCCGGAAAGTATTTGTTAAGGAGATGGAGTTTCAGGTCCCTTTTGAAACAGGAGAAGGAGGGGTTGCATCTGAGGACTCTAGGGAGAGCGTTCCATATCCTGGGAGCGTTGCCAGAAAACGATCGGTATTGGGTGGTTTTCTTTTTCAGTTTCGGAGGGATAAGAAGGAGTGAGTTTGAACTTCTCAGTGTTCTGGATTGACCTGCTCTTACCAGTTTGTTGTTCAGGTAGTTGGGGGCCAGAGAGTGAAGGGTTTTGTGTGTGATGCAGGCCAGCTTGTAAATACACCTCCCTTCCATAGGAAGCCAGTTGAGGGAGATGAGAGCTGGAGTGATGTGTTCAAATCTTTTCACTCCAGATATGAGTCGAGCGGCCATGTTCAGCACTGCCCTTAGTGGGGCTAGGTGAGCTTTTGGAGTCCCCGTTAGGATGGCGTTCCCGTAGTCGATTTTAGAGAGAACTAGGGATTGAACTACTGTCTTGAGGTCATCCTGGGGAAGAAAAGGTTTCAATTTCTTGAGGTGTTTTAGTGAGAAAAGAGCACCTTTTGCAGAGTTTTTGATGTGGGCCTCCATTGATAAGTTCTTGTCAAGGGTGATGCCTAGAGACTTCACTGAGTCGGATAGGACGAGGGGGCAGTTTAGGGCAACCAGATTCTTGAGCCACTCTTGGATTGGTCGATGGTTGCTTTTTGGAGAGAATAGGATTAGTTCCGTTTTATCTGGGTTGAGCTTTAAGTGGTTAGTGTTGAACCAAGTTTGGATCTCGGTTAGAGTGACATTGAGGTGTCGGATGTCGTTGGGAGACTCGATTTTGAAATAGATTTGGGTGTCGTCAGCGTAGAGGTGGTAGTTCACTCCCGCTTTTTTCAAGATGATTGTGAGGGGCTCCATGAAGAGATTGAAGAGGGACGGGGAGAGGATCGAGCCTTGCGGGACCCCAAGTGTGACTTTTGTTGGCTTCGAGAGACAGAGGTTGATTTTAATTTGTTGTGAGCGGTGTTGAAGGAAGGAGGTGAACCATTTTAGTACTGTGCCATTAATACCGGAGCGTTTCGACAAGGTCTCCAGAAGAGCTGGATGATTTACAGTGTCGAATGCCGCAGATAGGTCAATAAGGATGAGAAGGCAGGCATCACCTTCATCTAAAGCCTTGTGAATATCGTCAGAGATGTTGAGCATAGCTGTTTCAGTGCTACAGCCTTTCCTGAATCCTGATTGAAAGGTGTCGAGGAGGTTGAACTCATCAATGTGTTTGTTGAGTTGGTGGAGAACGCATTTCTCCAATGTTTTCGCAAGGAACGGGAGGTTGGAGATAGGTCTGAGGTTGTTAAGATCGTTAGGGTCGGCCCCTGGTTTCTTGAGAATGGGTGTGATTTGTCCTAGTTGAAGGGAGTCTGGGACACAGCCTGAGATGAGAGAGGCATTGATGATTTTTGTCCAGAAAGGGGAAATGGTGTGGTTGAGTTCTTTTATAATTGTGGATGGGAGGGGGTCCATAGTGTGGGAGGAAGGTTTTAGGGTAGAGATTATACTGAAGACCTCGTTTTCCGACATTAGCTCAAAGTCGGACCAATGCGCATTGTTTTTCAGCTGGAGGCAGGCCTGATTGTCCTTGGTAAGAACTCTTTCTGATTGGTCAAGGGTGGTTAAAGGGGGGCAGGTTAAGAGGGAAGGAGGGTTTGCGGTTTGGAGGAAGGATTGATCAATTTTTGAGACTTTATTAGAGAAGAAGGTGGCAATTTCTTCACATCGCTCTTTGGTGGCTATGATTTCGTTAGAGGGAGTGCAGTTTGTTTGGCTTTTGACAATGTTGAAGAGTTCTCTCGGTCTGTTTTTCACCAGATCTAGTTGGTTGCGGAAGAAAGACGCCTTTTCATTGAAAATGTGTTTTTTGTATGCCTGCCGAGCAGATCTAAGTTGCGCTAGGTGCAAGGTCGAGGGGTTTAGTCTCCAACACCTTTCCGTTTGTCTGAGTTGACGCCTTTCGTTATTCAGATCCATATTGAACCAGGGTTTAGATTTGGTTCGCCTCATTTGTTTGAGTTTGAGTGGAGCTACTTGGTCTAAGACCTCTGTCATTTTAGAGTTAAAGTGTGTAGTGAGGTCATCGGCCGTCCATGATGAGGGTTGGGGTTGTAGATGGGCATGGATCCTGGATTCAAGTTCGGGTAAAGGGACTTTTTTGATGTTTCTGGTCCAGTGCTTAGGTTTGTCATCACGAATAGGTTGGTGTCTGACAAGTGCATCAATCTTGAACAGAATGAGGTGGTGGTCTGACCAGTCAATGGGAGAAATCGCTCTCAGAGAGACCAGTTCATTGTTGGTAATGATCGCATCCAGTGTTGCACCTTTGATGTGAGTTGGTTCATTGCAGAGTTGTTTGAGATTGTATATTTCAAGTAGGTTGGATAGGTTCTGGACAGTGGAGTCTTCTGGGTCATTCCAGTGGATGTTGAGGTCACCCAGGAACACGTCTTTTGTGTCTGTCATGGAGAAACGTGTTATTAGGTCTGTTAGTTCTTCGGGGAAAAGGGTACGCTCTCCAGGAGGATGGTAGATGGTGTGGAATTTGATGGGAGAGGTGCCCTTGGCAGTGAGTTCGACACCCAGGTATTCAAACGATAGGTATTCTGCAGGTTTAAGTTTGGTGATCTGTATTCCAGCTTTGTGAATGATGGCTAGTCCCCCCCAGTTTTGATTGGCCTGTCTTGTCTGATGATGTTGTACCCTGGAGGGGTGAGAATGTCAAGAATGGGGGTGGAGTGGACATTAAGCCAGGATTCTGTGAGGAAAGCGATGTCAATTTCTTCAGCGAGTAGAGCTTCAGCAATGTCTGTGGCGTGTTGTACTGCTGATCTGCAGTTTAGGAGCATGCAAGAGAGAGGGCGGGGAGCCTTGGTGGTGGGGGGAGCTAGGTGGATAGAGGAGTATTGAGCAGGAGGTCTAGGTGAGTGGACAGTTTTAGGGAGTCTGTTAGTACCAACAATAACAGGGATGGGGAAAGGGGCTGATTTCTGGCCCAGAGCGAGGTAAGGGTCGTTGGTCACATCAGGTTTCAATACCGAAAGGGGGAGGCGATCCCGGTTGGGTCGAAGTGCCTGACTCGTTGACGGACTGGAGGGTCGGGGGGTGCTCTGTGGGGCCATGGGAGAGGTATTGAGGGGGGTTTGAGCAAATCTACCCGACGAGAGGGAGTACGGTGGCTTGGTCCTGTTGAGAAGGTCTTGTTGTAAGTGTAGGAGATCGGCAGCAAGGGAGTTAATTTTCTGCTCCATTCTGTTCAGTTGCTGTGTTATTGAGCTGAAAAAGTTTAAGGTTTCTGGCAGGGGTCGAGAAGGACTTTGGCCTATGGAGGGAGAGTGAGCAGGGGTCAGGGATTGGACGGAATCAGTGGGATTAGGAGAGGGGAGAGGTTGGACGCGGGGAGCCGGATTAGTAATGCTCCCATTCAAGGAGTTCAGAGGAGGAGTAGAGGGTCTACTGTCCAAGTGAGGAGGGAGAGAAATTCTGGGTAGGAAGTCAGAGTTCCGGGGAATGTCAATGAGATTAGCGGTGGAGGCAGGTTGTGTATGTGGGTGTGCGACGGCGGACGGGGAGTGGGCGGTGATAATAGGGGGGAAAGTGTCTGCTGTATTGGTGAAGACGTTGGACATGGGGAAGTCACGGGGGTTATCAGTGAGGTAAGTGGTGGAGACGGGTTGTGCCTGTGGGACATCGGAAGGGGAGTGTGCAGTGGTGGTAGGGGGGAGAGTGACCGCTGGATTGGAGATGACTTTGGACAAGGGGGAAGTAAGGGTCGGGGGAAGAGGGTCTGTGTTGGAGGAAGGGGTAGTTTGAGAGGGAGTGTTCAGATTATCAGAGGTCGAGGGGGAGTGCCTGTGGGGATTTCAGTCGTGGGAGGGCTGAGGGTGAAGTCCGAGCTGACGAGATCGGCCTTGTGGTGTTTGTTAATTGTGATTTTGTTGTTCCTGGTGTGATCAGTTGATGTAATAATGGTGGGCGTTTGGCGGCGGAGAGTAATGATGGGGGTAGTGTGATTGTAGTGAGTGATGGTGGATGTCCATGAGTTGAAGAGAGGTTCTTCAGGGCAGGGAGATTGGATCAGTTCCATGTTATTAGTGAGGGTGGTGGGGGATAGGGGAGGTAGGGTTTGGTGGCTTAGTTGAGTTAACGAGGAAAGAAGTGTGGGGAAGTGGCGGTCAAAAGTGGTGAGGTGCGAGTCGGTGGCCTGTATGAGAATGGTTCCAGTTCTGTAGATGGAAATGGTGAGTTCCCCTTTGAAGGTCGGAGAGATAGTGGTGGAGATTTTTTCACCATAGGGAATGATTACTGATTTGGCGACTTTAAGGTGAAGAGAGAAGGTGTTTTTCCATTTAGTTGGGCGATTAGTGTAAAAAATGAAGTTAGTTTTCGTGTTGCCGTTGGTCGCTGTGTGGTAGTTATCTACAATGAGTGTTTCCGGGTGTTGTTTTAGAGTACTGTGCTTGAAGTTCTTTTTTGCATTACTGGTCAATTTGTCTGGGTAGTTAATGGACCAGGAGTTGGGTCCGTACCGCATGAGATTCGAGTTACGGGAGGGGTTAGGCGGGCGCATGGTTGAATGGTAGAAATGCCGGGGCGCAATCAGGAATCAAGCAGTAATCATGTTTTTACAGTAAGCATCATTTGGCCCAAACCAGGGGGATACTCCAAATGCAGGGGGAGTATCAGCATTTTTCAATGCCTGCCATATTGGGAGGAGACAATGTCCACAAGCCAATTCCAGTAACAGTCCCATAAGCACATCAGCCTGTAACATAAACCACATTATGCACAGTGTCACATTAGGCGCAAAACCTTAGACGCCAACCTCACCATCATAAACATTATGCAATTCTCTCATCGGTCTAAACGCATTAGACACTAACGTGCTAATCATAAATCACATTAGGAAATATCTCACAACCTAAACGTATTAGGGAATAATAACCTCGCTAGCATAACCACATTATGCAAAACCTCAGAACCATAAAAGTACATTTAGAGGTAAGAAACAAGGTGCGTAAACCATAATAAATGCATCACATTTCCTAGCACCATATTTAGGGCAGAAACCACATTAGCACATAACCTCACGGTAGAAACCATAGCAGAGGCATCAATCACATTAGGGCCTGGCGCCCTACAATCCTAACAGTCCCCCTGGCCAACTGGCCATCTCAAAGAGGGGCTCAAATGCCCTATGTTCCAAAAGTTCAGGGCGCGCTGCCTAAGCAGCGAAAGTCAAGGGTGCGCAATCAGCGCAGGCCTAAACGTTGCAGCTGGCACTAAGTGCTGCGCAGCTGTGAAGGTCAGGGCTAAAGGAGTGCATCTCACTCCTAGCTACCAAGGTATGTCCCCCAAATAAACAATAGCCTAAACGGTGCAGCAGCCCACTACTTGCTGGGCAGCTGTGAGGTAATAAGGCCTGGTGAGAGAGTCCCACTCCCCTCTGTGCTCCTGCACTCTCATGAGAGAGCCCCACTCCCCTCTGTGCTCCTGCACCCTCAAGAGTATTGCGGCGCGAGAATACTGCGTGTCCGTGCTCCTGTGCCCAGTGACTGTAGGCCCCTAAGTGTTGTTCGCACTGTTCACTGCAGGCGCTGCTCTCAGATGTGTGGGGTCTCGCCCGTGCGTCTCCAGGGGGATCAATGTCTGTTATCTAATTATCCAGGTGTAGGAGCCCGTGTGACAAGGAAGCAATGGGTCAGAAAAAGAGTTCCAGTTTATTCTGCACTCAACAACGTGCAGTGTTGAGCTGGTAAATCGACCCCCAATGCCCCCCATATGCCGATGCAGGCCATGCCGCGCGCAGTGGTAGATCCCTACAGAGGGCCCAGTACATGCGGGGACGGCGGCGTAGGCTCTCCACATGGTGCCGTAACCACAGCGCACATCATGCAGGAGCCGCGCCCGGGCCGTACCTCAATGCCGCGTCCTCTTCCACCTTCGCCCGTTCCAGATCGCAACGTCAGGCCCCGCTCCTTACTACAGTGCTAACGAGCTGACCAGTCACTCGAGGTGTCTTGAGGAGCCGTTTTCTATCCCTCAGCTACATTGCGAACACACATTATTTCCTGGTTCTGGTCACCTCACTCACTGTGCGTGCGCCTCTCCTCGCGCAGGGCGTGTACTTGAAGCAGAGTCCCTCAATTAGCTCATTGCACTGTCTCCCAGGGACTTCGCTTTATTTCCATGCACGTAATAAGGGGGTCTGATGTCACCAGGGGACCCCTGAAACCTCTATCGCCATATCAGGAGTGCAAAGGCAGCCGATCGCTGCCTCACTACCAGAGCTGCACCCCTCCAGCGCTGAGCAGGTTTCCTATCTCTTCCTCATTTCCTCGTCATGGCTCATTAACTCTCTGGTCTCTGATGTTTCAATCGCAGCAGCAGCTCACATTACCAACTGACGGCCCTGGACCCTGTGTCCCTTGAGTTGTTACTGCATCCCGCAGGAAAGTGAAATGCCGGGATGCTTGAATGGGTCTGGAACTGGATTTTGGATAGGCCACTCTAGAACCTCACACCCCAGTGCTGGTTTGAGGCCGGATACCCAGCACACCACTGCTGTCCATCCCAGGACTGTTCCCAGTGTGCTGTGGTGCCTTAGCACGCCAAGAACCACCCATTGGCCAGTAGAGTTCGGCGGAAGCTCGTTGTGGTTTTGTCTACCCAATGTGAACTCGTATTTCACCTTCTGTGGCCAAAGCTCTTGCTCTCTTTACAAACACTGCTCTGGAGCGCCTGGCGAAGGGTCTCTGGGAGCTATCCCGGTGCAAGGCTCCAGGTAGTCCTCCTTGTCCTCTCTGTGGATGTGTGGCTGGCACAGCTCCTCGGGTCTCGGTCCAGATACACTAACAGGGCGCCCTACCCTTCCCGGGAGCCAGGTGTCTTCAGGGAGGGCGCTCTTCTCTCCCTGTGGGACTCTGATCGGCGGAATAGGGTGCAGGGCACCCCTTGCCTCTCCTGTGTGACCTGCTGCACTCCCTGTATCTGCTAAGGACACCCCTGCTCCTCTTGTGATCTGCAGCAACTGTTGTGCCCCTCTTTATTTCCGCCCCCCAAGTTCCTGCACAGGAAGAAATGCACTGGCGTTCCCGTGGAGGTGCTGTTTCAGGCTCACAGTTATATGCTTCTCGGTTCTGGGAGTGGTTGGATGCGTGCTTTGCCCCCGGGGAGGCTTCGTGTGCTCTACGCTTTTAAATTATTGGTGCTCCAATTTTCGGAAGGTTAAATCAGCGTAGGGTTGCGTGGGCTCGGGTGCGCTAAGCTCCTGCCCTGCGCCCCGTGATGGTTAATGGTTCCTGTTTTCTTGTCATTTGGGGCAGAGGGATTGATGGTCTTCTGCGTCGGGAAAACTTCGCTGTTCCAATGGATGGTCCCAGGGGTATGGCAGGACTGCTGGCGGGTGGAGCGAATTTCTATTTGGCCCGGTCTGCGCCATGCTTAGCTTGTGCAGGTCACCCAGGGCCCATTTCCGTGAGATTGAGTTGGGGTTTTGCGAGCTGGGTCAGTGGAGCGTGAACTTCACCCAGAGCCTAGTTCGTTGGGATTAGAGTTAGTTCACTTTCTAACTGGAATATATATACAGCTGATTTGAGGAATGTAAACTGCTGCTCTGCCACTGCTCGTTTGTTTGGCCTAACAACTAGGGCGGCATGCTGGGGAGCTGGAGAACCGGGTTCGAGTCTGGTGGGAGGCTTGGACTTCTCGTAACCTCTCTGTACCTAAAACTGATTGTTTCCGTCTGTAAGGCGGTCATGCAAAGCGCTGTATAAAACCGCAAAAATAAAGGCTGTCAAAGTAACTATCTCTATGCCCCCGTTCAGGCCATTGATTTTTACTTGTGTTGTTAATCTGCAGGCGTAGGCATGGAGTGCGAGGTTCCTGCTGTCTTTCCGTCGTGTCTGTTTGATGCGGGATGGTTGTTTTTTGGGCACAGTTGTGTTGGATCTTTCTTCGTAATATTGGGGTTAGCCTGACTTTAAATCTCCCTGTTCCTTACACATGGTTTTAAGGCCGGGGGTGTCTCCAAGCCCTGTACTCGGAGGCACATGGGCGGCATGGGTCCTTCTACAAGTACATGGATTTGACCGAAGCCCCCACAGTTCCTCACAGGGGCACGACGTGGTAATTTAATGTCGGTTTACCGTCTTTAAAATAAATCATGGCATGAGGAGCACATGAAACAGAGGCAATTTATCGGTTGTAAATGTCCATTGCCAATCACTGCTGTTCACAGTAAGTGTTTCCGAGGTGCAATTTGATAGTTAGAGGGTGGCCCACTGACTACTCACTGAATTTGAGAAGTTGTGGTCTCTTCCAAGTGGCAGGAATGCGGAAGTAGTCTATGTAGGAAAGAACGGCACAACTTTAATCTGAGCACTATTCTTATAGGATTGCCACTATAGGAGCAATTTGCCGCCGATTTTAATTTCATTTCTCTATATAGGTATAATAACACATAAGCACACTCCAAACTTGGAAATGTTTCACAAATAGCAGCCTCAAACCTGGTCTTATCAGAATTTCGTTGCTATGGGTGTAAGTACTGATATGTTCCCCCTTCGCCTTTGTTTGATTCGCTCGCTAGACAGTGTCTCTCAGTCTTTGAAAGGCCATTTATAGTTGCTGCAATTATGAGAATGCTACACATAGCTATCAGAAACCTGGCAGCTAGGGACGGGGCGGCTAGCTCAGGCGCGGCCGGTGTCGGGTGCCTGGGCCCCCAAGATAGATCGTACAGCTTAGGGGCCCATACCCCTGTTTTGGCCTCCTTTTCTCCAGATATTCTCATAGCATGCTGGTTTTTAACTTCCCCCAATTCGGGTTACAATTATCCTGGCCTTTCATTAGAGTTCACCCTGTAGCCAGCTGTTTTCATGTTTTCCCCCATAGTGCTCCTGTCCCAGACCTGGCCTGCGCTAGCGGAGTCAGGATTTCGGCCCATCTAGAGCGCTGCTTATTATCTTATGCAACAAACGACAAAGCCAACAGGACTGTCTTGGGGAGGACTGATGTTACTTGCTATTGCACACCCCAGATGCAATGAAAGAATCGGCCTTATACAAGTGGGGCAGGACACTAGTCTAAGCACAGACTCTTAGCCTACGGGTGTAAGCCACAACCTTAATTACAGTGGCCAGACACCGAGAGAGACCAGCCATTGCTCGTGTTCCAGAGCAGGGCACGATTTTATCCCTCCCCCCTTTGAGAATCCCCCATTGCGGGGGCATTGACTGACTTGTTAATCTGTGAGTGGGGCCGCCTCGGCGGGGTGCACTGCGTTATGGTGTTTGAGACGGGCGCCCATAGGCCTTGTCTTTACACAGAATTATCAATGGCAGGGATCACTAAGATTTGACAATGCTTTGACAATATACAAAGATACTTGCAATTTTAGGACACACGACAACGTGCAGGGATGTTTATGGTATGAGACCAAGAGTGGGGCAAGATGTTTACGAAACCACTGGCGTCGGGCGTCTGTGGTTGTGAGTGCAGAGCGCGGTGGGGTCCGTTGCTCCCAGTGTTTGGCGGGGCTCCGGGCTGCTTCATTATCCCGGCCCCAGAACTGGGTGCACTGCGGGTCGGCAGCTCTGCCTGTGAGGCACTGATGACTGGCACCGTGCTCGCGGGCAATGGTCAGGCACGATTCATTCACTTAATCTGTACTGTTCATTATGGTCTCATGTTCGGTTTTGCACCCAACACTTGGGATGCATCTGGTTGGAGCAGCACTCCAGAAGCTTAACCATGGCTTCTTTTGCGCTGCTGGTGTCTTTTATAACTGGCCGGGTTCTGCTGCATCTGTGTTTAACATAGGGCCCTCTTGTGCGCATGGTGCGTTCACTCTGGTAGTTTAGCGGGCCAGTGTTGTCTACTGACCCTCGCACAGGTCATGGTCCATATTCTTACAACAAAGCCATACGTGGTTGCTTATTTACCTTATGCAACTATTACCCATTGAAAGTCAAGGGTCCTGGCTTGCTGTAGGGGTCATGTTACGGTTGATTATATATCTGGACACAAGGGTAGAAGAGACAGAACTATGCAGCACTCCATGCTGAGCAAAGAGGTCCAGCTTGGATGTTTAATCCACGCCCTTCATCAAATCACCCACCCCCCCCTTTTTGAGAGACCCCCAGTTTTCATACCACCTACAGAGGTGGACACAGTCAATCTGGAGGAAGCAGTGCTTCTGTTTTGTTCAGGGGGTGTTTTTGTCTGCTGACCAAGTCACTTAGGCATTCTGTTAATGATAGCGAGTCAAGCCAAGGTCACATGACTGTAGATTATGCGAAGGCAGCTAAAGAAAGCACCGGACTTGAGGTTCCCTCTTATAGCAAGAGCCTTTGCACTGCGTGGAGCTGTTACAGTTGATATGCCTCTTAAGTCACTTGGCATTCTGTTAATCATTCTCGAGTTTCAGAGAGAAGGGACGGGTTGTCTAGTATCTGATACGTCTCTACAATGCCCCAGATAAACAGCTTTGAATGGTTTTGTCTGGCTATGGCTGGGTTTTACACACATTTTACCTGTTTTACAGGGGGAGGGTTGATGTCAGCTGATTGGTGGTGTTGATCAGGGGAATGGTCCCATTTGCGGTTGAGCTTGCTATGCGTTGAAGGGAGACATTTATTGCAATGTTCACCACGTAAGGGTGACAGTCCCACCAGTTCAGAATAGAAGCATTTACCATATGCTACGCAGCAAGCCAGAATTGTGGCTTCAGTTATCGTATACATCCAACAAGCATTGTTAAGCCAATGGTGCTGGCGTGTTGTAGGTGTACGTCCTGTCTTGGCAGTCCAGGTCACACCCAGAGGGCAAAGGCACGGCCTAGGCCCCTGATGGACTAGGTTTAATTTTAGTTGAGTGGGGCTCGCAATCTCGTCGCGTCTGCTATGTCTGGTTGATCCAGCTAAAATGTGCCCACTTCAAATAAGGGCAGGTAACAGGTCGCCTCAGTTAAGACATATTCATCCGTGCCTTAGCCAGGGCAGCAGGCAGGTGTGGTATTTGTCATCCAACAAGGGACTGTGGTACAAAAATGTTTGGTAAACACGGTGTCAGAGCTCAAATGACGACAAAGTATTTTAGAGCAGTTGGCATTCCCAATATTCAGACAAGGACAGTCACTTGCACATATTGTTCACCTCCGGTTCCCACAGACTTATCTGCCCCCTGGGTTATCCTTCCATGTGCTAGAACTTGAAGGGGCATCTTCTGCGACCTGTGTCCCAAATACGTCAATAGTCAACGCTTGGGTAGTTGTACCATGAAGGGCATGGTTACCAAGGTTGTCCCAAAGTTTTGGGGTCAAACTGGGTTGGGGGCAGCAAGTCTACAGTCCTTAGGAAGCATCCAGCATTCCGTCAATCCAAGTAGGGCAGTTAGCGATACATAATATCAGCAAGTGGATAACATGCATCGGTTATTCAGCGACATCATGCCCTGGGGGCATGCGCGCTTCATAAAAACAGTTTCAACCAGAACAGTGCCAAGTGGCAAAAAACAGTAAATAGGTTTAATGTGTGTCTCTGGCCTTACAGCTGTGTGGAGCTAGTCTCATTTAGAAGTACGGCCAGGTGAAAATGGGGTACTTCTTAAGGTTCTCATGACCAATGTGGTTTGTGGCATTTCCCAGCGGTTCACTGAAGGTGTACTGCAGGTAACATGAAACTGGGAATCTGGGATTCCGACACTTTTGTGGGTTGAGCATCCAGGGTCAGAAAAACGCAAACCGGGATGTTACCCATCAATGTCGCGACTGCACACGGTGCTAGCAGTTAAGCAAAGGAAGTCCCCCAGAAGGAGCTGAACAGGCGGGATTTCTATAAGACAGGAGGGATTCATGGCAAGTACAGGAGGACTCACTTGCTATTATCACTTATTCCTGGTTCATCAGATAGTTCACCTGTCAGGTGTTTTCAGGGACCCACTAGGGCATTAAGTGAGCTGCATGGGGTAGCAAGGTAACGTGCTGTGAGGCAGTGTGGTCTCGGCAGACCCACAATAGGGGGCTGCAGCAATACTTGAAACTGGGAACCTTAGATTCTGACAGTATCATTGGTAACATACACATGAACCCCCCTGGTCTTTTGGGGTTTGTATGTCCCATCCTGTAATTTAAGGTGACTAGAAGGGAAGCTGAATGTGGACTTGAATTTGTGGAGGGCAATCATTCCAGGGATACCAAGGTGAACTAGGTCTATAGCTGGATTGAGCTCCAAGGGTCACGGGATCGAGCTTTAGTTAAAGCAAGCCAAAGGGCCCGGTGCATATGTCTGGGCAACTGCAACAGAGTAGGGGTTCCCTGCCCTAGGGCAGTTTTTGCGTTGATTCAGTTAAGCACTATATGCTCTGCCCTGGTAGCCCTAGTAGATAGGCTGGTTGTTGAAGCGGTCATCTAACAAGGGCGATGCTGTCCCACAAATTGGGGAAGAGGGTGTTAAAGCACAAAAAATACTGGAGGATTGCAACTACAGGTTGCAGGAGGTGGGAGCCTACATTAGCCTCAAGGGTAATAGCCATGGTAAGAGTAGAGTCCCCTTTTGGGAGGCCATCACATTCCTACAGGTAGTGTGAGGCAGTTGCTCTTCCCGGAGTAGGATACATTGCTCCAAGCGGTTTGCCCAGACGCAGTTTGTCTGGATGGGGTCCCCGGAATGAGATGGAGCAGCTCTGAACAAATTGGAGCAGAGACTGGTTGGGTGGGGGAGGTCTCCTTAACATCTTGGTGATCCATTTAGGAGGCAATGACCTCACTGCCGTGGGTAAGGGGGCATTCTTGCAAGCAATGAAGGCTGACTTAGGTGAGATCAGCATAGACATGGTTCAATGTGAGTTCTGGTGGCCTGAGATTATTCACCGCAGAGTGTGGCACGGGCTAAGCCAAAGGAGGCCATTGAACAGCCCTGTAAGAGTGAACTGTTCAGGGCGTAAGTTCGCAGACCAGAGGGGTCTGGGCTTCATCAGACACGAGCTGATTGAGGCTAAGGTCAAGGGCTACTTTGAAACATGGTGTTTATTGTCACCATTGGATATGGATTTGTGCCCTTGGCCTTGCAGGGGGCCCTGGAAAGGAGAGGTGGCAAGTGAGAAGACAGCTGTCTTGAGGACACTGGCCATCCAGGCGTACCATGGGGTGCATTTGTCACAGCATGGACACGTTTCACTGGACATACAGGAGGCCCTAGAAAGCAGGTTACAGGTGAGAAATGAGCTGTTTTGGGGGGCCCTGGCTGCGACGGTGGCCGCCTCCAGAGCTGTGGCGGAGTTACAGGGCGATCTGGAAGCAGACTGGTACAGTAAGGGTACCTCTGCGGCAGACGGGTACAGTAAGGGTACCTCTGCGCGGCACAATAGGGGTGCCAGAGCCAAAAACCAGGAGCCTCAGGGCAGGTTCCTGGAAAACCGCGACGGCGCCCGTTAGTCCTTCGGGCGGTTGGGGGCCTGACCAACCGGGGTTTGCCCTGCTACGCTCCGCCCTGAAAGGGGCGTGAGTAATAAGGGACCAATGTGTCACGTGATCCGGAGGAGGATCACACAAGGTGTAGCACTGATTGGGTTTCCCACAGTGCTGGCTCATCAGGCGGGCGGGGCAGCATAGGTTGGTACAGCTGCCTGCCCTTGGATCGCCCGTAAGATAACCCACCATATTGCATACTTTTGTATGGAATAAACCTGCAGCAATATTTTCCCATAACAAAAGTTGTCTTGTGTATTTATTTATTCATGCATGCTCAGACTGTGGGTGGGGATGTTGCCAATAATGGCACTAACAAATAGTGCTTACCCAGTAATTAAAGGCCACAGTATCATGCCGCCAGTAAAAGATCAAATCCCGGTGGGCGGGGCTAAAAGGAGACAAGGCGGCAACAAGGAGGGACTAAGAAGCCTCCTTTTCAATCGTGAGCCTGCGTTTTGCATGCAGGATGACGCCAGCCAATGAGGAAGATGGGCGGGGCTTCAACTCTGCCTCCGAGAGCTTTGGAATCTGTATTGATTCCAAGAAGATCTCGTATGACGAGAGCAGCGCATGCGCGCTGCTTTCGCCAGCCGAGACCTAAAAATATGGATGGGCGACATGGAGGTGGAAAAAGGGCAGGGCTCCAGGTAACGTTTCTGTTTCAGATCAGGACAAACTGACACAACAGGGATGCCCGAAGTCTTGTGAGATCACAGTAATTGTCACTGATCTCACAAGACCTCGGGCAGCCAGCTTGGGGTCGGGCCGTCTCGATCTGAAAAAACAAAAGCCAATACGGTGGCCATGATAGGGTCAGGCTTGTATCTAAGTCCCTAGAAATACATTAAAAGCTGCCTGCTGCAGTGAAACAAGCATTTGCAATGCAATAGGTCTCGCATTGGCGATAGTTTAAGCTATTGGCATTGTAAATGACAATGCTTTTTATTTTTCTGTTTTGATAATTAACACATAAATAAAAGGCACTGTCATTTGCAATGCCAATAGCTCAAACTCTTGTAAATACGAGACCTATTTCCGTGCAAAGAAACGGACGCCATTGTCCCGGGCTGCTTGGAAAGTGAAAGCGCGCGTGGCACGCTGAATGTTGCAGGAAAGCATGTTGTGCCTGCAGTAGGAGAAACTAATTTGAAAACTAGCATTAGATTGTGCTGTGCAGCATGAGACACAAGCTTTCACCAGGACCTGTGCATTAAAACCAGCCCTGTGGAAAACCAGCATTAGTGTGTGCTGTGCAATGCGAGGCACATGAGCCCTAAAATTCTTTACTTTACACCTCTGACGCGCCCTTGCACCCCCTCTCTACGCCGCTTTCATTGTCTGTCCATCTCACACTTCCATGTCTCTCTCTCTCTCTCTTTCTTCCCTCCATCCTCCACGGGGGTCATTGTTTATTCTCCAGTTTACCTTGCGGTGTTGCAGGGAGGCGATGTGCTCCCTGGACTTCAGTAAGGGCTCTCACCTCTTGCTGAGCGGAGACACTCTGTACTCCCTCTTGTAACCGTGTGATCTTGGTGTGGTAGAGTCTGTGCTCGCAGAGTGCTGCTCGCTGCTTCTGTGACCCCCCGGTGCGCTGGGCAGAGACCCGGTGCTCCCTGTGGCGCTGCTCGGTGACACCGTGCGCCCGAGTATGCTGCGTGGAGGATGCGTGTTCTTCAGTGCGCTATCTGGAGGCTGTGTGCTCCCCTGCACCTCAGTGTGCTACGCCGGGTGTCCGTGCTTCCCAGTAAGCTATGCACAGTTTAAGTGTTTCCTGGTGCACTGCCCACTGCCTTCGATTCTTGGCGTTCTGGGGACATGTTCTATCTGCTCCAAAGTTCGCTCCTCTCCTGTGTGCTGCTCGGACCTCTACCCCGCAGTGCGCTGCTCTATGGCTGTTTGACCCCTGCGTGCTCTTCCAGGTGACTATGCTCCGGGGATGCTGTCCCGGCGCTCCGGTGACTTGCACTAAGGCTGTGCGCTGACCGAGGTGCTACAATATATCTGCAAGCCCCCTTCGCGTGATGCTCGAAGCTCTGTGCTCCCGCAGTGCTGCTCTGAGAGGCTCGTGACACAGCGGTGCCTTGAGGCCCCCAGATATGCTGTTCAGGGGCTCTTCAGTGAGCTGCCCCAATGCTCACCCTGGCCAGAGTGCCACAATAGGTCTGCGCTCCCTGGTGTGAGGCCCTGGTGCTCTGGTGTATGTTGTTCAGAGGCCCCAGAAGCTACACCGGGGCTCTTCCCTGGCTAGAGTGGCTTTGTGCTCTCGGGAGTGCTTCTTTGAGGCTTTCCTCGCTGCTGGGGCGCCCAGAGACGATGCTCCCCTCTTTGCTCTGCAGATTTTGTGCTCTCCAGTGCACGGCTTAGCGGTTCAGTGGTATGTATGCCCAGGGCTTTAAGTGGGATGAAAAACCTGTGGGGGGCCTTTGGGGGGGGGCGGGTCTCTTAAACGGGCGTGGCCGATGTAGTTAAGGGCGTGGCTTACAAACACGTAAACTGAAAATCTGTGCTTAGCATAGTGTGCCGCCCGTCTGCTATTTTGCTGCTTCTGTCATTGCATCCAGGTATATAATACAGCAAGTAACATTACACCTACAACAAGCCAGGACTATTGGCTTCCTCAATTGGTGTTAGTTGCGTAAGATAAATAAGCAACAACTATGACTTCCTTGTATAGCATATTGCAAAAGCTTCCTTTCTGAAACGATGAAACTGTAAAAGAACTATAACGAGTCTCTCTGAAGTTACATCAAAGGTAGGGAAGGGTGGCACTGCTGCAGAACTAATATTTTTTTTTTTATATAGGGTGAGGGCAAAACTGGAGAGCCCTATAGGAGATCCATAATCGTTTCAGCATCTGCTTTTTAGCAGTGGCAGGACCCGGCCCACTTAAAGCCATGCGTATGCCGTCATAGGCGCTGTGCTCTCAGCTGCGCTGCGCGGACCTCTGCCCATCTAAGGCTCGCTCTCTGAACCGTGTGCTTTTCTAAGGCCCTGTGCTCCCTTCTGCGCTGCGGGCAGGCTCTCTGCTCCCCTCTGTCTCATACAGAGGCTGAATGCTGCCCGATCTCTGCACTCTGTATATGGGTATATGTAGAGATTTTACTTCCGTGTGTGTAACACAAATGCCCCGATCCCCACCGCGGTGCCCTATCAATAGGTTCTATGCTCCCTGCTGTATTGCACAGATGCCAGGAGCTCCGTGGTGCACTGCGAGGGGGCTCGGTGTGTTGCACAAATGCCCTGATCTCACTGGTGCGCTGCAAGGGTGCTCTCTGTTCCAGGTGTGTTGCACAAATACCTTGATCTCACTAGTGCGCTGCGAGGCGAGGAGTCTCTGGAATGCCTCGTGTGTTGCACGAATAACCTGATCTCACTCGTGCGCGGTGAGAGGGCCCTGTGTGTTCATGGTGTGTTGCACAAATGCCCGGAGACGCCTGCGCTGCGAGGAGGCTCTGTGCCTCCTGCTGTGTTGCGCGGATGCCTGCCCTGATCTCACCACTGCGTTGCTATGAGGCTCTGTGCCTCCTGGTGTGTTGCGCGGATGCCTGCCCTGATCTCACCACTGCGTTGCTATGAGGCTCTGTGCCTCCCGGTGTGTTGCACGGATGCCTGCCCTGATCTCACCAGGGCGCTGCGAGGAGACTGTGCTGGTGTGTTGCGCGGATGCCTGCCCTGATCTCACCACTGCTTTGCTATGAGGCTCTGTGCCTCCTGGTGTGTTGCACGGATGCCTGCCCTGATCTCACCAGTGCACTGCGAGGAGACACTGTGCTGGTGTGTAGCGTGGATGCCTGCCCTGATCGCACCAGTGCGTTGCTATGAGGCTCTGTGCCTCCTGGTGTGTTGCACGGATGCCTGCCCTGATCTCACCAGTGCACTGCGAGGAGACTCTGTGCTGGTGTGTTGCGCGGATGCCTGCCCTGATCGCACCAGTGCGTTGCTATGAGGCTCTGTGCCTCCTGGTGTGTTGCACTGATGCCTGCCCTGATCTCACCAGTGCGCTGCGAGGAGGCTCTGTGTGTTCCTGGTGTGTTGCACAAATGCCCGGAGGCCCCTGCCCTGATCTCACCAGTGCGCTGCGAGGGTACTATGTGCTGCCCTGATCTCACCAGTGCGCTGCTATGAATGAATGAATGAATATTAAATGTATAAAGCGCTAACTTAGCCCAAGGGCGTCAAGGCGCTGCAGACATGATGTACAGACATAAAATGACATGCTCAGACTGATGTCTGTGTAAAAAGCCAAGTCTTCAGGGCCTTATGGAAGAGAGAGTGTGACCCCTGACCAGAGAGATCGTCAGGGAGGGAGTTCCACAGCTTAGCAGCGGCGGTAGAAAAAGCCCTTCCTCCCCATCTAGCCTTTTTAAACCTCGGAACTGTTAGTAGATTCTTACTTGCCGACCTAAGCTGCCTAGTAGGAGCATAATGCTGAAATAGTGCTTTAATGGCCTCAGGGCCTAGGCCATAGTAGGCATTATGGGTCAGGCATAGGGTTTTAAAGAGAATTCTACGGTCCAGAGGAAGCCAGTGCAGCGTGATGAGGGAAGCCGAGACTGTGTGGTATTTCGGAAGATCCATCACCAGCCTGGCTGCAGCATTCTGCACCAGCTGCAAACGTCGCACCAGGCCTTTGTTAATGCCCAAATAGAGGGCATTACAATAGTCAAGTTTGGACATTACTAAGGCAATAACAGCCTGTTTTCATGAGGCCACGAACGGAACTGGGAAATTTTTCTAAGGATCCTGATTATCCCAAAACAAGTGGACACTGTTCTACTAATCTGCAGACTCAGAGAGAGAGAATTGTCCACTATGACCCCTAGATTTTTCCCATGGGATACAGGGCAGGGACAGCTGCCAAGCGTATCAGGCCACCAGTCGTTGGACCAGATGTCGAGTTGGTTACCAAATATCAAGACCTCGGTCTTTTCCCCATTGAATTTTAGAAAGTTTTCAACCATCCAGGAAGAGACTGCCTGCATACAATTTTTAAAATTTGTGGCGGATTCCCTGATACTGTGGGTGATGGACACCATTATTTGAGTGTCGTCAGCATAAGACAACACCTCCAGCCCAAAGGATCTCACGACCTTAGCCAGCGGGGCAACATAGATATTAAAAAGTGTCGGGCTCAAAGAGGAGCCCTGCGGAACTCCACATAACAGGGAATTTGAAGTCGAGTAGAATTGGCCCATTTTCACTGTCTGTGCCCGATCACTGAGAAAAGATGCAAGAAGCCCAAGGGCCGTGCCCCCGATCCCTATCTCCTTGAGACGTTCGACCAGCCTCAAAGGAGATAGGGTATCAAAAGCTGCGGTAAGGTCAAGAAGAACCAGCAATGTGGTGTGCCCTGCATCAACCTGAGTACGGATGTTATTAAATACAGCAGTTAATGTAATACAGCACTTAGTGTCTGAGGCTCTGTGCTTCGTGCGCTCTGCTCGCCGTTGCATGTTGAAGCGGCTCTGTGCGCCCTGAAACATTGAGCAGGAGCTAGGTCGCCCCCAGTATTTGGCGCCGGAGTCCTCTGTGCCCTGGTGTGCTGGTAACGACGGTGGCAGCGAACATTGAGATATAACATGCAAAGCGCTGGGGCTTCGTGGGCTGAGGCAGGGATTATCTGCTGGCTCCACGACAGGCCAGCATCATATTACATGGGCTGTTTACTAATGATTCGGGAGCATGCTTTTCTCTCGCGGTAAATAAACCCAACGCACACATATTAACAAACACCGTGTAGGTCACCGGAGGCTATGAGAGCCCTTAAAATCTATCTAAACCCAACTTTCAATATCAACAAGCCGTCGCCATTGCCCGAATGTAAAAAATAAGTGCTCACCCACTAATTAAAGGAGACAGTCTCAAGCCGCAAGCAAACGATCGAGTCCGGGTGGGCGGGGCCTAAAGGAGACAGGGCGGTCACCAAAAAGTCTCACTTTCAATCGGAGGACAGCGTTTACCATAGAGGATGACGCGCGCCAATCGAAAGCATGGGCGGAGCTTCCACTCCACTTCCGAAATCGACTCGACGACAATAGATCTCGCAGAGCGTGCAGCGCATGCGCTGCGACGCTAGGCGAGGCCTAAAAAGGATTGATTTCTCTTTAGGAGGCATGTGTAAGATTATGGGTTGAATGTAACAAAATGTGTGATGAACAATCGTTTTATTCAGAAGTAAAATGGCTCTTCGTGCATTGTACTAGACACACGCAATAGGAGATCAGTTAGAGCACACAACCAATAGCGGGTGACCAATACTTACTCCTCAGAAGCCCACTGTATCTAGGAACTACATGCAAAAACATTCAATTTTTTTTCATAATTTGAAAATTTTAGCAAAGCACAAATTGTCAATAGCTAAGCACTATCTACGTATGCAAAGGGGTATTAAACAGTGACTCATTGACATTCACATAATAGAGAAGTGCAAATTGCGATTTGGTGAAAATCTGATACGTTGGCAAATATTGATGACACCAGCAAAGTAAGACTGCGATTACACCCCAAAAAAAACTCTGCTTGAGAGCACTTCTACAGTGAATGATGGATGTAAGGCCTGTTAGAAATGTCCATTTTGGGTATAGCATCTGCGCAGGAGGATCCCCTGACTCGTAGAAAGAAGTTCCTAGGCAAAAAACTGGATATGGAAATATAGGGATTACCACCACAGGAAGTTTGGCTTTTTGAAAAGACAGCAAGAAAAATCCCTGTTTCCACAAAGAAACATATATGGACTACAATCCAAGACCATGTCAATTTTGTGGGAAATATCCAACGGGGCATTGAGGGCCAGCAGGAGAGGTGGGATGACATTTGTACCAAGAACAAGAAGAAGCTATATGCAAAACTATCTGAGCCAGGTGTGTGTGGAGGAGGGAGAAGTCATTAAAGGATTCCCACATGAACAGAAGAGAAAGAGCAGCACACTCAGGTGCCAGATGCAGAACGTGGGCCAAGTGCCATCAAAAGCACAGACGATGGTGCAAATGCAGGTCCATCACCTCGTAAGTCGATGACGATAGTGCAAATGCAGGTCCATCACCTTGTAAGTCGATGACGATGGTGCAAATGCAGGTCCATCACTTCGTAAGTCGATGACGATGGTGCAAATAAAGGTCCATCACCTCGCAAGTCGATGACGATGGTGCAAATGCAGGTCCATCACCTTGTAAGTCGATGACGATGGTGCAAATGCAGGTCCATCACTTCGTAAGTCGATGACGATGGTGCAAATGCAGGTCCATCACCTCGTAAGTTCATTGATATATAAAAGACACAGACTTGTTGGATGTCACAATCTACACACAGCATTGATGTCATAAATGCATTCATAAACTATGATACAGGAACATGTACTAATACACACATAAGCGTTATATTTGGAAAAACAAAAATATACTCATGGTGTCATCAAAAGTGACTTAGCCGTTATTTGAAAGAATTCAATAACATTTTTTAGATGTTTGTTTTGGGGAAAAAACGTACTCATGAGGTCATCAAAAGTGACAGCTGTTATTTGAAAGAATTCAATAACATTTGTTAAATGTTTGTAATTTCATTACCATGACAATATGAAACTATTAATAGACTGGTGATGTAGACTTCCCACCAGCCACAGATGAGACTGACACCTTGGATGTTGTCAAAGCAACACCTGCAGAACAAGTGAACGGATCAATTTATGACCCTTCCGCAGCCACCTCAAACACATCCCAACAGAGCACTCAGAAGGCCACCTGAAGGCTGAGGCTCCATACATCCCATCCCAATCACCATCCATGATGCACATGAATCACGGAACTTGGATTGACCGTTGCATGTGCAACTGAGATAGTTGGGTGCCCGAAACATGCTGGGTAGGGGAATAGGTACAATGCCACACAGTTCGACCAATCAATCAATCAGGGGTTTGTAAAGCGCACTACTCACCCATTAGGGTCTCAAGGCGCTGGGGGGTTGATATCTGTGAAGAGCACCCAGGGTTAACATAACCATGAGGTAGGCATTATAAATGAGGCAGTGCATTCACTGGCTCAAAGGAAGGCACAAGTTCCTTCAAGGAGGAAACCCAAAAGTGTGGATTGCTTCACCCACTGTCTCAGTGTTTTGGATTGTGGGTTAACGCCCATCTTAAGGCAACGGTGCTTCATTACAGTCATGTAACTGCTTAGATGCCTAGTAATGCAAAATGACCGTGACTCCTCTGCGTGCAGGTACTTCTGAGCTTACAACAAACTAAACCACAAACCCCAGAAAGCAAATTACTGTTGGATAAAAACTCATCTTTAGCTAAAGGTGTCATGGCATGCAATGGGCACATAAGAAATGATTCTATCCAGCTCTGGTGGAATACTGGCCCTATGGAAATAATTCTTGGCATAATGTGGTTATTCATAACATAATGTGTGCGTCGTTGGCATGATGGTGCCCATATCTAGCATGATGCTGGCCCTGGAAAAATGGTGGCAATGCTTAGCATAATGTGATCCGTAATCTGATAGTGCCCACCCCATAATTCTGTCCCTGGCAGAAATTTTTTCATTTTGACACGATGCCAGCATTCACTAAAGCTTGACACCCAGTTCTGGCTAATACTGCCAATGAGATGAGTGGTAAATTCTGGTTTGTTGATGGCTAGCAGGTTGAAATGGTAAATCTCTGCTTACCAGTAATTCTAATTTGAAGTCAAGCTCTTCCCTATCACAGTTTACTTTGTCCTTCTTCTTTCCTGTGAAATCTGTATCCTCAACATTGTGACAATGCTTAATTTGCACAAAAAACCCATATATAACTCGTTTTGGATTTTTCTGCCGCATCGGTGATGTGCAGCATGATTCCTGTGGCACATTGAGCATGGGACTCTCATTTGGACACACCCATCATCACTTCGAGCGTCTCACTTAGAAAAACTAAAAAGTGATGGCTGGAATGCTGCAAATAATTTCAGCCAGAAGCTGAAATTTGTCTGGGATTGCTTGTTTTCCCATCTAGAGGGATTCTGGCCTGGCATTTCGGCCTGGACTGTACCTATTACAGCAGAACCCAGGCTGGTCCTCTGTAGAGTGGCAAAATGGGCAAAAAAAACTATGGACTGGAATGTAGCCTGGAGTAGTTTTACTGGTTAATATATTTCAAGCAATCCACCTCCTACCTTTTTGTTTTCTCACTTTTTTTTGACTAAGCCACAAATATTAGCCCCAGTGGTCTTCAAGCCACCTTTGCTTCATTTCCCTGAGTGCTGGCCAGAGCTCCCCCTTGCCCCCCGCTTCGCGTTCTCTTTGTATATGAGAGAATGTGGCAGCTCACTGGACTGTGAAGCTGTCATTCTAATCTTGTTACTTTGCATAAATCACAGAGGCAGGCTGCAGACGTTCATCATCTGTAAGCTGTACTGACCAGTGACGGGTAACAGAGTGGATTTTCATATTCCTGACAAGTCACTGCTTGGGTCCAGAGTCAGAAGGAAAGGTGAAAATGCCTTATTAGATTGCAGCATAGTCTTTAAAAGCACCCAAATGCAAGTTATGGCCCTGATTATGAGTCAGGTGGAACAGAAGTGCCTATGGGAATTGTATTCAGCCTGATCCTGACTGACCTGGTGTACCTGCAACTGATTTTCCCACGTATGGGAACACTGCACACAATTTTTTAGCCCGGTTATTCTATTCAGTAAAATCATCAGTGGCGGCTGGTGACATTTGAAAGTGGTAGGCATAAAAGTTGGGTTTGACTTTTATGTAACGAGCGAAGCGAGCAAGCTTGATGGACAAATATGAGGTCCAGGGTGGGTTCTCCGTCCGAGAATAAAAAATAAAAAAAGATTGGCAAATTAATTTAGTGATAAAGCATTGCTTATAAAGTAGTGGTAATGTATAGTCTTGAAATATTGAACACATAAATAACTCTCTCATATCTTACTGCATTAATGTACTACCGTAATATGCAAATTGTACAGTGCTACAACTTCAGGCCCTTTAAAGTGTGATCTTGCCCAGTGTCTTGCACTGCATGCAGCATTAACTTTGGAAAAAAATACTCTAACCAAGCTTCAGGAAGCACCCACAGCTGCTGGCTGCAAGCAGTCATATAACAATCTGTGCAGACAGGTTTTTAAGTGAGATGAAAACAGTGGGGCTCTCTAAAAGGGAACATGTAAAATACATTTCTGATTCCCATGGTCATATTTTGGTTTCTCCGAGATGTAACTACATCCAGATATATAACACAACAACTGATATAGACCTAAAACCTGCCATACAATTGGCTTTGTCAATTGTTGTTAGCTGTTGAGTAAGAACAATGATTTGTTATAAATAATTAACATTGGAAATGTTTCACTTCTGAATTTGTGAGTCTGTGAATTAAATAGTATTGAGGCCTGTGGAAGGAGTTTCGGCCTTCAGTTATGTGCTCTTTATGTTAGAAATGTATCCCCTTTTTCTCTGCACATCTCGTCCATCTGCACATCTTCAACTGCCTCTCTTTCCTCTTCAGCACCCTCTTTTCACTCTTCCCCGAATGCACTTCCTTGCATCTCCCTCACTTCACCACTTCCAAACATATACTGCACTCACTCACTTTTAAGCACACGGGGGCAGATTTACTAGGAACGTGACTCAGTGCGTGCGGTAAGCCATTTGGCGGCGCTGCACTGAGTCACTTTCAAAGCACAGGGATGCGACATATTCACAACAATATGTCGCATCTGTGTGCTCTCCCCTGCGCTGGCGCACAAACTGCTGCCATGCGCCAGCACAGGCACCCTTGCACCATGGTGCAAGGATGCCTGCGTCATGGGGAGATTGTTGATTATGTGCAGGAAGGGTTCCCTTCCTCCACATAAACAATCAGAAATGGTGTTTTTCAACTTCTATGTGTGCTGCATTAGCACACATAGAACTTGCAAAACGTCATTGTTTTATTGATTGTTTACGTGCAGGAAGGGACACCTTCCTGTACATAAACAATCACCAGAGGTGATTTCCTGTCTCTATGTGTGCTGCAGAATGCAACACGCATAGACAGAGGGAAAAAACAAGGCGAAATGAAAACATTTCTCCTTGTTGCGCCTCCCTACGCTTCCTCTGGGGAGGCGTAGCATTCAGACACATTTCCAGATTTACTATTTCTTGTAAATCTGGAAATGTGTCTGGCTCCATGGGTGTTGCGTGGGGAAAACCCACAGCAACACCCATGGAATGCCCCTTTCACGCAAAGTGCTGCGTGCAAAGGGGCCATATTTACAAGGACAGGAAAAGTCACGCAGGGTGGCTTTTCATGTCCTTGTAAATATGGGGCACTAAAATGCGCTGCCGGTGCGTCACAAAAAGTGACGCACCGGTTGCGCAAGGGGCTTGTAAATCTGCCCCTTTGTTTCCTTTTGCCTTGAAAATATTTTGACATCTGTGCACCCTCTTCACACACATTTTGAAAGAATTTCAATTGCAACTGGAATACCTGATAATTGTTCTGTGTGCTCTGCAGAGAGGCCAACCCACTGACAGGCACCTTGTTTTGCCTTTAGCCTCAGCGCCAGAGCTCTCAATCAAAGCCCCTCATAGAGACCTGGCCCGGCTCAAAGTATGGACTTTACAAGAGTAACAAGATGCTTAAAATAATACAGAAAAACAACATGATGTAATAGCTAGTACTCTTGGGGAATGCAAGATAAAATAAAACATGTCAAATAAGAGATGAACCAAATCGCTGGCATGGATTGCCTTAATGTTTTTAATACTCAAACAGGCACATGCATCAAACATGCCATTTGCGATTCCTTATTAGCGAAAAATAAGGATTCGCTAATAAGGAAGCGAAAATGCCTATGCATGTAGGAATCGCTGAGAAAATAGCGATTCCTACAAATTCCTTAATTGCGAGTCGCAAATTGCGAGTCGCAATTAAGGAATGGCTCCCCATTCATTCCTATGGGCCTACAGGCCCATAGGAATGAATGGGAGATTGCATGCACAATTTGCGAGTACCAATAGGTTCTCGCAAATTGCGCATGCAATTTCAAGGGTGCAAGGGTGCAAAATGACCCCTGTTGCACCCCTGAAAAAGTGATGTGCACCCATGTTGCGCACACACATGCCCCAAGGGCATGTGTGTGTGTGACATGAAACTTTGAAAAATGCACTTTAGTGCATTTTTCAAAGTTTTTGCAAAATACGGTTTTGTTTTATTTTACGGAAAATTGCGGCCCCAAATAGCGAAATCGCTATTTGAAAGTGCTTCTTGCATTGCATTTAAGGAATTGCAAATTGCGATTCCTTAAATGCAATCGCAATTTGAGAACTCGCAATTAATTGCGAATTCTCAAATTGCGAGTGCCTTGAACCTTGATGCATTGCAAATGCCATTTTTGCGGGCGCAAACGGCCGATTTTTGCGAATCGCACCGTTTGCGCTCGCAAAAATGGTTGATGCATGTGCCTGATTGTTTGTAAATTAATCCATGTTTTTGGCATTAATGTTAAGGGCATGAAGGTAGGGCCAGTTTTGCTGTGAAATTCCTAGGGCTACTTCAACAACAATACTAAAACATGTTTATTTAAATAATAATAGTGACACTAAGAATGGAAAAATACAAAAATGTTTATTATGGAATGAGTTCATAAAAATTTAAAGCCTCGTGTACATTTTGTTACAGAAAAATGGCTATTTACACAACATACTAGCTGCAATCAATCATCCATTCATGCATACCTCACTAAAGTTTTTTACACATTGTCAGCATATTAAATTGATTGAATGTCTGACCATAATACAATACATAATGATATTTGAAACGTAGAATCTCATGGATTAGTGTAATAGTAGGGTGGTTTCCAAGATGTCTCAACGCGCGTTTCGGCAGTAAACTGCCTTCCTCAGGAGAGCCACCTCCAATAAATTTTTCGAATAAGGATGTCACAATGTGTAAGACAAGAGTCTTACCAACGAAGCTCGTAGCCCAAATATAAGCACGTCCTAAAAACTAAACACGGTCCCAAATGATGGAAGGATGGTGATGAATGTATAAAATCACAGGAAGAAGCCTGATAGGATGATTCCGTGAGCACAAATCCTGCAGGTACCCTTAATATTGCTTGGGTAGTTTAAAATGGGTGGGCTGCCATTCCCTTGGGTAACTTGAATGAAGTTAAAAAGATCCTCAAAGAGATGGATCCAGGTGGGCAGCTCAAAAAACAGTCTAACCGCAATGGATGCAAAGGCTGATAACAGGAACCGGAGGCCAGTTTTATCGCCATTCACCTTCTTTACTATATGCACATATTTCTCCCTTTGCGCTTGACTCAGATATTTGGATATTCCCTATACTGCCGCCACACTGGTTTCATGAATAAGAATGTGTGCACGTTCACAGACAGGCCTGTCATGTTTCACATATGTAATGTTTGCTTTTAACTGTACGTTACAAGCAGCTAATGTTGGTAAAAGGAGGTAAACTCTGCAGCCATCTTCTGCTAGTTCACTATGTAACTTTAATTAAAATCTGGGGTAGAATGTGAGGCTATGGCAGTCATTCCATGTTTTAAATTTTTGGAGCTATATCAACCATTATCCATGCCCAGGAAACATCCTGTGCCTGGCAGATCCTTCTCCCTAAGCTACACTTGGTTATCATTTCACTGTAACCCTACTCTACAGGTTCAGTTCTCTGAATCAGCAGATTACTAATGGGGTGAGCGTCTAACTCACTGAGCAAACTACGGTTTTAAAAAAGCATGTAATTAAGTGATGCATACTCTGTTATAAAGTTCAGCAAGCATTTACAAACTCCGCCTTACCACTGTTTAGCCCAGGCTACTTTGTAGCACAGTAAGTGAAAAAAAAAAGAACTGATGAGAAAGGTGTTTTCAACAATTATGTGCAGATAATGACATTTGGCTAAAAATGTTAACTTGAATGTGAAATGTGTTCTGCGCAGGCGGTCTTGCTACCTGGAATCTTGGTGTCTGCTGCACGGGAGGGCCTAAGGTATGGGGGCCTCACACTAACAGAGAGGGGAATGCAACTCTTAATAAAATAGAAGAAGGGCAATTTCAGGGTAAATTAAATGCACAAATAACAAGCATTCAGCAACTAAATTGAGTGCCCACAAGATATTTGGATCAATTTTGCAAGGGAACAAAAATTCTGCTTGTCTTTTGGATCAATTTCTCGGGGGTACAAATACAGCAGCTCCACTTCTATAGGGGCCAGCGACGTGCAGCTCGGGCCTGGGGTGTCACAGTGGGGGATGTTAGTGTAGCGAGGGGTCTCAGCAGCATATACGTAACCCAAGATTGGCATTATAACACTTACCATTACCAAGGACAAGGCACCAAATCACACTTGCTCGCATCCACTCCTACGTGTGATGAATGGGAAAGGGTGGGATCTATGCCTGTGAATAATGGACGATTGCCATCACACAGGGATGAAGATTCCGACTGTAGACCAGTAACACTAAAAGCGTTACTGGTCTACAGCGGATACTGCCATATACCACAATGGAAATGAAGGGCTTTAGAACGGTAAGCCCTGCATCGTGCGTCACAGTTCTTAAAGTTGATTTACTGCCTGGCTTCCGTCTGGTGCTTCAGAGAGAGGAGAGGCAGGCAGCGTGCGACAGACAGCCCAGACGTAAATACATCGATTTGTTTAGAGATACGACCAATATTTGTGTAGGAATTTCACTGGGGCGCAGCCTCAGAGCACTAATAGAGAACCCGCCCCTGAACATCGTATGAGGCTTTGGTCCCTGCAACACTCAAGCATTATCCCCAACTCCAACCTGACTTTTTTCTCTGGCAGAATTACTCTTTCATCCCTACTATACTTTCCCTACCCCCCCGGAACCCCTGCCCATGCGTAAGACAGAAGCCCTTGCACACATTTTCCACTTTCTCAGAGCAGATGGTAAATTTGTCCGGTAAACCCCTCAGAAAAGGGTATAACATGTGAAATACTGCACAGTAATTCCATGGCTGCACAGTTATTCCCCATTCCGAGGGATGTAACTCATAACTGCATGGTATTGTGGGGATTACTGCATGATGGCGGACATTACAGGGTGCAGAGTGTACACCCTTCTAGTCATGTGCAAGTGGATGCTGTGTAGTTCGTGCCTCCTGCTTGTTCTTCCATGTATTCAGCCATGTTATCATGGAATCATGTTGACAATGGGCATTACTAGCATGTTCTTGTTCTGATAAAAAGGCATAGGTTTTGTTGTGTTAAATTATATTAAATCAAAGAGTACAGCTTATGACATGTATTTGTCTTCTTGGTACTGATGTGTCGCTCCATGATGACCCAGGGACCTACATTGAAAGGGTGTACACCGTTGTCGCGTGAAGCTGGAAAGTTTTTGCACGGCTCCCACAGGCTTTTATAAGGCATATCGTTCTGGTTAGAACTGAGGGTCTTATGCGTAATAGGCAAAGGCGGCCATCCTTGGGAAAAAGCTAGACTTTCATTTCCAAGACTCCTATTTTCAACATTTCCCTTGCGTGTATAAATAATGTTGTGTACCTGTCACTTGCGACTGTTCAGTTTCTGTACGTTGCGTGGTGAATGTTGCTTGTGCTGTATGCATAGGCAGACGTTCATTTCCACAATTCCCACGAGACCTTTCTGCTGGAATTAAATTTCCTAGGACAGAAAGAACTCAGTCAGCACAGGCGTAAGGAAAACAGGATCCATGGGTAGCCCAATAGATCAAATCTACAAGAAATTACACTTAATTTGATTAAAATGTATATATGGGTCTGATATATGATTTATTTCGTGGTTATCTTAGACCATCGTATTGCATACTGAAGCAGTATCCCTAAGTCCCATGTCCCTGTCCAAATCTTTACTTTTGAGGTGGAACCACATCAGCCAGGAGAGAAAAACAGGAAGTGGAGGTATGATCCCACCCACCCCTTGAGTGATATAGGCACCAGCTTACGCACAACATTCCTGTTTTTTTCTCCTAACTGGGATGAGAACATGGATGTCAGCCTCCTGTTGGGCTCTGGTCTGCTTCTTTTGCGTCTGGGATCTCATTGTGCCAAGCACAAGGGTGAGAGGGCATTCAACATGGTACGGTGGGACAGGTAGTGGAACCTGACCCTATCCTCCCTGGAGAATCCACCAACTGGAGGAAGGATGCACACTGAATGGAGGGTGCCGACTGCGGGACTGACCTGGTAGGTGGAGGAGGGTCTGACTCCTGGGGTTGGCTTAAACCTCTACAATCGCATAAGAGAAGTTGACCCTTCAGGGGAGACGGGGGCAGCAAATGGACACTCCTGCATGAGTGGTAGAAGGAGCACCATGCATGCGTAATAAGCTTTATGCAGACTAGGCACGAGAGAGGAAAGAGAGAGAAAGGAGAGACAGACATGAGAGAGGAGGAAGAATGTGTGGCTGGTTTGAACATTTTTGCCAAACCTGTTATTAGTTCCCAGTCCAGCTCTTGTCCAGGGAGTGCATTCAATCATATTCCTGGTCCCCAAACCCCCAGGACAGTTCAGATTAATAATAAACTTAACAGGAGTGAACAAGCGGATAAAGAGAATTCCATTCGGGATGGGGATGTTACTGAGAATAATTCCTTTGATTCTAAACAAACGTTTCATGACGTTGATGGACCTAATGGACGCCTACTTCCACATAACCATCACAAAGGAACATCAAAATGACCTCAGGTTTTTCGCATTGAAGAAGCACTATCAGTTCCAAGTATTGCCTTTTGGGGACAAGTGTGCCCCAAGGGTGTTTACAAAAATGAAGGCTCCCTTAGTGGCACATTTACATCTGCAGGGCTGGAAAGTTTTCCATAGCTGAATGACTGGGTCCTCCATGCTCAATTGAAGGAGGATGTGTTGGAAGGATGGAATGTAATGAAGGGCTTTCTTCAACATCATGGACTTTTGATCAATCTGGAGAAATGCAAATGAGATTTTTACCAGGACAGAATATTAATTTGAGCCTATTTTAGGATGGACATGAGAGTGGTGTTTCTGCTGATGGAAAGAAAGGCAAGATTTCTTTGTGTACGAAGCAACAACACCAGCAAGATTGTGGCTGAAGGTATAGGAACACATGGCGTCTTGTGTATTCCGAGTGCCATGGCAAGACTTTTCTATGAGACCGCTCTTTTCACACTTAGCGAAATATTGGAGCCCTTGCTTGGTAGAGAGCGAGGAGATTCCAGTAACAAATCTGATCAGTGGACAATGCAATAGTGGCTAATGCCAGAGTCCTTGAACAAGGGCTTCTCATACAGTCCTCTTCAGAGATGGCAAGTACAATGGATGTCATCTCCAGATGATGGGGGGGAGGCAATGATGCTGAACAAGAAGGCTCAGGGAAGATCGTCGGTAGAGGGCAGCCTGATGTCATGAAACTGGAGAGAGTTATCTGTGACTTTCCAGGCTATGATACATCTCACGGAGGACATTCTCAATCATCATGTAGTAATTCGAACCGACAATACCACAGCAGTGTCGTATATAAAGAGGCGGGGGAAAACGAAGTCGGCCTCTCTCAATCTGGTGGCACTGAGGATTGGGGGCTGGGCAGAGAATCATCTTCTTTCCCTGAAGGCAATGTATATCAAGGGGCGGAATCTCTACGTCATCCCAGAATCTGTCCCTCACTACTTAGTTTTTGGGCCATTTATGCCTGAAATTCAGGGAACCCTTCATAGACTTTTCCTTCCCAAGGAGACACTCAGCTCAGGATCCAGAAGCAAGGGGGAGGGAGTAGATGTGCTGGCTTCACCTTGGTCTCCTCAGCGGCTATATGCATTCCCATAGATTCCACTTGTCCCTCATCTACTCATAAGAGTTAAGAGGGAAGCAGCAGAGGTGAATGCGTCGAAATCCATGGATGTTGCATGGGAACACCCACGCAACACCCATGGAAACGCCTCCCAGTGGCAGAGTACTGCAACACAGTGATTTGCACTGCGTTCCATTACTTGAGAGTTAGGAAACCACACAAAGGCCATGCAAGGTGGTCTTGCGAGGCTTCATTAATCCCTTTTTTGTGTTTCGTCGCTCTTTGCCTCATGGAGTTATATGGGAGTATTTACTGCTTGCCACACCATAGAGCTCTGACTTCACCACAGATGCCAGTACTGGCGCCTGAAAAAGGTAGCCAGAAGACAGGGCTACCTGGCAGGAAAGAGGGGGGCCTGATCTACTGTGTCCACTGGATTTGCAGGTGAAGAATTAGGAGGAACATCAGACCATCAAGCTAACTCCTGACTGGACATCAAAAATACCACAGAGCTTCCCGGAGCCAATGTACTACCATCATAACTTACAACGGATAAAGGCAACTGCCCTTGCGGTGGAGGGTGAAGCAAGGTGTGGGTGGAGTGCTAGTCTGCTGTTGTCAAAACTGCAGGTGTGGCGCTGCAGCAGAGGAACGCCCGGTTGCTACGACTCCACTTACACCTGCCTTTACTGCATCCTCACCATGCTGCAGACCTCATCACTGGGATCTGGCAAGTGGAGCCGGTATACAATGGGTGAAGATTTAGGCAACCTGATATCCTTCTACCGAATTTTTAGATGAGGGCTGCTGACTGTTTAGCCTTCCCCTCTCACCGCAAGGAAACTGAAGCATTCACTGGCTCGCCCCACTGATAAGCTCTGTTCCTGCACCCTAAAATACAGAAGTTATCTCTGGTACCCAGCATTATACTAGTAGCATATTTTTGTGGTGTCATCTGTGTGAGTGCTTGCATTTCCGCTTGTTAACGACACTACAACTCTTGCATTCTTCTCTCTCTCTACATTTGCAGATGTTGCCTAATATTCAAGTCTGTTTTAATATCGCTAGCTTTTTAACGGGGGATGTAAGAAGCAGAAAGCGACGACTTGAATTGTCCTAGGGTGCTTAGGGACACTAATACTGGTTGTTGTGATTTTAATACATTCTAAAGAGATGGTCGGCTTTTGTTGTTATTATGTGTTATGTTTTATGAAATTATGCCTTTTTTAATGTGTCTAACGTTTATGGTTTTAATTAACCAAATAAAGTATATTTGACTGACTGACAACTCACTCCAGTGTTATAGGCCTCAGTTGAAAGCAAGGGTCTACAACAAGGGAGTGGGTCTTTAATAGCTGGTACAGCCCACTACAATAGGCTATAAGAACATTGCGACCCAAGAGGGTGGAACGTCCTCATTTAAAAAGCAGCTTTCGAGGAGATGCAGGCGGTTGACAACCCCTTGCGCCTCCGAAGACTGAGTGCCTTTCAGCTCCTGCTGTATGGCTGACGGTTGCTAGCACATGTACCCAGCAGGAACTGTGAAAGGAGGCTGAAGTCAGCCCCTATATCTCCCCCGGCACTGCCAAATGGCTCTTTTTCATTCAGCAGAGCCATGGGGCCGCAGGGAATGAGGAGAATTCCCCCCTACCTTCCACAACAGCTGCAGTGATACAGTGAGTTACAGGAGGCAGGAGGGGGGAAGACTCGCTGTGTGCCCTTGTTCACAGCGCCTGCCTGTCTCTTTCCCCTGCAGAGGCAGTGAAGAGGGTGTAGATTAAGAAATTGTAAACTGAGAGCAGCAGGACTTTATTAGTGTTTATAGCCCACTGCTGCTCCATTTTCCTCAATGGAACTTTCAACATTCCAATGTTCTAATTGAGCAATATTATCCAAGGAGGAGGGCACTCCTCCTTGGATTGACTGGAGTGGAACAAGGAGGTCCTGAACTAAAGCCGAGGGCCCTACTCTTCCCTGTTCAATACCTACATGCGAGTGCCCTCGTATAATATTGCTACTGTAAATCAGACCCTTTGAAGTGATATTCACAAAATTGTGTGTTTGATGATGTGCTTTTCATGAACTATTTAAATGAAAGGTTACAAGAAGCACAGATATTGGATTTTTTTGTGATAAGGCTTCCCCATTGTTGTCCCATTGAAATGTGTTGTAGAGAAAGCTTGGTTTTAAGGCTTCCAAAAAGGTGCATATCGAAAGGGTGATACATTTGAGTCACAATATACATCATTTTTTGGTGGTGACATACTCATTTTTAGATCTGATTTAACAGCACAGCTATCACCAGATCTAATATGATCAACCTAAAAAAGAGCTTTCAGGAGTACTGCAGAGAGAGATTTGGCTTCGCCCACATGTTGGGAGCCAGGAGCACATGTTTTGATTAGGCAGAAGTTGCGTGCTTCCACAGGAAAAAAAGCTTTCCCTCCACACAGCTTTGGTTATTTTGTTTGCTTTTCCAGCTGCCTGAGGCAGCAGCAGTATGACTGCCTGAATTGGTACTTTCGGGGGCATACACCTGGCATTGTAATGCTGTTACATCGTCTTATATAACTAGATAATTTACTGTGTTTGTTTTTCTCTGGCAGCAGCAGGGACGGTTCAAGGGGATTTAATAAAGGATGCACTGCAGCCCCAGCACCCTCCGCTTCCAACATTAACTTTGGACTTCAGGGTGCAGTTTTGTGTTTGAGAGCAGCATGGGATGCCGAGGGCTACACTCATCTGCATGAATTATTAGGTATAACTTGACACTGCAGCTGCTGCCTGATTTTATGTGATCAACAAAAAAGTGCTTTCAGAGTTCTACTGAGAAAGGGGTTTGGCTCCACCCACATGTTGCTTTCCCTGAGTTCGGGATTTGATTGGGACAAATTTGTGTGCTTCCACTAAAAAACTGCTTTTATTGCACTTTTTGGCTTTAGGCAAAGCTTGCACTCGATACAGCAGGACTGAGTTGGTTGTGGTAGCAAGTCAATGATCATGGCTGCAGGACTGATCTGTGTATAGGAAATGTTTTGATAAAATCACTAGGGCCGATGTGTTTATTGTGAAAAGCATATGTGGAGGTCAATTGGCATTGTGGAAAGGTTACGCTCAGTAAAGCACGCTTGAGTTGATTATGCTGACAAGCCATTGATAAAGGCTATAGGTCTGATTGTTTATTATGCAAAAATACAATAAAGGCAGTAGGCCTGACAAATGCATTGTGAAAAGCATATGTTAAAGTCAATAGGCATTTAAGGGTGGATTGTTATTATTCAGAATTAAAGCCTACAGATAGTTTTTTTTGTTACATAGAATCTTATAGATTACCTCAGTAGACATGGGCTTTGGTGTTGGTTGCACCCTCTGACAGTTCACGGGCATAGAAGATTTGCACTGTGAGAATCCTTGTTAAGCCCGATTAGGAGCGATATTATTTTGCTTTACCAACTATGATTTTGTATACATTTGCAATGTTATGACTATATGCCTGATGGTTGCCTTGTGAGAAAGCTTACGGTTAGTACAGTAGGGCTGAGTTGGTTGTGGTGACAAGCCAATTATAACAGCTATAGGCTTGAATGATATGAAGGAAAATGTTATGACATATCACAGCTCTCGTCTGTTTATTATGAAAGTACGTCTGGTTTATTTATAGTGAAAAGCATATGTTAACGCCAATAGCCCTCTAACAGTTAGCACATTCAATCAATCAATCAATCAATCAGGTATTTGTGAAGCGCGCTACTCACCCGTGAGGGTCTCAAGGTGCTGTGGGGGTAGTGGGGGGTGAAGTCGTCGTGCAGCTCTGTCTCACCCAAAGAGCCAGGTCTTGAGGCTCTTCCTGAAGTCTTGCAGAGTGGGTGAACGTCTGATGCTGAGCAGGAGTTCGTTCCAGGTCTTTGCCGCGATGTAGGAGTAGGCTCTTCCACCCGTTCTGGCTCTGAGGATGCGAGGGGGTTTCGGCAAGGGCGAGGTCGGTGGAGCGGAGGCTTCTCTTAGGTGCGTAGAAGGAGACTCTTTCGCTGAGGTATTGGGGTCCGGTGTTGTGGAGGGATTTGTAGGCGTGAGTGAGTAGCTTGAAGGTCACTCTCTTCTCGACGGGGAAGCAGTGGAGGTCTGGTAGGTGCTGGGTGATGAGGTCTTGTCGCAGGATGCCAAGGATGAGTCTGGCAGCGGCGTTCTGGATGGTCTGGAATCTTCGGAGCAGGGATTTGTTGATTCCAGTGTAGAGGGTGTTTCCATAGTCCAATCTGCTGGTTATGAGTGCGTGGGTGACGGTCTTTCTGGATTTAGGGGGGATCCATTTGAAGGTCTTGCGGAGGACGCGCAGGGTGTTGAAGCACGCAGAGGAGACGACGTTGATCTGTTGGGTCATGGTGAGGGAGGAGTTGAATATGATGCTGAGGTTGAAGGCATGGTCCGTGGGTGTGGGGGGGTTGCTGAGGGCGGTGGGCCACCAGGTGATGTCCCATGCAGAAGGGGTGGGTCCGAGGACGAGGACTTATGTCTTCTCCAAGTTGAGCTTCAGGCAGCTGCTGCTCATCCAGGATGCGACGTCTTTCATTCCTTCCTGGAAGCTGAGGATGGTGGTGTCGGGGTCCTTAGTGAGGGAGAGGATAAGCTGGGTGTCGCCGGTGTAGGATACTATGCTGAGTTCATGCTGTCTGACGATGGCGGCGAGGGGGCCATGTAGATGTTGAAGAGCGTGGGGCTGAGCGATGATCCTTGGGGTACTCCGCAGCTGATCTCTGTGGGTTCAAAGAGGAAGGGCGGGAGTCTGATTCTTTGGGTTCGGACGGTGAGGAAAGAGTGGATCTAGTCGAGGGCTGTTCCCTGTATACCGGCGTCGTGGAGTGTGGGGGTGAGTGTGCGGTGGGAGACGTTGTCGAAGGCTGCAGAGAGGTCTAGCAGGATGAGAGCCGCCATGTGGCCCTGGTCGAGGAGAGTGCGGATGTCGTCTGTGGTGGCTAGGAAGGCGGTCTCGGTGCTGTTGTCGCTGCGGAATCTGGATTGGGAGGAGTTGAGGATGGAATTAGCTTCGATGAAGTTCATGAGCTGGATGTTGACGATCTTCTCAGTGACTTTGGCTGCGAAGGGGAGGAGAGAGATGGGTCTGTAGTTTTTGAGGTCCGTCGGGTCTGCGGAGGGCTTCTTGAGGAGGGGCTTGACTTCTGCACGTTTCCAGTCGTCGGGGAATGTGCCCGTTTCGAAGGTGGAGTTGATGGTGCGTTGTAGTTCGGGTGCTATGGCGGCGGCGGCTCGGTGGAAGATGTGCGGCGGGCAGGGGTCCGTGGGGGCTCCTGAGTGAATGCTCTTCATGGTCGTGGTGGTGTCTTCTGTAGTGAACGGTGTTGCAAAATATATATGAATATCCATATAAATTCATGTGTATGCACTTCAAAAGATATCATGCTTAGATATATCTCATTAACATGAGGCCTGGAGCTCCAAAGGGCTTCCTATCTGACCTTGCCTGGACAAGCTTCCAGCAGCTATTCTGAATCAGCCTTAGAGGTCACTTTCCTTGTCCGGACGTCATCATAAGTTTCCTTATATGGTTGTGCAAGTTGCTTACACAGTACCGAGCCAGCCTTTCTGGTCTGCCTATATCCAGCTGTTTATAATTGGCATGGTGCAGATCTTGCACATCCCTGTTAGCCATATTTGGCTTGTTGCCTTATTCTAGTTCCGCTGACATGGCATTACTAAACGTATATAGCACCCAGAAACCAGCCACTCTGGGAAGAAGCAGTCTGAGAGCCCCTAAGGCAGGAGACCTGACTTCTTCCTTGCTGATTAGCAATGATGGATGCATTTGGTATCAATAAATATATTTCACTCTGTTTCTGAGCAAACCTGCTATGTCTGGTGAGTTTCATTCATTTGCTCCTGGGAGGGTGCCAGTATTTCCTCATCAGAATGGTGTCAGAAAGTGGGACATTGGAGGACTGTGATGTCACCAGTCAGTAAGTGAGATGTAAGCTAAATAACTAACTTGCCTTGCTGCAAGTGACCTTTCAGTCTTTCAAATGCGTATTTAACACATAGTATTAATAAAAGGGGCATTGACTGGCAATTAAAATAGACAGGGGACTGTAGAGAATGTTTTTAAAATATTCTCTATATCAATATACTAATTGATATGTGGCATACACTGCAGGAGAGCCTGGGTTAGAGAATTATTTATGTGTACCTACACATATAAGACGTAGTGAAACAGGTGACTGATAAGTAACTAAGGGGCACATTACGATACCCGGCGTAAAAAAATCCGCCAGGCATGGAAGCGGCAAAAATCCGCCCGCACACACCGCCTGAACACCGACCACGCCATTATGAGTACACAAACCGAAAACCGCCATCGGCGGAAAAATCACACAAAATACCGCCCGCCATCGCCCGAGTCGGAGTCAAACCGCCCGCCACGGACGGAAACACGCACGACAACACAAAACCGCCCGCCCACACGGCCGACACACCGCACGTGAAATTACGATCGCACCGCCATGAGCGCGGAAAAACCACAAATATACCGCCCGCCAGCGCAAACAACGCCGATGAGAATCGACACGGCAGAAGCCATGGCGCCCACGTACCTGCACAGAAACCATCCGCACACAAAACCAATAGCACACAACATGGCCAACAAGTCCACACAGCAAGGCACACACAAATACACAAGCACAGTACACATCCCGAAAACACCCCCCGGACAAACAAAAAATACAAAGGCCAGAACCCCAGACACAACACACCTGAAAACAACAGACCATGAGGACACACCCACATAGGTGAGTACAAAAGCAGCACTCCCACAGACCACAACCCCTTGCTACATTGCAAACCAGAGAGGAGAGGAGAGGACACAGTGACACAGCAAGGACAGCAGCACACCACAGAAACGCACACATCACTACCACCACCACCACCACCACCACCAAACACCACCACCACCACCACCACCACCACCACCACCAAACACCGGCACCACAAACCCCCTGCACATTACACAACACACACCGCACCAGCACCACAAACATCATGGCACCACAAAGAATGCCCAAGTTCACGCCCATGGAGCTGACGGTCATGGTCGACGAGATCATCAAGGTGTACCCACAAATCTATGGGAACATGGTCCAGCACACACCACTAGCCACCAGAAACAGAATGTGGACCCGGATCGTAGACCAGGTCAATGCAGTCGGGACCCTGCCCAGGAACAGAGTCGAGATAAACAAACGTTGGAATGACGTAAAGAGCCTGGTCAAGAAGAAGGAGGGCAAAAACAGAGAGCTGGCTGCCGTCACTGGCGGAGGGAATCCCGCGCTCTTTAAGACCTTCAAAGCGTGGGAGGAGAAGGTGCGAGTCGTAATCCATCCGGAGATCCTCGCCGGAATAGCAGGGGAGTGGAGGCTGGTAAGTACAAACTAATGTATACTAGCACACCGCTATGTACACACATGCGCAACCACCATGCCACAGCTCCCAGGGACAAACACCCCCATGTCCAGCACACAATACACAACACATCACACGCACATGCAACAGACACTACCACACACAGGCCAAACCGAACAACTGTAAGATGCGTGGGGACATGTGTACACTAAGCCAGCCACGTAACCACCAACAGGTCCCCAAATATGCCAGAAGCGCCACAACGAGCACCCACCACACCCATGTGTCCGCCACAGCTGCACTAACCGACAAGTAACAGGTAAGTGGCAGGAACACAAAGTGCAGTGGGTGGGACGGTGGACAGCCCAAGTACAACACACACCAGGCCCCAGTCCCACAGCACAGCAAGGAGGAGCATCCCCCACACCCCACAGCCACGTGTCAGCCACCGCAGTGCACAGCGACAGCCGAAAGGCAGACATCACGGTCCACAGCAATCGGTGTCAGTGGGTGTACAGCCACCCCCACGACCCACTACACCCCCCACCCCCACAGACCTGCAACATGGAGCACCCCCGCTTAGAGCCATGTGGCATCCAGTACAGTGCACGCACGAACAACTTGCAGGTGGGAAACTGGACAGGGCTGGATTACTGGAGGCATGAGGACCATAACACCACCAACACATGGGACATGTCACGTAGCACACGAACACGCAGCACCGCCCACCGTCACGAACAAGTGAACAATGTGCACATGGACATGAACAGCAGACTCACACCCCACATGACCCATCACAGACATAGCAACACCCAAGGAGCCACGTCTGCATGCACAAGCCACACTGAATATAGTCCCACACGGCAGCCACTGTGCAACTCATCACACACAACCGAAACACCATTGAAGTCCTGTCCATGTAGCCCCCACTGCCTGTCAACCCCACACCCCACAACTACGCCTATGTAAGACAAACAACACTAGACGCAACAGAGCGGAACAACATAAATGCACACGAACACCACTGAACCCATCAAACTCACAGACACACCATGCACATACAACATACCATCCATCCCATCCGTCAGCCCCAGTCACATGAAAGGCATGTCATCCGCACAGCTGCCACACATACAGCAGTCACGCTAAGACACATGCCCATGACCAACCATGTGCCAGAAGTCAATTAAGCGCACAACACACTGTGAGCAACAACACACAACATGGGCCACACCCCCCCGAGCACTGCAGTGATGCACATGGCACAGGGCAGCACGCACACCAAGGAGATGGGACAACTGCAATACGTTGGCTGGCACACAACTATCACTCACTCATAACGATGCGTCCAATGCCATGTCCAGTAACCACAACAGACAGCAAATATGCAGGGCATGTCAGGCATGCACACACCTCAGACCATGCACTGTCATGCTGCCACAACACATGTCACGTTCGGCACCCATGGCTCACAGCATGTACCCCAAAAGCATATCCCCTCCCAAATGCGAATCTGGGGCATGGCCCCCATGTTGCCATATGCGTTCCTAAGCGTTCCATTTGAACCCCAAAAGCATATCCCCTCCCAAATGCGAATCTGGGGCATGGCCCCCATGTTGCCATATGCGTTCCTAAGCGTTCCATTTGAACCCCAAAAGCATATCCCCTCCCAAATGCGAATCTGGGGCATGGCCCCCATGTTGCCATATGCGTTCCTAAGCGTTCCATTTGAACCCCAAAAGCATATCCCCTCCCAAATGCGAATCTGGGGCATGGCCCCCATGTTGCCATATGCGTTCCTAAGCGTTCCATTTGAACCCCAAAAGCATATCCCCTCCCAAATGCGAATCTGGGGCATGGCCCCCATGTTGCCATATGCGTTCCTAAGCGTTCCATTTGAACCCCAAAAGCATATTCCATCCCAAATGCGAATCTGGGGCATGGCCCCCATGTTGCCATATGCGTTCCTAAGCGTTCCATATGAACTCCAAAAGCAAAGTACAAACCAGACCCAGGATGGGCCAGGAGCCCGCATACACCAGAGTCACAATGAGTAGGGGCAAAGCAACACACCCATCGGCATGGCCAATCCGTCCCATGCCACATGTGCACAGCACACACACACCTGCACAGATACAGACACATCATCCGTCGTACATGGACACTCACCGTCAAGTGAAGTAGCGGGCGATGAGCTGCTGGCGCACATTCCCAGCTTCCTCCTCTCCGCTGTCCACCTCACTCGAGCTGTCCTGGTCTGCGGGCTGGGGCCCTGGTTGATCTCCGTCATCCACAATGAGGGGGATCTGCTTCCGAATGGCCAGATTGTGCAGCATGCAGCACGCCACCACTATCTGGCACACCTTCTGTGGGGAGTACGCCAGTGCACCCCCGGTGCGGTCCAGGCACCTGAACCTGGACTTGAGGAGGCCAAAGGTACGCTCGACCACACGTCTGGTCCTCCCATGTGCCTCATTGTATCGATCGTCTGCTGGGGTGCGAGGATTCCTCAATGGACTGAGCAGCCATGCCCCATTCGGATACGCAGAGTCACCTGGGTGTGAGGGACACAGAGAACCGTAGCTATTCCAACTGGACAGGGGACAGCATCGCACAACCAGCACGCTACACCACTCCACATACTCACCGACAATACAGGCACGATCCTGTTGCAGATTGGCCATCAGTCGTGGCAAGATGCTGTTGCGCATTATGTGTGCGTCATGGGCCGAGCCTGGAAACTTTGCACACACGTGGGTGATCACCATGTCCGCAAGGCACACCACTTGCACATTCAGGGAGTGCGTGTGCTTCCTGTTGCGGTACAGGTGCTCAGTGGCCTGTGGTGGAACAAGGCCAACATGAGTGCAGTCAATGGCTCCCACGACGTGTGGGATTCTGCCAAGGGCATAGAATGCACCCTTCACTGCCGCCAATTCACGAGCCCTGGGGAAGCGGATGTACCTGTTCCGGTACAGCATCATGGCTGCCAGTACATCCCTCAGCACCTTGCTGAACATGGGCTGGGACATCCCTCCTCCACTGCCCACTGTGTGCTGGAATGACCCAGTGGCGAAGAAATGCATGGCGGCCATCACCTTAGCCGTGGGGGTGACAGCAGTCGGATACACCCTGCGGGGACGGAGATGGGGCTCTAACATGGCACACAGTCGATGCAGAGTTGGCCTGTCCAGCCGAAACTTCCTGATTACCTCTGTATCGTCCATGTCCGCCAGCAATTGGTATGGGCGGTCAATGTTCGGTCTCCGCCTGGGTTAAATGGCAGAGGACACATGTCAAAGCAACACGGCACATAGCAATTTCGCATACACATCACTGACATGACTGAGCAAGCACATGAGCCACAGCCCAGCTGTCAAGCTGGGACGGCACGGCCACAATACACTTACACAGGTCTCCCAACAATGGCAATGGCAAGTGAGACATACCACTGCCATGTGCATGCACATGGGGATCTAGGCCCCAATGACTTGCGGGGCGTGCTGATGGGGACTGACTGCATATTCGTCAAGCGGCAACGCCACGGCAACATGAGTGTCTGCTGAGCATGGAACTGCTTCCGAGGCTGGATGAGTATGGCACACGACGACGATGATGTGGGCACGGGCTGAGCGGCCAATACAAGTGGGACCTGTGGCACGAGGGGATATGAGACAGTAGTAGGTGTCAGCACTGCACCCTATGTACAGCACTGTACGGATCACAGCTCCCGAAACATTGACTGGTGTCCACATTGACAGCCCCATGCCAAGACGGCTGTGTGCTTGCAGTCACAGGTGAGAGGTTACATTGCACGTGCCAGGTGGCAGACGTACATAGTGGGAGCTGGCATGTGTGTGCATGTGTCTCCTGTTCAGGATCCACCAGATGGGCGCTGACTCTGTACTGACCATTGGACACAGCATGTTCCGTGGAAGGCTTGTGTGTGTGGGATGGTGGCACTGGATGTGCCTCCGTTGGGTGGGGGGCCATGCACAGGGCGGGTACGTCGATGATTGCGCATTGTTGGTCACGGTGGGTGCACCAACTAAGATGTGTTGCCCTGTGTTAAATTCCTATGTCCGCATGATGATGGACTGTGGATGTGGGCAGACTACACATTGGTCGATGTGCTGTCTATATGCATGTGCCTTCACACCAGGCACAGCTGCCCCTGCACATGTGACCCCTGCTGGACTCGCTGCTGGGTCTGTGGAGCTGATGCACCTTCTGCGCGTGGGGCGGACAGCTCTCCTCACTTCCCTCATTGCGCATGTCATGTCTTTGCCGCAGGTGACATGGATCATGGAGGGCCCACATGTACGCGTGGGTAGGCTACACATGATTGTTCACTGGTCGCCACCCCCAGTCAGTGTTTCGAATGGGAAGGTTGTCGTGCTGGTGGTATGTTCGATGTGGCGGATGGGCGGGCCTAGGTGCGGGCTTACATTCTGGACATGGGGGGGTAGTTGGATTGGCGACTAGTTGCAGTACACACGGGACACGTCTCTTCTTTTCCACATCTGGGTCATCCCTTGTACTAACTGACAGTGATACAGTCATCTTCGCCCCAGCCCTCATGTCCTCCCCTCGCCCCCCAATATGCATGCTCACCTGCGAGGCTAGCGCTTGCACAGGCAGCCCCAAGCTCGCACCAGAGAGGGCAAGGAGTGAATGTGTGGGTCCAGTTGCACGAGTGGGCTGTCTCAGGGTATGATGTGTGGCGGGACGCCGTCCACCTGCGTGGTGCCCCAAATGGAGACCCGGCCTGCATGGACTATGCATCACAGTCTTCGCCTTCCGGATCCGCCACCTGCGACACCCAGTGGCTGTGGCTGCCCTTGCGGCCAGGCCGCGTCCGTCTGTGGCTGTTGGCCCACACATTCACTCTTTGGCCTCTCTGGGGAGGGCTCGGGGGTGGTGGCGCACGCGCTTGCACTTAGTCGCAATGGCATGTGTCGTGGTTGGTATGATGGGCAATGGATGGGATGGTGCGAGCCACCTCCCGTGACGTCAGTGCTGCTCGTGCTGTGGTGCGTCCCCCTACACTTCCATGTGACTTGTGCCATGCTAGACGTTGAGGTTCTATTGCCTGCGTGATATGACCAGGAGGAGCGCGAGGAGACCTCTCACACACCATGCTCCACTGCCATCCCGTGCCCTGTATCGCCTGTGCGGATTGACTATGTTGGGGTTACACCTGGTCGACTGGGGCTGTGTGTGCCTTGTCAAGGGGCATGGCGGGCGCACAACAGGATCCAGCTTGTCCACAGAGGGTGGGCTGAGGTGCGCCTGGTACCGCCTTGTACGTGTGCCCGGCTGCTGTGCACACACGTGTTCACTCCCCCCCGACAGGTGTCCTCTCACAATGCCCAGGGAAGCGGTGGTGTACTGTTCATGACCCCTCCCAACACGGCGTGCTCCAACTTGGCATGTGCGCATCTACCCGTCGCACCCACCCACCTGAGCACTGCGTCCATACGACTTCACACGACACATGTGTGTCTTCCACAGTAGTGCTACTCATTTGCGTTGACATCCAATACCAGTGGACTACATGGTCATGTCACGACTGCCGTGTACTTCACATACTCTCATCCTCTGTCATTCGTACTTGTGAAATGAGTCAGCGGAGACAGTTTTGGTTTCAGACATTATATTGAGTCTTCTGTCCTCTGTGATGCAGTATAGTGGACACTACTGGCAGCGGAATACATGTTGAGGATATACTGAGCATGATTACAAATGGGATAGGATGTGGGGTTACATCTGCTTGGCCAAGGCTGTGCTAATGTACATTTACGTATAGCTGCGGAGCTGCGGACTTTGACACAGACGGTATACATGTAGCCTACCAGACCGCTCGGCATCATGGGCACAGTCCATCTCAGTTCCATGTGACAGGTTTGCTGCGGTTGTTCCTCATGCACGCGTGCATGTGAGATGACATCAGGGCATGTGCTTGCGTGCATGCAGCGGCGTGCCACTTGTTGTTGCACTGTGGTGGTTACTGGACATGTCACAGTCACTGGGGTTGTGTTGTTGTTGTATGCACTTGTCGTCCATGCAAAGGTCCTGGTATGGGATTCCCGGGGCGGGGGTGGGAGGGGTGCAGCACCCACAGACTCCAGGCGACCTATTCATGTCCACTGAGCGGTGTGTGTGTCCATGTGCGCTGGATCCATGTCGTGTCCTGGTTGTTCGTGCAGTTCCGTCCATGTGGGTGCGATGCACAGAGCCCATGCCACTGCCTCCCACGATGCATGCGGTGTTCCTGGATGTGATGGGGAACAGTGTGCATGTCCCGGTCATATCCGATGTCATGGCGATGTCGTTGATGGTGTGGTTACAGTTGCCGGTCGTTTGGTATGGCTGTTGTGGTGGTGACTGGCCAGTCCGTGCGGAAGCTGAGCATGGGTGCGGGGTTGGACTTCATAGGTCACTCGGGGAACCTGCGTTGTGGTCCGACGTATTTACAGGTTGTCAGGTATGCGATGCCGTCCAGCAGGGCTTCCATGTCATTGGTGGTGTACATGTTTGCCAGCCAATGAAGCGGATGGTGGCTGTCAAGGTGTTGTTCGTAGGTTGTCCCTTGGAGGACCATGATGGGGCATGCTGGGTGACATTCGATGTAGCTGTTCTCGATGATCCGTCGTGTGGAGGCACAGTGGTTCCATTTCAGTGCGCGTGCGATGTTGGCCACATACGCCATGCCCCCATAGGCAGAGCAGGCCCTGTCGTGTGCGTCCAGAGGGAGGAGTAGTGGTAGCAGGTCCGCCTTCAGACATGCCGGGTTGGAGAGGCATATCTCGACGGGATGCTGGTAGGGACACCTCCGACAGTAGAAGACGGGCATGACGCAGCTGAACAATGTGATGCGGTAAGTCAGTCGGTAACTTACGTTCAGCAGGGACAGGAGATCGCATCCCAATGTATGTATCGTGTTGGTTTGGTACAGCTTGAGCTGTTCGGCGTAGTTGGGTAGGTGTGTTGCGGTTGCCATTTCGCAGCGGTTCGTAGAGGTGGCGTGCTCCGGCTGTGTGTGCAGTCTGCAATGTGCACGCTCCGGGGTTGCTGTGAGCTCTGTGTAGTCGTGGGGAGACAGGACTTGTGTTCTGTTGGCTTGTTTGGAGGACACGGGCCCTCTTCCCACATGCTTCTCAGACAGTTCAAGGTCAGTGCTGTGTGACTCCTTCCAATTAACTTGCATGTGGCCGACATGGGGGAGTGTTTTCTTCTTTCTTCCCCGTCCGTTGTGTGCTTCTGTGATATGCGCTATCTGCCCTGTGGTCGGTCTCCTCGGCATGCCTGTGTTGGTCTATTCTTGGACAATGGCTGTATTCACCGGCTTCTGTCGTAGGGCTGTGGTTTCGGTGTTGGAATGGAAGGTCATTCAGTGCTGTCTGCTCTCCCTTGTGTGGGCGGCAGGCTGCCTTTCCGCTCTGCGTTGGGCCTTGTGTGTGGATGTAATTCTTGGGCCACCTGTTGTCGGTCCCCGGGCTCTTTGGTGTTCCGTTTCATGTGTCTAGTTCATATGTGCAGGGTGGTATGGGTTTTTCAGTGTGGTACTGGCGTTCCTCTTCCCGAAGGGGTCCTGCTTCTCCTAGTTGGTGTTGCCGCCGCTGTGTGCTTCGCCATGTTTGTTACACTGGGGTGTGTCCTGCTGTTGCGTGACTTCACTGACATGTGTGCGTCGGTTGTGTGGCGTTGGGTGTTGTCCGTGAATTGGGCGTTGGGGACATGTCTGTGGCCGGCCTGTCACGTGTCATGTGCGTTCGGGGTGGGGCTGATGTGTGTGCTGCTTGGTTGTGTCCCTGTGTCTGTGTGCGACGCATGCATGGCGCTGCGGTTGGCCTCTGCGTTGTGCGCATGTGTGGCGGCGTCATCGGCGCTTTGGGGCCGTGACGGGGTGGTTGGTTCCTAGTCCCAGGTGGTGTGTACACATGTGTTCTGCGATGTTAGGATTTGGCCTGTGTGTCATATGTGGATGCAATGGTGGATGTGTAGTGTGCACGCGCTGGTGGGGCGTTGTCCGCTTTTCCGCCCTTGCACTGTGTGCGCTGTTTGCGTGCACTTGTTGTGTGTGTGCCTACCTGCGTCTCCGCGGTACGTTGCGTCCTTGGTGGTGCATCAGCAGAAGCATGGGAAGGGCCTGCAGTGCTGGATTCATGCCCGGGGTGCCGCTTCTTCGTTGTCCGTGCTCGGCGTCCGTGTTACCGCTTCGGTTTGTCGTACGGTATCTCTTGGCCGTGGGAGCCGTTTGTTTGCGGCATCGTAATTTATGCGCCGGGCGGGACGTGTTTCGTCGGACGGTGTGTGTCAGTTGTGCTGCGCCGCTACGTGTGCGGGCGCACTTTGATGGCGGACGGTGTTGCTGGCTTGCCGGCGGTGTTTGGCCTGCTTTTCGCATCATAATTGGGCGGGCGTGTGGACTGCTGCGTGCCGGCGGTAACTGGTGGTTTTTGCATCCGCCAGCACGGCGGTTGTGCTTCCGCCCGCCATCGTAATGGGCCCCTTAGTTACTTTATGTCAATACATTTTGACAAATGGCTAGACCCTTGGGGGGTCTTACAAAATCCATTGCAGAAGACCCTATGCTAGGATGGGGTATTGATTTTCCCCAGAAAAAGAAACCCTCCCAGAATATAGTGAGTGGAGCTTCTGATTTGCATGTTGCACCGGAACACAGGGAAGTGAGTTTGAAATATGCGTAGTATGTCATGGATGAATGACTGCATTTAAATAGGGTATTGATCTTCAGTACTGGACCTCTAGGTTTCCTTGAAATGTTTCTTTGATTTATATAAAAAAAAAAAAAATGGAGCGCATTAGTGCATGAGAGAAGGAAATTGGTTTTATATGTGATGTCTCTAGCTGGTCCATAACTGTTGATTTTCCTCTTTTTAACTCATTCTATCCACTACCTAACAACTTTTCCTTTGTAGGAGACCTTTTGCATTTATCTTTCAGGGTGTAAGCACATTGTGAAAAAAAAAACACATTTCATGAGAGTGGATCTTGAACAAAATCATGGTAAGCCCACTAGAAAGTTGTTTAAAAACTGGCAGGAGAGAAAAGTTCAAAACAAATCATCACCAGATAGCCCTGCAGATAAAGGTAAGAATATAAATTATATAAAATATGTTAAGTAGCTGCACGCTACTATGGAAAGTGAAGCAGTAACAAAGTATAGATGTGTGAACATTCAATTATTATATTCCCACAATGGTAAAAATTTGAATTAAAACTCGAGGCAGAATTGCCTAGCATTCCATATAAAAAGAGAATGGACTTTGCATACATTGTCCTGTGTTTCATAGAAGATATTTTGTGTTTGTTTCTGTACATAATTGATGTATTAAGGATTGTTCATGTTTTATGTACCTCTTGTAAATGTAATCTCATAACAAATAAAGTGCTCTGATACCTTTGAGTATAGCTAGACCTAAATAAAATTTAAAATAATAATATTTCTAACATGGTAATGTTAAAACTAACTTTTCCTAGGAAAAGGCACTAAATAGGAAAAGAGTAGGCCTCACAGACAAAAACGAATTTGTGTGTATTATACAACTAGGACATAACAAAAAAAATTAAAAATAGATGCCCAACATTTTGTTAGTACTGCTGTGCAAAATGTTACCGCACTCTCCTTAAATACATGATATTAAATATTAAAAGCATTCACATTGTATGAGTAATTGGTGGCTGCTGTACAGGTTAAATGCTAAAATAAAAGCGTCACTGCAAAGGATAGATTTTGACTGACTTGGAATGCCTGGGTTTTAATAGACTGAACTGAGCTGAGTCCCAGCACCAGCTGCTGCCTTTTCTCCTGAAAAGTGTAGAAGCTGACACCTGCCGGTCATAAAACACAGCTACATAAATAAGACCGGGCCGACCCAAAGAAAAGACCGTGGCAACTAGGTTTTAAATTAGTATCAAATAGCACATACAAGCACGTGCCTTAAAGACGAATAGTCTTGAAAGTTTGAAATATAAGTTGATTATTTTGGATAAAAGAAAAGGGATAAAAGTCAGGACTTCCTTTCCTGCTTTCTTTCCTAAAATAATTCATTTGTGGATCTCATAGTAAATAATTACTTATTTCTAAACGGTATATAATTACTTATTTCTAAAGGGTGAAACAAACTTTCTATGTTTCATTAAAGTTTCTGTGCTTAGCTTCAAAATATGTTTTGTAAGTGTTATAAATAAATGCATTTAAAGACGAAATGAAAGGAATGAGGCTTGCTTTTCATATGTACAACCAAAGGTTTAGTGATTATTATCCATTAATGACTACATGTAAAATATTATTAAAAGTTATTGCACTAAAATCGTTTTTGCAGTTTTATGATCTTTATAATGTCTAATAATTAGCAATGTAAAAATTAAACATGTGCAAAGTGCGCATTCAGATTTCAATATCTAAATGGGAAATTATGTTGTGTACTAAAGTAAAAGGGCCAGTATTAGTTTCTCTAACAATGCCAATATTACTGTATCTTAGTGACAAACCTAAAATATGATTTCTAGTATGACCTAATGGCTGCAGTCTCAAATTCTAACATTTTAAATGTTGAGCCATACTGCACAAGAATAAAGAATAAAACCAGCAAAAGTTAGATCCTACCTTTTAAAATATCACCACGGAGGCACGCACCCTCAGTCATGCTTCTGGAGAAGTTTCTTTGAACAAATAGGCCACATGGGGATAACCTTGCTCAGACAAGGGACAACAGGTTTAAGGGTCAGAGGCCAAGTTCTGTATTTAGCACTAACTAGCACAGCTAAAAAATGCCAATGCAGGGAGTTTTGAGCATTTTTTTAATATGAAGTTAGCCACTGTGACAGTCCTTAATTTAAACAAGTTTTGTTAGCAGATCACTGATAAAATAGATTTTATCTAAATGATTTCAGAGAGTCACATGCACAGAATTTCTAGTGCAAGCTAAAAGAAGCATTTGTAGAAATATAACAAGTCAGAACTTTTAAAGTATCTTAAAGTGTGTGGGATTTCAACTTTTAAAGGCCTACATTAGACTATGAAAGCATAACGTCAGCATTTCCTGATGTAAACATGTACATTTATAATTGTGTAAATGCAAGTTGTACATTTAGTCTATAGCCCTTGTAGTAATAATATAAATAAATAAATAAACAGGGCTGTATTTGATTGAACGGGGAAGATATTCCTCGTCAGTAGTTTTGCTTCTATTTTGGGTTACAGCAAGTGCTTCCTGTAACACGTGTTAGCAAACGCACACTCCAGTGCCACTTGTTCTAAATAGGAAAAGCATAGATATATATAATACCTGCTTGTAATGTTGAAGAGTAGTATAACAACTTAATTCCTTTGTATTAATTACATTTCCTGATTCTAACATTGTAGGATAAAACACTACAGGTAATTTACAAATAAGATCATAGCATTTAAAAAATTGCTCATTTATGAGAATGTTAAAATAAACTTAGCTCTGATGATGTCTGAGGCTATCATGTGCCTAGGAAAATTAGGGTCAAATTAATGCGCAATTCATGTTAATGATATTCAGGATATCATCATTAGTAATTTAACTACATTTAAGAAATGGAAGAATTTACATAGTTGTTTCAATGAAATTATGGCCTTGATTAAGCCTTCCTGGAACTAGATTGGACACCACAGATCTGTTTTAGGTACCATTAGCTAAAGGAAATATTGCATATTATGTTAGGAGCAGATGGGGATATCACTATTTTCTTGAGAAATAATGCCTTTGAAGGACATATGCAGGGGGGGGGGGTTTATCCTACTGAATAACATTATCAAGGGGCACAGCGTAGATACCAGAGAGTACATAAGAGTAGGGTATCAGTATTATTGTTGCACAGTGTTTCAGGATGAAGATATCAGACACGCCCAAGGAGAATGTCATGTTTCCAGTAAGGTAGGAGATGTTTTCACTAACGTGGGAGATAAAGGGATACATTTCACAATTTAAATATAAATAAATATAATTTTTTGCAGCAGTATATATATATATATTTTTTAATAAATGGAATTTATTCACAAATACCTAAGGATAGGTTAGAACAGGGCACTTACTGCTTGCAGCTTCAGTAAGGATTCTCTGTTGTATGCACCACCTGTAGCACACTTAGGGATGTGTTGAGAGATGATGAATGATGCTGTTAGACTTCAATTTGATAAATATGAAAGGGAAATGGCTGTACAGATCACTAACAATAAGGTATTAGAACTAGGGAACCAAGAGATTTCGAAAAATGCCCTCCCCATAAAGTGATATTTAAAATAAATAAATAAATTTAAAAAAAGAGAGGGTGGTGAAAACATGCTGTCCCCATAAAGTGATTAACTTATGAACTTGTGGTTCCCTTAGAGCCTGTTGTGCCTGACACCAGTACTATATTATTATTTATACCTGTAGAGGCAGAGTATTTTTCTCTCCTCAGTGGGTTTTAGCAGTAAAGTCCATCCACAGAGTGAAAGCCTCTTTGCCGTCGTGCTGGGATACCCAGTACACTTCGTTCACTGTGAGTCCCAATGTCAATGCGCAGGCAGTAAAGAGAGACTTGGACCATCTATGCCTGGAAGGTGGTAGCATCGTCTTGCAGTAGGCTGATGACCTCCTTGTGACATCTCCATCACTTGAGGCCTGTGAAATCCTGTGAAAAAGACACTGTAGCTCTGCTGAACTACCTCCAGGAGAGAAGACACAAAGCCTCATTGTCAAAATGCCAGTGCTGCCAAAAAGAGGTGACTTCCCTGGGTTATGTGATATTCCAAGGTACACGCCGCATGCCACCTGACAGAATAAAATTGTTTCAGGGCATTCAGCTCCTGCCCACCAAGAAAGGAATGATGTCCGTCCTGGGGAAATGAAGTGCTGCCACCAATGGGTCCATGACTGCGCCATTATGGGGACTGCCTGACTACAAACTGCCTTTCCATCTCTGTTTCAGAGCAAAATAACATTGCAAATGAAGTGGTGCTGCCAAATGCTGTGCTGACACAGCTGGAAAAGAAAGGCCTGTGGGACACAACTATGTGACTTTGCTTTCTGCAGTGATTAGGTGTCAGCAGCTGTGATGGTAGAGAGGGCGGCTCTCATTGTGTTGGACTATACTTGTATTGTCTAGGTGCCACATTTGGTGCGGATGCATTTGGTACGGTTGTTGTTGTCTGGATCGACACAACATTTTCTGCTGGCAGGCACACAGGTTATAATGGCACCATGTTGTCTAATTGTAATGTCATAATAGGATGCCCACCTGTTAATTTGGCAAAAGTATTACCTGCAATAGGTTATTCGGATGAGATCCATTCTCTTAGAGACAGATGAGACCCCTAAGTAAGTTGGTGTTGAGATTGTAGAAATCAGCACCATGCCAAGATTAGACACCATTAGAAAAGGCAGACTATAGGAGTGGTACACTGATGGTTCCTTCAGCAGACTGATAGACACTAATTACAGAGCAGGGTATGCCATAGCAATAGGAGACAACAAAGTTGAAAGTGCAGCTCTGCCACTTGAAACATCTACCCAGTAAGATAAGCTGTATGCTGTAACAAAAGCATGAATACTAGTCAAGGGTAAAACTATTAACATTTACACTGACTCACATTATGCTTTGCAGTTCTTATTTGTGGGCAACTGTGGAAGTATCAAGGATTCATAACAGAAGCAGGGCGCCTTATTGAAAATGGTCCTTTAGTAAGGATCTTGTTAAAGCAATACTATTATACACCAGGATAGCGGTAATAAAATGTGAAGCCTACACAGGAGCTAATACTAAGTTAGCCAAAGGTGATGCCATCGCTGACACAGTATTAAATGAAAGCATGTTACAGCCAGTGCAGATGGGACTAATGAATAAAGCATTCCAAAAAATACAGCTCATTCAGAGACAATTGTTGCAAGCTAATGTAAAGGAAGCACAATGGTCTGCAACACCAGATGAACATAGAGGGTGGATTGATGTTGGATGTGAGCCGAATAATGAAGAGAGTGTGGGCCTACCAGGATGAGATGCCTGTGCCCCCACGCAGTATGTTCCTTTCCCTTACAAGACTGGAGCAGGAACCATCTGATATTGCACAAGGGAGGATGAATGCGCAGATGCATGTTGCTTCCCAGTGAATGGATTTAAATATTTACTGGTGTGGGTGGATACGTTTTCAAAATGAATGGAGGTGTGTCCAACAGGGAAGAATGATGCAGCAACTGGGGCGCAGTGCTTCAGGAAAGCCAGCTCTCCAAGGATAGGACCCACCAGGACATAAATAGCGATAGAAGGAGATCACTTAGTGACTACATTTATGCTAAAGAGGTTGTTTTTGGGAATAAAGTATAACATTCATACCCCATACCACCCTCCAACTTGAGGCCACGAGGAGTAAATGAGCTCCAAAATAAAAATAAAAAACAGATTATTAGTAAAGGCAACTGATGGAACAGGCCTGAAATGGCCTGATGCTCTGACTTTAGTACTGCCTGCAATGTGGCAAAGACTTCTAAAGCGATTATGGAGACATGGTCATGGTGAGAAAAATAAAAGCTGTTTCTTTTAGTTCTAGGTGGACTGGACCACAGACGGTGAACCAACGCCATGAATGGATTGAGGGGAGAAGATGCAGGGCAGCACCCCAACGCCTGAGAGGACGGTACCAGAAATTGATGACCATCTGTCACCAGCGGACCTGCGCAACACAGCAGTCAAGAAGAGGACAGACCAGACCATTTCTACGATCCATGAGGGCCCATCATAAAGTGTCAGAGGGATGTGACATAAACTGATACTGTTGAGTGAAGTGCACGACGCAGTCTCGAAGAAAGGTGATGGTCTGCACCTGCAGAAAAATAGACTGAAGAGGACAACGCAGGGCAGGTCCGTGAAACCGCCCCTGAACAAGACGACTGCGGACCAGGAGGAGAAGCAGATGACCGCTCACTGCGTGCCTTTAAATTACTGACACTTGCAGAAAGTGCCCGGGAACTGAGCGACTAAGTGACAATGTAGCCTTATGCATTGCATAGAGGAAACAATATTTGTTGGACACTTAATTATGAGTATGCTGCCGGTATCACGACAGCCTGCTGATATAATAATGATCTCATCAGGATGTATCAATGTGACAATATATGCATTTTATGCAAACACTGTGTAATGCCATCCAAAGTTATGTAACTAATGTTTCCTTCATATATACATATATATATTTTGGTTTTACACTAATGTTGGATAGGTCTATCCAAAAGGGAGGATTGTTGCAAAATATATATGAATATCTATATAAATTCATGTGTATGCACTTCAAAAGATATCATGCTTAGATATATCTCATTAACATGAGGCCTGGAGCTCCAAAGGGTTTCCTATCTGACCTTGCCTGGACAAGCTTCCAGCAGCTATTCTGAATCAGCCTTAGAGGTCACTTTCCTTGTCCGGACGTCATCATAAGTTTCCTTATCTGGTTGTGCAAGTTGCTTACACAGTACTGAGCCAGCCTTTCTGGTCTGCCTATATCCAGCTGTTTATAATTGGCATGGTGCAGATCTTGCACATCCCTGTTAGCCATATTTGGCTTGTTGCCTTATTCTAGTTCCGCTGACATGGCATTACTAAACGTATATAGCACCCAGAAACCAGCCACTCTGGGAAGAAGCAGTCTGAGAGCCCCTAAGGCAGGAGACCTGACTTCTTCCTTGCTAATTAGCAATGATGCAAGCATTTGGTATCAATAAATATATTTCACTCTGTTTCTGAGCAAACCTGCTATGTCTGGTGAGTTTCATTCAATTGCTGATGCTGAGGTTGAAGGCGTGGTCCGTGGGTGTGGGGGGGTTGCTGAGGGCGGTGGGCCACCAGGTGATGTCCCATGCAGAAGGAGTGGGTCCGAGGACGAGGACTTATGTCTTCTCCAAGTTGAGCTTCAGGCAGCTGCTGCTCATCCAGGATGCAACGTCTTTCATTCCTTCCTGGAAGCTGAGTCTAGTGGTGTCGGGTTCCTTAGTGAGGGAGAGGATAAGCTGGGTGTCGCCGGTGTAGGATACTATGCTGAGTTCCTGCTGTCTGACGATGGCGGCGAGGGGGCCATGTAGATGTTGAAGAGCGTGGGGCTGAGCGATGATCCTTGGGGTACTCCGCAGCTGATCTCTGTGGGTTCAAAGAGGAAGGGCGGGAGTCTGATTCTTTGGGTTCGGACGGTGAGGAAAGAGTGGATCTAGTCGAGGACCGTTCCCTGTATACCGGCGTCGTGGAGTCTGGCGGTGAGTGTGCGGTGGGAGACGTTGTCGAAGGCTGCAGAGAGGTCTAGCAGGATGAGAGCCGCCATGTGGCCCTGGTCGAGGAGAGTGCGGATGTCGTCTGTTGTGGCTAGGAAGGCGGTCTCGGTGCTGTGGTCCTCGCGGAATCTGGATTGGGAGGAGTAGAGGATGGAGTTAGCTTCGATGAAGTTCATGAGCTGGATGTTGACGATCTTCTCAGTGACTTTGGCTGCGAAGGGGAGGAGAGAGATGGGTCTGTAGTTTTTGAGGTCCGTCGGGTCTGTGGAGGGCTTCTTGAGGAGGGGCTTGACTTCTGTGCATTTCCAGTCATCGGGGAATGTGCCTGTTTCGAAGGTGGAGTTGATGGTGCGTTGTAGTTCGGGTGCTATGGCGGCGGCGGCTCGGTGGAAGATGTGCGGCGGGCAGGGGTCCGTGGGGGCTCCTGAGTGAATGCTCTTCATGGTCGTGGTGGTGTCTTCTGTAGTGACCGGGGTCCAAGCGGATATGGTAGGCTGGCTGGCGTTGCTGGAGGTAGGTGTGGCTTCGGTGTCAAGTATCTGTTCGTTGAAGTTGTCGTAGAGGGACTTGATCTTGAGATGGAAGTAGGAGCTGAGTTTGTTGCAGAGGTCCTGGGAGGGCGTGATGTCTGAGGCTTGGCTGGGGGGTTTGGTGAATTCCTGTATGATGCTGAAGAGCTCCTTCGAGTTGCTGGAGTTGGTGAGGATCTTGTCCTGGATGAGTTTCTTTTAGTGGATCTGATGCGTTGGTGGTGTTCTGTCATGGCATTCTTGTAGCTGGTCCGTGCTTCCGGGGTTTCGCTGTTTCTGCATTCTTTCTCAAGACATCTGCAGGTGCGTCTGGATTCTCGGAGGTCAGTGTTGAACCAGGTGGTTTTCGTGGGGCGCTGTCTGTCGGAGTTCCGGAGGGGAGCGAGCGTGTCTGCGCAGTCGGTGACCCATCTGTGGAGTTCGTTGGCTGCAGAGTTGACGTTGGTCGTTTAAGGTTTAAGTTAAAGGCTGTAGAAAGATATATGATCAGTGCTTAATTTGAGCAGGTGGTATTCAGTGCTCAGCACGGGCACTTAATTGTCAACACCGGCACTTATGATAGCCTGCCATATGGTGGCGCTGTCTGTCAACTTTCGAGATGAATACAATATCAGTTGTTCATTAATTTTGATAACGCCGATTCTTATCTAATTATCTATAAGAACCTTCTGGCCGCCAAGATCTTTTTACCTGTTGAATAGTGTAAAGGAGAGAATCTCATCAGGTTAGATATCAGCATTCATTTTGTCTGAAAGGACCACTGACTCCAAATTCAAGTTTGAGAATTTATTATCGCCAAAAATAACTGAACGTGCAGGCACCTCAACACGAGGTTAAAGAAATAGATGGGCACTAATACAAATAATAATCTACGCAGGAGTCTCATCCGACTCAGGATAAGAAGAATAGACAGTTCTAGGAGGACCAACCAGACTATGATTGCTCCTATTTCTAAGTTGCTCTTCATGGGCCTAAACAAGCTTAAAATCAATTGCTGTCCCTACACTAATGCTAAGTGACATCCCTGCATAACGATTTTCCCAGGCAAGAAAGAATAAAAGGTGTCAGCTGTGAAGACTTCCTAAGAAGTGCAATCCCCATATACCTAAGCTCAGCTCTGTCCTTCTCTCAGGTCTCCCCTACCGCTTCTCTGGCCTCCTCCCTCAGGGCACTATCCCTAATACAAAACCATACTACAAAGGTACACGCCTTGTTTACGCCCTCTTGGCCAGGTCTTCTTTCTTGTGCTTTTCCATTGAAACGGTGACTTCATCCTGGACGGTTTCGTTGACCTTGAGTTCCAGGCGCCTTCTCCTCTGAAAGTATCATCCCTAAATTCCATTGCACTCCCCGTACCATGCCTCCCATCTTTCTAACTTTTGAAAACAAAGAGTTAGTCTTTACTAACGAGACATGTGTCCTTGCACCTGCAACAAAAGATACGTTCAACAGAAACCTTCTACTGTGCTAATTAAATCTACCGTTTGTGCCCAGAGAGCCTTTCCAAGAGAAACCCTTTTCGGCCTACATTATAAGCTAACATAAGAATATACCAGGCCTTCCTTAAGCATATATGTAGTCAGGCCCTTACATATAACTTTTAAACACACATCTTACTTTTCCCTATAAGCATATTCATTACGATTCTTTATGCAAACAATGAATTACATGTGCAACTTTAATATGGTGCACGTTTAAACTACTGCAATTACATTACATACACGAACTAATTCCTCTATGCATTATGTTCACACAATTCAAAAAGCATTACATTACATCATTATCCTAACACCATTATACTGCTGAGTTCACTTCGTCTCAGTGAACTATTCATTCTTTGCTAAACATGCATGAGTATACAATGGATATAAACGAATATATGTCTGAATACATGTGGGTGCGGCCTATCAGTGATTATGATGCACCCCTACAATTCACAAGAACATTTCGCTCTATCAGTTCCCCCTTTGATGACTCCTGTCATCACATCTCATTCTACTCCCTCGGAGAAGGAACCGACCTAAACAGAACTTGTTCCCATCTTCCCTGATCTGAAATTCTCCATGCTCTTGAGCCTTTGATACTGATTGTCCTGCAATCTTGCCAATCTCATGTCATTTTCCCTCAAAGCTCTCTTGACTCGGCCTGCTCGATACCATTTATAGGCCTTGATCATAATCCACAAGCCAACCACACAAACCACCAAGATAAGGAGTGGTCTCAGGAAGTACCCAAGGAATCCCTTTCCTAGGTTCGCAAACCAACCTCCCACTTGACCAAAACCCTTTCCGACCTTTTCCCAGGCCCCTTCCTCGGTCAAATCCGCTATCTTTGTGTGGACCATAGTGATGTTACTTATATATTTCACCAGATCCTTGCTACGGTCTGGTATATAAGTGCAGCACTCTTGAACCTTCAGCATTTTACAGACTCCGCCCTCTTTTGCCAATAGGACATCCAAAGCAAGGCGATTCTGCAAAACCATTCCCCTTATTGACAACATCTCTCCTTCCACCAACACCAACGATTTTGCTGTGTTCATCGAAAATTCATCCACCACAGTCGCTAACCTCCGGATCTTCACATCATTCAAGACTACTCCTAGACTAGGTATCATAGCTCCAAAGATATCCCCCACAACGATTCCTGCACTTGCAGCTCTTCTCGTTCTTGAATGCTCTCCACCCTCCAGAAGATTTAAGTCTTCTGTATGGTAAATCTTTGGAAATATTATTGACAAATAACATGTTCCATACCAATTTGCAGGCAACCTCACATAAGCATTCTTCCCACATACGTAATACACCGTAGGTATCACTTGTACAGGACCTTGGAGAAAATCTTTTGCCTCATCTGCCATGGTGAAAACGTGATCACAAGTACTCTGTCCTACTGGAACCTTTTCGTAGTAAGTCTGATAACGCCTTATACACAACTTACCCCTCTGCTCCTTATCTAACGCTATAGGACCATAGCTTCCCTTGGTCTTATGCAACCGTTCTTCCTCTGTCCAATCTGTCCTGTGATGCCCTAAGACTCGGGATTCAGTCAGCTTTCTATACCTATCTTCAACCTGATCTACAAACTTTCTCTCTACATCCGACATCAAGCAAGTCAGATTGTGTCTGTGTGCGAATGCTGTATCCAATTCCAAACTCGGTATGAAGTACTTCCTCAGTCTGTCCTCGGTCTTATAATAGTCATACTTATTCAAATGCTTGTAAGCTGGGACTTCAGGAAGCACTGCGTCGAAATTGGAAAAGAAATACTCGAACTGTTCTCTCTCATAAAACAAACTAAGCAAAAGACTACAAGAAATACCATAAGTCAGTGGAAGATGATGATACCTAATACCCTCATCCACCGAAGTAGGCAACTGCATACACACATAACAATCTTTCGCATCCATCACGTCAACATACTCATACAACAACTTAGCATACGCATTAAGCTTAAAATCACCCTTAGACAAATCTACATGTAATCTACGACTTTCTTCTAATATCATAGCTCTATCAGCTGCCCTGTCTACCCCCTTCTGACTAGGTGTGATAGGTGTCGGTGTCCCTGTCACTGCCTCTACTTCTGGCTCGTGCGAACCAGTATATGAGACTATAACTACTATGATTATAGAAATTATTACACTACTTATAAGGATGCCTACAATCCACTTTGATCTACGATTGGGATCTCCCGGCTCCATGGTTTCGAAAGTTCTCAAAAAGTCTTGGTTATCGCAAAGAACTCAGAAAAGTCTCTGTCCTTTATTTATGACTTGCTTAACCAGCTCGAGCAACCATGAAATTTCCGGGCTTTCCCTTTCCGATCACAACTTATTTACACAGTCCAGAAAAAGACTTCCCTAGTTTTCGTTCCTCTTCTTGTGGAAAGTCCCTAAGTTTATTCTTCTTCCACTCGGACCTAGGTTATCTTCTTCTTTTAGACTTTTATTTACAGTTCATTACTGATCCATAATGAGATCCTCATTGAGCACGACCAGAACGTGATACAAAAGTTCAAGACGCAAAACCAGCACTTCGTGTGAAAACGGCTAAGCTCCGAAAGGCGGGAATTCGACCCGATGCAAAAGCAAGTTTCGGACTTCACTCAGAAGTGGGGGATTCGGAATCGTGAGTGTCAGTGTTCCGTCTATCTCGAACCCTGGCATCCGCAGCACCACCTTCACCACCAGTTTCGGGCTCCGACTGAACACTTCCACTGACCTCAGTCTCCCTGTATTCACCACCCCCTGCATCAAACACAGTGTAAGTCCACTCAGGGGTAGAGTATCTGCGACAAGGCACTCTTGTTCTCTTGGACCTTCGCCGACTGTCTTGTGCTTGGTCTTCGTCGCTTGCTTCGGTTTCAGATACTTCGGACACTGGAGCAAGGTCTCTCTCAGGTGCTAACCTCAGGTTCAGTCGCCTCTGTCTTTCAGGCCAACTTTCAGCACTTCTGTTCGTTCGTCGGCCTTCCCCTTCTATACCCAGTGCACTACTTCCTCTTTCTGCTGCATTTGACTCTTCTCCGCCCACTGCACCTTCTCTTTCTTCGGTGCCTGAATCAGGGTTCGAACTGTGGAAACCCCCTTCAGCTTGCTCTAGTGCACCACCAGCTGTGTCAGCGACCCTTACAGCTTGACTTGTCCTCTCATGTGGCCCTGCCACATCAGCTGGGTTTTCATTTACGAGAGGAGCTGTTTCTTCCAAGGGTGCTGGAACTCTGCGGGTATGGGAAGCATGCACCCAGTTCGGCAATCCTCCACACTTTACTGCTGTGTTCGTGATAAGTATCACCTGATACGGGCCACGCCAGCGGGCATCCAAGCAACTCTTCCTCACGTGCTTTCGGACGAGTACCCAGTCACCGGGACACAAGTCGTGGCATAGATCACTCGAGGCTGGGACCACTGCTGCTTGCACCTGCTGGGATACAGAACGGACCACATCAGAGAGTCCTTTACAGTAATCGAGAATCAAATCATCAGTGATGCTTATCAAGGCTGTAGCTGGTACTGCTGGCAATCTGATTGCCCTCCCCATTATTATTTCATGGGGGGACAACCCAGTCTTTCTATCTGGGACACTTCGCATGCTCATGAGCACCAGTGGCAAGGCGTCGGGCCATTTCAGGGATGTTGAAGAACACATTTTTGCCATCCGGGCTTTCAAAGTTCCATTAACTTGTTCCACCATCCCAGAAGCCTCTGGTCTGTAACTACAATGAAGTCTCTGGTCTATGTTCAATGCAGCACAAAGTAACTTCATGATTTCGCTATGGAAGTGCCCACCTCTATCCGATTCCAAAGAGGTCGGGATCCCGAATCTAGGGATAAGCTCCCTCAACAATAATTTAGCCACTGTCAGAGTGTCACACCTTCGTGTGGGGTATGCCTCCACCCACCGTGAGAATATACATACTATCACTAGAATGTACCTCAAGCCATTGCACCTAGGCATCTCCACGAAATCCAGCTGTAGTCTATTGAAGGGCCCTCCTGACCTTCCAATATGACTCAGTGTAACTACAGTTTTCTTTCCAGCATTCATCTGTTGACATGTAACACACCTCTGACATACCGTCTCAGCCATTGCTCGGAACCGTGGGTTATACCACGTCTGTCTGAACACTCTCATCATTGCGTCTCTACCCAGGTGTGCCTGTCCATGTATCAATCTAGCCATCGGACTCAACAATTCTTCCGGCAACACAGCTCTCCCATCGTTGGATACCCACACATCCACTTCTCCTCTCTCGCACCCAGCTTTGATCCAGCCCTCTCTTTCCTTGGTTGAGACTTCATCTTGCAATCTCTTAAGCTCTTCCCAAGTGTCTGCCATGGTCAACATTATGCTGAGATCGGTTCCCTCTTGGCTCTCTTCTATCTCCCTGCCTGTGTATATGCATCCTTGTTCTGCGCAGAAGCGGGCTACCTCATCTGCGTAGTTATTACCCAAGGATACAAAGTCCTCCCCTTCCCATGGGCTGAACACTTTACAACAGCAATTTCTTTCGGATGCTGTAATGCTTCTAACAATTGTCTTACATATTCTCCATTACGAATGGGTGAGCCAGATGATGTCAAAAATCCCCTCTGAGACCATAACTGCCCGAAGTCATGCACCACGCCAAAGCCGTATTGGCTGTCTGTGTAAATCGTGATTCGAATTCGATCAGCGGCCAAACAGGCACGGGTCAAGGCAATGATCTCAGCTACCTGCGCGGAGTGTACTCCTTCTAGGCAAGCGGCGTCGACCACTCCTGAAATAGTACATACAGCAAACGCTGCTCTCAATTGCCCCACACTGTCTCTTAGGCATGAACCATCGACAAAGAAAATTTCATCTGGGTCGGCCAATGGCTCATCGACAATGTCAGGTCTCGGTTTGGTGCAAAGTTCGGTCACATCGAGACAATCATGGTCCTCACAATCTTCATCATCTGTGTTCGGTATAGGCATCAATGTCGCAGGGTTCAAGACGGAGCACCTTTTCAGAGTCACATTTTCTGCGGCAAGTATGACTTGCTCGTACCTCGTTAACCTATTGTTCGTTAGGTGCTGGGTCTTAGTCCTGGTCATCAATAACTCAACCGAATGTGGCACATGTACAGTCAATGGATGTCCCATTACAATGCTTTCACATCTTTCAATGCTGACACCTGTTGCAGCAACGGATCTTAGACATCCGGGCAACGCAGAAGCTACTGGATCTAAAGTAGCTGAAAAATAGGCAACTGGTCTACGGACACCTCCATGGGTTTGAGCTAACACTGCTAATGCACATCCTCCTCTCTCGTAACAAAACAATGAAAAGGCCTTGTTGTAATCAGGCATTCCCAGTGCGGGAGCCCTGCACAAATCATCTCTCAGCTTCAGGAATGACCTCAAGCACTCCTCGTCCCATGGTACCGGATCACTCACATCCTTGTGTGTAAGCCTCTGCAGAGGCTTTGCTCTCAAGGAGAAACTAGGAATCCACTGTCGACAATAGCCAACCATTCCCAGAAACATCCTAACTTCCCTCTGTGTAGTGGGTACCGCCATGCTCATTATTGCCTCAATTCGATCTGGTGACACCTTCCTCTTGCCTTTTTCTAATCTGTGTCCCAAGTACTGTACCTCATTCAAACAGTACTGCAGCTTGTTCGGGGACACCTTATGTCCATTCTCTCCTAAGTGGTTCAACAAGGCTACTGTGTCAATTCTGCAAGCATCTTCTGTTTCTGAGGCAATGAGCAAGTCATCTATGTACTGCACGAGAACTGAGTTCTGCGGCAACACAAGACTCTCAAGGTTCTTCTTCAGGATCTGGTTAAAGATCGATGGACTTTCCGTATACCCTTGAGGGATACGACACCATGTTAACACGCGATTTTCTAGCCTAAACGCAAAAAGAAATTGGCTTTCCTCGTGGAGCGGTATCGAAAAGAAGGCTTGACACAAATCGATAACCGTAAACCACTCGGCTTCACATGGGATCTGGAACAGTATTACTGAAGGATTCGGTACCACTGGACAACAAGGGACAACTATCATGTTGACCTTTCGCAGGTCTTGCACGATCCTGTATTTCCCGCTCGGTTTCTGTAGTCCCATTATGGGCGAATTACAGGGACTACCTCTGATCTCTTTTAAAATACCCTTCTCAATGAAAGTCTCGATCACAGGTTTTATTCCTGCAATCGTTTCTGTCGATAAATTGTATTGAGGTGTTCTTGGGAAATCAACATTCTGTTTCACCTCAATCCGCACTGGTTCAACCCCTCTGATTAAACCTATTTCGTCTCCTGCGAAATCCCACACCACAGGCGACACTGCGTCTCTCAGATCAGGTGGAAGTTCTTCCACCGTCACCATTGGGTACAGATCTATACACAAATGCTGATTGGCAATCTTAAAGTCAGCATCATCATCTCTCGTCTGGACCTCCACTCCTCGTGGTGTACAATAAATCGTGCAGTTCAACTTGCACAACAGATCTCTTCCCAAAAGACAAACTGGACTCGTGTCACATACTACAAACTGATGTCTAGTTTGGAAAGTACCTATCTTTACTAAGATCGGTTCTGTCAATGGGCTGCTCATCTTCTTGTTCGCTACTCCAACAACCTGGATCGATTGTCCCGAGAGGGGTAGGTTAGGGACTACTGCAGATCTTACAGTAGACCGGGTAGCTCCAGTATCAACCAAAAGTGTTGCAGGATTGCCCTCAATCTCTGCCTCTACAAAAGGTCCTCTCTGGTCTACCTCCAAGACCGCTCCAAGTGTGCAGTCTTCCTCCCCCTCAGGCACCGTCAGGATAAAGGGTCTAAGCTATCCTCAGCATAGCGTTCGAACAGGGGCATCTGTTGGTACGTTCGTGTTCCTTGTGAAAACCTTGGAGCTTGGGGAATCTGAGCATGAGAATTGTAAACCCCCCTTTCATCGTTCTAGGTCTCGTTATTGTGTTAACCACCTCTTGCGCGGGTGCCTGATCCCCCTCTTCCTCTTCTTGTACCTGATTAGCTGGGTTCAAAGGACACTCGCGTTTCCAATGTCCGACCTGACGACAAAGATGACACGCAGTGGTCTTCTTTAGTGTAGCCACGTCCACTCCTGTCTTGGGGTCTACTGGTTTTCCCTTTCCCTGTACCTGCCCATTCTGGTTTCCCTGGAAATTTCCTTGCTTTCTCCCCAAGGTCCCTCCACTAGGCTGATTCTGTGCTGTCTGCATCTGGACAAGCATCAATTTGTCCTTTAGCTTTCGATGTTTTGAATCCACCTCATCACTACAGTATCTCGCGTACCGCAAAATTTCATCTAGTGGCTTGTTCTGCCAGCAGATCAAATGGTGCTGTATCATGAGGCTGATTTCCCCTCTCAGACCCGTTACAAACTTTGAGACAAACTGTCCCATATCCTTAGGGTCCAAAACATCTAACCCACTATACTGTTTAAAAACTTGCAGAAGTCTTTCATAGTATTCATGCACCGTTTCCTTGGGTTCCTGTACAGTCCGATCTATCTTAACCCAATCTATATCCTGAGGTGAAATCTTCGACTTCAACCATGTAATCACCTGCTCATACTTTTTCATGACATCAGGTGATGGACCATTTGTAACCGCCTCTCTTTTCGGTTCCGAAGTCGGCCACTCAATAGCGACTTTACATGCTGTCCACAAATCTCCTGGTACCACTATGTCAAACAAAGTGTTCAAATCAATCCACAATACTTTTGAAATCTTCACAAACCGCTCAACCTGCTTGTACCACTCCACCGGTTTTTCCCTCAGCCGAGGAAAATCATTTGTAAATGCAGCCAAATCACCTCTATTCCACGGCACATGCACGTACCCTCCATTCTGTACTTCCCGTAAAGGAAAATTTCCTACACCTGTCGCCCCCCCTCCTGGCGGCGGCGTTTCCCCTTCTGCTCTCTTTACTGGTTTCTTTTTGGACCACCTTTCTTCCCATTTGTCCAACAAAATCCATATTCTCATTCCTATGATCAGGTCTCTGGTGTGCGTCTTCAACCCTGTGATTCTTTTCTCCTCCAACTCCTGATCACTGTAATGCAATCTATGTGGTCCCTGTAACGCTTTAGTTTTATTCAGGTCCACCTCATATCTTTTGGCCAAATCCCTCAATCTATCATGTGCCATTCTAGCTTTTCGAGTCACATCTTTTGCTACAAACAGCAGCTCATCTGATCCATAGATTTCTATCCTTTCCAAAGGCAGACCCCCACTGATCATTTCGTCTACCTCTGCTTTCAGCCTCACTACGTCTAGCAACCTTGCCTGTACTGCACTCCTCAGTACATCTCGACAACCTGAGCCGTCCCGCTCATCACAGTCACTATTCTGTCCTTGTGACCTATTCCCTTCCATATTCCTGGAACCTGGTCTGTCTTCCGAGACATTTTGTGCCCTATCTCTTTGCATCCTATCCTCTTGGTTCGTTACTGTTGGTGTCCACTCCCTCAAAGCTGACTTAGATTCCCGTAAAGACCTCGGTCTTTCCGGTCTCTCCTCTTCTCGCCCACATGAAGAATCCGCAGTAGCCGGTAACGGCGTACTTGTGTCTATTGGTCTTGGGAAATGAACCACCCTTACTCCAAACCCATTCCCACTCTCACTGTTTCCTTCTTCCCTTCTCATCGGCACGGAGCTCCCTTCTCTCACTCGGTCTGGGTCATATACCGGTACTATAGGGCCAATGGTAACCGGTACTGTCAAGGAGTCCGGTAATCTTGTGTTCCCCCAGGAGGCTGTGTTATCATAGACGCCGTAGCCCCCTCCGTTCCTGTGGAAATTCTTCCCACTACTCTCATGCTAGTCTGGTTCTGACTCTCATCAACTATTGCCACTGCTGGGGTTGTCTTTCCCTCTTCTGAATCTGGGTTAAATGGTGGTGGCCTCTCCGCCAACATCCTGTCCAACAGACTGTCATCTAAATCACTGTCATCCTCATCGATTCTTGTAATCTTTCCATTTTGTATCAGCAGTGGGTATAACTTATCTCCTTCGATCGTGTCTGCTCTCCACCTTTTCTCCAAGGCATCCCATTTTGCATCTTGAAATGCCCTGACCGATTTCTTCACCCTTTCTTGGCATCTGTCCTTCTTCCTATCATACGCTGCCCTTACCCACGCATGTAGTGCCTCAAACTGTGTTGGTCTAGGTAGTGGTCGTAATGAAGCCATTACACTCTTGAGCTGGTACAGCACCTCTAACCTGAAAGTACCATATCGAGGGAACGACAAATCTCCTTCTGTTTCTGTCATTTTATGCCAATTCTCGAGCCAAATTATAGTATGCAACCCTACATTCTTCGCCATATAATGTGCTGGTGTGTCCTCGGGAGGAGCTTCCTCTCCCTCCCGAACAACCACATGTCTATCACCTCTGCAAAGTTCCCTTAAAGCTTTAAAACATTTCATGATGAATCAACTTTGTATTTGCACTCAAAATGTCCGCTTTTACTTCCTGATTCCAATCCTCCAATCCCAGCGCGGTTCACACCAACCGGCCTATCGCAGCGCGGCTCTTGTCTGATGTCACTTTTCCTCCGCTCGCAGCAGTTCCCCTCCTTTCTAATTCACTTGTTCTCACTCGCATTCGTCCCAATTATACTCTGAAATAATGTCCGTCCTACCGAACAATTACCTCTCTGACCGTCAGTCTTACCAATGACCGATCAGTCTCTTGAGCTTGTTGACCTCAATCTGGCAACCGTCTGTCCACGAACGACCGGACAATCGCCTCTAATACACTCGATAGGATTCAATCACTCGATGTTCTGCACACAATAACCTACGACCTGCGTTGGTTATTCACACACTCACACATGTGTCCCTATCTTCTGTGGGTCTGTCAATGACGTCTCGTGACCCCCACAACTCTGGTCAACGTTCTCAACTCTGGGTGTATTCTACACCACAATAAATCTCCCGGTCCCGCGCGCCCTCACGGTCCGTTTCTCAATCACACAACTTTCGTTCCAACTCCGCAAGACATCACACAACAATATAACACCGCAATCTATCAACCATCACTCTTTTCATACTCACTCTACTACGAACTGCTACTTCCGCCGCACCGTCACTCTCCGTCAGTTTTCCACGACCTCCGACATCCGTCTCCCGCGGTCCTCTGGATCTGCGTCACTCGGGCTCTATGGGGCAACTTAGTCTCTTATCTTGCTCTAGATCTCCCCTTACCATCAAAGGTAACCATCCTCTGCTACCAACTGATAACGCCGATTCTTATCTAATTATCTATAAGAACCTTCTGGCCGCCAAGATCTTTTTACCTGTTGAATAGTGTAAAGGAGAGAATCTCATCAGGTTAGATATCAGCATTCATTTTGTCTGAAAGGACCACTGACTCCAAATTCAAGTTTGAGAATTTATTATCGCCAAAAATAACTGAACGTGCAGGCACCTCAACACGAGGTTAAAGAAATAGATGGGCACTAATACAAATAATAATCTACGCAGGAGTCTCATCCGACTCAGGATAAGAAGAATAGACAGTTCTAGGAGGACCAACCAGACTATGATTGCTCCTATTTCTAAGTTGCTCTTCATGGGCCTAAACAAGCTTAAAATCAATTGCTGTCCCTACACTAATGCTAAGTGACATCCCTGCATAACGATTTTCCCAGGCAAGAAAGAATAAAAGGTGTCAGCTGTGAAGACTTCCTAAGAAGTGCAATCACCATATACCTAAGCTCAGCTCTGTCCTTCTCTCAGGTCTCCCCTACCGCTTCTCTGGCCTCCTCCCTCAGGGCACTATCCCTAATACAAAACCATACTACAAAGGTACACGCCTTGTTTACGCCCTCTTGGCCAGGTCTTCTTTCTTGTGCTTTTCCATTGAAACGGTGACTTCATCCTGGACGGTTTCGTTGACCTTGAGTTCCAGGCGCCTTCTCCTCTGAAAGTATCATCCCTAAATTCCATTGCACTCCCCGTACCATGCCTCCCATCTTTCTAACTTTTGAAAACAAAGAGTTAGTCTTTACTAACGAGACATGTGTCCTTGCACCTGCAACAAAAGATACGTTCAACAGAAACCTTCTACTGTGCTAATTAAATCTACCGTTTGTGCCCAGAGAGCCTTTCCAAGAGAAACCCTTTTCGGCCTACATTATAAGCTAACATAAGAATATACCAGGCCTTTCTTAAGCATATATGTAGTCAGGCCCTTACATATAACTTTTAAACACACATCTTACTTTTCCCTATAAGCATATTCATTACGATTCTTTATGCAAACAATGAATTACATGTGCAACTTTAATATGGTGCACGTTTAAACTACTGCAATTACATTACATACACGAACTAATTCCTCTATGCATTATGTTCACACAATTCAAAAAGCATTACATTACATCATTATCCTAACACCATTATACTGCTGAGTTCACTTCGTCTCAGTGAACTATTCATTCTTTGCTAAACATGCATGAGTATACAATGGATATAAACGAATATATGTCTGAATACATGTGGGTGCGGCCTATCAGTGATTATGATGCACCCCTACAATTCACAAGAACATTTCGCTCTATCAATTTAATATACATTAAAAGTGACGTATACCTGCCCCACAAGCCATTCTTATAGCTTTGGGGGCCTGGATTTGTCTGAATTGCCACACTTATATGAGTGTGATGGTTAGTAGTTGTGTTGTTACTGTAGTTGGCAGCACTGGCAGTGGCAATGGGTGATGCAAGCAGAAGTGGCCTCCTGACAAGGGCCCTAGCACTTATTTTTTTTTTTACAAATTAAGCATAGTGTATGATTTTATGTATTCTCACAGATTACCTTAGTCGGCAAGGGTTTAGGTGTTGGTCACCGAATCTGACAAACCTTGGGAGGAGAATTTCACTGTGGTGATTCTTGTAAGGTCCTGTTTTGAGCAGCTGTGAATTGTTTTGCCAACTGTATCTTTATACAGATTTGCTATTTTATACATGTATGCCTGATGGTTGCCAGTTTATCCGCTCTCCAGTAGGTCTGGGTTGCACATAGTGCCAAGCCTTTGGTAAAGGTTAGAGGCCTTACCGGTTCCCTCGGACAAGTTATTTCAGATTCCTTAGATGTTATCTGGTTATAAAGAAAAAATATGACAAAGTAAGTAGGCCTTACTTATTTATTGTGAAAAGCATGTATTCAAGGCAATAGGTTCTTAAGGGTGGATTGTTCTTACACTGTGCTAAAGCCTATAGGCAGGTACTTTGTTACAAGGAATCTTGCAGACTACTGTAGTAAGCAAGGGATTTGGTGTCGCTGACCCACCCAAACAAACCATGGGAACAGATCATTTAGACTATGGTCATTCTTATTAGGCTCCATTAGAAGGGATTATATATTGTTTTAACAGCTGTAGTTTGTTCATATTGAGAAGGCTTATGACCATCATGGTAGGTCTGAGTTGGTTATGCTGACAAGCCAATGATAAATGTTACAGGGCTGATTGGTTATAATAAAAAGTTATGATAAAGGCTGTAGGCCTGCCATATTGATTGTAAAAGGCATAAGTTAAAGTCAATAAGCATTTATGGGTGGATTGTTGTTTCTCATATTAAATCTTAAAGATAGGTATTTTACTAAATGAAATGCCACATTGTCACATGTTACCTTTGTAGGGAAGGGGTTTGGTGTTCATTCAATAATACGCGCATCCATATATAAAAGCGTATAGCTATACAGACACAGAGGGCCTTTGGGTCAGCTCTGTTCTGCCATTGGTGTATGAGAGTCATTTACACTCTGCCTCCATCCATGACGGTGTACCGCATGGGTTAAAGGTTCACTCCACAGCCGTCACTGGCTAATATGTGCTCTTCAGTGTCAAGGCTAGTTGGCTACCCCTTTCGTTTTCAATTTTCTCCTTTTATAGTTTTCCTTTAATTTCTTTGCTTCTCATCTTTTTATTTTAATGTTTCTTAAGAGGATACTACTGCTCTCCAGGCCGCTTGCTTGCCGTTCATCTAATCTGCAGCACACCGAATCCCACGTGACCACTTCCTCTAAACCAGGAGACCATTAAGCAATGCTGTTGTACATAGTGTATCTTTGCTTTATCATTCCAAGATACCAACACATTGTTTCTTAATGTGGCAGCCATGTTGGAACTTTAAAACAACAATAGACTATTTACAATACCTCTGCAAAGACAGACACCCGCTGCTATGTTTAGTTTCATGAAGACAAGCATATGCACCCAGGTTTATACTGTCAGGATCCTACATTCTTGCTTTCGGGTGGGGCTAGTTGAAGACCTTTTGTGGGCCTTCTGTGGGCCTGCTTCTGTCATGAACACTGGTTTAAAACCTGTGCTGCTCTTCAGTGTTCATTCATAGACTTTACAAATCTTCTTGGAAATCAGATCCACTCCAGATTCTATTCCAGGAGTTACTTATCAACTCCTAGTGCACTATGGTACTTGTATGCCTTACCCAAGCTTGAGAGCTGGAGAGGAGCCTTTTCGTGAATCTTATTATACTTTCAACTCTGTCTTACCATTTCTAGCATGCCCATGTGCTCCCTTGCATGAATTCCTGTCATGTTCAGGAACAAGATGCGCTTCATGTGCCGCCAGAGTTTTGTTCTGGCCACTAGTTGCTTCCTGGGACTTTAGTGCACTCCTTCAGGCAGAGAGCTGGGGGAGGGACTATAACTGCTGTCATCTGCACTGTGCTGCAACTAGTTCACATCTGTACTGGTTTCAATCTCTCTGTGTGACTGCGAGCTGGAGGAGTTATTTAAGACTGGTTTCTGCATTCAGAGTTTGTGCTTCAGCTGCCGATACTGGGAGCTCCTGCTGTCTTTCTGCAGTTGCCTGCTTTGCTGAAACTTTGAAATCGCGAGGAGCCTTTTTTCCTGCCACTGCCTGTTGCAGTGTCTTCTTTTCCTGTGGCTGTCTGTGCAGCATTGTGCTTTATGTGTTTTCCTTGCTTCACAATCTCACCTTTCTTTCTGCTTATCCTTTCTATTCTGATATCCATATTTTCTGTGTTTTTTCTCTGCTGGGCTTTTGACCACAAATTTGCTGATTTGGCAGCGGTTTCATTTGCTTCCTTGCTCTGATTTTATGTTCTGAATTCCTGTGTTGTTCCATGGACCAGCAGGGCGTTACTTGTTGCACGGCCTGTTGGGTACATCCTAGAGTTCTATGTTCGGAATCCTAGTTCCAGTTTCCATGAACCAACGGGTCATTACTTGTTCATAGTGTCTGTTGGGTTAAGCCTGTTCTGGATTCCTGTTCTTGATTTCTGAAGTTCTGTCAATAGTTCCTTGTCTTTCTTTTCTCTCTGTCTCCATGCTGTCTTGTCTGTCCTGTATTTTGGTTGTCCTTTCCACTCTGGTTTTCTGTTCCATTCCAAATTCGGTCCACTGCCTGTTGCAGTCCCTATCCGTTTACAGTGTGACCTCTGGATTGGTCTCCATTCCGATCAGGTAAGTGTAAGACTTCTGTTGTTGCACCCAGTTCCTTTGGAGTCTTACCTGTCTCAGTGTTGTTGTCAGCCTTGTTCCACCTTGTACTGCGTACAACAGTCTCCATAACTGCAGGCTCAATTATGCCTTCACTGTTGTTAAGAGCAATCTGCTTGTGTCAGTCCAAAGGGTGTTCCCAAAGCTATAAGAGACCTCTCGTCATATACCATTACACCCCTTACTTTTATCAAACCATTTTGTCGTCTGTCTCCTGTCCTCTTTAGTTCTGTGAACACAGTTATACTTTTAGTAGCCTAGGGTTTACTGTGCCCTGTCACCTAGCTAAGTGTTACCACTGGAATCACCGATCCCTGCCTTCACTCCCTGACACAGACAACAGCATGTTTTCTTTTATTTTACTTGTATTCTTTTAATTTATTGTGCATATGCTGTTGTTTGTGTGTGCTTTATAGCAGTTATGTCGGAGGGTGAATGCATGAATGAGTCAGTGCATGGATTAATGGATGCATGAGAGCAAAGACGAGTGACAGAGTACATGTATGATGACTTACTGAGTGCTTAAACCAATCAATGACAGAAAAGGCAATTTCAATCATAAGCCACACCTATTGGCATTGCCAGTGCTTGTTAAGACCTGTGGTGAGTTCTAAATTGATTTCACCATGTGAAAAACACTGACCCTCTGCTGGGATCCGATGACCATGTTTTAGAGAAAATGATTTTCCCACACAGTTTTCTCACGTAAATGACACTAAGGTCTTATTTACAAGCCCCCTCGCGCCGCCGTTCCGTTACTTTTAATATGGGAAAAAATGACGTACCGGTGGTGCAAGGGGCTTGTAAATAAGCCCCTAATTGCTCAGGAAGCTGCAGTGAGTTCACCTTTTTCTTAAACCTCCAAGTATCTTCATAAATCATTGGAGTAAACATCACAACTGCCTCGTTTTTTGCTTGCTTATATGTGACATTTGTATGGTTTCAGTGTGAATATAAGTGACATTCTACTGCCAAATATATGACATTTCGAATGCCACTTTTTCTCACGAGTAAATTGAAGCACTGACCAGTATTTGCTTAGTGAGCTAGGAATGTCTGTGGCGGAGGTGTTGACCTTCAGAGTGTCATACTCACATTCCCCTCTTCACACACTTTTCTCTGCAGTCTCTCACTGTCTGCCACTTAACACTGTTTTTCTCCCCATATATTTCTGAAATCTTTCATCTGCATATCACACACACAACATCTCTCCTTTTTTCACTCTGCACCTTCTGCATGTACTTTTTTGGTGGCCCTGTACATCACACGCATACACCCACTCCCTTCTCACCTGTAAACACAGCATTTTCTTTCGCTTGACACTGTCAATATTTCTACAGTTGTGTGCCTCCTTCACACACATTCATATACCATGGTAATTATAAGTGGCACATATGTGAACATCGCTCTGTGTGCTCTGCAGAGAAGCTATGGGGCATATTAACAATGCGGCGATAAAAAATTGCCTTATCAGCAAAGACACGCTATCGCGTGTTTTGCTGATTTTGCTCCCGTTTCCAGCACGCCTACCTTCGCATCGCTAATGAGATGCAAAGTAGGCGTGTCTGTGGAAACAACATGGGTAAATATCGCGAAGGCAGCTTCGCGATATTTACAATGCGGGGAAGCGATTATTTTAATCGCGTTAAGTATGCCTTAACGCAGGAATTTAACGTCTGTTAAATTCCTGACTAAGGCATACTTAACATGGGAGGTGGATTCATGTGATACGACCACAGGGTCGTATCATCAAGTATATCGTCGTTTTACATGGAACATCGCTGGAAAACCAGCGATGTTCCATGGAAAAGGGCGCTATTGCTGGAATATACATCGCCATGGCGCTAAGCGTTAATACAACGCTAGCCTGGCGAAATATTCCAGCGATAGAAAAAAATGCGGTATACAAGGTCAGCGATAATTATCGCTGCCTGTTGCTAATATGCCCCCAAGGGTTTTAAATATCTTTATGAACCCCGCCTCCGACATGCACTTTCATTGTTTTCAGCCTCAACTCCATAGCTCTCAACTCTGCGGCATATTCTCAAGAACGTGTGATAACTAACGCAAAATTAGTCTAACGCAACTCTTTACATCGCAGTCCTTCGCGGGAAAACAACTCCGTGTCAACGTGGTATTCACAACAGGGCGGCCCCATGCGATAGGCCCACGATAACACGTCAAAAGAACGTGTTAAAAACAACGCGACGCAGAAAAAACGCGAACTACGAACGCGAAAATAGTAGCGATGATGCCAATTGCGATACAAAACTCAGCGATAACCAGCCATAGGCCTGCACTCCCCACGCGTCATGCGGGAAACTGCAGCATAAAAGCAGATTAAAAATACGGTGAGATGACAATGTACGAGCACAACCACACATCCCTGACGTAGAACAGATGACCATTGTCCTGCATCAAATAGGCATCTCCTCACAGTCACAATGTACATTGACATGCAGTTGATGGAGCAGGGAAAATAAAAAAATTTAACCCCTAACAAATTTTATAATTAATTAAATAAAATGTTCGTTTAAATGTATTAATCAACACTGTATGTGTGGGAATGGTAATATGCCAATGTGTGTGCTAAATAATCTATTAATGAATGTCCGTGTGTCTAGTTATAACGTAAAAATAAATGCGTACTAATAAAAATAAATGCATGTTATTGTGCTTCATAGAAATAAAACGTGTCGTTGCAAAAACAAATAGTGATGGTAAGTAAGGAACAGCTTAAATGTTGCTTTCTGCTAGGTAACAACTAATTGGGGTACGTAGACGGGAGGGAAACGAAAGGGATATTTTTCTCTATTTTAATTATGTTTTGTTTGCCTCAAATTAGTGCTTCTAAAGTATAACCGAGTGGCGAGATAAAATGGCCGCCAGTGGGAAGATGTGCGCAGGCGCAAGGGAACACATGACACGTGATGAAATGGGAGAAAGCGAGCTCATGGTTTAACAGAGAGGCTAAGATGCAAGTAATGGTCAAGGCTGATGTGACCTAATTGAACTGATAGCGTGCCGTGATGATCAGCAAGAGCCCGTGGGAAACAAGTCAAGAGAAAGGACAATGACTGCGGAGTTCTCGAATGTGTCGAAAGAAGTTACAAATGAACTGATCGAATCGGATGGAAATGTTTAAGCGTATGGGAAAGGAAATGATCCAAGGACCCTTGAATCCAAGAGAACTTGATTAAAGAATGAATAAGCTGACATGCATGGACCAATGAAAGAAAAGCGTGATATTAATGTTGCAACAGTTAGTTAGCAAAGTTAGAATTAGGGTATAAGAGGGCCTACTCTTAGTGGGAGGGGGTCAAGAGTTGATGTCAGTCGTGGTTGCAGTCACAGTCAGGAAAGGAGTTGAAGAGTCGTGTTGGTGGCTTCCAGTGCTGGGTGGTCCTGATCGATCCCTTACTGAGCGGGAGATGCTGAAAGACTGTTAGAGGAGACGGGTTGCAGGTAGCTGATGCTGACGAGCTGAAGTTGCTGTTGCTGTCTTTATTTTACAGTTGAGTATGAGAATCAGGCTATTTCTAATTCCTAACTTAGGTTAGAAATCATTAGGCTAAATTAGGAAGCTAGGCAGGTAATTAGGGTTTTGGCTTCATGACAAAATTTCCTTTCTGCAATAAATTGATTATGCTTAATAAAATTGTGAATTTAAGAATGAATAATTGAATAAAGTATTAAAATTCTTTTCATGCTTTTTAAATTATATAAAATTTAAGATTCTTTAAACACAAAATGACTCAGTGGTTATTTTCCTAAATGATTGTGACATAAGTAATTGGTTATTGTGATTCAGCTGGTCTTAATCACTATGAACTAATTTCTTAAATGAATGATTCATCGACAAGCAATAAGCAGGAATATCTTAAGAAATAACTAAAAGAAAGGGACAAAATAAGGTAATAAGATATCCTGGCTCTTCCAGCGGTACATAAAATGGTGTTCTCCATTTAGTTCTCATGCTTCTCCTAGGAGTACAGAATTTCACAAAGGTGTAAAGGAAATCCAGGAGTGTGCGTGTGTGTTAGACGATGTTTATGGGCCCCATCGTCATGTGGATATGAGAAATATAGTTTGCCCCTGGATGACCTATAAGTAACCTAGGAGGAGAATAGTTTTTATTGTACGCGCTGCATCAGATTTCTTGGTAGCAGAGTTATGGTTTTCTATAGATTAGTTTAGTGATTATTGTTTATTGATTATTGATTATTTTTGATGACTAACACTTTATGTTGAGTCGCGTTATGTTATATGTAAGTTTTCACGCTTCTGGGATGTAGGAAGTGGAACACGTGTGGCAAGAGAAGTCACATGGAATTTGGTACATGGTCTGAATTCATTTTGGTTATAACGCAGGTTGTGTTATGTTAGGGATTTCTGTGTGAAAAGTGTGTAAATGAAATAGCAAATCACGTTTACTTGTGAAACTTTGGCCTTAATTCTCAGGAGCCTAGTCTCCACATGTGTCTTATCCCCAGAGAAACGAGTAAATTGTTTGTTTGAAAGAAGGGTAAGGTAGAGGGAAGTGCTACTTTATCGGTGAGAGTAAATAATTCTGTGGTAGGGTAGAGGTAAGCGCTGCCTACTGGAAAAACAGGATTCTTGTGTAAAAGGACAAGGCTGTCACTTTGTTTAGCGAATCAGACTATGGAATTGTTTATTTGTTGTAACTAACGAAGAAAACAGTGAAAAGAAAATTGCCGATAAATTTTGTAAAGGAGGGGTAAAGAGTAGAAGTGACGTGGAAAAGTGCCGCGCTAGGATTGGATAGTGCGCTAGTCACGTGAACACAGAGCAGGAGTGACGTAGAAAAGTGCCGCGCTAGGATTGGTTGGTTCGCGGACGGTGGGAATTGTTCTGATTGGTACTTTAGTGTGAGTCGCGCTGTAATTGGTCGAAGTTCCGTACACAGAAACAGCGTTAGAGTAAAAAGAAAACAAATAGAAAACATGCCGTATTACGAGTATGAAAGGGAGAGAACGTCATGGACGACGAAATTGAAGAATTTCTTTAAGAAAGACAAAAAGGTTGTGACTAGAGAGGGACAAATAATTCCTCCGCCGAAATCAGCAGCTTCACACATGATGCTGAAATATGGATATCATACGTGCATATGGTTGGACAATTGGGTAAAATATACAAAGAATGATGGAGCATTGGCTTTCCCTGAAAATGGTTCTTTTAATGTAGCGGTTTTACGGAATTTAAGAGAAAAGATGTTTAAATTGGAACCTAGACCTAGACCGACACAGTTTGAGGCTTTAACAGAATGGGAAGATGAGATGTACGAGCGAGAAAGATTCAGAGGAATGAAAGGTTATGAGTTTGTGCCCGGAAGATTGTGGGGAATGAATCATGAGGACAGAATAAAACGATGGAGATGTGCTAACATGACAGGAGGTTTGTTTCCAGCTTTTACAGTTGAGGAGGGGACTAAGAAAAAACGGACTGAGAAAAAGAAACATATAGAGAGAGAAAAGTATATGCATGAGAGCGAAACGGATGACGAATTGCTGGAAGATATATTAAATAGAAATCCACCTCCGTATCAGCAGAGTTCTACAGTGGTGACACCAAATGCGCCACCAATAGAGACTATGCGAAATAAAAGTCCGGAAAAGAGAAATGAGGTAAATAGGTCACAAGAACAAATGAGAACTTCTCAAAATGAGGGAATAGAAAGCGAAAATGCAAGCGAATTGGCAAGGACAACAAAAGAACTAACTGAGAAAATTAGAGAATTAACGAAAAATATGGAAGCAGTTACTGTGCCTGTAACAATAGGTCCAGTAATACCAGTTTTTGAGAATCAGAAAATTGATGAACGATCTTTGGTGATTCCCTTGAGTTCACAATTTCAGAGAGAAAAGGAAAGAATGGAAACAAGTCCAGGTACAAGCAATTTGGCTAGTGCTTACAGACCAAGTCCACCTGAAAATTTGACAATAAATGAGTGTAACGGTAGAAAAATACCTATGGTAACTGAATCTGCAACAGTGACACCTGAAAAGAGTGGAAATTGGACAGAAATAAATAGTACTCCCATAGGTCCGACTCCTGATGAGTTAAATGAGTGGATGAAAGCTTTTAAAATAAAAGAAACAGAAGAAAAACCATTAGATGTGATCAGATTGAAAATAGATATGGAAGAATTAATTCTAGGAACGATTGGTACTGAAAAGATAAAAAATTATCAGGATGATGAAATAATGTTTCTGTGCAAAAGTATAACATGGAGGGCAAAGAATTTACATGACAAACTAGAAGAAGTGGCTAGTGAGATTGGGATAGATTTTGCAAAAGTAAAAACATTGCAGAAACCATACAGAGTAGACTTTTGTGAAAAAGATATTGAAAATTTGAATACAGCAGGAAGGCTGACACAGATAAAGGAGTTGATTGTGTTGTTGAGAAAATGGGGTGATGTGGACAGGTGGAAGGTTAGATGGACAAAGAAGAATGAGAAAAGTATAGACAAAGGTTCATTGGCTTTTATGATAACAGAAAAAGAACCTGTTGCTAAAGAATACCCTATGAGAGAAACTCCAGGTGGTAGTTACGTGCATGTTCCCTGGACTAGGCAGGACATCCTGTCATTTACAAATGACTTTCCAAAGTTAAGAGAGAAGCCAGTTGAGTGGTACCGACAAGTAGAAAGGTTTGTAAAGGTCTCAAAAGTGTTGTGGATAGATTTGGATGGATTGTTTGACATAGTGGTACCAACGGATCTGTGGTCAGAATGTAAGATTACGGTTGACTGGCCAACTACAGAATATCCAAGAGATCCTAAGACAGGAGCTCCAGGACCAGATGTGATGAAGAAATACGACAAGGTGATTACCTTTTTGAAGAATAAGATTCCTCCCAAAGAGACAGATTGGGTTAAGATTGATAGAACTACACAGGAAAGTAAGGAGTCTGTACATGCATATTATGAGCGATTGTTATTGGTTTTCAAGCAGTATAGTGGTTATGAGGAATTGAGTGAAAAGGACATGAGTCATTTTGTATACCGATTTGTGTTTGGCCTGAAACAAGAAATAAGCGATATGATTAAGCAACATATGATAAACTGGCAGAATGGAAGTGTAGATGAGGTGCTGAGGTATGCTAAGTATTGTAGTGATGAAATAGAGAGTAAACAGCGTAAGTTGAAAGAAAAGGCAATGTGGGCACAAGTGAAAGTGGCAGAAAAACAAGAAGCCCAGTTGGACAATAATAATGGAAACGAATCAGGACAGAATAAGATGCGACCAAACATAGGTAAAGGAAAAGGTCAAGTGAGTCTAGAAGAGGCAAAGAAGAAATGGCCATGTCATAATTGCGGAAAATTAGGGCATTGGAGAAATGAGTGTAAGTTCCCACCTAAACCTAATCCGGAACATCAATCATTAACTCCACAGGTGCAGAATGAGGTAGTTGTTCAACAAAGTCAGGTGCCACAACCACCACTTCCCAACACTGTTTACCAGCAAAAATACAGTACAGAAACAGGATTCTACGGAGGAGAGCAGGTAACACAGTTGCCGCGAGCAGCTAACATTTCTCAGTATTGGTTGCGTCAGAGTGAGGATGACCCGGATGAAAGTTTCTGACGGTGCGCAGGAGAGGGGAAAGAGTGCGTGCTTGGCGCAACTCTAGAGGTAGATCAGTCTGGTCCCTTTGTGGATGGAGAAGTGAATGGTGCAAACGTAACATTCCTTGTCGATACTGGAGCTACCCGTTCTACTGTTAGATCAGTGGAAATTCCAAACCTTCCTCTCTCAGGTGAATACATCCAAGTGGTAGGAGTAGCCAATCAGCAGATTAAAACCCCACTTACTGAATTGGTGGAAGTAAAAATTGGTTCTTTTAGCAAAATGCATAAATTTGTAGTGTGCGATTGTAGTCCTGTAAATCTTTTAGGTCGTGACCTTTTGTGCAAAATGAATTGCACAATTTATTGTACGCCAGATGGAATAGGTTTCCAGACTTCAGATGAAGATGTTTTGTATAAAGTAACTTTGATGAATCAAGAACCTGAAACGAATGGTTTATTTCCTGCATTTGATGCAGAAAAACTTCCAGAAGAACTGAAAAGTACAGTAAAAGAAAGTGTGTGGGATTTTACAGGAGAGGACATTGGATTAATGAGAGAAGTTGATCCCGTAAAAGTAACAGTGAAAGAAGGGATAATTTATCCAAACACGCCACAGTACAAATTAACTCCAGAAATAATTGAAGGAATAACTCCTGTGATAAATAAGATGATTGAACAGGGAATTCTGAAAGAAATCATGAGCAGTCCATGTAATTCACCTATTATGGGACTGAAAAAGCCAAATGGAACATATAGAATAGTACAGGATTTGAGAAAGATCAACAAAATAGTTGTACCATGTTGTCCAATAGTGCCAAACCCTGCAGTAATTCTATATCAAATCCCACATGAAGCTGAGTGGTACACTGTGATAGATTTGTGTCACGCATTTTTCTCTATTCCTTTGCATCCAGATAGCCAGCCATTATTTGCATTCCGGTTCGGAGAGCGTATTTTGGCATGGTGCCGAATTCCACAGGGGTATACAGAAAGCCCCTCAATTTTTAATCAGATTCTAAAGAAATCTCTGGAAGATTTAAAAATGCCAGAAAAATCAGTGATGGTGCAGTATATCGATGACCTATTGGTGGCATCGAAAACTAAAGAAGCATGTGTAAGTGACACAATTGCTTTACTGAACCATTTGGAGAAAAGAGGACATAAAGTGTCCCCTTCAAAATTGCAGTTTTGTCAGAAAGAAGTCCAGTATTTAGGGCATAAAATTGAGAAAGGAGTGCGGAAAATAGCGACAGAAAGAGTAAGAATGATTCAAGGAATGAGAGCACCAATGACTCAAAGAGAGGTAAGAATGTTTTTGGGAATGGTTGGATATTGTCGACAGTGGATAAGTGGATTTTCTTTGATTGCAAAACCCTTACAAAAATTGACAAAGAAAGATGTAAAGGACCCTTTTGAGTTAAACAAAGAAGAAATGAAATCTTTCAAAGAATTGAAAAAGAAACTGTGTGAGGCCCCTGCTTTAGGCATGCCTGATTATGAGAAGGATTTTGAGTTGTACTGCAGTGAAAGAGATGGATGTGCATTTTCAGTACTGGTACAAAAACACGGGACCATGAAAAGGCCAATCGCTTACTTTTCAGCTGTTTTAGATCCTATAGCAAAAGCATTGCCTGGGTGTCTGAAAGCAGTTGCTGCTACTTGTGTAAGTCTGGAACAAAGTGAAGGTATAGTGATGGGGTATCCACTGAGAGTGTATGTTCCCCATTCAGTAGAAATTCTTTTGACAAGAACAAAAACACAGTACATGACACATAGTCGGCTGACTAAGTACGAAAAAGTCATCTTGAGTGCTGAAAATGTGACCATAGATAGATGCATAAATGTAAATCCTTCTACATCATTGCCAGATGAAGAGAGTATAATTGAACAAGACGAAGTAGATCATGATTGTCTGAATGTGCTGGAATATTGCACAAAACCAAGAGCTGACATAAAAGATGAACCGTTAAAGGAATCGGATTATGTCATGTTTGTAGATGGTTCATGTTTACGCACAAAAGAAGGAGTGTTAAGCGCAGCTTACGCAGTATGCACAGTGGCAACTGTGATGGAAGCGTCTTGTCTGAAAGGAGTTAGGTCTGCCCAAGTTGCAGAACTAATTGCTTTGATTCAAGCATGTAAATTGGGGAAAAATGTACGAATCACGATTGTGACCGATAGCCAATATGGTTTCGGCATCGTACACGATTTCGGTCAGATTTGGTCACAAAGAGGATTTTTGACATCTGCAGGAACACCTATCAGAAATGGAGATTATGTTAAAAAACTGCTTGAGGCGATACAGTTGCCTAAACAAATAGCTGTAGTGAAGTGCAAGGCGCATAAGAAAAACGAAGACTACATAGCGGTCGGCAATAATTATGCTGATGAGATCGCTAGATATTGTGCGGAAAACATGGCGTCACTGAACAAAAATAGAGAAAGGGAACATGTCTCTTGTCCTTTGCTTTTCACTAATACAGTCGAAACATGGGATGAAGTAAGGCAGTTACAAGAAACAGCAAGAGATGAGGAAAAAGATTACTGGATAAAAGCAGGATGTAGAAGACAGGAAAATAATGGTGTGTGGGTATACAGAGATGAAAGACCAGTTATGCCTGATAGCATGATTGCAGACATGGCACGGATGTACCATGGACAAGCTCATATTGGGAGAGATGCAATGATTAGACTTTTTAGACAAACCTGGTATAACCCAAAATTCAGAGCCATTGCTGAAAGTCTTTGTCAAAGATGTCTTATTTGTCAACAGTTTAACCCAGGAAGAAAAACAGTAGTGAGTCTAGGAACAATAGGACGAGAAGGAGGTCCATTCACAAGAATGCAATTGGACTTTATCGAGATGCCCCCTAGTAACAGATTAAGATATGTTCTAGTGGTCGTCTGTTTGTTCTCTCGTTGGGTGGAGGCATACCCCACAAGAAGGAATGATGGAACAACAGTGGCAAAACTTATGCTGCGAGAGTTCATTCCAAGGTATGGTTTTCCAGTCACGGTTGAAACAGATAGAGGAACACATTTCCAAAATGAGTTGATCCAATTGATTTGTGAAGCACTGAGTATTAAACAAAAACTACATTGTGCTTACAGACCAGAGGCTTCTGGGGTAGTAGAGCAGATTAATGGAACGATTAAAAACAGATTGGGAAAAATGTGTCAAGCTACAGGACTCAAATGGCCGGATGCACTGCCTCTTGTTCTGATGACCATCAGAAGCATCCCTGAAAAGAAAACGGGACTCAGTCCTCATGAGATGATCATGGGACGAGCAATGAGACAAGCACACGTACCCGTCAACAAGTTATTAACTATAACTGATGATCTAGTACTGGATTATTGCAAGGGACTGGCTGATGTGGTGCGTTCTGTGTTTCATCAGGTTGGACCGGATGCGACCACTCTTGAAAGAAAACCAGCTCACGACTTGAATCCAGGAGACTGGGTCCGCATAAAAGTCCACAGGAGAAGAAACTGTCTAGTTCCGCGTTGGGACGAGCCAAGACAGGTAATCCTAGTGACAACGACTGCCGTCAAGTGTGCAGGAGTGAAGAACTGGGTTCATGCCAGCCACACAATCAGAGTTCCAGAACCTACAGATCGACATGTGAGTCGGCGTCTGGAAGTGTGGGATAAAAGTTTAACGGCTGGGACAACAAAGATAAAGGAAAGGGTGCCAGAACTTGAAGATCGACCTGAAAGTCGACATCTGGAAACCCCAACTGCAAGTACCTCTAGAGAAGAAGAAGAAGAAGAAAGAAATTCAGAAATTCCAGAACCTGAAGATCGACCTGTAAGTCGACATCTGGAAATATCTGACACAACTTCAGACTCTGATGATTCAGTTGAAAACCGTGAAGAGTTCCTAAGGAAAACTTGGGGTTATAAACCAATTAGAGAAGAAACTGAGCAAGAAATTGAGTTAGATGAACAACCAGGTACAAGTTATGGTGGAACTCCTTCAGAAACAATATTAATAGATGAAGTAGGGAAAGAAGTACACAAAAGATTAGAAAATCGAGAAGAACCCCGAGGAGCAATAGGGACAGATAGAGAAATAGAAGAACAGGGAAATTTAGAAACAGAAAAGGAGAAAAACACCAAATCGGAAAAACACCGAGGAGGGACAGTAATAAGGGAAAACCAAAAGGAGAAGACAGATCCACCAGTAGGAGATGACGAGATTATAAGTTTCAAAATAAGAGACAATAGTGAGACAGTTGAAACAGAAACAGAAGAAAGTGGAGGAGAGGAAAAAGCAAAGACTGAATCAAGAAAAAGAAATTGGAAATCAGAAAGAGAAGAAAGAGAAGGTGAAGCCAAAAGGCCAAGAAAAGGAGATAATTGGCCCAACAGCTATGTAAGAAAATTGAGATATAGAATAATAAGAGCGGAAGACGAAGGTGCTGAACAAGTAAATGAAGTAACAAGTCAAAAGGGACAAGAAAAACCCAGTGGAAAAAGATTACAAAAGTCCAAAAGGACAAAGAAAGTGAATTCAAAATTTAAGTCACCTGAGTGGCTGTATATTGCACTAACTGATTACAAAGAAGAAGAAGAAAACACTCACGGAAACCAGAGACTGAGAAGTCGGATGGGAAAAGGTGAGATGCAACAAAACTGAAGTGAAGACTTATAGTGCTTCTGCCGGACATGACAATTTTACTGGATGTGACAAATCACCGGATGTGACAACGAAAGAATTCTGGAGAGAATTAAAAGAAAGTACCAAGCAAAGACTTTTTGAAAGCAGAGTGGCATCTAAGTCATTTCTGAGGTGTAGTGACACAATTTTCTGAAACTTAAAAAATAGAAAAAGAAAAATGGAAAATAATAGGGATAGAAGAGATAAATGTGAATTTATAAAGAGATGGTGCAAAATGTGCTGCTTTTGTACAGGGTTATTAATGACCATATGGATAGTTTTAGCAATCACAATTCCTATTAGTGTAGCTGTGATAGAAGCAAAAAATGATACTAAACTAGAAAAAGAAACTAGTATTAAAGAACCAGTTATTTTAAGAAGTAGTGCAGAGTTGCATAAGGATAGGTCAGTAACAGATTTTTCAAAGAATGTTTTTACAAAATTGTTGTATGAGTACGTAGAAACAATGGACGTAAGAGATTGTTATGTTTGTATGCAATTGCCTGCATCAGTATCAGAAGGTGTGACTTATCATCACCTACCTCTGACTTATGGAATAACATGTAGTGTAATAGCGAGTTTATTTTATAAAACAGGTAGATTAGAATCTTATTATACTGATATAGATAAGATTTTTGCAAACATTCCAGTAGTACCAGAACTTAACAAAGTAAAACCAGCAAAAGTTTTAGGAGAATTCTTTTTAGAACATAGAAAATTAACGTTAGAAGAAATAGTTAGTAACAACCTTACCTGTGAGTTAAAGAAAGAAGAAAAAGTATTTTTAGAAATGGTTGAAGAAAGAAGAATGAAATTTCAAAAAGAAGCAATAAAGAGGAAGGAAAACGCTTATGGACGTTTGAGGAAGGAAATCATGAAGGGAAAAAGATAAATGCAGCAATGACATTAGACTGGCCGCAAACAGGAAAGTTGTGCATTAGGAGAAATAAGACAGTCTATGACAATTACTTTGTAGGTTCCAGTATCTGCCATGACAATTATCAAATTCTGGGAGGTTGGGGATTCAAAGGTGGAAAGGACCCAATATTTCCAGGTATCTATTATGTTTGTGGGAATAGAGCTTATTACAGGTTACCGGACCATTGGTATGGAACTTGCTATGTAGGCCTGGTCTTTCCAAAAATTTTCACATGGACAGAGAAGAAAAGGGAACATACAAGATGATTAATAGATTTACACGTAGAAAGAGGGAAAGTTTTTCAGAAATTGTAGGTGATATTTTTGGAGCATTGATACCAGCAGTGGGAATATCTTTGAATGCATTTAAAATTCGGAAGTTATCCACAGTAGTAGATCGTTTGTCTACAGATACTGCGGGAGGGTTCTTAATGGTAAATACCGAAATGGTTGCCATGAGAGCTATGGTGATGCAAAATCGGCTTGCCCTTGATATTCTTTTGGCAAAAGAGGGTGGAGTCTGTGGAATGTTGAAAGTCCAACATTGTTGTACTTACATTCCTGATAACAGTGAAAATATACAGAAGTATATTACAAATATTACAAGTTTGCACAAAGAATTAGTTCCACTGGAGGTTGAAAGTGTTTTGGGAAAACTTGGTAGAGGGTTTTCCTCAGTAGCGAATTGGTTAACTAGGATGAGTAGACTAGTGATAGGGAAAGTTATAATAGTAGCAACTATAGTAATATTGTTAGCCATGATATTGAAAATAGTAATAACATGTATAAAGAGAAAAGTAAGACAGAATAAGATAAGAAGAAATAACAGATTAATGAGAGAAAGAGAGAGAGAAATGGGTGAAATTGAGTTGGAGAAAATGAAAGAAAGCATGTACAAAGAGACTAAAAGGCAAGATGAAGAAGAAACAGATGTATAAATAACAGAAAGCAAAGGATGAAAGACATGCTGCCTGAAAAGAAGTATGACTTGGGTTTTATGTGGTGATTTAAAAATCACCAAAGGGGGAGTTGATGGAGCAGGGAAAATAAAAAAATTTAACCCCTAACAAATTTTATAATTAATTAAATAAAATGTTCGTTTAAATGTATTAATCAACACTGTATGTGTGGGAATGGTAATATGCCAATGTGTGTGCTAAATAATCTATTAATGAATGTCCGTGTGTCTAGTTATAACGTAAAAATAAATGCGTACTAATAAAAATAAATGCATGTTATTGTGCTTCATAGAAATAAAACGTGTCGTTGCAAAAACAAATAGTGATGGTAAGTAAGGAACAGCTTAAATGTTGCTTTCTGCTAGGTAACAACTAATTGGGGTACGTAGACGGGAGGGAAACGAAAGGGATATTTTTCTCTATTTTAATTATGTTTTGTTTGCCTCAAATTAGTGCTTCTAAAGTATAACCGAGTGGCGAGATAAAATGGCCGCCAGTGGGAAGATGTGCGCAGGCGCAAGGGAACACATGACACGTGATGAAATGGGAGAAAGCGAGCTCATGGTTTAACAGAGAGGCTAAGATGCAAGTAATGGTCAAGGCTGATGTGACCTAATTGAACTGATAGCGTGCCGTGATGATCAGCAAGAGCCCGTGGGAAACAAGTCAAGAGAAAGGACAATGACTGCGGAGTTCTCGAATGTGTCGAAAGAAGTTACAAATGAACTGATCGAATCGGATGGAAATGTTTAAGCGTATGGGAAAGGAAATGATCCAAGGACCCTTGAATCCAAGAGAACTTGATTAAAGAATGAATAAGCTGACATGCATGGACCAATGAAAGAAAAGCGTGATATTAATGTTGCAACAGTTAGTTAGCAAAGTTAGAATTAGGGTATAAGAGGGCCTACTCTTAGTGGGAGGGGGTCAAGAGTTGATGTCAGTCGTGGTTGCAGTCACAGTCAGGAAAGGAGTTGAAGAGTCGTGTTGGTGGCTTCCAGTGCTGGGTGGTCCTGATCGATCCCTTACTGAGCGGGAGATGCTGAAAGACTGTTAGAGGAGACGGGTTGCAGGTAGCTGATGCTGACGAGCTGAAGTTGCTGTTGCTGTCTTTATTTTACAGTTGAGTATGAGAATCAGGCTATTTCTAATTCCTAACTTAGGTTAGAAATCATTAGGCTAAATTAGGAAGCTAGGCAGGTAATTAGGGTTTTGGCTTCATGACAAAATTTCCTTTCTGCAATAAATTGATTATGCTTAATAAAATTGTGAATTTAAGAATGAATAATTGAATAAAGTATTAAAATTCTTTTCATGCTTTTTAAATTATATAAAATTTAAGATTCTTTAAACACAAAATGACTCAGTGGTTATTTTCCTAAATGATTGTGACATAAGTAATTGGTTATTGTGATTCAGCTGGTCTTAATCACTATGAACTAATTTCTTAAATGAATGATTCATCGACAAGCAATAAGCAGGAATATCTTAAGAAATAACTAAAAGAAAGGGACAAAATAAGGTAATAAGATATCCTGGCTCTTCCAGCGGTACATAAAATGGTGTTCTCCATTTAGTTCTCATGCTTCTCCTAGGAGTACAGAATTTCACAAAGGTGTAAAGGAAATCCAGGAGTGTGCGTGTGTGTTAGACGATGTTTATGGGCCCCATCGTCATGTGGATATGAGAAATATAGTTTGCCCCTGGATGACCTATAAGTAACCTAGGAGGAGAATAGTTTTTATTGTACGCGCTGCATCACAGTCTGCATGTAAACTGCGCCAATGCAGAAACATGCATGGAACACACATTGAAACCGCATCTCACCTTCACATTGCAGAGGGACAAGCAACCCCTCCTGCACACAGACGTGTCATGACCATGAGCAATCCACCATCAAAGTGTGGACGAATGTAGGGGCAGTGACTCCCGCTAACGTACATGTTGCCCATGTTGTGGGACTCGAGCCACAGGGGGCACCCCTGCATCATGGTGGTACATATCTGACCCCAAAAGGAGCCCTGTTGTCACCTGTAGGACACAAATGGCAGCCAAAATGGAATGAATTTGGACACAAGTGAAAAGCCGAAGAGTGGGATTCCCTACTAACTGCGACACACAGAACTGGCAGTCCGAATACGGGACACCCTAAACAGCCCCTCTGCACAGAGGTGACACACCCACCATCCCTGAACAAATCATAAAATTGACAGCAATACATATCGCACTCACACTTGTCTGAGTGATGTGCCTGTACAGATGAGTGACATGCACTCAGGGAATGTGTATTTTGAAAGCACTGAGTAGCACATGCTGTGCCTGTGGCCATATTGTACTGTCCCATGATTGCCAAGGACTGTCACAATGTGACGTGCTCATGTGAAGAAATTGTCAATTATGGTATTCCCACAGGCAACTCCTGCTGCGGCCGCAGTGGGGTTTGGGCCACCTGCCTCATCCTCATCATCATCGTCCGGTGCATCTGGCACTTGTATCCATGGGGCCTTGCTGAGTACACGTATGTTGTGCAACACACAACATGCAACGATCATCTTGCACACGATGCCTGGGCTGTGCAGGAGCCTCCCACCTGTGACGTCCAGGCACCTGAAATGTGACTTCAACACGCCAAATGTGCGTTCCACGGTGCCCCTGGTGCGTTTGTGGGCCGCATTGTACAGCCTCTGGGCCTGTGTGTCCGGGGTTCGGAGGGGTGTCAACATCCAAGCGCAGAGTGCATATCCTCGGTCACCTGTGACTGTGCAGAGAGACATGAGCCAATAGTCGGCCCTGCAAGATGTGATGGCCGGCTCAGTGGCTCATTGGTGTGTGATATGTGTGACCTTGTGATTCCTGCATTACATGTACTGCATGTTGCAAGTGAGCAGCATCAATGTGTATTACGTAGCCTCACTGCTGCTCCTCCCTCCCCCCGAGCCCATTTACTAGTGTGCGCAGTGCGGTTGCATCACTTGCACCCCTACGGCACACTATTGTCATGCCTGTCTTCGCATGTCCACAAGCCTTGACAACGACACAGTGATGTCGTGCGCTGAAGGTGGACGGACACGTGTGTGTAGGCCTATGGTAAGGACAGGGCGGACACAGATGTATAGTTCATGCCTGGCTGAACTCGCCATGCGGTTGAGGGTAGACCTTTGGCCTATGCTGCGGAAATAGCGACACACACAACAGTTGGCATGTCTGATCCCTGAGCCCGAGCGGGCTTGCGCACCCTCATTTACCCCTCGGCCGAGCCCGTACTCCGGGGGCATGCTACATAGCAACATTGTGTATTGCCTGACGGGTGGCGCCGACACTACACCTGAGATACACGCATTAGTTACTGCCTTGGCAAGGCCTACACTTAACCACGCCCAGAGCCACGTGTTGAATAACCACACCCCTACGCCGTACTGCCGTACTACGGTCCACTCCCTCACGCCCACAGGGGGGTCCGACACAGATACATGTCCCAGGTCCACCCCACTGCCTGAGGTGACAAGGTTGCGCACGCTGTACACAGCACAATGTAATGTGGTATGGCCCGGGGCCCACATGCATACAGAATGACCACACGGACACACTGAGATAATTAGTGGAACTGGCTACGGGCACGTGCGCCTGGCACCTTTTATTGCCAGGGTCACACGTCCAGTGACGCCTGTGCTGGATGGGTGTTGGGTAGTGTAAGCCACCCCTCAGGGGTTGGATGGTGATGGCAACAACTACAACAGTGATCAGACAATCAGGAGTTCAAAGTACAAACAGCAAGGGTCCATGACTTGAGCTGCACAGAGTCGGTGGCCCCGGATGCTCAGCGGCCGACACAGGCACACCGCCACGGAACGGTGCCTGGCGATGCACTGAGGTAGGGCCACGGGATCTGAGCGGGTCCTCGTTGATGTCCAAGGAGAATGTCGCGGAGTGTTACGGGGACAGTGGAAGGTGTCCATCCAGGGCATGACGCAGAGGGCAGGAGCAAGCAGAGACAGGCAATATGGAGGAGTTGAATGCTACAGTCTCCTCTTTCCCCCAATGTCAGTACCAGCTACATGATGATGAAGACAACCCCCAGGCCATAGACTCAGATGCCACCAACGTTCAACCAAAGAGTGTCCATGACTCCCGTGGCACAGAGTCAGTGGCACCAGAGCCGGAAGGGGATGCTGTCAGCGATGAGGCCTGTACAATGATATAAACTCTGAAATTAACAAATCAAGGCTCAGTTCCAATTGTGTGTCCTACTCGACCGCAGTGTGTGCCGGAGGCAGCGGTCAGCGCGGGGCACCCGCTGTGCAGCCAGCTCCTCCTGGATGTCTAACACACGGCGTTGAAATGGTATGTGGAGAAGATTCCTGGTTGACAGAGTTGGTGGCACCACATCGAAGGGAGTATAGGGATATAAACGATGCCATAAATATGTACTCTGCCATTGTGTAATCAAGACTCAGTTCCAAATGTGTGACCTACTTGACCGTAGTGTAGGCCTGAGGCAGCGGTGGAGCACGTCAACGAAAAAGGGGTAAAGCGGGCCTGTGTCGCGGAGGCCGTGATGGTCTGAGGAGGCTGCCAAGGTCGCGGGCTTCGGGCTTGGAGCTTGCGCCGGCACGTGGTGGGCCCTCTTTGACACACGCCGGTGTCTGCAGGTGAGCAGTGAGGCCTGGCTGCGCAGGGGCGGGCATGACGGGTTGGGGGACCAGCGGCCCGGGGTGCAGTAGGCGCACAGGATCGCAGGCCACCCCGCACACGGCGACGGCGTCGGCCTCGTGGCGGGGTGGGAGGCATTGGGCATTCTGGAAGAGAACCACGCCCAGTGCTACGTGCTTTTTATTCACACCCCTGCGCTGGCCTGGCGTCCTCCGGGCCAGCCCACTCCGCACACCCTTACAGGGGGGGACGTCACAAGCTACATTTCCGCGATCTTCCCCACTGGCTGGGGTGCCATGGTTGCGTCCACTGTCCACTACACTCCAAACACCAGCAGTGCATGTAGACATGGCTGTGTCTGTGGTCTGCATACTGCAGTCTGTCCAGCACATCTCCCCCACACTTGGCATTGTGTACATACTCATTCATGGGTCACAAGCCTCCTTCGCACATGCCTGGTTCCCACCTCTCCCCACATTTCGGTATTGTGTGGCTGAGGTGCCATGCCGTCGATGGCTCATGTACATGGCTGACCAAGGTTGCCACAGTAAGTTGTGCTGTCGTGTCTGGTGGGTGGGCATGTTGTTTGGCATGTTGTATGTGATTTTGTGACGTGTGCAGTGCCAGAGTTGTGAGTTGCATGATTGTGGGGTTGAGGTGTGTGGTGTGTTCATTTGGTACTTGCCAACGGGCAGTGCATTCCCATGGGTGCCATCCTGGAAGCGCTGGTTGATGTTGGACTGTAGGAAGATGAAGGGATCATGCACACTGCCTGGGTAGATGGCCATGACATTGGTGAGGAGTCCCCTGTGGTCCACTATTGCCTGCACGTTGATGGGATGCGTGTGCTTTCTGTTGGGGTATTGTGTGCGGTGTTGGCAGGGGGCACAAGTGGGACAAGTGTGCAGTCGATTGCCCCCGACACGTGCGGGGATCCAGCTATGGCGTATAGTCCTTGCTTTGTCTCCAGCTGTTCCTGCGCATTGTGGGGGACGTATGGGTGCTGGGGTCCCTAGCTGGTGAGGGCATCCAGGACAGGTGTGAGGAACTTGGATGGGGCTGGCTGTGGGACTCCTCCGACTCGGGCGGTTGTTGTTTGGGAGGATGCCAGAGGTCAACTGGTGCAGCACAGCCTGCAGCTTTGTCTGCGGAGGGATGTTGGTTGTCCGCTGTGTTGGTACCGTCAGCCTGTGGGCAATGATGTTCAGGATGCGGAGGATGGTTGTCCTTTTGGGCCTGTAGTGGGCATTGGCATTGTCTGGTGTTAGGTCTGTGGGGCTGGTGCATTTCCTGAAGGTCCGCTGTCTTTGTCTGCGCTGCCTCTGTGGTGGTCCGGGGGGGGAGAGGGCGGGGGGGTGGCGGTCCTGGGGGTGGTGGCAGTGGGTGTTGTTGCCCTCTTGGGGCTCCGGGGTGCATGGTGAGTGGCTCCATGGCATCTGTTGTTCTTCACATGTGGCTGTGGGCTGGGCTCCCTTTTCTTGTGCAGGTTGACGTCCGACTTTGCACCAGGTCAGAGCAGGTGTTAATTTCCGGCTGGTAACGCGCCGTATCGCCTGTTTTGTGTTCCTATCGCCGATGTGGCTGGTCGTTGAGAATGTTGCGTTGTGGTGTTGTCGCGGGTTTTTGCTCTGGGACGCCTACTCTGCATCTCATTACCGTTAGTTGCCGGGGTAATCTGTGGCGATGTTTTTTGCGACTGCTTTCGCAGGAAAACTGGTGTTATGGGCTGTTAGCACCAGCTTGTGAATGGGGCGATAAATTTAGCGCGACTTTGGATGCGTTAAAGTTCCGATGACTCGGCGATAGCTCCTTGAGAATATGCCCCTCTGTCTTTAGTTGCACACCGACCCGTAACTTGAAATTACCCAGACAACAACGTCCTCATTATGTTTGGTTTTCCCCATCCCCAGATTTACCAATACCAGGAGTACCCATAACTTCAGAGTGGGTTTAATCTGGCCCAATAAAAGTTAGACTTTAAGTGTCCACTAAGAAATGAGGAATTACTGGAGAACCTATAATTCCAGGGTTGATTCCCCCAGTAATTCCTCATTTTGGGCCAGACTTTCACATGGAGATTTCGGCTGCCTGATTTTCGACACCCCCAGATCTATCAATACCAAGAGTATTCATAACTCCAAGGTGGGCTACATCTGGCTTATTAAAAGTTGGATTTTAAATGTCCACTAAGAAATGTTGAATTAGTGGAGAGTTGGTAACTGCCGGGTTGATCCCCCTGTAATTCCTCATTTTGGGCCAGACTTTCACCTGGAGATTTCGGCTGTTTTTAGCAGCGGAACTTTCCAGGTGAAGTAAAGAAATCTGTGGTGTTTCTGCAGATTTCATAATTCCGATGGGGCACCACTAGAATTAAGAGGTCACTTGTAATGAGGATTCTAGAAATGACTCAATTCACAGGAATAACTATACAGTAGTGGTGTGTTGCCTTGAAAAGAGAAACAAACACATCAGAAAGTGAAATGTAAGCAGGGGCTCAGACTGCAACACCGACATGGATTATCTGAATGGTTTACAGTCATGGTTGAGAATTTGATCTGAGATGCAGTGACTGAGTTTATACTGCAGTCTGGGAGTGCCGGTCGGGCTTCCACTGTGCTGCTGCTCACTTTAGTCAGAGAGTTTCACCCGGCCTGGAGAGACAAGGCTGAGCTGGACCCTAGCTGGTTTCCATAGCAATCACAGTCACCTCTTCTCTGGGTGCCTAGCTAACACTGCTTGGGACACGTTAAACTATCAGTCAAACAAGCCCTGGCTTGCTTTACACATTCTGTGCTGAGATCAAAGTGCCTCCAACATTAAAGAAGAGCTCAATATGCTGACAATGCATTTTAGTGCAGCGATGCGTGGACACCCACCAAATAGCGTTAGGCTAAACCTAGATGTGTGGCAATTGCCAGCGCTGAAACGTTCTTTCCACAGGAGCAGCAGCAGTCCGGCAGTTAATTAACTAATGTTCTACTGCAGCTTCACCACAGAGTTCCAAAGACCAGCTAGATTGCTAACATTGAGTTCCAAAGACCAGCTAGAGCGCTAACATTCTATATCCATGACAAGAATGTGGCACAACTGAAGCCAACTTGCTGGAACAAGAGCTTTAGAAAGCAAGTATTGTAGTACAGGAGGCTACAGCAAATGAACAAAATGATGGGTTTAATTTTGTCCTCCAAGTTACGGTTAATACTCTGGAACTCTGGAACACTTAAATGATTACACACTTTCTATAAATTCTCAAATATCTTCCTTATTCATGTTAGAAGTAAGTCTGGTCGTCTCCAAGTTGATTCCCCAGTGGTCTGCTCTAGCTCCTTCACCACAGATTTCTAATGAGCAACTAGAGCGCTCACATTTTATATTCATGACAAAATGGATTCCATGTTGCTTAACAGGATAAGTTGAATTTAAAGCCGTCCCTATAGATGGAGTAGGCTGATGTAAATACACCTTGAAGTGTTAATGGAGATATGAAACCAGCCAGTTAAAAATGTGGAGAGCAGGTATAGGATTTTAGTTATTTATGTAATATTATAGTTTAAGGGGATAAAAATTATTCATGAGAGAGATCCGTTTCAACATCTGTTTCCTCAGACTATCCATCCTCTCGCTTGCTTAATTCTGCCTTACATTTAAAATAGTTCAGTTCTGGTAGATATTGAAGAATTTTTAATCTTCCATTTAAATGTGGGACAGTAGATGTCTAGAGGCACAGGAAGCTATTTTCAGACTGATTTCATAATAATTAAAATGAATAGATGTGTGTTCCTATGGGTAATGAGTTGCTGTTTGGACAGTTAATTTTTCTTTTACTTTTTCCCACTTCCTTTTGCCAGTTGTTGCAACTACCTGTATGAGTGTGCACTGGCTCCAAAATTAATTTTATTGTCATTTAAATATCAGGGAATCATAAAACACATTTTAAAACATATACTTAATTCTATGAAAATGTTCCACTGTATGCCTTATAAACAAACACATTCAAAGGTAATTAATGAAACCATTTTTTAAATAAGCAACATTGTAAATTAGGTAGAAAATTGAGGCTACGTTTTTTAAACATAGTCATAACTGTCATGGACTACACAAGGCATGAAACACCTTAAAATTTTATACAAAGGGAAAAGAATGTTCTGGGGGGCTCTTTATTTTAGGAAGTAGTTGTCGCAATAAGAACAATTTTCAAGTACATATTCCGACTTCGGCACAGGAATGTGAATGATTCTAAAACTGTCTTCTCCAGCAGCATGTCTACCACCGCGGGCGCTTTCAGTGAGCGTGGCATTCTAGTTCTTTATTAGAACTCTGTGATCCTTACAGGCAGCGCTTATGGCATAAAGGCGTAGTGATACATATGTTGATACTGTAATGAAGCTAATAGCTATGAATCTCCTGAGTAGGTAGATACAGACTGGCTAGGAGCCAATCAAAATAGAGCATTTTTGGTAGTGGTCAGCTGTCTGATTGACAATAGCGGTAGGTCACAAAACACTTACTAATCTCTCTCACCACAGTATGGGTTAGGCTGTGGTGGGCAGGTGACTAGCAGTAGGCACGATATCTTTCACACCTGTAAACCTAACCCGCACTGCAAAACCTGCCACTTCCGGAGCTCACTGGGTGTTGGCATGCATAGCAAGTCTTGGGAATTCTGGAAGATGGTTTTTCAGAATTCCCACTGGTGACCTTGCACCAGTGTGCACCAAACACCCAAGGTTTTTTCACTATTCCTCCCAATGCTAATAGTGCAAAGGCAGGGACCCAGCATTCTCTGTGGCCTCACCTCAAACTGCAATAGTGTTCCTGTCCCCAGAAGAGCTGTGCTATGCAAGCCGAGCATCCAGGAGATCTTTCGTGGTCCCGTTGCTGTTGCTCTGACTGTTTGCTCTCCCTGGTCACAGGAATGGGAACAACAGGTCAAGCACCAGTAGAAGCATGCGAGAAGCTCTTAACTCAGCGGAACCTGCTCCCCTGCGACTAGCGTCTTCTCAGAAGAGCGATGAGTGACGCATTTTTTTGTCACTAATGTACGAAATTTGTGAAATTCAAAACAGTGTATTCTAGAAACGTTTGGAATTGTGTATGGCTAGTACATTAGATTATATCACTGCATTGAGTGGCATTTATTAGAAGTGAGAATATTTCAAATGAATTTAGAAATATATTCATTAATCGTCCCCCCTTCTGCCCTGAGGGCAACGTTATTAGTGACCCAACAGGACAATCACTTGTCTTCTGCCTCCAAAACCAGGCCCATATTGTTATTATTGATAAGCAACATTATGATCTATTAACCCATATACAAGAGAGGTTTTTGTACGGCAGATCATCCTCAACAGTATTATGGTATGGTGCTCTCAAATGTGATGATCATGGAAAAAGAGGCACAATGCAGTAAAGATACCAAGAGTCCCACAATTTGGCCAAGCTTGGTGCCGGGATTGAACCCAGGTTTTCTGATTACACACAGTGCAATTCAGCCCCTAGACAGGCATCTCCTTTTATATCCTGCTTACCATCAAAGGACAATAGTTGGTGTTTAATTTTTTTTGAAAAGCTATAATAATAAATATATGCAGGGACAGGAAGTGTTTCTATAAAAAAGTGGAAAGTTAAGGGAGGGAGGCACATTATATTTTTATGTCGCTATTACTGGCTTCCCTTAACAAAGAGACCGATTTCTGGAAGGGCTGAATACCCCATTAAAGGCATTTAGAAGTATTAGCGAAACACAGAGGGGTCTTGAAGATCCCAAAGAGATACATGTCTGCAGTGAGACAAAAGAGAAGTGCAGGTTTGGCCGCACACAGACATTCACACAGAGTTTACAGACATGAAGGTGGGACATTCACTGTCTATTTGCACCTAATTTATTTCTAAATTTGCCATTCAAAAATCACAGTCAGCCGCCCTGGAACAGTAAATTAATAATACAATTTAACAACAACAAAAATATTTATGCAAAAGAACCAGTGACAATATTGGAACGATTTTAGTTATACTTTGAAAAAAATATTTCTCATAAGGCCACACAAGTGAATGTATGCACATGTGTTAGGGCAGAGGTCTTCCAACTGGGGGGGGGGCCCATAGGATTACAGGGGGCACCAGACTCTGGTTAATAGAAGCATAATGCTGATAGCAGTAAGCCACTCTGTAATGGGCCATCACTAACATCTTTTTTCATTTATATCCCAGCAGGGACTATGTGTCAAAAGGGAAGGGACTTTTACATGTTAGTAAGCCCTGCCTGACCAGAATAGTATGTTTGACAATCATGTATTTGGTTGCATTTTTAAAATAAAATGGTAGCAGAATTTAACTGCAATGTTTGAATATGTTTTGTGTTTAAATAAGTGAAGACATCTTTGCCCATTTAATGGAATTATTGTGAAAAATCCTGAAGGGGGCCCAATGAATTTTATTTTTTTCAGTGGGGGGTGCGGCATTAAAAAGTTTGAAGACCACTGTGTTAGGGTTCATGGTTCAACATCTTGGAATTCATAATTAAGTATAGACATTATTTCAAGATGGCTGCCACTGTGTGTGCATGTGTGCATATACATGGACAGCAATCTCGAAAAGGTTAGTTATACTTCATGAAAAAAAATCCAAGATTGCCCCCTTTGCATGCGAGGCACTACACAGGCATGTGATCTCACAAATGGCTGTGTCTGAATGGTGTGAAGCATAAAATGTTCCAAACCAAAGATGGAAAAACCAAACAACCGCTGGCAATGTGAAAGATCTGTGTCAACATTTGAAAGACAAGAGCTTTAAGAGTTGCCAATGCCTGCTAGCCTGCTGTTCTCAAATCCTACCTGAGTCCTGGTGGGCTATGTGTCGGCAGGTGATGAAAGAGTCAAGCAAGTCTTGCCCATAATGATCTATGCCATTTCTGATGCCAAGGGTTTTGTCGCTAAACATTTCTGCAGCTGCCATCATAAACTGTCTATTATCCAAATAACTTCATGTTTCTTGAGCACTGAAGATTGAAAAGCTGTGATAGCCTTGATGACATTTGAACCTGTATCCATAGATCTCCCACAGGAGCATTTTAGGGCACACCAATTGTACAACTTAATAAACCAAATGGCAAACAAAATGTATGAAGTTAGCATAGCATTTTAAATGGCTATTAAAGCAAACTGTATCTTTCAAGGGGCAACATGTCCTATTGAGTTACATAATGCTGGCTCGCTCGTTACCCAGTGAAGTCAGCCTAACAATAATTTATGAAATGGACTTCATGGAGATGTGCTTATAGATGAAAACCCAGAGATACAAATATTTTGCATCAAGTTGGAGTCACCTTTTTTGTCTCAGACATGACAGAAAATCCATTTTGGTATTTACAAAGCAATGCAAATCTAGATTGCATTGCTATGTAAAAAATAGTAAGGCAATGCAGTGCATTGCTATGCCTTGCGTTACTTTGCGTTAGGGAGGCGTCCCATGAGAGGTGCATTGGCGCTCCCGTGCATCTACCCATAGAGTCTGGTGCAAACCCATATTTACAAAGAGATACAGACGTGGGTTTGCGCCACAAAGGTGCCTACCTGAGGCTGGCATAACAAGTAGATATACCTTTATTTTTCCTCGTTTTTTAGGTCTCGCCTACGCAGCGCGCATGGAATCGCTTCGGCTTTTCAGCCAAAAACGTGCACGCGTTCCATTGCCTTCAATGGCAACGCGTGCACGTTTGGCGATTCACTTGCGGGAGCGAGCGGCGCCATATGGTAGCAATTATCGCTCCTGGCGACGCTCGCTCCCGCAAGGGAAACGCTTTCACTTTTGGCGAGTTTTTTTTTACTTGAGGCGCGCACGCTTGTTGCTATTGTCTTTGTCGCACCCCCTCTCCACCCCCAAGCTTGCATGGTTTATTTATAGTTTTACTTCAAATGTTTGCTAGCGTTGCTTGTAAATACTATTTCGGTGGATACAGCCATGCCGGCGAAGGGCTGACGGGACTGGCTCCTTCACTGTTAATCAACAGGCAGCCAAGGAGGTGGTAAATAATGCGTGGAAGCAATCTGGGGCAGCTTCTCTCGGAGAGTAACCCCCTCCACCCCACACCTCAGCTGTGGCAACCAGAACACTTTTCTCAGAGGATGAGTGTAAGGTGGGGAGGGGTCTTAACACCTGTCTTCACGTGGAGCACCTCGCAGATTTGTTTGGGGGTTATCTTTGGGGGAAGCAAGTCTGAAAAACGGGAGACACCCCTCCGAGTAGAAACGCACAGACATGATGTGCAGTGTACTGTAGAAAGAATCGCACAGGGACTACCGTAGCCAAGGCGCCAAGTACGAGGTTCTAGCTCCAGAGACCACGCTTCCGAATTTTTCCATAAAAAGGAAGCGTTTTTCTCAGAACAAATCACATCAAACGATTATTAACGCACTCTGCACCCCCCCTCCCCCCCCTCCCTTATAGCGCTCCTCCGAGGACAGAATCCTTTGCAGGACCGTTTTTCCGACTGATATTTAGGTAACTACAATCCATTCGATGTCTAACGATTCCTTTATCCTCCTCTCTTTCGACATCATTGCTGTGCAGCTTTATTACAAGGTAATGATGAAAAGTGTAGCATTTTTCATCCAAGATCCTGTGCAGATCCTAGAAACCCGGCCCCCAAACTGTTTAGTTTTGTGTAGGTGTTTGTGTTGTTGGGACGGCAGTCTGCTTCACGCACAGGAAACTGTTCAGTAAGATGTTCTTTCACCGTTCAATAAGGTTACCACCATCTTATCCCCTGACACTCTTTATGTGATTGATAGGAACTTTTCCCATCTAACCATCTCTGTTCTTGTGCACTACAGCGGGTGGAAGCCGTTCCTGGTCAGTAATATAACCAGTGAAATGCTGTAATGTGTAGCTCTTCAGAGACGTTTCTTTTTCAAGGCCCTCTCACTTTGTATTGCTGGTCTGTTTTTTATAGGCGTAGACGTACAGTTCTGGAGTGTAGGACTCTTAATGAGGAGGGGCAACTTCCTAGACTCATGGGGGGCACGAACAGGCAAGGAGTATTACTGAGAGCATAATCGATCATGAGAGGAACGTTCTATCATTGATTACCACCTGAAAAGTAGGATTCTTGACAATAACCCTTGGAAAATTATTAGGAGAACATTATGCTACAGGGGCCCAGAGAAGTGTTATCCAGGGAGGAGTGGTATTTTTCGTTTGCTCGGTAAGGTGTGGGGCTACTGCACTCTGCATGGACAAGTGGGGGGTGACTAGAAAGTCATCAGTGGTCACAGAAGTTCCTAAGATGGTGTTTCTTTTACATTTACCTACTTGTATGTGTTGTGGAACCTGAAAACATGGAGCACTGATATTTTATTAGGACCTGTGGCACTATAGCGGTGAAAGGGGGGGGCGAATGTCAAGCAAGGATCTTCTGAAGATTGAAACCCCATTGCAGCTTGATAGTTCCTAGTGGACATTGAGGCCATGTCTGTAGATGACACCTGAGCATATGCTCAATGTTGTAGCGTCCACAGAGGGTTGACGGTATAATCGTCAATAAGCTCGTCAGTGAGGCATGCGCATCGTCCATCACCCATGAGGGAATTCTACTGCGCATCCACCCCTATGGTGAGCTCGCCAAGGCTGGCCAAACTCTATCAAGATCCGAATCTTCCGCTCTTTCAACATGCCAATAGGTCTCGCCTTTGGGACCTTATAAGTGTTTAGTTATGCAGCACAATATCCTTGGTGCAACAACATCAACTGTTGCATGGCTAAGCACTTATAAGGTCCCAAATGTGAGACCTATTGGCTATGCCAATGCTTGTTTCTCTTTGGAGGTGGGCTGCATTCTGCAGCCCACTCCAAGGACGAAAAGAACTCCAAGCATATTTTTTGTGCAGAAAGGTATGTATCCATTCTTGCTTTAAAAACTATCCTGACCACAATGCAAGCACCCTTGGACTATGGCGCAATGGTGCCTATGTTGGCTCTAGTCAGCCCAAAGAGCGTCAGTGCAGGGAGAGAGAAGAACTGTGCCATTTCAAGAAATATGGTCAAGTCAGTTGTGCTCTCTCCCTTTCACTGCGCTGTGTTGTTTTACATTTTTTAAAATCTGGCCGAAGTTCATAGCGTGCTCGCTATGGTAGTATTTTCATACACAAACATGAAGGTGCAAACAAAACACAAATATGTACTTTTCTTGTTTAAGCCCCTGAAACTCTGTTACCTTGACTGTAGTCTTCACCAGCGTGCACTGACGTCACCCTTCTTGTTGCAGCATGCGTGCCAACGAGCCGCACGGTTGATTACAGGAAAAGATGTCTAAGCTGGTTCAGCATCTTCTGTTACTGCGATCTGTGGGCAGGGTAAAAGCGGAGCCACTCAGATTTTCAGCTCTCCAAGGTTCTAAAAATAACGACTGTAGAGGTAATTGAAAAAAGGAATTCATGGATGTGACTTCATATGTCCGTTGAACCCCAATGACATCAGAGTCTAGAATCCTTGTCCCAGGGGTAGTCAGGACAGTACCAGAGGTGTGAAATGAGCTCAGGGTAAAAAACTAGGAATACCATTATTTACGCTGATTTGAAGCTGGGAGTCTGTTGTCTATGTTCATGTTCAACTTTCATCGAATTTTCTGAGTATTCTTGTAGTACTCAAGGAATTGCACCACACTGCTGGAATATTCATGTGAGTGAACAGCATTCTTAATCTTGAACATAGGCAGGGCACAATTTGAGGGTACATGCGGGTAGGCAGCGTCTATCCACTCTTTTCACAGGCAGTTGCATAACGGAACTTGAGGTTCCCCCCGCAAAGTACATGGATGAGCCTCCCCTCCCATGCCCACCACCTACCACTTTTGCTGAGGGGGCCCCCTGGAGCTCGAGGGGCCCCCAGCACCGCAGGGGCTTCTGTTACACCACTGTTCACAGGGTGGATGCCATCTACCCTGCCATGAGGTTGGGCCCCACAGAAACATGCTAAACGTGTCCCGGTGTAATTTTTAGGCACCAGGACACATTCAGCAGCGCCTGCACGTTGTCTGCTTTATTTCCGAGCAGCAACGTGCAGGCGGTGCAGGAGTTAATCAGATTGCAGCTCGGCCCATAACAAAGGCTGCAGTTAAGGGCCATCAGGCCTCCTTTTGCTGGAGTATCCTGGCTGGGAGCTATCAGGAGCCTCACACCTAAATGCAAAGGAGGGGAAACAAAGGCACACAGCTTATAACTTCACTAGAGAAGCAGCTTTCCACTTAATTTAGTCCCTGTATCTAAGAGATATGCATGCACTGTAAGAATGTCAGATGTGTTGGTCTGTCCCAATATTTACACAAATAAAAATTTAAATACCACTGTTTTGTTTTATTTCTTTTATAGCTCTACTCATTCCAAAGCAGAATGCCAGAGTGCTTTACATCACACGTATACATTATACACTGACAATAAATCATATGTGTGTAAATCAATGTGTAGGATGTGTTACATAAGACAGTGAGGGTTACAAGGTGTAGGAGTCACATTTCATTCATAGCTCACTATGCTATTAGAAGGATAACAATTTATAAACTGCAAGTAATAAAAGGATCTCTTTGTTAACCGCTTAACCGCGGCGGCAATTCCGCCGCGGTGCGGCGGTTTAGCGGAGTGGGCGGGGCCGCGCCGGCCAACGGACGTTCGCAGCACTACAGAGGTAGTGCTCGCGACGGCCGTTGGCCGACGGGCGCACGCAACGGGTGAAAAGCAGTAACCCACTTACATATTTACATAAAATAAAAATCTCTCATCTGCGTGTTACGCAATATGCTTTGTAGGAGACACATTAACCCTCTATGCTATTTTCTTTCAAAAGTGGCACTAGAGACAACACAGATCTCTCCAGCAAATAGGTTAACCTCCAGAGTTATCTTACCATTATTATTATTCCTTGAGATTTAGCTGGCACACAAAGATCTCTTCAGCAGGTGCCTTAACCCCATAGCATATTTTAAAATACAGACTTTGCAACCAATTAAGCAGAACAGATTTACTGTCAAGTTTCTCTTTGTTGTCAATTTCTTTGTGGCAGAGTTAAAAATAAATGAATGTATAAGTTGAGGCCCAGATTTTATGTCGGGGATGCATCACTTTTTTGACACAAACCCGACGCAAAATCTAATTTGTCAAATATTGTAATGCGCTCAAATGTACTCAAGGTAAACCTGCTAAACATATGTGAGAGCTCTTATGATCTGATGTCACTTCTTGTGATGTCTCTTCCTGTGAGGTCATGGGTTGTGATGCCACATCCTGTGCTACCACATGCGCAGTCACGCACTGTGATGTCACACGCTGTGATGTCACACACCATGATGTCACTTGCATACTGTCTCGCTTGGTTAGTCCCCCCACCTCTTTTTTCAGGACTTGTCTCTGAACATAGGTAAAACAATGACTTAATTCCCATTTGCTGGTCTGATACATCAGCAAATCAGCCGCACGCCAGAGAGATCTGTGTGCAAATTAGTGGTGTAAACTTAGCCTATTATCCCACAAATATCAGTAAATTGGGTACCATTAAATTTATATACTGGCAAAGCTGGTTATTTCCAGAGCAATAAAATGGCTAAACTGTGGCAGTAAATGCCATGTAAAAAATCCAGCAATAATTGCTGGCTCCGTGACATGCATTATTCATCGTGGTACTGGGGAGGGGGCTGGGGGGCCCTCCTAGGGACAGAGCGGGATTCCGCGCGCAGGATTTTGTGATGAGGGTTGAGAAGGTCAGAGCGAGGAGGCGCGGAGATCTGTTCGGAGGCCCAGAGGGACTTGTGAAGGTTAATGAGCTGAAATGATCCAGTTCGGGGGAGCAGAGCTCAGTCAGTTGAGAAGCAAGAGGGCGGCGCAGTACTTCTGCTGTCATTACAACTCTCCAGAGGATGGAGGCAGACAAACAGTGGGACACGTCAGTGCCAATGAAACGACACTGTCTTTATTCAAGGCACAAGACATGCTATTTACTCCACCATGGTGCACATTTTAAGAGAAATCTGAAAAGGAGGGACTCTACCATATCACTACGAGGCCATCATGCTTTCCGCACTGGGCATTCATTCCTTTTAGAAATGATCATAAACGGATGCCTTAATCCAGATGGAGCCTGGCAAGACTACAACTCCCAGAATGCCTTTGCTTGTTAAATAAAAGTCCAAGACTAGAGAACTAAGGTGATCACTGCAGTATAACTATCTCATGATCAAGGCTATGTTATGCCATTGCACAGACTGGGGCATATTCTCAAGGAGCCATCGCCGAGTTAAGGGCACTTTATCGCAGCCAAAGTTGCGATAAATTTATCACCCCATTCACAAGCTGGTGTTAACAGCCCATAACACCAGTTTACCCGCGATAGCAGCCGCAAAAAACATCGCCACAGATGACCCCCGCAACTATCGCTAATGAAATGCAGAGTAGGCGTTCCCGTGCAAAAAGCCGCGACAACACCACTCCTCAACATTCACAACGACCAGCCAGATCCGCGATAAGATCACAAAACATGCAATAAGGCGCGTTAGCAGCAGGAAACTAACACCTGCTCCGACCTGGTGCAAAGTCGGACTACAGCCTGCACCACAAAAGAGAGCCCAGCCCAGAGCCACACCTGAAGAACAACAGATGCCATGGAGCCACTGAACATGCGTGCCGGACACCCAAGAGGGCCACAACACCCACCACCCCCAGGACCACCACCCCCCCCCCCCTTCCCGGCCCCACCCCTGGCACCCCCCACCTCCCCCGGACCAAGACACAGCACATCAACTGCACGGAAGCATGAACACAATCACCCGCCTGATGTCGCACAATTGCAACAATCAACATACATGTGAGCACTGAAATCCGGATTCATACATACACCATTGAAAGACCAAACAAAATGTCACATTCTCATTTGTCACCAACTATTCTGAGGAGTCATGGCGGGGCATACCTGGACAATCTGTGACTCACAGCCTGCAAGACAATATCCAAGATAAGAAGGTGTGTCAGGCACCCATCAAAGGACAGGGAGAGAGAGAAAGAGAGAGAGAGAGAAAGAAAGAGAGAGAAAGAGAGAGACTGAACAAGGAGCGCAAGGCCAATCGGGCCCTTGGCTCATGCAAACATGCCAACAGCTGCGTGTGTATCGAAATATGCGCACCCCAAATCACAGGCCTGGCATCAAAGTCAGCGCGAAGTCAACATCACAATTAAGACATGCAAGCAGTAGTCAGACTAAAATCAGGAATGAAAGCTCCTTTGTCTCAACACACAAGGCCGAAGGCCAACCAAACCCCCGACCTTGGTCCTGAATGCGGCTGGCACACCCTGCGTGAGATACCATACCAGCCTCCGACGACTCCCACACCACGAACTGCGCTAATGAAACACCAACGTGCCCACACCCCACACACACTTGTCCCTGCATGACCTACACCTGCAAGGGATGCCCTTGACACATTGGTCAAAAACTACCCATACGTCCAAACGTTGCACACACATACGACTCATTGCCCAGAGCTGTGGCATATCGTCCACCGAACTTCCGCCGGTCAGAGGAGTGCCGGTGCCACGAGACCAACAAACGCAATGGCAGGCATTCCCGGGCACATGCACAACCCCTGTCATGTGGAACTGTACCGTGCACAAATGCTGCATCTGTTGGGATCCCTGCCAATGGCAGTGTTGCGAATCAGTTTCCGTCTGAGTTTCCATCTTGCCTACGTCACCTGCGTCCATCCCCCGTTCTACTGTCGATCATGCACATTCGAGTGGCCCATGGAGGTCTGCCTATCCAACGCAACGGTAGCTGAATTGGATTATGACCTCACAGTGCGCCCCCTGTTGGCCCACGAACAGGAGTGTCACCTGGATAGCATTGCATGGGATGCACTGATCCTTGGCATATGTGCTGGCAGTTGCGCATGGGAGATTGCACAACTCCTCGTGTGCAGTGACCACATCGAGGCGCTCCCCTATTGGGCTGTGTTGCGGATTGGGGAAACGGCGTGGACTGAGCACATCTGCCCAGACCAGTTAATGGATTGGCTCACCCTGGTGTTCCTTGAACCCGACAACGACGTACTATTGGAACACATTGCACATGAAGCTGCGCTGGCATTCATGGACAAGTAACTACGTCCCTGCAGCCACATCGGATTGTCACCCACAGCACTGGTCCCAACACCTTGTAGCATCGTGGGGAATGCCCACATATCCCACCACAACAGAGGACATGTCTGCCTTCGTCTGGACTCTGAATGCATGTGGGTGGAACTACGTGTGTGTACACACACCTGTGCAAGGTGATGCAGTTCCATGTTCGGAGCAGCACAGCGTCGTTTGGCAACGTTACCAAGTCGGACACACTGCTGGGGGGAGAGTACACACATGGCAATGTAGCACGACATGTGAACTTGTCGGACCCTTTCACCTGATCACTGTCAGCAGAGCAGACAGTCGGCGCAGTCGGGTGGCAGAGCACAATGCAGACCCCATGGGCTGTGAGTCGTGCCCCCTCACACGGGGCAATGGGCAGACGCCAAACAACACATGACTCGTCCAGCAAGGCAAGGTGGGCTGAGACCGTTGCCATCCGTGATGATTGGTGTTCATTTTTGCCTCCCCATTTCCTGCACCTCGACATGTTCCCATGCTGCGTGTAAGTGTCTTAAGCATGTCCCTGCCTGTTGTGGCCGTTGCCTTGTCCGTACTGACACGCACATGCCAATAAAGTCTACGCAACACCACTGGTGTCTAACTGCGATGAGTGTTGATTAGATTGACCACTCGTGTGCCACAATGAGCATCGTCCCTACACAGGGAGGAACTGACTGATGCATGTACAATGGGGGTGGGTCCCTTTTGACAGCTCCACCTCTGTGAGCCAGACATTGTTTTGGGATAGTTGCTGGTAGACCTGTGCTCTTACGTGTCTTCAGCAATGTGAGTATGGTGTCCAGCCTCTGACCATGTTGAGCAATGTTATGTGTCCACACAGATGTGTGTGAGTAGGTATGCGACGTGAAGTTCTGTTGTCCCATGTGATGTAGGACACCACTTCTGGCCTGCTACCGATTTGGTCATTCCTACACACAGCCCTATTCAATACATGGACTTGTGCCTACGTTGGGGGGTTGTGAGATTGTTGCTAATGTGCAATGGGGATACAGCTAGTACCCACCTTCACAGTCATCCAATTGGCCGTGTGTCTCAGGGATAAACATGCGCATTGATGTCATTTACCAGGGTGTACCTTCTTGTGCAATCATTGTCCCTACATCCAGCCATACTTCCATACGTGAGTGAACATAGTCATGACACATCTGCAAGATTTCGAATGTTTTATTCACATTCTGGAGAATGACGGAGAGGGAGCTGTACATGGCCATCCAAGCCCACATAACATGGAAGCCCTGTGGTGGGCCAACCAGAGTCCTTTGGGGATTGAAAAGTGATTTGGAAGAGGGGGAGTGCAGTCCGCAGCAGGATTGCTGTGTAATTGTCAAGCAGTGGAGATATGGCAGTCCGTGTCGGGGTCCGGGTGAATGTCGCAGAGTGTTCCGGGGGTCAGTGGAAGGTGTTGTCCCAGGGCATGATGCATAGGGCAGAGCCAGGCAGGGCAAGCCATATGGAGGTGATGGATGCTACTGCCTCCTTCCTCACACAGTAATTACAATCCACATCTTACTCCTCTGATACTTCTTCTGTGTCGGGTGTGTCCGGTGTGTGTGGCGGTGTAATGGCTGCATCACTGTGTGCCACTGACACATCAGGGTGCGAAGGTGATGGGGCTGCATCACTGTGTGCCACTGACACATCAGGGGTCGGAGATGTGTGTGTCGAGGTTCCTGCAGCAGCCATCTGGAACAGGCTCAGTGGCAGCAATGGCAAGATGAGGATCTGCAAGGCATGGAAGAATGCAGCTACATCTCGCTGGTGTTCAGCAGTGGCAGCCATACTTCCAGCCTGCATCGGCTCCATGGTCTCCATTGTCCTCCGCATCTGTGCCAACTTTGTGCTGTCATCGCTGGAGCCTGTCTGCCTAGGCAGTTCTTGTATCCGAGTAATGGACCCAGCGATGTCAGCCAAGGATTGTTGGTGGGCATGGTGCGGACAGTGGGTATCCGTTAGGGACTGTAGGTGCTCCCTGATGGGACTCAGGTACCCACGTATGGCATCGAGTTTGGCTGCCATGAGCTCGAAGCCCAGCCGCAGCTGATCGGCCATCTTCTCCTGGCACCCTAACACACGGCGTTTGAAATCCATGTGTTAGTCGTGGGGGTCCTGGGAGGCAGCCGTGGTGGTGTGTGCTTCCTGCTGTGTGGTCTGTGCAGGGTGTGGGCTCACCGCGATGCAGCTGGGCTGCCCTGCTCCTGGAGGTGGGGTGAGGAGGCTGTCCACGAGCCGTTGGAGTGTGTCTGGGCAAATGGGCAGGGTGTCCTCTTCATCATCACTGAAGAGATCTGTGGTCTGCTCTGCAGGAGGTGTTGATTGTCCCTCTGCAATGTAAAGGGGAGATGCAGGTTAACAGTGTGTTCCATGTATGTTGACGCATTGTAGATGTTTACATTCAGACTGCATGACGATGTACATTGTGACTGTTTTGGTGAAGCTGGCTATTTGATGGGAGTCAGTGGACATTTCGACTACATGACGGATGTGTGGTTGTACTCGTACATTATCATCTCACAGTGTCATGCATTGCCAGATGTAATTGGCCAGTTTCTACGCACGAGAGGCACCAGTTGTGTCAAGGTACGGTTACGGGCAATGGCGGACGCTGTGACCGCACTCCCCTGCTGTGTTCCCTTCGTGTTTGTTACAACAGTCAATCCAGTTGAGTGTGCACAAGCTACTCCAGCACCTGCCGTCGTTGGGTGCCAACTGCGATGCAGATAATAGATGAACCAAAAATATGGAGTGGTGCACCGCTCGATATTAACCCCTTCGCTGCTAGGCCTTTTCCCCTCCTGTGCTAAGCCTTTTTTTGGCTATTTGGGGTAGTGCGCGCTTAGGCCCCTGTAACTTTTTGACCACATAAGGTATCCATGCCAAATTTGCGTCCTTTTTTTCTAACATCATGGGGATTGTAAAGGTACCCAGGGTTTGTGGATTCCCCTGGAGGGGACCCAGAAATTAGTCAAAATACAGCAAATTTTTTTTTTTTGGGGAAAAATGCGAAAAAGGGCTACAGATGAAAGCATCTTGATTTTTCCCTGCAAATGGCATCAAAAAGGGGTTGTGGGGATGAAATCACCATCTTCCCAGCTTTCAGGGACAAGGAGACTTTTGTCAGAAAACCAACTTTTTTACACAGTTTTGGCATTTTTCTGGGACATAGCCTATTTTTGCTATTTTTTGTGCTTTCAACCTCCTTCCAGTTAATGGTAGAAATGGGTATGAAACCAATAATGGATCCTGGAAAGCCATACATTTCTGAAAAGTAGACAAAATTCTGAATTCAGCAAGGGGTCATTTGTGTAGATCCTTAAAGTTTTCCTTATAGAAACTAACAGTTAAATAAAGGAAAAATAGAAAATTAGTTGAAAAAAACAGCCATTTGTGTCAACGTTTTCACCTGTAACTTCTTCTAATTATGACAGCTATTTGAAGGCAATATACCGTTATATCCGCTGGACCTTTCTGGTTGTGGGGATATATAAGACTTGTAGGTTCACCAAGAACCCGACGAACCCAGAGCCAATAATTGAGCAACATCTTGAATGATTTTTTTTAAGTACCGGGTATATAGCAATTATTTTGGGAAAATGTATACATGGAAAAATTGTTATGAAAGACAACTATGTATTTCTGAAATGGGAACAAAATGTAGATTTTAGAAACAGTAGATATTTGCACATTTCCGAAATTGGGAGTACCCATACTAGCATGAGAATTATAGGTCATTTTTCAAAATGACTTATTTTTTACACATTGTCTTTCATTTGGAAGGCAGAAATGCATCGAAAGTCAATAGGTAATAACAGTTGCTCTACAATTCTGCGTTACCCTAAGTCTCCCGATAAAAATGGTACCTCACTTGTGTGGGTAGCCCTTGTTCCCACAACAGGAAATGGCTCAAAATGCAATGTGGACGTACCACATTTTCACAATGAAAAATTACCCTTTTTTGCAAAGTGCCTAGGTGTAGTTTTTGAACCCTAGCTCTGCCGGCACCTAGGGAAACCTAGCAAACCTATACATTTTTGAAAACTAGACACCCAGGGGAATCCAGGATGGGGTGACTTGACTGCCTCCCATCAGGTTCTGTTACCCAGAATCCCTTGCAAACATAAAAAATTGTCAAAAAAACCACATTTTCCCCACATTTCTGTGGTGGAAAGTTCTGGAATCTGCGTGGATCCACAAATTTCCACCCACCCCGCGTTCCCCAAAGTCTTCTGAGAAAAATGGTACCTCACTTGTGTGGGTCGGCCTAGTGCCTGCGACAGGAAACGGCGCAAAACGCAACGTGGTCACACCTCAATTTCGCAGTGAAAAATGACCCTTTTTTTGCAAAGTGCCTAGCTGTAGTTTTTGAACCCTACCTCTGCCGGCACCTAGGGAAACCTAGCAAACCTATACATTTTTGAAAACTAGACACCCAGGGGAATCCAGGATGGGGTGACTGGACTGCCTCCCACCAGGTTCTGTTACCCAGAATCCCTTGCAAACATAAAAAATTGTCAAAAAAACACATTTTCCCCACATTTCTGTGGTGGAAAGTTCTGGAATCTGCGTGGATCCACAAATTTCCACCCACCCCGCGTTCCCCAAAGTCTTACGAGAAAAATGGTACCTCACTTGTGTGGGTCGGCCTAGTGCCTGCGACAGGAAACTGCGCAAAACGCAACGTGGTCACACCTCAATTTCGCAGTGAAAAATGACCCTTTTTTGGCAAAGTGCCTAGCTGTAGTTTTTGAACCCTAGCTCTGCCGGCACCTAGGGAAACCTAGCAAACCTATACATTTTTGAAAACTAGACACCCAGGGGAATCCAGGATGGGGTGACTTGACTGCCTCCCACCAGGTTCTGTTACCCAGAATCCCTTGCAAACATAAAAATTGTCAAAAAAAACACATTTTCCCCACATTTCTGTGGTGGAAAGTTCTGGAATCTGCGTGGATCCATAAATTTCCACCCACCCCGCGTTCCCCAAAGTCTTACGAGAAAAATGGTACCTCACTTGTGTGGGTCGGCCTAGTGCCTGCGACAGGAAACGGCGCAAAACACAACGTGGTCACACCTCAATTTCGCAGTGAAAAATGACCCTTTTTTGGCAAAGTGCCTAGCTGTAGTTTTTGAACCCTACCTCTGCCGGCACCTAGGGAAACCTAGCAAACCTATACATTTTTGAAAACTAGACACCCAGGGGAATCCAGGATGGGGTGACTGGACTGCCTCCCACCAGGTTCTGTTACCCAGAATCCCTTGCAAACATAAAAATTGTCAAAAAAACACATTTTCCCCACATTTCTGTGGTGGAAAGTTCTGGAATCTGCGTGGATCCATAAATTTCCACCCACCCCGCGTTCCCCAAAGTCTTACGAGAAAAATGGTACCTCATTTGTGTGGGTCGGCCTAGTGCCTGCGACAGGAAACGGCGCAAAACACAACGTGGTCACACCTCAATTTCGCAGTGAAAAATGACCCTTTTTTGGCAAAGTGCCTAGCTGTAGTTTTTGAACCCTACCTCTGCCGGCACCTAGGGAAACCTAGCAAACCTATACATTTTTGAAAACTAGACACCCAGGGGAATCCAGGATGGGGTGACTGGACTGCCTCCCACCAGGTTCTGTTACCCAGAATCCCTTGCAAACATAAAAAATTGTCAAAAAAACCACATTTTCCCCACGTTTCTGTGGTGGAAAGTTCTGGAATCTGCGTGGATCCACAAATTTCCACCCACCCCGCGTTCCCCAAAGTCTTACGAGAAAAATGGTACCTCACTTGTGTGGGTCGGCCTAGTGCCTGCGACAGGAAACGGAGCAAAACGCAACGTGGTCACACCTCAATTTCGCTGTGAAAAATGACCCTTTTTTGGCAAAGTGCCTAGCTGTAGTTTTTGAACCCTACCTCTGCCGGCACCTAGGGAAACCTAGCAAACCTATACATTTTTGAAAACTAGACACCCAGGGGAATCCAGGATGGGGTGACTGGACTGCCTCCCACCAGGTTCTGTTACCCAGAATCCCTTGCAAACATAAAAAATTGTCAAAAAAACCACATTTTCCCCACATTTCTGTGGTGGAAAGTTCTGGAATCTGCGTGGATCCACAAATTTCCACCCACCCCGCGTGCCCCAAAGTCTTACGAGAAAAATGGTACCTCACTTGTGTGGGTCGGCCTAGTGCCTGCGACAGGAAACGGCGCAAAACGCAACGTGGTCACACCTCAATTTCGCTGTGAAAAATGACCCTTTTTGGCAAAGTGCCTAGCTGTAGTTTTTGAACCCTACCTCTGCCGGCACCTAGGGAAACCTAGCAAACCTATACATTTTTGAAAACTAGACACCCAGGGGAATCCAGGATGGGGTGACTGGACTGCCTCCCACCAGGTTCTGTTACCCAGAATCCCTTGCAAACATAAAAAATTGTCAAAAAAAACACATTTTCCCCACATTTCTGTGGTGGAAAGTTCTGGAATCTGCGTGGATCCACAAATTTCCACCCACCCCGCGTTCCCCAAAGTCTTACGAGAAAAATGGTACCTCACTTGTGTGGGTCGGCCTAGTGCCTGCGACAGGAAACGGCGCAAAACGCAACGTGGTCACACCTCAATTTTGCAGTGAAAAATGACCCTTTTTCGGCAAAGTGCCTAGCTGTAGTTTTTGAACCCTACCTCTGCCTGCACCTAGGGAAACCTAGCAAACCTATACATTTTTGAAAACTAGACACCCAGGGGAATCCAGGATGGGGTGACTGGACTGCCTCCCACCAGGTTCTGTTACCCAGAATCCCTTGGAAACCTAAAAAATTGTCAAAAAACCCACATTTTCCCCACATTTCTGTGGTGGAAAGTTCTGGAATCTGCGTGGATCCACAAATTTCCACCCACCACGCGTGCCCCAAAGTCTTACGAGAAAAATGGTACCTCACTTGTGTGGGTCGGCCTAGTGCCTGCGACAGGAAACGGCGCAAAACGCAACGTGGTCACACCTCAATTTCGCAGTGAAAAATGACCCTTTTTTTGCAAAGTGCCTAGCTGTAGTTTTTGAACTCTACCTCTGCCGGCACCTAGGGAAACCTAGCAAACCTATACATTTTTGAAAACTAGACACCCAGGGAATCCAGGATGGGGTGACTTGACTGCCTCCCACCAGGTTCTGTTACCCAGAATCCCTTGCAAACATAAAAAATTGTCCCAAAAACAAATTTTCCCCACATTTCTGTGGTGGAAAGTTCTGGAATCTGCGTGGATCCACAAATTTCCACCCACCCCGCGTGCCCCAAAGTCTTACGAGAAAAATGGTACCTCACTTGTGTGGGTCGGCCTAGTGCCTGGGACAGGAAACGGCGCAAAACGCAACGTGGTCACACCTCAATTTCGCAGTGAAAAATGACCCTTTTTTGGCAAAGTGCCTAGCTGTAGTTTTTGAACCCTAGCTCTGCCGGCACCTAGGGAAACCTAGCAAACCTATACATTTTTGAAAACTAGACACCCAGGGGAATCCAGGATGGGGTGACTTGACTGCCTCCCACCAGGTTCTGTTACCCAGAATCCCTTGCAAACATAAAAAATTGTCAAAAAAACCACATTTTCCCCACATTTCTGTGGTGGAAAGTTCTGGAATCTGCGTGGATCCACACATTTCCACCCACCCCGCGTTCCCCAAGGTCTTACGAGAAAAATGGTACCTCACTTGTGTGGGTCGGCCTAGTGCCTGCGACAGGAAACGGCACAAAACGCAACGTGGTCACACCTCAATTTCGCAGTGAAAAATGACCCTTTTTGGCAAAGTGCCTAGCTGTAGTTTGTGAACCCTAGCTCTGCCGGCACCTAGGGAAACCTACCAAACACACACATTTCTGAAAAGTAGACACCCGGGGCTTCCAGGGAGGTATGGCTTGCGTGGATCCCCCAGCGTTTCCTTACCCAGAATCCTCTGCAAACCTCAATTTTAGCAGAAAAAATCACTTTTTCACACATTTTTGTGTGGGAAAGTGTGGCATCACTGGCCTCACACAAATTTCCTACCACCCAGCGTTCCCCCAGGTCTCCCGATAAAAATGGTGCCTCACTTGTGTGGGAGGCCCAAGTACCCGTGACAGGCAAGGTCCCATAACGTAGTGAGGCGACCTCAAAATTGCCTATCTCAAAACCACCTGGTTTTGCAAGGAGTCACCTGGGTTTTTGGCCCGTGCTCGGCGGCCATCTAGGGAAACCTACCAAACCCACACATTTCTGAAAAGTAGACACCCGGGGCTTCCAGGGAGGTATGGCTTGCGTGGATCCTCCAACGTTTCCTTACCCAGAATCCCTTGCAAACCTCAATTTTAGCTGAAAAAATCACTTTTTCACACATTTATGTGTGGGAAAGTGTAGCATCACTGGCCTCACACAAATTTCCTACCACCCAGCGTTCCCCCAGGTCTCCCGATAAAAATGGTGCCTCACTTGTGTGGGAGGCCCAAGTACTCGCGACAGGCAAGGGCCCACAACGTAGTGAGGCGACCTCAAATTGCCTATCTCAAAACCACCTGGTTTTGCAAGGGAGTCACCTGGGTTTTTGGCCCCGTGCTCGGCGGCCATCTAGGGAAACCTACCAAACCCACACATTTCTGAAAAGTAGACACCGGGGGCTTCAGGGAGGTATGGCTTGCATGGATCCCCTAACGTTTCCTACCCAGAATCCCTGCAAACCTCAATTTTAGCTGAAAAAATCACTTTTTCACACATTTTTGTGTGGGAAAGTGTGGCATCACTGGCCTCACACAAATTTCCTACCACCCAGCGTTCCCCCAGGTCTCCCAATAAAAATGGTGCCTCACTTGTGTGGGAGGCCCAAGTACCAGCGACAGGCAAGGGCCCACAACGTAGTGAGGCGACCTCAAAATTGCCTATCTCAAAACCACCTGGTTTTGCAAGGGAGTCACCTGGGTTTTGGCCCCGTGCTCGGCGGCCATCTAGGAAACCTACCAAACCCACACATTTCTGAAAAGTAGACACCCGGGGGCTTCCAGGGAGGTATGGCTTGCGTGGATCCCCCAACGTTTCCTTACCCAGAATCCCCTGCAAACCTCAATTTTAGCTGAAAAAATCACTTTTTCACACATTTTTGTGTGGGAAAGTGTGGCATCACTGGCCTCACACAAATTTCCTACCACCCAGCGTTCCCGATAAAAATGGTGCCTCACTTGTGTGGGAGGCCCAAGTACCCGCGACAGGCAAGGGCCCACAACGTAGTGAGGCGACCTCAAAATGGCCTATCTCAAAACCACCTGGTTTTGCAAGGGAGTCACCTGGGTTTTTGGCCCCGTGCTCGGCGGCCATCTAGGGAAACCTACCAAACCCACACATTTCTGAAAAGTAGACACCCGGGGGCTTCCAGGGAGGTATGGCTTGCGTGGATCCCCCAACGTTTCCTTACCCAGAATCCCTGCAAACCTCAATTTTAGCTGAAAAAATCACTTTTTTCACACATTTTTGTGTGGGAAAGTGTGGCATCACTGGCCTCACACAAATTTCCTACCACCCAGCGTTCCCCCAGGTCTCCCGATAAAAATGGTGCCTCACTTGTGTGGGAGGCCCAAGTACCCGCGACATGCAAGGACACAAAACGTTTTGAGGCAACATCAACATTCCCTATCAAAAAATGTTTTGGGCCCTTGCCTGTCGCTGGTACTTGGGCCTCCCACACAAGTGAGGCACCATTTTTATCGGGAGACCTGGGGGAACGCTGGGTGGTAGGAAATTTGTGTGAGGCCAGTGATGCCACACTTTCCCACACAAAATGAGTGAAAAAAGTGATTTTTTCAGCTAAAAGTGAGGTTTGCAGGGGATTCTGGGTAGGAAACGTTGGGGGATCCACGCAAGCCATACCTCCCTGGAAGCCCCGGGTGTCTACTTTTCAGAAATGTGTGGGTTTGGTAGGTTTCCTAGATGGCCGCCGAGCACTGGGCCAAAACCCAGGTGACCCCTTGCAAAACCAGGTGGTTTTGTGAAAGGCCATTTTGAGGTCGCCTCAATACGTTGTGGACCTTGCCTGTCGCGGGTACTTGGGCCTCCCACACAAGTGAGGCACCATTTTTATCGGGAGACCTGGGGGAACGCTGGGTGGTAGGAAATTTGTGTGAGGCCAGTGATGCCACACTTTCCCACACAAAAATGTGTGAAAAAGTGATTTTTTCAGCTAAAAGTGAGGTTTGCAGGGGATTCTGGGTAGGAAACGTTGGGGATCCACGCAAGCCATACCTCCCTGGAAGCCCCGGGTGTCTACTTTTCAGAAATGTGTGGTTTGGTAGGTTTCCCTAGATGGCCGCCGAGCACTGGGCCAAAACCCAGGTGACCCCCTTGCAAAACCAGGTGGTTTTGTGAAAGGCCATTTGAGGTCGCCTCAATACGTTGTGGGCCCTTGCCTGTCGCGAGTACTTGGGCCTCCCACACAAGTGAGGCACCATTTTTATCGGGAGACCTCGGGGAACGCTGGGTGGTAGGAAATTTGTGTGAGGCCAGTGATGCCACACTTTCCCACACAAAAATGTGTGAAAAAGTGATTTTTTCAGCTAAAAGTGAGGTTTGCAGGGGATTCTGGGTAAGGAAACGTTGGGGGATCCACGCAAGCCATACCTCCCTGGAAGCCCCCGGGTGTCTACTTTTCAGAAATGTGTGGGTTTGGTAGGTTTCCCTAGATGGCCGCCGAGCACTGGGCCAAAACCCAGGTGACCCCTTGCAAAACCAGGTGGTTTTGTGAAAGGCCATTTTGAGGTCGCCTCAATACGTTGTGGGCCCTTGCCTGTCGCGGGTACTTGGGCCTCCCACACAAGTGAGGCACCATTTTTATCGGGAGACCTGGGGAACGCTGGGTGGTAGGAAATTTGTGTGAGGCCAGTGATGCCACACTTTCCACACAAAAATGTGTGAAAAAGTGATTTTTTCAGCTAAAAGTGAGGTTTGCAGGGGATTCTGGGTAAGGAAACGTTGGGGGATCCACGCAAGCCATACCTCCTGGAAGCCCCCGGGTGTCTACTTTTCAGAAATGTGTGGGTTTGGTAGGTTTCCTAGATGGCCGCCGAGCACTGGGCCAAAACCCAGGTGACTCCCTTGCAAAACCAGGTGGTTTTGTGAAAGGCCATTTTGAGGTCGCCTCAATACGTTGTGGGCCCTTGCCTGTCACGGGTACTTGGGCCTCCCACACAAGTGAGGCACCATTTTTATCGGGAGACCTCGGGGAACGCTGGGTGGTAGGAAATTTGTGTGAGGCCAGTGATGCCACACTTTCCCACACAAAAATGTGTGAAAAAGTGATTTTTTCAGCTAAAAGTGAGGTTTGCAGGGGATTCTGGGTAAGGAAACGTTGGGGGATCCACGCAAGCCATACCTCCCTGGAAGCCCCCGGGTGTCTACTTTTCAGAAATGTGTGGGTTTGGTAGGTTTCCCTAGATGGCCGCCGAGCACTGGGCCAAAAACCCAGGTGACCCCCTTGCAAAACCAGGTGGTTTTGTGAAAGGCCATTTTGAGGTCGCCTCAATACGTTGTGGGCCCTTGCCTGTCGCGGGTACTTGGGCCTCCCACACAAGTGAGGCACCATTTTTATCGGGAGACCTGGGGGAACGCTGGGTGGTAGGAAATTTGTGTGAGGCCAGTGATGCCACACTTTCCCACACAAAAATGTGTGAAAAAGTGATTTTTTCAGCTAAAAGTGAGGTTTGCAGGGGATTCTGGGTAAGGAAACGTTGGGGGATCCACGCAAGCCATACCTCCCTGGAAGCCCCCGGGTGTCTACTTTTCAGAAATGTGTGGGTTTGGTAGGTTTCCCTAGATGGCCGCCGAGCACTGGGCCAAAAACCCAGGTGACCCCTTTGCAAAACCAGGTGGTTTTGTGAAAGGCCATTTTGAGGTCGCCTCAATACGTTGTGGGCCCTTGCCTGTCGCGGGTACTTGGGCCTCCCACACAAGTGAGGCACCATTTTTATCGGGAGACCTGGGGGAACGCTGGGTGATAGGAAATTTGTGTGAGGCCAGTGATGCCACACTTTCCCACACAAAAATGTGTGAAAAAAGTGATTTTTTCAGCTAAAAGTGAGGTTTGCAGGGGATTCTGGGTAAGGAAACGTTGGGGGATCCACGCAAGCCATACCTCCCTGGAAGCCCCCGGGTGTCTACTTTTCAGAAATGTGTGGGTTTGGTAGGTTTCCCTAGATGGCCGCCGAGCACTGGGCCAAAAACCCAGGTGACCCCCTTGCAAAACCAGGTGGTTTTGTGAAAGGCCATTTTGAGGTCGCCTCAATACGTTGTGGGCCCTTGCCTGTCGCGGGTACTTGGGCCTCCCACACAAGTGAGGCACCATTTTTATCGGGAGACCTGGGGGAACGCTGGGTGGTAGGAAATTTGTGTGAGGCCAGTGATGCCACACTTTCCCACACAAAAATGTGTGAAAAAGTGATTTTTTCAGCTAAAAGTGAGGTTTGCAGGGGATTCTGGGTAAGGAAACGTTGGGGGATCCACGCAAGCCATACCTCCCTGGAAGCCCCCGGGTGTCTACTTTTCAGAAATGTGTGGGTTTGGTAGGTTTCCCTAGATGGCCGCCGAGCACTGGGCCAAAACCCAGGTGACCCCCTTGCAAAACCATGTCATTTTGAGATAATGTGTTTATTTCTGCAGCGTGAAAATTTTGGCACAATATTGCAAGGAAAATGTGACAGACATTTTGAGGTTTGCAGGACATTGTGGGTACCATAACTTGTTGGGATCCACAAGAGAGATATCACCATGTACTCCCATGGGTGTTTCGTTTACGACAATATCTACAGTTGGTAGGTTATTCTTAGACGGAATGTACACCTTGGCAGACAGACTAAAAAGACAAAGATTACTGCACAGCCATCTATTCCTCAAGCACACACACATACTGGTTGGATTTGGCACGAGGGCAAGTGATGGTTCAGTATATACAATTTTATTAACAAGAGATTTCACAAAAATGAAATGCACTGTCAATAATTGAAAGGACAAAAACGGAACCAGTGACTCGCAGCTCGTGAGCTGTAAAGCCACGTCAAGGCCCCAACCGCTTTACAGGCCATTCACACACCTTTCATACGTGATACACACAAGACCATTCACACCCCCAGGCACGAAACAAACACATTACAACATTCACAAAAAGGGACAAGGTACACCCTGCTTGAGAAAGACAAAAAAAAATATTACTGCACAGCCATCTAATCCTCAAGCACACACACACATACTGGTTGGATTTGGCACGAGGGTGAGTGATGGTTCAGTATATACAATTGTATTAACAAGTGATTTCACAAAAATGAAATGCACTGTTAATAATTGAAAGGACGAGAAACTGAACCATTGACTCACAGCTCGTGAGCTGTAAAGCCACGACAAGGCACCAACCTCTTTACAGGCCATTCATACACCTTTCATACGTGTGACAAATACAAAACCATTCACACCACCAGCCGCGGGCCCATCACATTACAACACTCACACCAGCAGACAGCGCCATTCAAGGGCCCATCACTTTCACACGCCCACATTCCTAACACAGCAACCACACAAGCTGATGGATTGCGTGGAGTGTCGCTCGGCTAGCAGTGTGTGTAGTGACCAGCAGCAAGTCACTACTCACACACTGCCAGCCGAGCGCCAGTCCACGCACACCGCCAGCCAAGCGCCACTCCACGCACACCGCCAGCCAAGCGCCACTCCACGCACACCGCCAGCCTAGCGCCACTCCACGCACACCGCCAGCCTAGCGCCACTCCACGCACACCGCCAGCCTAGCGCCACTCCACGCACACCGCCAGCCTAGCGCCACTCCACGCACACCGCCAGCCTAGCTCCACTCCACGCACACCGCCAGCCAAGAGCCACTCGCCGCACACCGCCAGCCAAGCGCCACTCCACGCACACCGCCAGCCAAGCACCAGCCTACACACACCACCATCACATTTAGGATTTTTTTATACAAAAAAGAAAACACAAACAAATTGCAAATAGATACAAATCTACTAACACAAAATCAGAAACATTGCACTAATGCCAACCTTGAAACAGAACAACAATTCTTAAACATTACAGACCAGGCAGTTCACTTTACCACTCATGGTTGCTCCCAATAATTCTTTTGCTTGTGGTACACTCTATAACAAGCAGGCACACACAGCCCAGGGTTAGGGACACTCAGGGCAGTACATACGAGTCTCCTTCCGCGTACCTCTTCGCCAACAGACTCTACATCTCCTAGTGGGAAAGTCTTTTGAGAGTGTAGGAGGAATGTGATCAGGAAAGTGGCGATCTTTCAATCGAGCCACATCCTCCACCACTCCAACTCTAGGAACACTTGCCTGTTCCACAACAACAAGGCTGCCTATGACAGACTCCTGAAACTGAACAAAAGTCAACTTTGACGCAGGAGACCACTCCTTGAACACAACAAAAGCATTGAAAGTTGCTAAATTGAAGAGATGGATGGCCAACTTCTTATACCAAATGTAAGACTTACGAATAGCAGTGTAAGGTTCCAACCTCTGATCTACTCTATCAACACCACCCATGTGCTTATTGTAGTCTAAAATGCACACAGGTTTGCGCACTTCAGCAATCTGACCCCAAACAGCCACAGGTGAAGTACTCTCATCATGGATGGTAGTCAGCATGTACACATCCCTCCTGTCCACAAATTTCACAGCTAGCAGTTCCTCACTACGCAAGGCACTGCACTGTCCCCTCTGAAGTTTTTTGCAAACAAGCTCTTTTGGATAACCTTTACAGTTAGAGCGGATTGTGCCACAAGCAAAAGTGTCCACTTTGAACAATTCCTTAAACAATTGCACAGCAGTGTAGAGGTTATCAAGGTACAAATGGTGGCCTCTGTTAAACAGTCCTCTAGCAAGTTCCCACACAATTTTCTCTGAAACTCCTACTAAAGTGGACGGACAACCAGGGGGTCAATAGTGGAATCCCTACCAGTGTACACACGCAAATTAAAAACATATCCTGTCCTACTCTCAGACAACATATACAGCTTAATTCCATAGCGTGCCCTCTTGCTAGGAATGTACTGCCTAAAAACCAAACGGCCCTTGAACAGCACCAAAGACTCATCAATAGATATTTCTTTCCCTGGAGTATAGATCTCTGAAAATCGATCTACAAAGTGATCAAGAACAGGCCGAATCTTAAAAAGACGGTCACATTCAGGGTGATCTCGTGGCAACGCCAAACCATTATCAACAAAATGCAGCATCCGAAGCAAAAGTAAGTACCGATCACGAGTCATAACTGCAGGAAATATGGCCGTTGCCATCAAGGGACTGGTAGACCAATATGAACCCATGGACGGCTTCCTTATCAAACCCATCAAAAAGTCAAACCCAAAAACTTCTTCATCTCTTCCAGATTTGTGGGACTCCACCGGGTAGCTCTAGAATGGGGCCTAAGTCTGGCACTGTTGTCCCTCAAAAACTGTTCAGCAAACAAATTAGTCTGCTCAACAATCTCACCCAAAAATACATCATCCATAAACAACTGAAAATACTGTATAGGCAAATAATGTTCACAATCCACTCTACACCCTGCATAACCACTAAAGGCAGGCAACACCGGCTGCACCATGTTTGGATCAACCCAGAGTCCAGCACTTCCAGTAGGAAGCCTAGCAGCCCCAGGCTGCAATCCAGATGCCTCTTGCACCATCGGCACAGTAGTATCCTCCTCTAAATCAGGCACTTCATCTGCACTGAGAGTACCTTCATCATCCGATGATTCCATGTGGAGAGAAAACTCACTGCCTGAATCTTCCCCTCCCTCCTCTCCCTCAGACTCACTGTCAGTCTCATAATCCTGCTCAGAGGAAGATTCAAGAAGCAAACCAACCACCTGCTGAGCAGTAATTCTACGGCTAGCCATAATGCTTACTAATAAAGGTTACTTGTCAAACAAGTCAACAACAACAAACCCTTTGTAAAAAAAAAAGAAATAAACAAAATGTAGCTTTATCACAAAGACCTATATACTCCAACACTATACCACTCACGTGACAGAAGCAGCTAGACTCACCACCACCTACTCTGCACAGACACAGTAAGGATCAACAATATCCCACTAAAAAAGAAGAAAAGAAATTACACATAAGACAATGCAAAACATCGCAAAGAATTTCATGCTCTGAACACTAACAAATATGCTGCCATTATGGCACCACTTACAAAAAAATTCATTCATGCATGACAATAATACTCATTTGGAGTACACACAACAAAAATATTTTTCTTACCAAATAAATGCAATTACGCAAAACTGCAGAACCACCACTGCCGAAACCGCAAACAGGAATCAAAAGCTTTACACTAGAATAAAAAGGAGAAAAAAAACATTACAATCACATATGCAAATAATGCACCAGTCCACACACAATCCACCAGCCAAGCTAAGGGGTAGGTGGGCCTAACAGTATAAATAAAATATTCACCCCCGTAAAAGGGGAGCAACCCTTGCCCTTTTGGCCACTCCCCAACACAAAAATTAAAAAAACCCTGGTGCCTAGTGGGCATTCCTGCTGCACGATCACATGATCGTGCAGCAGGAATGCACAAAGAGGCATCGGGGAAAGGAAAACCCTTTCCTTTCCCTCGATGCCTCTTTTGATACAAACCCCCTCCCCTCCCCGAGCCAAACCTCACCTGATTTCCCCGACGCGCTGGAAGCAAATGGCTTCCAGCGCGTCGGGAAGAAAGGGAAACCCTCAATGATGTCAGCGCGCTGACGTCATTGATGGGGCGGGGGAGGCAGGGGAAGCCCTTCCCCTGCCTCCCCAAAAAAAACCTAACGATCGGATTCCCACGGGGAGCGCCAGCGCTTCCCCGTGGGTGGTCTTATGACGAGCTGGACTCGTCATGAGCACACGAGCACTGTGTGCCATGACGAGTCCAGCTCGTCATAAGCACCGAAGGGGATAAAGGGTCAGAGCAGGATCTCAGCGGCAGACGAGGAGAAGGAACCTCCTGGTCACAGGAACTACACGAGCATTGCGCTCGAGAAATTCAAGGATGCAAAGACCTCCATCAAGGATTACAGCTAACTTTTCAGGGTGTAAATGGAGAGAAGCCACATCTGCTTAACCACGCTCACGAATTCTACATGAGAATTGCGCTCGAGAAAATGAAGGATGCAAAGACCTCCATCAAGGATTACAGCTAACTTTTCACGTTGGAAATGGAGAGAAGGCACATCTGCTTAACCACGCTCACGAATTCTGCACACCTGCCCTGCATATTTATCCAAGAAGATGCCACCGTTTTGTGCAATACCTCTACTCAACTGGAGTACTGTCTACTGGCTAATCAGTAAGTGTTACCTCGTTGGGTAAATGTATAGTGCCTTTCCTACACTACAGCTGCGTAAAGGACCAGAAGAATTGTCTCCAGTGACCTGTGTGTCTGTAACTTTGCCACCGCGCCGAAAGCGCTGGGGTCCTTTGAGTAAGCTGTCCATCATAGTGGGGAAAGGGCGGGCAGACGTTGCATACCGCTAGTGTATGTGTGGCGGGGCCAAACGAGCGGGGCTTCTAGGCCCGTTCACATGCCTCTTGTTTATAAAGGGTCAGAGCACGATCTCAGCGGCAGACGAGGAGAAGGAACCTCCTGGTCACAGGAACTACACGAGCATTGCGCTCGAGAAAATCAAGGATGCAAAGACCTCCATCAAGGATTACAGCTACCTTTTCAGGGTGTAAATGGAGAGAAGCCACATCTGCCCTGCATATTTATCCACGAAGATGCCACCGTTTTGTGCAATACCTCTACTCAACTGGAGTACTTTCTACTGGCTAATCAGTAAGTGCTACCTCGTTGGGTAAATGTATAGTGCCTTTCCTACACTACAGCTGCGTAAAGGACCAGAAGAATTGTCTCCAGTGACCTGTGTGTCTGTAACTTTGCCACCGCGCCGAAAGCGCCGGGGTCCTTTGAGTAAGCTGTCCATCATAGTGGGGAAAGGGCGGGAAGACGTAGCATACCGAGAGTATGTGTGGCGGGGCCAAACGAGCGGGGCTTCTAGGCCCGTTCACATGCCTCTTGTTTATAAAGGGTCAGAGCAGGATCTCACCGGCAGACGAGGAGAGGGAACCTCCTGGTCACAGGAACTACACGAGGAGTGCACTCGAGAAAATCAAGGATGCAGAGACCTCCATCGAGGATTACAGCTCACTTTTCAGGGTGGAAATGGAGAGAAGGCACATCTGCTTAATCACGCTCACGAATTCTACAGGATGATTGCGCTCGAGAAAATCAAGGATGCAGAGACCTCCATCGAGGATTACAGCTCACTTTTCAGGGTGGAAATGGAGAGAAGGCACATCAGCTTAACCACGCTCACGAATTCTACAGGATGATTGCGCTTGAGAAAATCAAGGATGCAGAGACCTCCATCGAGGATTACAGCTCACTTTTCAGGGTGGAAATGGAGAGAAGGCACATCTGCTTAACCACGCTCACGAATGTGTGGCGGGGCCAAACGAGCGGGGCTTCTAGGCCCGTACACATGCCTCTTGTTTATAAAGGGTCAGAGCAGGATCTCACCGGCAGACGAGGAGAGGGAACCTCCTGGTCACAGGAACTACACGAGGATTGCACTCGAGAAAATCAAGGATGCAGAGACCTCCATCGAGGATTACAGCTCACTTTTCAGGGTGGAAATGGAGAGAAGGCACATCTGCTTAATCACGCTCATGAATTCTACAGGATGATTGCGCTCGAGAAAATCAAGGATGCAGAGACCTCCATCGAGGATTACAGCTCACTTTTCAGGGTGGAAATGGAGAGAAGGCACATCTGCTTAACCACGCTCACGAATGTGTGGCGGGGCCAAACGAGCGGGGCTTCTAGGCCCGTTCACATGCCTCTTGTTTATAAAGGGTCAGAGCAGGATCTCACCGGCAGACGAGGAGAGGGAACCTCCTGGTCACAGGAACTACACAAGGATTGCACTCGAGAAAATCAAGGATGCAGAGACCTCCATCGAGGATTACAGCTCACTTTTCAGGGTGGAAATGGAGAGAAGGCACATCTGCTTAATCACGCTCACAAATTCTACAGGATGATTGCGCTCGAGAAAATCAAGGATGCAGAGACCTCCATCGAGGATTACAGCTCACTTTTCAGGGTGGAAATGGAGAGAAGGCACATCAGCTTAACCACGCTCACGAATTCTACAGGATGATTGCGCTTGAGAAAATCAAGGATGCAGAGACCTCCATCGAGGATTACAGCTCACTTTTCAGGGTGGAAATGGAGAGAAGGCACATCTGCTTAACCACGCTCACGAATGTGTGGCGGGGCCAAACGAGCGGGGCTTCTAGGCCCGTTCACATGCCTCTTGTTTATAAAGGGTCAGAGCAGGATCTCACCGGCAGACGAGGAGAGGGAACCTCCTGGTCACAGGAACTACACGAGGATTGCACTCGAGAAAATCAAGGATGCAGAGACCTCCATCGAGGATTACAGCTCACTTTTCAGGGTGGAAATGGAGAGAAGGCACATCTGCTTAATCATGCTCACGAATTCTACAGGATGATTGCGCTCGAGAAAATCAAGGATGCAGAGACCTCCATCGAGGATTACAGCTCACTTTTCAGGGTGGAAATGGAGAGAAGGCACATCTGCTTAACCACGCTCACGAATGTGTGGCGGGGCCAAACGAGCGGGGCTTCTAGGCCCGTTCACATGCCTCTTGTTTATAAAGGGTCAGAGCAGGATCTCACCGGCAGACGAGGAGAGGGAACCTCCTGGTCACAGGAACTACACAAGGATTGCACTCGAGAAAATCAAGATGCAGAGACCTCCATCGAGGATTACAGCTCACTTTTCAGGGTGGAAATGGAGAGAAGGCACATCTGCTTAATCACGCTCACGAATTCTACAGGATGATTGCGCTCGAGAAAATCAAGGATGCAGAGACCTCTATCGAGGATTACAGCTCACTTTTCAGGCTGGAAATGGGAAGAAGGCAGACACCTGCCCTGCATATTTATCCACGAAGATGCCACCGTTTTGTGCAATACCTCTACTCAACTGGAGTACTTTCTACTGGCTAATCAGTAAATGCTACCTCGTTGGGGAATTGTATAGTGCCTTTCCTACACTACAGCTGCGTAAAACACCCTCGTGGGCATTCCTGCTGCACGATCACATGATCGTGCAGCAGGAATGCACAAAGAGGCATCGGGGAAAGGAAAACCCTTTCCTTTCCCTCGATGTCTCTTTTCCAATCAAACCCCCCCTCCCCGAGCCAAAACTCACCTTATTTCCCCGACGCGCTGGAAGCAAATGGCTTCCAGCGCGCCGGGGAAGAAAGGGAAACCCTCAATTATGTCAGCGCGCCTCGCGCGCTGACGTCATTGATGGGGAGGGCGGGGGGAGGCAGGGGAAGTCCTTCCCCTGCCTTCCCCCAAAAAAACCCGACGATCGGATTCCCACGGGGGGAGCGCCAGCGCTTCCTCCGTGGTTGGTCTTATGACGAGCTGGACTCGTCATGAGCACACGAGCACTGTGTGCCATGACGAGTCCAGCTCGTCATAAGCACCGAAGGGGTTAAAAAGGTTGTTGGTCTTGTTAGAGTTGTCTTAATCAATCCTTTATTTTCATAAGTGTCCAAATACAGAATACCAGCCAATGCGTTTCGTTCATAAGAATGAACTTCTTCAGGGCTGTAAGTATCAATATAAAACACATAAATATATGTGCACTGTTAGAAATGGGGGTCTCTAGTTGGCAATGGCTGGCCACTGTCCAAGTAGGGACCCTTCTTCCTAAGTCAGAGTGAGAGGGCTACCCTCTTTAATACCCCTGCTCAACCCTGTGGTAACGTAGCACGAGCAGGTAGGCTTATCTCAGAGGCAGGGTGTGAAGCATTTATGATCATACACAGTAACACAATGAGGAACACTACAAAGGGACACCACACAAGTAGTTATTATAAAAAATAAGTATCTTTATATAAAGGCAGATTTATCACAAGACCAATAACTGTAAAAGCCACAATACTGTCAAAAATAGGATAGCTGTTGAAGGGCTGTCAAAAATAGTTCAAAGGTTGCAAAAATAAGGTTCAAGTTCAAAGCAGTGGTCTCTGCGACCCTTTCTTTCACAAAGTACCTGGGTTTAGTAGCAAAACCAACAAAGTGTCGCAAATAAGCTGTAGCGATGATTCTCGGCACGCGAGGCCGGCGATGCGTTGAAATCCTTGCCGCAAGGGAGGATGATGCGCCGATCTGCGGGATGCGTGCGGAGACGATGCGACAAACTTCTGCACGCTGGACCGCCGATGCGATGACTTTCTTGCCGCGTGGGAGAAGTCGATGCGGTGATCCTGTTGCGCTGTGCGATCGTGTTGCGATGCGAAGACAAGACGCTCCGCGAGGGAGCGACGAAATTCGGTACGATGCGATCAAAGTGGCGAACGCACGGCGTCCGCACTGCGATGTCTCGAAGCGATGATTTCTTTCAGGGTTGCGAGTGCGCGGCGACAGCAGCGCGATGATCTTTCCAGCGCGTCTCGGCTGCAGCGGCTCGCAAAGGGGCGTCAGCGATGGTTTCGGGTTGCGGGCCCTCGGCGGCAGTAGCGCGATGATTTTCCCAGCGCTCTCGACTGCAGCGGCCCGCAAAGATGCGTTAGCGTCGATTTCTTACCCTCTTTTCTCTGATGCAGACTAGAGGCCCTGGAACTCACAGGAGCCTCCTCAGCAGATAGCAGTCCTCGCAGGGAGGAAGCAGGAGGTCGGTGGTGGAGTCTGATGTGCCTGAGACTCCAGCAGGAGGCTAGCTCTTTTCCTAGCCCTTGGGTGATTGCTGTACAAAAATAAAAGTTCTCTCAAGAGTTCCTTTTCCTCTTCTTCAAGGTCCAGTGGTCACTGCTGCAGGCCAGTGCAAGAAACAACACACAGCACAGGGACAGTCACTTCCTGCAGATTCCTCCAGTGGCACGGACAGAGTTTCCTCTCCAGATCCAAAAGCAATACAAAAGTATGGGGTTTGAGCACAGATATTTATACCCCAAAAACCTTTGATCCTTGAAGCTACCAGTCCCTGAACCTAGCCAGAACCAGTTCTGCTCAGGCCTGGAGCACTTTGTTTACCAGGCTGCATCCTTCCTTTCAGAAAGAGGGGGTCTGCTAGCAGACACACAGTGGGAGGTGGAGCCAGCATTCACCTTGCCAGGCACAGCCCTATTCAGATCAAAGAGCCACCCCTCCCCACACTCTAAATGCAGATCTCTCTATTCCACCCAGGTCTGACTCAGCCTGTCCTGCCCCTCTAAAACCAGACAGCCAATACACATAACGGCAGAGCACACTGGAAGGCTTAGGCAAGAAAATACCTACTTTCTAAAAGTGGTATTTTCAAACACAGAATATAAAAATAAACTTCACTAAAAGGTGTATTTTAATATTCTGAGCTCAGGCATACTAAATTCGTTTTTCTACCATGTTCCTGGGGTCAGTTAGGACTATAGCATGTAATAGTCAAACTGCCCATTCTAGCCTATGAGGAACAGGTAGCCTTACAGTAGTGAAAAACGAAATGGTGCATAATTCACTACCAGGACATGCTACACACCCCAAGGCATGTCCTGCCTTACACATACAAGGCACCCTACCATAGGGGTGACTTACAGGATGCTAAGGGAAGGTTCAGGGGCTGGGAAGTGAGTGCACTTCACAGCCAAGATGGCAGTTCTGGACTGCACACAGACACTGCAGTGGCAGGTCTGAGACACACTTTACAAGCTGCTTCTGTGGGTGGCACACATCAGTGCTGCAGGCCCACCAGCAGCATTTGGTTTACCAGCCCTGGGCACACATAGGCCACACTACTAGGGACTAACAGGTAAACCAAATAAGCCAATCAGGGATATACCAATTCACATAGACATATTTATACAGGGAGCATTCGCGCTGTGACACTGAATGGCAGTGGCACAGCGCCCAGAGCATCTAACACCAGTAAAACAGAGGAGACAACAGCGAAAAATGGAAGGGAGACCCACGCCAATGGTGCCAGGTCTAACACACGTCCCCTCCAGCTGAAATGTGGGGAGAACTACCCATCCCCTTGGAAGTTCTCATCGCTAAGGCGGAAAAATCTGGACAGACCATCAGCATTGGCGTGTTCTGTACCAGGGCGGTGTTCCACCGTGAAGTCCATACCCTGTAGGGAAATGGACCACCTCAACAACTTGGGATTCTCACCCCTCATCTGCATCAGCCATCTGAGGGGCCTGTGGTCTGTCTGAACCCGGAAGTGAGTCCCAAACAGGTATGGTCTCAGCTTCTTCAGTGCCCAGACCACAGCAAATGCCTCACGCTCAATTGCACTCCACCTCTGTTCCCGTGGAAGTAACCTCCTACTGATGAAGGCTACAGGTTGGTCTAGTCCCTCCTCATTTATCTGTGACAGAACGGCCCCCACCCCATGCTCTGAAGCGTCTGTCTGGACAACAAATTCCTTAGCAAAATTGGGCGCCTGGAGTACGGGTGCTGTACACATAGCAGTTTTGAGGGCATCAAAGGCTTTCTGACAGGTGTCAGTCCAGTTCACAATCTTTGGCCGCTTCTTGGAAGTCAGCTCAGTCAAGGGTGCAACAATGTTGCCATACCCCTTGACAAACCTCCTGTAATAACCCGTGAGTCCTAAGAAGGCCCTCACCTGGGTCTGGGTCCTTGGGGGCTCCCAAGTCAGGATGGTTTCAATCTTGGGCTGCAGGGGCGCCACCTGGCCGCTCCCCACCTGGTGTCCCAAGTACACCACAGAACCCTGCCCAATCTGGCACTTACTGGCCTTGATTGTGAGGCCTGCTCTGCGCAGCGCCATCAACACTTCCCAGAGGTGGCGCAAGTGGTCCTCCCAGGAGGAACTAAACACTGCAATGTCATCCAGGTAGGCGGCACTGAAAGCCTCCAGCCCAACCAACACCTGGTTGACCAATCTCTGGAAGGTGGCAGGGGCATTCTTCATCCCAAAGGGCATCACACGGAACTGGTAGTGCCCATCTGGTGTGGAGAATGCTGACCTCTCCTTTGCCCCCTCCGTTAAGGCGATCTGCCAGTACCCAGACGTCAGATCAAACGTGCTGAGGTACCGGGCAGCCCCTAACCGGTCTATGAGCTCATCAGCTCTGGGGATGGGGTGCGCGTCGGTCTTGGTGACCGAATTGAGACCTCGGTAGTCCACACAGAACCTAAGTTCAGGAGTGGCACCAGGCGTCGCAGCTTTTGGTACCAAGACCACGGGGCTGGACCAGGGGCTGCTAGAGGACTCAACCACCCCTAGGGCGAACATTTTGGAGACCTCCTCCTTAATGCAAGCCCTGACCCTGTCAGTTACCCTGTAAGCCTTGTGCTTGACAGGAGAACTGTCCCCGGTATCCACCTCATGGACGCACCAATCAGTGACACCAGGTACCAGGGAGAACAAATCAGAAAATTGCCCCAACAGGTGGTGACAATCTCTCTGCTGCTCAGGGGTCAGTGTGGTGGAGAGGATCACACCCTCCACTGACCCATCCTTCTCTTCTGCACACAGGAGGTCAGGGAGAGGCTCACTCTCCTCCTCAACCCCATCATCTGTGGCAAGAAGCATGCCCACTTCAGACCTCTCAAAGTGGGGCTTTAGGCGGTTCACATGCAGGACCCGCAAGGGGTTCCTGGGAGACTGAAAGTCCACCAAGTAGGTAACTGGACTTTTGCGCTCCACCACCTCAAAGGGACCGGTCCACTTATCTTGGAGCGCACAAGGCTCCACTGGGGCCAGTACCCAAACCTTCTGACCAGGTTGAAATTCGACCAGAGTGGCATTCTGGTCGTGCCAACGTTTCATTTCTTCTTGGCTGGCTTCCAGATTTGCCTCAGCAATTTTTCTGAAACGCCGAGTCTGGTTCCTGAAGGCCAACATGTAGCTAAATACATCTTGGGGAGGTTTCCTGGGAGATTGCTCCCAGCCTTCCTTGACCAGACTCAGAGGTCCTCTAACCGGGTGGCCATAGAGGAGTTCAAAGGGACTGAACCCTAAGGACTTCTGTGGCACCTCCCGGTAGGCAAACAACAGGCATGGCAAGAGGACGTCCCACTTACGCCTCAGGGGCTCTTCTAGGCCCATGATCATGCCCTTCAAGGTCCGGTTGAACCTTTCAACCAGACCATTACCTTGGGGGTGGTAAGGAGTGGTGAACTTATACGTTACCCCACACTCCTTCCACAGAGACTTCATGTACTGGGAGATGAAGTTGGTCCCCCTGTCAGACACCACCTCTCTGGGGAATCCCACACGGGAGAAAATCCCCATCAGTGCACGTCCCACCACGGGGGCCGTCACTGTCCTGAGCGGGATGGCTTCAGGGTACCGGGTGGCATGGTCCACCAAGACCAGGATGAACCTGTTGCCCATGGCTGTCTTGGGGTCCAGAGGCCCCACAATGTCAATGCCCACTCGCTCGAATGGGGTACTCACAACTGGAAAGGGCTGGAGTGGGGCCTTGATCTTCCCCCACTCTTCCCACTTGCCTGGCAAGTCTCACAGGTCCTGCAATGAGAGTCTGAACTCTTGTGCATCTGGGGCCAATAAAAGTGGGCAGCCAGCCTCTCAAAGGTCTTGGTCTGCCCCAGATGTCCTGCCAATGGAATGTCATGAGCCAACCCCAGTAGGAAGGTTCTGAAGCACTCGGGTACCACCAGCACACGGGCTGACCCTGGCTCAGCAACCTTAGGCTCACTATACAGGAGACTGTTCTCCCAATAAATCAGATGTGAACCAGACATGTCACCTTCTGCCTGGGCTGCAGCCTGTCGCCGCATACCCTCAAGAGAGGGGCAAACTCTCTGCTGCTCACAAAATTCCTCCCTGGTGGGTCCCCCTTCCTGCTGCCAATGGGTCAGCTCAGGCAGGTCCCCCAGTTCGGTGATCTGCTCCCCGGTAGGCTCCAGGGCATCCCCCTCAGGGTCTGCTCCTTCCTGGGCCGTGGGAACCAAGGGGGCCGGCTTCCCGCGCCCCCTGCCCCTTCTCTCTAAGGCAGGGATCTGGGCCCTACTCTCAGGCTCCAGATCCTTTTCAACACCCTCCTTGGCTGCCATGGACCGAGTGGTAGCACACGCCCACTCAGGCAGACCCAACATCTCTAAGTGAGCCTTCCTCTCCACCGTAGCCCACGGGGAGTCCTCTAAATCATTGCCCAGCAGACAGTCTACAGGCATGGCGGGCCTCACAGCTACCTGAAGAGTTCCTGAGACCCCCCCCACTCAAAGGGAACCTGAGCCACCTCACATTGGCTCTCTGAGTTGTCGGCGGACACTACTGGGTAGAATGCATGGGGGACAACCTGCTCTTTGGACACCAACCGGGAGCTGACAGCAGTTACACTGGCCCCTGTGTCTCTTAGAGCCTCCACCCTATGGCCATTGATGGTCACCCACTGCCTGTATTTTTTAGTGTTAGCAGGCAGTGCAGGCTTGGGGACCATCTCAAAGTCCCCTAATGAGACAAGGGTCAATTCTACGGGATCCCACCCCTCTTGGGCACCCATCTCCTCCTCTCCCAGGGCTACACTAGCAATCTGGCGGGGTGGTGCACGGGGGGTGCACTGGCCCCCTTTGGGGGCACTGGGGATCAAAATATCTGTGGCCCACTTGACCACAGTTGTAACACGTGGGGGCCCCCTGGGAACAGGCCTACCTGTTGGGGGCCCGGTCCTCCTTTCTTGGGGGGGCTGGGACACCACTGCTTGGTTCCCTGGGGGATTACTTTGGGGCCCTCGGTGGAACTTCCTCTGTTGACCCTTGTCCCCCCACTCCTCTGCTGGGGACCCTGCCCACCTTTGGCGACGTCTCCCACTGGACCCTTGCGGACCCGGGTGCTCACCCAGCGGTCCGCCTCCTCAGCAAGCTTTCTAGGGTTAGTCAGCTTGCAATCAATTAGGTGCTGGCGTAGCTCAGGAAAACAATTACTAGATAAATGCTCCCATGCAATCAAATCATAAAACTGTGCAAAAGTTTCTACTTTGCTACCTCTTACCCAGCGTTCCATGGCTCTGCAAAAAAAGGACACATATTCAACCCACGTGGTACCCTCTAGCTTCTTACAGACCCTAAACCTCTGTCTATACATCTCAGGGGTCAAACCATAGCGGGTCACCAACGCTTCCTTCATGTGGGCATAAACCATCCTACTTTCTGGGGGCAGGTCCAACAAGGTATCCCTCCCCTCACTCACAAAGCGTCCCCACAACCCCGCTCCCCAATCCTTCTCAGGGACCCGGTGGGACACCATGGCTACTTCATAAGCGGCAAACCATTGCCCAATATCTTCACTTTTGTGGAAATCTTTAATAACCTCCTGGGGTATATACACCCTACTCTCAGGGTGCACTACAGGTACGCTGCCACCAGAGGGGGAGATTTCCATGCTCTTAGCTTTAATCTCCAACTCCCTCAATACTCTCTCATGCTCAAGCTTCATCCTCATAATCTCAATTTCTAACTTCTTGTTCTCTAGGTCCCGGTGACCATCCATTTTAAGCTTAGCCATCTCCATATTATGCCGCCTATCTCTCTCCCTGTCCTCCAGCTCTTCTGGGGACAGACCCTTAGTGGACACACTAGAGCCCGGGTTGGAAAGGGCTGGGTCTCCTACTAAGTCTACTACATCGCCCTGCTGCTCTCCTCCCTCCACAAGCTCTCCTAGATCCTTAGGGGCATCCCTGGCTTCTAGCCAGGCCTTCAGCGCCTTGTAATACTCCTCCCTCCTAGTGAGACCTGTGATAGGGACTGTGAATTGCTTGCAAAAATATTTGAGCTGCTTGGCATTGTAGGTTTCTATTTTCTCTTCTTCCCAGGAGAGATCTTCTGAGGCATTGGATCTGGGCTTGCCCATTGTAGAAATAACTGGCAATATCAATAAAGGACAGAAGAAAACTTCTCAAAAAATGTAGGCGGGTGAAAAATCACCGGCAATATCAATCACAATATAGGATCCTAAAAACTCTCAGAAATGTGCGTGGGTGAAAAATCATCAGCAATATCAATCACAATAGAAGATCAAAAACTTTCAATAAATGGGCGCGGGTGAAAAATCACCGGCAATATCAATCACAATATAGGATCCCAAAAACTCTCAGAAATGTGCGTGGGTGAAAAATCACCAGCAATATCAATCACAATAGGGGATCAAAAAACTTTCAATAAATGGGCGCGGGTGAAAAATCACCGGTAATATCAATCACAATATAGGATCCCAAAAACTCTCAGAAAATGTGCGCGGGTGAAAAATCACCGGCAATATCAATCACAATATAGGAGCAAAAAAAAATTCTCCCCAAAAAAATGTATGCGGTACGTTATGGTCTGCACTCACTAGTAGTGTACACTATAATTACTGTATGCGATCATAAATGCAAGTCCAGATCCTCACCGCTGACCACCAATGTTAGAAATGGGGGTCTCTAGTTGGCAATGGCTGGCCACTGTCCAAGTAGGGACCCTTCTTCCTAAGTCAGAGTGAGAGGGCTACCCTCTTTAATACCCCTGCTCAACCCTGTGGTAACGTAGCACGAGCAGGTAGGCTTATCTCAGAGGCAGGGTGTGAAGCATTTATGATCATACACAGTAACACAATGAGGAACACTACAAAGGGACACCACACAAGTAGTTATTATAAAAAATAAGTATCTTTATATAAAGGCAGATTTATCACAAGACCAATAACTGTAAAAGCCACAATACTGTCAAAAATAGGATAGCTGTTGAAGGGCTGTCAAAAATAGTTCAAAGGTTGCAAAAATAAGGTTCAAGTTCAAAGCAGTGGTCTCTGCGACCCTTTCTTTCACAAAGTACCTGGGTTTAGTAGCAAAACCAACAAAGTGTCGCAAATAAGCTGTAGCGATGATTCTCGGCACGCGAGGCCGGCGATGCGTTGAAATCCTTGCCGCAAGGGAGGATGATGCGCCGATCTGCGGGATGCGTGCGGAGACGATGCGACAAACTTCTGCACGCTGGACCGCCGATGCGATGACTTTCTTGCCGCGTGGGAGAAGTCGATGCGGTGATCCTGTTGCGCTGTGCGATCGTGTTGCGATGCGAAGACAAGACGCTCCGCGAGGGAGCGACGAAATTCGGTACGATGCGATCAAAGTGGCGAACGCACGGCGTCCGCACTGCGATGTCTCGAAGCGATGATTTCTTTCAGGGTTGCGAGTGCGCGGCGACAGCAGCGCGATGATCTTTCCAGCGCGTCTCGGCTGCAGCGGCTCGCAAAGGGGCGTCAGCGATGGTTTCGGTTGCGGCCCTCGGCGGCAGTAGCGCGATGATTTTCCCAGCGCTCTCGACTGCAGCGGCCCGCAAAGATGCGTTAGCGTCGATTTCTTACCCTCTTTTCTCTGATGCAGACTAGAGGCCCTGGAACTCACAGGAGCCTCCTCAGCAGATAGCAGTCCTCGCAGGGAGGAAGCAGGAGGTCGGTGGTGGAGTCTGATGTGCCTGAGACTCCAGCAGGAGGCTAGCTCTTTTCCTAGCCCTTGGGTGATTGCTGTACAAAAATAAAAGTTCTCTCAAGAGTTCCTTTTCCTCTTCTTCAAGGTCCAGTGGTCACTGCTGCAGGCCAGTGCAAGAAACAACACACAGCACAGGGACAGTCACTTCCTGCAGATTCCTCCAGTGGCACGGACAGAGTTTCCTCTCCAGATCCAAAAGCAATACAAAAGTAGGGGTTTGAGCACAGATATTTATACCCCAAAAACCTTTGATCCTTGAAGCTACCAGTCCCTGAACCTAGCCAGAACCAGTTCTGCTCAGGCCTGGAGCACTTTGTTTACCAGGCTGCATCCTTCCTTTCAGAAAGAGGGGTCTGCTAGCAGACACACAGTGGGAGGTGGAGCCAGCATTCACCTTGCCAGGCACAGCCCTATTCAGATCAAAGAGCCACCCCTCCCCACACTCTAAATGCAGATCTCTCTATTCCACCCAGGTCTGACTCAGCCTGTCCTGCCCCTCTAAAACCAGACAGCCAATACACATAACGGCAGAGCACACTGGAAGGCTTAGGCAAGAGAATACCTACTTTCTAAAAGTGGTATTTTCAAACACAGAATATAAAAATAAACTTCACTAAAAGGTGTATTTTAATATTCTGAGCTCAGGCATACTAAATTCGTTTTTCTACCATGTTCCTGGGGTCAGTTAGGACTATAGCATGTAATAGTCAAACTGCCCATTCTAGCCTATGAGGAACAGGTAGCCTTACAGTAGTGAAAAACGAAATGGTGCATAATTCACTACCAGGACATGCTACACACCCCAAGGCATGTCCTGCCTTACACATACAAGGCACCCTAACATAGGGGTGACTTACAGGATGCTAAGGGAAGGTTCAGGGGCTGGGAAGTGAGTGCACTTCACAGCCAAGATGGCAGTTCTGGACTGCACACAGACACTGCAGTGGCAGGTCTGAGACACACTTTACAAGCTGCTTCTGTGGGTGGCACACATCAGTGCTGCAGGCCCACCAGCAGCATTTGGTTTACCAGCCCTGGGCACACAAAGGCCACACTACTAGGGACTAACAGGTAAACCAAATAAGCCAATCAGGGATATACCAATTCACATAGACATATTTATACAGGGAGCATTCGCGCTGTGACACTGAATGGCAGTGGCACAGCGCCCAGAGCATCTAACACCAGTAAAACAGAGGAGACAACAGCGAAAAATGGAAGGGAGACCCACGCCAATGGTGCCAGGTCTAACATGCACAAACAAACATTCATATGTACATGACACAAGGCATTTGTGACAAAGCGGTGGGCAAGGAAAAGGAACAGTGATGCGGAAGGGGAGACGTGAGGGGTAATGAAAAAAGAGATTGTGATGCTAAAGGATCAAACATGGCAAGGATGCCAGAGAGAGGGGGGGAGAGAGGGGAGCAGGAGGGTAAAGGTAGAGTACGTGAGCTGAGTTCTATATTGTCCCAGAAGGAACATAAACATCATTACGATATTAAAACACTGGGTGCATCATGATACCCAAAACAAGTAAAATGACATCACAGGGTTGCATAACATAAAGGTAACAAAATTGCATGTAGGACGTGTGTGGAGTGCGTGCACATGTTGGACACAGTGTGTGTGTGTCTGGTATGGAGTGTAAAGTCACACCAAGTCACTCCCCACCGTTTAAAGGCTAAATCATGGGGGCATCTGGTGGCCCCTCAGCCAATGTGGCCCGAAGATAAAAATATATATAGGCCTACAGCATGCACAGAGGGTAGCACGTAACAAGGACATGTACATACCATAAAATGTCGGTCCTGGGAGAGACAAAGTATATGTGCAATTTTGGCTGCATGGGCCTCCTTGAAAAGGGCCAGTATGCGGTGAGTCTGTAAGGAGAAAGGGAACGTATGAATACATGGCCTACATGAAAGCGAAAGGAAAGTGGGGACGCGAGAGAGGGATGTGCACAAAGGGAGAAAGGCAAGTGGGAGAAACTGGTCCCTGTGGGAGGTCATGCCTAGTGCAAAGGAGGCGCGAGGCTCTTGTGCCTAAAAAGTGGGGGGCGCGTGATACGAGGCTGCACGTGTGTGGGGGGTGAAGGGAGGAACTCCCGTCGGTGCGCTCTGTAGAAGTGGAAAGGACAAGGGTCTCACAAAAGAGCGGGGAATAACACAACAGCGCAGGAGGCGAACATGTTTGCGCACCGAGAGAGGAAATAAGTGAGGGTGGGACGCATGAAATCATCCCAGACTAGAGATAATGCCAAACGGGAATTGGCCTGTGCTTCGAGCAAGAGGGGGGGAGGGAAAAGGCGGGCGAGAAGTCCGAAATGTGCCTGTGCGCACCTGACGTGAGATGTAAAACAAAGGGGCTCGATCAAAATGATATGCAAAAATAGGCCTGTGTGCTGAGCGGGGCAGAGTCAGGGGAGAAAAGTCATAGGTGTGCCTATGCGCACTTGACGGGGAAAGCAAATCATATGGGTGGATACTACTATTGAATGGGGAAACTGTCAAGCGGTGGAAGGCCTGTGCGCTGGGCGGGGCGAGAGTCGGGGTCTGTGGGCAAATGCAGGCACTGGGGAGTCCAAAGATGAAAAAGCGTGGCAGATAAAGGAAGTCAGAGATGTGCCAGAGATGTGCCTAGGCGCACATACCGTGACATTAAAAGCCTCACGGGTTGGATCGCAAGGTGACTGGTGATAAAGTCATGCAACGAATGGCCTGTGTGCCGAGCGGGGTAGGGTGAGGGAAAGGCGCTCGAAAAGTCATAGATGTGCCTATGCGCACATAACGTGAAACGCGAAATCATCAAAGTCAAATGTGACTAAAGGTAATAGCAAGCGAGTGAAGAGCTGTACGCTGGGCGGGGCGGGAGTCGGGGCATGTGGGCCGGTGCAGGCGCTGGGAAGTCCGGCGCAGAGAAACAAAGGTAAACCAGCGTGGAAACTGTTGGAAATACAAAAGGCGCCTGGAGTGGTGAGGGTACGTTTAGGCGCCGGAAAAGAACCGGCCGAGCCTCTGGGTGAGAAACTCGGCCGTGAGAACACATACCTGAAAGCAAAGTAGGTAGTAAGCCGTCCGCTTCGGAAGCGAGAATGACAGACCGGGTGAGCGGGAAGTCCAATATATAATGGGCAGGAGAGCGGGGAAAATGAAATGCGTGCATTGGTGCACGTAGAAATGCCAGAAGCAGCGAGGGAAACTCGGTTTCCTAGTAGCTGTGGGAGATACGGATGAATCCGTATCTCGGGTGTGAGCATCCAGATGAGGGGCAGCGTCAGCACAAGAGGACCCAGTGCAGCTTGCAATGGGAGGAAGAGCTGATATTGGCTGACGGGTGTGTGGACTCTGAAAGTCTACCTAAGCAACACTCGTACTGTGGCCGTGTAGGAAGGGACCCCACGTGGGTAATGAGGAAAAAGTGCAGAGGCCGGAGGCACTGGGAGATTACGTCAGGCAGCAGAACAGGGGCGGGGAACCCTGTGTCCCCTACAATATGGCTGGTGATGTGACAGCATCCGCACGGTTCCCGCATGGTTAGAGATGCGTGGGCGAGCCGGTCATGGCGATCTTGGGGATCTGGGGCCCGTGCTGTGAATCGGACAGGTGTGTCCAGATGGTGGAGCCATGGCAAGAGCCATGGTATAGCACTGTGGGTGGTGGAGGAGAAGGTATAGGCAGATGACAGGCGGGCCTGTGGGTGGTGGAGGAGAAGGTATAGGCAGATGACAGGCGGGCCTGAAAGGGTGGAGACAGATGGCAGGCGGGCCTGAAAACAGAGGAGACAGAGTAGGAGAGAGCAAGATAGTCACCAAAGAACAGTCAAATGGAACACATGGCAACTAACCACGTGCCCAAGGTCACATGAGCAGGATGGGGTCCTATTGCTGGCTAAAATGGAAGGAACTTATCTCAGAAAGTAGTGAAACTCGTGATCGGAATTGTGTCCCCTCTTGACCGCATCGAGCCTGCAAATCCACTTCGCCTCTGCCCTCCTGAGTGTCAGTTCCCTGTTACCACCCCGGTTACTAGGTGGAATGTGGTCGATACCAAAGAAACTGAATTTGATGGGCCCCTTGTGTGTTGTGCGGTAATGTTCAGTCCTAGGGTACCTCTCATCACTGTTGATAAGAGCCCTACGGTGTTCTTGGATTCTGGTCTTAAGATTGCCAACTGTGCCTCCCACATAGATGATGCCGCACGGGCATTCCAGTATGTAAATAACAAACTGTGTGTTGCAGGTTATGTGATGTTTGATTCTGTGAGTCTGGTTTGAGTTGTAACTCAGTTCTTTGCGCTTGTTCTGTCCCAGACAGCAGACATTACAATTGGTACAGGTAAAGAAACCTTCAGGTGGGCGTGGCAACCATGTGTTGGTGTTTGCTTTGCTGGCAGTGACGTAGCTAGGGCATAGGGAGCTTCTCAGGGTGCGCCCTCTTCTAAAGATCAAAGAGGGGTGGTTATTGATGAGGGGACGTAGTGTTGGAATTTCTACCAGTAAGTGCCAATGTTTTCTGAAGGTCTTGAAGATCCGATCGCTATGTGCTGTGTAGTTAGTAAAAAAAGGCTATCTTGTCACTGGCCCTTTTGCTGTTCTGTTTGGCCGCCCCTTGTGGGTGTTTGTTGGTGAGTGTGTCTGCTCTGGGCAGGGCAAGTACTCTCTGCTCGGCTCTGTCCAACACCCCTTGGTCATAGCCCCTTGATTTGAAGCGTTCCTTGATATCAGTGATGTTCTCTCTGAAGCCCACTTCCTCCCTACATGTGCGTCGTGCCCGAACCATTTCTCCATAAGGGATGTTAGAGATAACTGATTTGGCATGGGCACTGCCCGCGTGTAGTATGCTGTTGCATGAGGTGGGTTTGCGGTATAGTGAGCTGTGAACCACCCCATCTTTCACAAAGAAGTGAATGTCCAGAAATTCTATGTGTTCTTGGTGGTGTTGCATGGTAAGCTGGACGTTGAATGGGTTGTCATTAAGGTGTTGGAGATATTCATGTAGGAGTGACTCGGAACCAGACCATATACAGATGATGTCGTCTATGTACCTCCCCCAGTACACGATGTGTTTGGTCCATGGGGAGGCACGTCTGGCCCAGGCATGCTCCTTCTCGTACCAGCCCATGAAGAGCCCCGCGTACGAAGGAGCGAATCTAGAACCCATGGCGGTCCCCTGCAGTTGGTGGTACCACCTGTCATCGTGTTTGAAGAAGTTGTTGGTGAGGATCAACTCTATCATGTCCATGATCATGTTGTTGTAAGCGTAGTGATCAGCCCCTTCAGTGTCCAAGTAATGACGGGTGGCCAGCATGCCAAAGTGTTTGTCAATGCATGTGTAGAGTCCCACCACATCAAGGGTCACAAATCTGAGCTCCTCTGACCATGTGAATCCTTCTAATTTAACTAGAATGTCCTTGCTGTCTTTCAAGTATGACGGTAGGTTGATGACATGTTTCTGTAGTGATAAGTCCACAAACTCGGACAGTCTCTCTGTGGGGGACCCTACCCCTGAGATGATCGGTCGGCCAGGTGGGAAGTGGCCCCCCTTATGCACCTTGGGAAGAATGTAAATGCACAGGAAGCGTGCATTATCTACGTGTAGGTATCTGTACGCCTTATCAGTGAGTAAGCACTCCTCCCTCCATTCTGTGACCCTTGTGTTTATGGTGGTTTGTAAAGTGTTGGTGGGATTGTGTTGGATGGATTCGTAACACTGTGGATTGTTCAGTTGTCGTGATATTTCCCCCATGTAGTCCTGCAGGTTCATGACAACCACATTCCCCCCTTTATCAGCCTCCCTAATGACAATATTGGGGTCATTTTGTAGTCTCTGAAGTGCCTCTCTCCTCCTGGGGCAGGTTCGGGGTGGGATGAGGTGTGTACTTGTCCGGGACTTCTAGCTTCCTGAGCTCCTGTGTTATTAGATCACCAAATTTTTCAATATTAGCATGGTATCCCCTGGTGGAACAAACTTAGATTTACATTTGAGACCTGTGTCCCGGTTGTAATTTTCCTGGATGTCCAGGTCGTCTAGAATTGTCTGCATATCAGGTGTTTCATCGTTTTCAATGGCCAAAAGTGTTTGTACTCCCCGTATGTCCCCAATTGTGCGGTCTGTGGGTGAGGTGTGTACAACATTTATGACAGGTCTGTCTGATTGCTGTGAAAAAAATTCCTTTAATTTCAATGTTCTAAGAAACTTATACAAATCAATATGCACATCGACTAAGTCCCCATATTGTGTGGGACAGAATCCTAGTCCCATTTTTAAAACATTACATTCATGTTTGTCAAGAGACCTGCTAGATAAATTGATGATCTGTAACTCCGAATTCTGCACTGTCGTCAAAGTGGGGCCGCTGACTCCCCCCGTGGTGGGAGCCTCGGTCTGCTCTGTGATTATGGCAGTTACTTGTTCTTTTGGGACGGAGGGACAATGGATGACTGTCTGTTCTTCCTCCCTGTCCTCCCGCCTCTCCTTGTTTTCTTATTTTCTTTTTCGCCTGTCTCTCGCCTATGCGTAATCTTTCCAGTTCCCTTTGGAAGTTGGTGGTACCTTCTTCTAAAGGGATTGGGGGCTGTGCTGTACTAGAGGTGGTGCTTTCACTAGAAGCCAGTGAACTACTACTCACTGATTTTGTTTCTAGGCTTTCTTCCCTACCCCTCTTTCTATCATCGCTGTTTATGGGGTTGTCATATTTTTTGGCAAACGTATAGATTCTGCCATCCCTGTAATCCCAATCATCCCTTCTAATCTTTCCCATCTTTTTGTCTCTAAGGTATTTTTGGTGCTCTTCAATGACTATATTAAGGATGGCATAGTTTTTCTCCACTAGGTCCTGACAGTTCATAGATTCTATCTGTTTTTCAATCTCTTCTATTTCTGCCTGTAATTTCTGGCCTTTCTCGCTAGCATGTTTCACCAAGATTTTCATCATAGTAAATGAAGCTCCTTTTAGATTGTGCTCCCATTCCTCCAAGAGGCCCCCACTGAGGTCCTCAAATGTCGGAAAAATGAGGATTCTGAGGCCCCGGGGAATCTTGTCGTTGTCCATGTATTGCTGGAGGGTCATGCCGTCCCACCAGCGGGCCAGTTCTTGTTTCTTGACCTTTTCCAATCTCATAAAGTTGTGTCCTCTGTCCTGTGGTGTACGGGTTGCACTCTGTCCCACATTGTCGTTAATGTTGTTGTACTGCGATTGCTATGTGTGTGCTGCATTGTTGGCGATTCGCCCCTGCAGCTCTGCATTGGCGGACCCTTATCCCTTTGAGTCAGTGTGCATTTGACTTGTGTGCTTTTCGGGTGCTGGGATGTTTGCGACTTGGGTCATTTGTGCTACTGGAGATATTTGGTACTCTTGTGCATTGTTTGTCTGCAGATGTGTTCTTGACGTCATGGGTCATAGGTGCACGTGGATGTGTCAGAGTGTGACCTGCTCCTTTACGGATGTGGTCCTCACTCAGCCACCTCAGTGTCGTCTTGTGCACCATGTCATGTATTGTGACTTCAGCCATGCTATCTGTCATGCAGTGTCACTTGCATTGTCAGTGTGGCTCACAGAGCCGCTGCTTTTCTGGATTCAGCACATGTGCATGGGTAGGTTGTGGCATTGGTGATGTGGAGGGGGGCCCATTTGTGCACATTGTGGAAGGGGGCCTACTTGGTGTTTCTATGTGTGCTGGAGTGTGCCAAGGGTATCAGGGACATGTTCCACACTCATTGCGGGTGTGCAGTGTGCTGCACATGATTGTGCATGTGTGCCATTGTGCCCATCTGCCCCCGTCCCCCCAGTCCCTGGTCATTACTCACCCTGTTGCTGTTGGGTCAGGTCATTTCGGGCTGTGTCCAGACCCCCAACTCCTTGCACCGTCTCCACACTGATGACTGTGGCCACCATTTCCTCCAGTTCATCCAGCTCTTCCTGTGGCGCAGGACTCCCACCTCCAGTCGCCTTTGCTGCCTTCATGTTGGCAGCGAGTTTCTGTTTGGTTTGGCTGTGCACTTCATGCCAGCGCCTCTTGACCTCCTCCATTGACCTCCTCGACACTCCGACTGCATTCACTTTGGTGACGATGGACTGCCATATTTCCGTTTGTGTTGCCAATGACGCAGTGAAGGTGACGAACAGTTGTTGGTAGTGTTCTATCACCTCCGTGACGGTGATCCGGTCTTCCTGCGGACTGAACCCCGTCTTCCTCTTCCTCTTCTCCTTGCCCTCCCCCGAACACGGGGTTCCATGCTGGTCTTCCGTGGGGCTTGTGGAGTTCGGCTTGTCCTCTGCACTCGGTCCGGGTGCATCCATGGTGCTACGCAGTTTGGATTGTTTTTTTTTTTTTTTTTTTTTGCTTTTATAGTGCATTTTCACGCATGACGCGTGGGTATTGCAGGCCTGTCACTGGTTTTCGCTGATTTTGGTATCGCGCTTTGTGGCATTGCAACTTTTTGAGCAATCGTGTTTCGCATTTTTTGTTTGCCGCGTTGGTTTTTACGCGTCATTTGGCGGGTTATCATGCTGCTATCGCATGGTGCCGAGGGGTTGCGAATTGGACGTTAAGATGGTGTTATTTTCTCGCGATGGACTGCGATATGCAAAGTTGCGTTAAGCTAAATTTGCGATGATTATCACACGTTCTTGAGAATATGCCCCACTGAGTACAAACAGTAAGCATGGATGCCATTGGGCCGAGTCACGTGTGAAACCATTATTTTGCCCTTTTTTTGCCAATTGCACTTTGTATGCTAGGGCTTGTAGATCAATGTTTCCACAACACTAACCTAAAAGTGCCAGAAAGTGAAGAACCATGGCTGAAAGGTCATGGATGTCTTGCATCCTTCACATGCAGCCCATTGGCAGTTATGGGTCTGTGGCACTTATAATCACTGAACTTAACCCACTTCCAAGGTAAAAGGTTAAAATATAGTGGGGCAGATTTACAAGCCCCTTGTAACACATTTACGCCACCGTTGCGTCACTTCTGTGACGCAGCGGCATCGTAAACAATGCGCCACGTTGCAACATATTTACAACGTGACGCATCTAGGGAGATGCGTCACATTGTAAAGCCCTGCGTCACATTATACCTGCGTCAGGTATACTGTATGTAGGGTGTGCGTTCCCAAGCAGGAAAGCCTCGTAAAAGAGACGCAGTGAAATCTACAAGATTTCACTGAGTCACTTTTACAACGCTGCTGAGTCAAAACCTTACGCCTGCTTGAAGCAGGCGTAAGGAGTGACGCAGCACAGCAAGTATAAGCCTCCCCTGAGCAGTGCTGGAGTTGCGTCGTGCTTGCGACACGACTCCAGCACTGCGTTACCTTTACGCCGACAGATGCGTCACGCATCTGTCAATCCTTGCGCCACGGTGCGCCGCACTGTAAATGTGATGCATCCATGGTGGCCAAGGTTTTTTTTATGTGACGCAATTTAACTGACGCATCTCTGCTGATATGCAGAGATGCGTCAGTTCTTGTAAATCTGCCCCAGTGTATTTTAAATTAAATCTTTCAAGGATAATACCTTTTTTTAGGAGGACGCATATTTCAGTTGTTAACTTTCAAGACCACAAAGGTTCCTTTACCGTGGGAGTTTTTGTACAACTACAATAGATGTCCTCAGTATAGGAAAGGACTGCTTAGGTGCACTTGCCAGGTATGTCACAGGAAAAGTAACTTTGGCAAAATTAGAAAATGAGCCTGACTTAGAGTTGGATGGTAACTGGAAATCACCCAATTTGTGGAAAAAGCAGAAAATTCTCTTTCGGAGAATTCTCTGCCTGTGGAGAATCCTCTGACAGAAGTTCCTCTTGCCTAATATGGACCAATTCACAAATGACATTGTTCAGTATGTTAAGTAGTATAACTCAAGTGCTACAAAATGCTAGTCACAAACCTCAGTGCGGAGACATTTGTCTCCACCTCTCCTATCTTTTCCATATGGAGGTCTCCACCATGTGTGCGGAGATCTCCACATACATAGATATACCTTTCAGTAGTTAATATAGGAAGGACCAGGATTAGTGGCTTAAAAATTGGAAATATTTACTACTAAATAAAAAGGAAATTTAGGGATAAGTTTAGGGAGGGATTTTCGATTGGCGCCTAAGAAACACTAGAAAAACTCACGCCCTAGTCACCAGCAAGTTGAACACACTCTACGCTGGGATCACCAAGCAACTCACAAGAAGACTGCAAACTAAATAGAACTCGTCAGACTAACTTATCTTCAACCTCACATCACACCACACCTCAGGGAGCTCCACTCGCTCCCGATATACAAACAAGCTAATTTCAATCTCCTCATACACACACATTCAAAGCACTACACAACTTAGTTCCCACCTACCAGAACAGTCACATATTCTTCCACCAATCACCCAGACACCTTCCCTCCACAGGACTCCTACGGGCGCACATCCCACGAATACAAAGAACCAGATCAGAAGGATGGCATTCTCTTACATTGCTCCTAAAGCGTGGAACATCCTCCCACTCCACAACAGAGTCTCCCCTCTTCTTGAATTCTGCAAGAAGCTGAAGACTTGACTTTCCATTTAACCAACTTGCCTTAGGCAAGGCTAGGCACATACACCTGCTCGGCACCAATTTACCTTTGTGGGTGAAAGTGCCCTTTACAAATAAATCATAACACAACACAACATGACAAACACAGAAAACATATAACACACACCTGCAAAAGAGTAAGACCATTGCCATTTACAAAAACTCTTTTACAGATACTACAGCCCTAAAGGTGACAAAATCGGTTCAAATGTACTACAGCTGATCCTTAGAATAAGTCAAGCACCACAATTTCCCTAACAATTTTATACAGACATAGAAAAGACAACTTATGTGGAAATACTGAACAAGTATCATGATAATCATCCCAAAAACAGTGTGCCACCAAAATTAAGTGTATGTAACACAAAGGTGTATGTATAACAGGCTCCGGTGTGCTAAAGTATTGAACACATTTTATTTGTCATTCGTCTGACAAAATCAGGCACCATCTTAAAATAAGAAAAGACTTCATATTTACAAGTACTTTTACATATTCGGATACTCATATCTCAATAAGATGTTACACATTTAGGGCCTCATTTATGGGTTTTTTCCCCTAGGGCAGCATAGCATACCTTGTTGCTGCGCTGCCCTGTGGCAAAAGAAAAGGGCAGGAATGCGCCTTATCTCTTAGATACGGCACATTCCTGTCCTTTTCCCTTGCGCCGGCGCACAATGGGCTGCCGTGTGCCAACGCAGGCACCTTAGCACCATGGTGCAAGGCTGCCTGCTTTGCGGGGAGGATTATTTTTGTGCAGGAAAATACAAAAACAATCACAAGAGGCTTTTTCCTCTTTCTATGTGTGTTGCAGAATGCAGCACACATAGAAAGAGGAAAAACAAGGAGAAATAAAGATATTCCTCCTCGTTGTGCCTCCCTTACGCCTCCCTTGGGGAGGCGTACGTTTTTGGCGCGGCCTCAGATTTACGATTTCTCGTAAATCTGGGGCAGTGTCAAAAAGCCATGCAAGTTGCTGGGAACGCCCCAAGCAACACCCATGGAATGTCCCTTTCACGCAGTTTTCTGCGTGAAAGGGGTACATATTTATAAGGCTATGAAAAGCCACATAACATGGCTTTTCGTGCCCTTATAAATATACCAGTGGCACGTTGTGCCACCTGAAATTCAAAAAAGTGACGTTCCGGTGGTGCAAAAGTGCCGGTAGGGCCTCCCTTAGTACATGCAAACATATCCTAATAGTTTCCCATTTGAATATGCCAAGTCCCGGTGGACAGATATAATGGTCATAATTTGATGTGACCTGCATTATGGAATGGTCCAAGTGGGTTTTCCATATATGACGGCAAATTTCTGGGTCCTGGTGTCTTGTTTGCAATAAAACGCTAGTCCGAAGTATATTGTGATTGTTGCTCTAGTTCTGCGATACTATACTCGAACATGCAGGAAACTAACTGAGCAGAACGAGCACCTTAGTTGTTAAACTCATCAGAGCAATTTGTCTTATATGCCATACCCAGGTGGGCAAATGGCACAGGGAACAAGCTCTACTGATAAAAATAAAAATATAGAAAATAGGTCTATTCACAACATGGGATGTATGTACGGAAACATCTAAAAAAAACTATGTCTCGTGAAACAAGCTATTCCCTACTGCGGGTTTGCGGTATAAACAGGTACTAAGCATTGTACCTCATTCTTAACATCCAAAAATACTAGCTCGCATTTGCTTATCTCAATAGTAAACTCCAGATTAAGTGTGTTATTGCCAAGTTTATAGCTGATTCTTCATTTATTTTTGATAAAGAAGTAATTCATGAACCTGAGTCACATAATCACCTATATCAACTCTAGTGCCAGGGACACATGTTCCTCCCACAAGGCTATAAAAAGGTTGGCATATCTGGGAGCGCAAGAAGTGCCCCTTGCTGTGTTGTGTGTTACCTGTACAAAATGAAGCACACATATGGTGATGAGAATAATGCTTGCAATTTGTCTTAACTAATGGCATTGCTCAGGGTAGCATTCCAACAAAGCGTACTTTTGCCCATCATGCCATCTCAGTTTGGACCCAGCCACATACAAACCAGTCTTGAACCTTCTCCAAGAGGAACAGTCCAGTCCAACTGCCAGGCCAGGTCCTCCCTGAATCAGAAGACAAGCAACCCAAGACCAGTTTCACCCTGATTGGGGCTCTTTAGTCAGGTGTAGCTTGGTTCCAGTGGCACAGTAGGCATGGGACCCAGGTCTGGGCTGACCTCTGCCACTTAGGACAGTACATCAAACACACAAAAGGTGGCGGGAGTAATGCTTGTAATACATCTAACCACTGTCAATTGCTCACTGTAACAACAAGACTATTGGTCCAGATGAAATGTCCATGGCTGTTTTAATCATAACATCAAGATGTGGGCACATTTGATTATAAAATCCTCAATGCTGCTGTGAAATTAACTATTCTGCTCACTTGATCTCAATCGATTATTCTCACCGTTTAGAAGAAGCATGGCAGAGGAGACCCTCGATGTTATTGTCCCATCTCTATGATGGACTCAAGAAAAAGGCTGGTAAGATATTGATTAGCTGAAATCAAGATTGGCTCATTCAAAGGAGATTGATGCCAAAACCCAAAATGGTTTTTGGGCAGGCTTGGGTATGGTGAAACAAGTCAGTAAGTGTCTGTCCTTGGGGGATCCCTGGACCTGTCATTTATGGAACATAGCTCTGACAAGAGGTGGGTGATAAATTCCGCTCCACCGGCAGAGTTTGCGGAGTTTTGCTCACTCCGCGTTATGCTTGTAAAGCGGAGCTCCAGCATAATTTCATGAACCACCGTGTGGCAAAGATTTTTGTTGTGTGTTGCTCGCCAACATTAAATTGGCTAGCATGATTGAGAATTAGCGTCCCCGAGCGCAATATTTGGGTGCTAGAATGGCATCCGGCGAGATTTTTCTCAACACGGGCGGTCACGACCGTTCGCGGTGAGAAAGCTGACGCTCGAGTAGAAAATATACTTTAGCAGCAGCAAAGAAGCAGCACCCTCTGGCACGCTGCGTGGTGCCGTTCGCACTGATTTTGCAGCACAGAACAAGCTCCCAGTGATAAAAAGCAGCGCGAGCAGTGGGACGTACTGATTTCCACCCACTCACAGTACTATGCGGAATCTTGCAGCGTTTTAATGTAACTCTGCGGAATTTTGAGCAGTAAAACTCTGCGAGTTCCACTCACCCCTACCTTTGACTATGTCAACAGGCCAAAGTGTCAGTCCTTTCTGTGTGTTATGGGAGTGGATACAAACATCATTGATTTTCTGACCAGTTTACATTTAAGTCTTGCTGCTAAAGTCAGATATGGTTGTGGAACAGAGTGGTCAGAGTTTTAACCTAACTTATGGTGACCGACAAAGATTTCTACTTACTCCTCTTTTTCTTACCCTTCATCCCAACAAGCTGAAAGATCATCTGAGGAAGAATGGCCAGGACACCCCTAGATTGGGCAGCAATTTTTTGCCTATATTGCGGTATGCTGGTGATTCAGTTATCATGTCTAGGACTGCTAACAGTCTCAATAAATTTGTTTGCTATTATGTGGCAAACACAGATGATCTTGATTCGGTCACAAATGTAACCAAATCACTAATTATGGTCCTGGGACCAAAAACTGCGAGAACTAGCAGCTTTGAAGAGAATCTTGGCTTTCCCTTATTTGGGTGTGTCAATCAACAATGACACAACCAGATGGGCATACCTTGTGTAGGCTAAAGGGCTCACGGTCATATAGTATGTGGGTGCCATTTTTTGCTTTGCTACTTTTGCTGTGCTGCTCATCTCTGGAACAAGCCGCTGCATTTTATTAAAATCATTTATTTAAGCCATTGTTTTTCTGCTACCATGATTTGGGCATCCCTAAACTGTTTGCCACATTAATGAAGACAACATCTGGGTTAGACAGGTTCTCTTAGAAAGGAGACACTGTTTAGAGAGCCTATTGAACTAGATAATGCGTCAGTTAGCGGTCCATAACCTGTGGTCCGGGGACCCCCTGGGGGTCTGTAAAGCCTACTCAGGGGATCCACAACTGCTTAGAAAATTAAATAACATTAACATATTAATAAATAAGCAAAATGTAAAAATGAACATTTTAAAACGTTCTCTATAAGTAAAGGAATTTGAAATTGGAAGCTAAAAATTAAGTTAGTATCCTTAGATTGATTTGTGGGAGCAAAGTAAGTGAATCAAACAGAATATAGTACAGACGATGAGTGGCCTCAATGCAATTGAGAAAAAGCCCCAACCTTCTCATTTAAATAAACATTTTTATTTTTTGAATATTTGTTTATGAATATTTAATCTTTTTGTATTTGTTTAATTTATGCGTGTTTCTGTATTTTTAGTGTATTCTTTTGAGGTTCAAATCATCAAAAATATTTAGGCCGGGTCTGTGGCTTCCAGTGATGACTCATTGGGGGTCCTCAGATTCCAATAATGATTCAGTGGGGGTCCCCAGGTTCCAGTTATGATTAAGCGTGGGTCCACAGAAGTGAAAAGGTTAAGAACCACTCAGTTAGATCATTATGACGAGTTTCTAAAATGAAGATGGTCAACCTGACGAAAACAGGCTGACAAATGTTAATTTTAGAGAAAAGCCAAAATAATGAAATACTTTTTCCATGAAAAATAGTTTTGTGGAAAAGATGAAAGTTAATTTTAAAATATGGTTACATTAGTCTTTCTTTTGTGGCTACTGTGGTGGTGCAGGAAGACGGAAGAGGTCAGAGTGTGAAGAAGGTAACAAGGGAAAAAGTGCTTGGTATAGAGGATGGGGGTGGCTTGCACTAGAAAGAGTTGTTAGGGATTAGTTAAAAAACGAGAGTACAATAGATGAGGGGGCAGCACAAGGGGCATTTGAAAGACAGGTGAAGGGTTGATGGATCAGGGAAGTGGGGAACAATCTCTTTGAAACAAGCATTTGCAATGCAATAGGTCTCGCATTTTAGAAACTTTTACCTATTCGTTTTGTAAATGACAATGCCTTTTATTATTGCAGGTGTTTTTAAACACATAAATAAATGGCATTGTCATTTACAATGCCAACAGGTCAAAATCTCGCAATTGCGAGACCTATTGTATTGCAAATACTTGTTTTAACTCCTTTCCCGTGACGTTTATCAAATTGATGCAGCGTCTCCGCATTCGAGTTGCTACTGTGTTGAGCACACTTATTTCCTGTATGATACTCGGGAGTGCGCGTGCCATGATTGAATTTTCAATAGTTACAAAGAAATATCAAGACATATTTTCATGCTTCTTGTCATCAGAAAACATGCAACGGAACTTCCGCCTGGAATCAATTTCACAGAAAAAGGAGAATTCATTTGGGACAAAAACCTGACAATGGCACGTTAAGTGATCAATAAAAACAACGTTTATTTCACGCAAGTTCTATGTTCAGTGTCCAGACAACAGAATATAGAGCGCATGGTTTTACGACGCATACACGGGGTGACTTCATTTTAAGATGACAGCAAAGGTTAAAACTTCCGGTTCCTACTGTCCTTGTTTCGTACCCTTCTGTTGTGAGTCACTTACCAGCCAGTGAGTTAACTTGCAATATGCTTGAGAGACTTAGGGAACTGCGTGGTTTGTTTCTTTTAGGTCTTTTTGGATACGTGTCTGAAATTCGTTCTTGCATGGGGGTTCGCTAATTTACTGAAATATGTTATGGTGATACTTCTGATTCTGTTTTTTTTTAAGTTTAGAGGACAATATTTCTACCGCACCGTATCAAAACCAGTATCAGTAATTGATAATGGATGCTCTTCTGGCGCAAGTGACAATCTATATGCATATGCTTTCGAAGAAAAACGCTGTAACCTGGGTCGCTGTTAAAATGTCGTTCCAACCTTTGCGCATTTCGAAGAGCCAACCACTACATTTTCAAAAAATAGAATTTAATCGTGTTGGACGAGTGCAGTCGCGCCGGATCTTTAAATATGGTCGTTCAGAACAGCCGGTGACCCTTGTTTCGCGGTACCATTAGTGCTTTAATTGTCCAACTTTGACAAGAGAGAAATGACACGAGGGAAAGCTGATTTAAGAGACTACAGTTACTGTCAACATCATAAATCTGCAAACATCAAAAAACAAGCATTGGCATAGCCTATAGGTCTCGCTTTTGGGACCTTATAAGTATTTAGTTATGCAGCACAATATCCTTGGTGCAACAACATCAACTGTTGCATGGCTAAACACTTATAAGGTCCCAAAGGCGAGACCTATTGGCTATGCCAATGCTTGTTAATGTATGTTGAATGTCTAATTAACTGTTGTTGTGGTGATCTTCTTTAAATTAGCCAGACTGTCACAAGCACCGGTGTTGGCTTTTAAGTTCCGGTGCTGAGCACCAGAAACCACCGGCTCAAATTAAGCACTGGTCCTTCCAGTAGCTGGACTACCATGCCTGATAATGAATTGTAAAAGAGTAACCTAGGACTGGATGCATAGCTGTGAGTTTGCCATGGTTCTGATTCTTTGGGGAAGCAGAAGGCTATCAGTTTATTCTACGCCGGTGTATCTTGGCTTAAAGAAGACCCCTGCTCTGTTCCAGAAGGGCCGCCTTTCCTCAGAATGTGAGTGGAGTGCTGTCATACTCCCCCGGCCCCTCCCATTCCCGCAGCTGAAAACTGCATGATCTGCAGCAATGAAACCAACCACAGAATAAACCGGACAAACATTAAAAATCCCTGATACTTTGCCGCATGGCTAAAAAAAAAACCAAAAGAACCTTTGACACGGCTGGCTGTGTCATTTTGTATGTGCGTTTGCACCAGGCGCGCCTACAAAACAACATGGCCGATTTTGTTTTTCTCTTTTAGTTACCGATCCAAGTTACTAAAAAGAAAACAAAATGTTCTTGTTTTTTTAAAGAAGGTGGTTCTGACCATCTGAGCCACCACAATTTTTCGCTTTTTGAACACCTAATTGTTGAGCTTTTACTGTGGGAGAGCCTCATAAGTTGGGACTCACCCACAGTGAACTCATGATGAAAGAGACTGCATGGGGATTTTACCGGTGTCCCCCTGGTGAAAGTAGGCCGCTGCGCTGCAGCAGGAGTAAGGGGCACTGGGCTGGTTACATGCAGACACGTGTGTACATGCGTGTGCACACATGTAGGGGCTGCGCAGGGGAGATTCCTGGCGTGCGCAGCCCAGGAGGAGCTACAAATTGAATGGTGTGGCAGGAATTATGCAGAGCTGGGTGGTGACATGGAATAGGCTTTATACAATGGGAAGAAACATGTATGGGAAAGTCAGTGTGCTTTACTGTTTTTACTGAAAGACCACTTCATTATTCCCCTATGAGGATGGGGATCACATGGGATAGTTTCACTTCCCTAGGGCCTACAAATTCCAGACACGCACTAAAGCCCACTGTAACTTAGGTGAGAAGTACTATTCTGCAGAGTCCAAAGTCATATCTGTACTGCTTTTGGGTCATCCAGAAATGTCATATTCCTCTTACTCAGCTCATAAGCAGAGCCTGGCTGGGGCTGACCCTACCAGGCTGGATTAATGACCTTCCTCCCCAAGCTGTAGCATCAGAGGCCTAGCCCTTCACTACAAGCATTCAGGGCTAAGGTCTCCTCTCCAATGAAGGGAAACCTTCCTGCACATAAACAATCAATGGCGTTTTTCTGTTTCTATGTATGCTGCACAACGCAGCACACATGGAAACAACAAAAAAGAGGAGAAATTAAGCATTTCTCCTCGTTTTGCCTGTTTAAGACTACGTTTTCCCTGGTCTTAATTTTGGTGCTGCCTCCTATTTATGCCACCCTTGTAAATAGGGGGCAGCGTCAAAATCAATGGGTGTTGCGGTGGAACACCCACCGCAACACCCATTGGCCTCCCCTTGCACACTAAGTGTAGCGTGAAAGGGTGCCTTATTTACACGACGGTGTTAAGCCACGTTAAGTGAAAAAGTGACGCTGTGGTGGCTAAAGGCGCTTGTAAATATGCCTCCCTTTTGTAAGATCTGTTAATTATGTGCTTCATAGATTTCACTACATGCCTTTCTTGTGCACACCAAGTTCACCATGGCTTAAAGCGGTAGTGTTTGTGTGAGAAATCATTCAGAGGAAGTCACTTTGGAAATTAGTGCAATGTGTGAATAATAAAGTATTACACACAGTTCGCGCTAAGGATATTTGCTATCTATTAAGTAAGGAGGTCTGGGATAACTTTTGCCAAATACTTTTTTGCTTAATGTTATAAGATGGATATTAGTACATTCAGGAGTACTCGGAGACACACTGTATTTTCGCACGGAAGAGACCAGAATATAGTCCTGTCTAAGAGCACAGGATGGGCCAATCCAGTTTGCTACATAGGCTACTGCATAAGCCGTACCCATCAGGGGGCACAATCATAGCAAGCAAAGTTTTTAATACTACCACAGACTGCTGGGGTTGCAAAAAATCTCCTACCCTGGAGCAACAAAAATTCCCCTGCTATTTTTTGGTTCAAAGCTCATATGTAGGAGTAAAGTTCCCATCAGTAACAAGCCACAGTCTGGCACACCACCCACCACCATGGGTCTAACATCTGCCCTTGCTACCCCTACTCTCAGGGGGTCATGAAGGCAGCATCATGAACAGAAAGTAAAAAGGGCATGAGGGCCCTTCTTTACTTTCCCACAGTTCCACTCCTTCTTCTGTCGCTAAACCCCCAGCACTAATCATAAGGCTATTGAGGGGCTGAGGATAAGAGAAAGAGGTTAGACCTGTGATGTTATGGGGAGTGGTGAAAGGTTGAATGATGTTCCTTCCACAATCCCTCGTATTTCAATGAGTAGAGATCCACGACAACCACTTGTCCACAGGTGTTTCAATTATCAAGGGACTTCAGCTCCCTGAACAGTTTAATTTTACTAACCATTGTGGTCCAGATTTACTATTTACTTAAACGGTTTGAACACATCACACCTGCCCTCAAGATCCTCAACTGGCTTCCCATCGAAGGAAGATGCACTTACAAGACTGCCTGTATCACCCACAAAGCCCTTCACTCGCATACCGCCGACTATTTAGAAAACAAACTCAGAAAATCAGGAAGAACCTCTTTCTGGAAATGCACCCAGCATATGGAACTCTCTCCCTAGAGACCTACGATGCAACCCCTCTTTCTCTTGCTTCAAAAGAGACCTGAAACTCCATCTCCTCAACAAATACTGGAACACATGAGCAACCTGAACTTTGTTCAAATATTCTCTCTTTCTAAGTATAGACCCTTTGTGACAGTTGGCTGTTTTGTTTGCTTCTATTGTCTATTATGTCTTTCTCTCCCTGGACGCATACTGTGCTAATTGACCACAAACGGTAACCACCCTCATTGCCTAACTGTTTTCCTTGTATATATTTTGTGTGTACTTGAATCTAATATTGTCTCGCATCATATGCTCAGCGACTTGATTTTTGTCTTGCTCACGATTATTTAAAGCGCTCTGATACCTTCGGGTCTAGCTAGCGCTACATAAAACATATAAATAAATAAACACTATTCTCTGCAGGCAACCCTGCACCAAAGTTGCTGTGCTGTCTTGCGTCAAAGGGAGAGAGAAAAAAAGCACCATATCTACTGAGATATGGTGCATTTTTTCTGTCCCTCAGCTTTGGTGTACTTTTGGCAGCTATGCACGAACGCTCACACCTTGTGCCATAGTGCAAGGGTGTGGGTGTTCTCTGAAGCATTGATTTTGTACTGGAAGGTGTACTTTCAAGTACAAAAACTATGCTTGAAAGCATTTCACACTTTTTAGGTGTGCTGTTCAATGCAGCACACATGCAAAGTTGGAAAAACAAGAAGAAATGAAAACATTTTCGCTAGTTACCCCTGCCTTGAGGAGGCATCTGAATCTGGTGCAAATATGTCTACAAATGTTTGTAGACAGGGATTTGCATCAAAACCCATGGGTGGTTGCATGGCAACGCTCATGCACCACCCATGGAGCGGCAGCGCATAGCGCTACTTCGCGAACCTTAGGGTTACAATCCAACGCAAAAGTGACCCAAACCAGGCATAAAGCTTTAGTAAATCTGTGCCACTGTCTGTGATGTTTAAAAGTAGGCCTTTCAAAGTTTGTGAAGTAGTTCCCTCATCTCGACCTGGGTCCTGTGCACTCAGTTCAAGGACTCGTGGTTGAAAAGCGTCCACCTGCCCTTGGTTGTCTGCCATGACTGGCTACAATGGTCTGCTCTGCCGTAAAGGGGATGAAAAAAATAAAGTATCTTCTTCATTACTGCAATCAAAAAAATCGCTCCTTTTGAAAAGGTTCTTGATTGTGCCTTTGATTGCTGCTCCGACGTCCCTGGGGTACTTACTACTAATCCAACTGCATGATTCAAAGCCTGTCCTTCTCGGAAGGAAAATGACATACAGCCATGAGAGACAGAGCAGGTGGAAGCCAGCAGAGCAACAAAAGACAGGGGAAATGTGTGTGCTATAAAATCTAGGTCAAGCCACTGTGTAAAGAAACTGCACTGACAATCACACACCAAATGGAAGAGTCTGTTGTGACTACATGACATTGGGGGTGATGAACACTTACGACAGCAAAGCGGCTGCTGACCATAGAATTCTGTTCCATCATATGGAGAAGAAGCAAATTCAGTCCAAGCATAGCAAAAGAACAATAGGGTAGATATGTCATCACAAGATGAAGTTTGTTGTGTGGTGGCATGGCAGCACAAGGACAGGCTGACCCTTCTTCCCCATCTTAAGATGGCCGTCGTAGTATCAGCCTGGTGACGGAAGGCATGGGTATTCTAAAATTACTGGTGCATTTCACAGTACTTCATATTGCAAATTGTCCAGAATGGATAAATGAACAGCATTAGAAAAGTGCCCAATAGAGAAATAACCATCACTAGCTACTTTTGGAGAATTATCTAAACAAAAGATTCAGGAAAAATGAGGCTTACATTTTTTCCGAAGATCTGGAGGTTGACGTCCCTGTGGATGTTCATTAGGCCTGGGCGTAGTTTGCAGAGTTCCACGTAAACTCCACTGCGCTACTCGTAGTCCAGCAAGCGTCGGAGTGCGTTAGGTCATGCCGTCTCTGCTGATTTTTAATGTTAGGTGTTTGTCCCGCGCTGGAAAATCAGCACAAACGGCACCATGCGCAGTGCAAGAGGGCGCTGCTTCTTTCTGATGCTCGAGTAGATTTTCTACTTGAACGGCAGCTTCCTCAACATGAATGCATGATTTCTCAACGCGAGCGGTCGTGACCATCCGCGACCGCCCGCATTGAGAAATCTCGCTGGGAGGTGGTCTAGCGTTGGATTTTTCTTGCTCGCTGACCAGAGTTTTTCGGCGCTTTGCAGAGCGCAGAGTGCAAAAAACTCTGCAAACTCCACAAACGAAGCAGAGTTCACAGCCCAGGCCTAATGTTCATAGGAGGCAAGCTCAGTAGTCAGGATTCTGGGACTGCGAAAGGTCTTCTTTCTTTGAGTTGTATTGTGTTATGGTGGTCTGTGGAGAATGTCAAGGGATGCGCTGTTAAATTTTGTCACCTTTGGACTCTAAGAACCTCCCTGCGATGTTTGTGTGGATGATTTAAAGGGTCTCAAAGATGACTCGGGTGCCAATTAGAAGGGAAGTGGATTAAACATCAGAGAACTGCAGTTCCAGCCACTGAATCCTTTTGGAGGCGATGGAAAAAGTAAGGAAGAAGAAGAAGTCATGATGGGTATCTCCACCTGTACAGAAATAAAGAGAAAGAACTAGAAAGGATGTCAAAGCGGCTTGCTGCACTTGTTGGCAAGGTGCAATGGAGAGACCGCTATGGGCATTTTGCCAGAGCAGATGGTGCAGGGTTTTTCTCTTGGCATATCAAAACAAACAATAAAAAAACCAAAAAGATATGGAACAGAAAGGTAGCAAAATAGGAGGAGCAAGACATAGTTGTAGGAAGCTGGCTCTGTATATACTATACCAAAATGAGGTATAGTGTGCACAGATTCCAGTGGAACCCCAAAGGTAGGCAGAGGTAAAAGTAGATATCACCTTACTCTCTATTTGTGGTAGTGTGGGCGAGCAGTAAGGCTTTTTCAGAGGGTAGTGTTAAGCATTTATTGTACAAACTCAGGCAAGAAATGATGTCACACACTCAAAGGCTGAACTCAGACCAATTTGTTTGTATAAAAATATTATTTAGTTATTTTATTTCTAGAACCAAGCCTGGCCTGGTGCAGGTAAGTGAAATAATACTTTGCAATACTTATGCAATTAATTACAGTTGAATGCATGTTCAAATGCAGTTGGCTGATTTACAGGTAAGTCAATAATCAGAATTACTTTTCAGTTACTTTGTAGACTACAATACTCTTTACTTCTTGGATTACTTTTTAAGTTACGTTTGCTAATCAGTGTGATATGCCTAGATATCACACTGAGACATTTCCTAGACAAAAGGTAAGTAATTCACTTTTGGTACATTTGCAGTTTTTCAAGTTTTTATACAAACCAACTCCACACTTAGAAGAATTTTCAAAGAAAAGCAGTCAATGCAATATTTTGGGAGTAAATTAAGTTATCGGTTCATAGGTAAGTACTTGTTTGTGGCAGTTGGTATTCTGGGGTTAGAACCAGGGTTCCCCCAGGGTCAAGGATGCACTCTCAAAGCACCCTCAGCGGCACTAGGGCGGCCGGGTGCAGAGTGCTGAGGCCCAATGTTATCCAATGGGGGACAGGGGGCCTCCGGTTGGTGGCTGCTCATGAGCAGGCCACAAGGTTGTGGGAGCAAAGCTCCTGGTGTTAGGCTCAGGGCAAAGGAAGATCCGAGTTAGCACCCAAAGTACACTCGCAGCGGCGCAGGGGCGGCTGGGTGCAGGGTGCTGTTTTGGCATTCGTTGCCCTGTTGTTTTCAATGGGAGTTGCCAGTTTTGGATTTTGGCTGCAGGCACGGTCCAGGAAGACTTCCGGGAGGAACCAACAGCTGGCCAGGTAAGTTGGAGGGCTCGGGGACGTAGGTGCACCTCGGGTTCTCTTCTCCAGGGCGCAGGGCGGCTGGATGCAGGGGTGTCTTTTGAGGTCGGATTTCACCTTACCGTGCCACTCACGGTTGGGGGAGTCTCCGTGCAGAGGCTGCAGGCGACGTCGGGGAGTCCAGGTGGTTCCAGGCGTCGGGTTTCTTTGTCCTCAGCAAGCTCAGAGTCTGTCTCTGGAGTTTTTTTTTAACAGAGCTGCTGTTCACAGGAGATCCGGTCTTTGTTGAAGGCAGCCAGTCCTCCCAGGGGTTCTGGAGGTCGCTTGCTACAGGACAAGGCGACTTTTGGCGCAGGATCTCTGGAAACTGCAGACGGGCCGGTAGGGCTGGGGCCAAGTCAGTTCTTCTCTTCAGTCTCCTCTGCTGGGCGGCGCCTTTCATTCTTCTACTTCGTAGGTTGCAGGAATCTGTCTTCTTGGTTCAGGGCTGCCCACTAAATACTGTATTTAGGGGGAGTTTTAGGGGTCTCGAGGTCAGTAGCCAATGGGCTACTGACCTTAGGGTGACTACACCCTTGGTGTGCTCACCCCATGTGGGGGAGTGGGCACAATATCTAATCCTGATTGCGGGCACTGAACAGTGGGCTTGACCTCGCCTCTCCCACCCACCTGAGGGGTGGGGTTGGCAGAGGTGGGCACACCTTCTGGGCTGGCTACTTTTTCTCGCCTATCTTCCTGCCGAAAAGGAGGGGAGACAGGAAGCTGGCCTGCTCGTGATAGCAGGAGAGGCTGTGGGTCCCATTACAAAAGGCAGCAAGGCCTTTGAAGCTCCCCTGCCACAGATGGCTCTTCCTGACCTGGGGGAGGTGTGAACACCTCCGCCCAGGAAAGGCTTTGTTTCTGGGCTCAGGGAGCGAAGACTCCCACCCCAGGGGTCCAGAAACATGTCTTGTGGTGGCAGGCTGGTGTTTACCAGTCAGGGAACCCACCAGAGACTGGCCGTTTTTCAGGGGGCATCTTCAAGATGCCCTCTGAGTGCATTATATAATAAATCCCACACTGGCATGAGTGTGGGTTTATTATGCTGAGAAGTTTAATACCAAACTTCCCAGAATTCAGTAAAGCCATTATGGTGCTGTGGAGTTCGTAATGACAAACTCCCCGACCATATACTCTTTATGGCTTTACTGCACTTACAATGTCTAAGAATGGACTTAGACACTGTAGGGGTACTGGGCTCATGCACCTGTACCCTCACCAATGGCATGGTGCACCCAGCTAGAGGGATGGCTGACCTATGCCACAGGCAGTGGGTTGTAGGCATGGCACACAGGTATGTCTGCCATGTTGACTCTTCACTTTTGTTGCACCAAAACACACAGACTGCAATGCAGTGTGTGTGTGTGTTAAGGTACAGGACCTCTAAGGGTGGCACAATAAGTGCTGCAGCCCTTAGAGGCCTTCCCTGGTCACAGTACCCTTGGTACCCATGGTACCTTTTACAAGGGACTGACATGTGGCCAGAGAGGTGCCAATTGGGGGTACAAGGTACAGTTTTGGAAAAGAGAACAGGCCTTGGGAACCTGATTGGCCAGGACCCAGAGAACATCAAGTCAAATTGCATCATTAGTCTGGCAAAAAGCGGGGGGGTTCCTGCAACAGAAACCCAGCTTCCTACAATAGTGAATGAAACAGGTATTGACAAAGCCATTGGCTGCCAGCCTTTAGAATTTGTCATTGCCTGTTTTGTTTTGTCATGGTTTTTTGCAAACCTTTATTGTTGGGAAAGCTGCCGGACTCTCATCAATCTGAAAAAAGACATTGGCTAAAGCCAAAATATTTTCGTATTAAAAAGAGCGCAATAAACTAGCAGTCCCTGATACTGTATTGAATCAAATGTGCTTCTTGTGACGGGGCAGAATGCCGCCACTCAAAGTGAACTTAGCCAATAGCTCATGTGGGTCGACCCACGCCCTTCGCTTTAAGCTGATGTAAATCGAAAGAAAAATGTGAATGACACACTAACAGCCCAATGGATGAATAGGACTGTCTGAAAACCTCAAAAATAATTATATTACATATATAATTTTAGTAATATCAAAAGGTCTTGGCTAATACGAGACCTAGCAAACAGCATTTTCACTGTGACATGTCTGTCATTTCCACACAAAAAAATGCATTTCATGACTTTTTTGCCTCAACACGCAGGCACTCTGCTCTTGAAACACAACTTAAATAAATACGATCTGAAGCTGAGATGTGTTGGAAAAGACTTCTATAAAAATGTAGCAATCCTGTTAGGTTTCCCTTGTCCATACGTGATGCACTGCTCCAGTCCAGGTTTTTTGCTTGAATTCTGGGAGTTGCAGTCTTGCTCTATTCCATTATAAAACAGGACTACAAGTTCCAGAATTCGGATACAAATACCTGGACTGGAGCAGCACATCATGCATGTTGAGGGTCATTTTCGAAACGTGGCTTCTCCTATGCTTTTGGTCGTGGATGAAAAACCTGAAATCCTTAGAATTTGGTATCCTTCTACTAACAGCCTTCACTTTGACTGGCCACATTAATTAGGCGTTACACCTGCTAAAGCAATTCTCCTTGGAATATGGTTTAACTGCCTGAATGCCAAAGAAAGACCTAATCGAACTCCAGACCTTGCAAACCATACAGCCAGACTCTGTACAATTTAGTGAATTGTTCTGCAATCACAGCAATCTGGAAGACTTGCATTGGCTTCCGCGGGCTGAGAGAATAAACTTCAACATCTTCTATATCGTCTTCAGATCTCAGGTGGGTCATGGCCTAAACAAAGCTTCACTAACTGTTCCTGGAGTACAAACTAAGGTCGAACAGTGCAAATCTACACGTTCACATGAAATGTAATGGAAAATATGCATAGTGTGAAGTCAATCCATAAAGTGGAAGATAAACTCTGGAATGCTCTGAGCCAAACCTTCAGAATCTACCTGCACTGGCAACTTTAAAAAAAAACGTGGAAGCAAAGCCTCTTCAAAGGAGCTGTCCCATCTATTCTTTGACACATGTTGTACTACTCCCATCCAAAAAGGGACATGGCGCCATTGAGTGCAGTTTAGCACTTCATTTTGATTCCGCAAGTAGAGGATCTGGAGTGGATCAATACATTATTATGGTAGTGGAGGTAAAGAGTGGTGGCTACAGAGCAGGATCTGGGACTGACACAGGGATTCTTCTAGCAGCAGAGGACATTGTCATCACTTGGGGTCTTTATTGTATACAGACCGGAAGCCAACTCCTCACTTATATTCTAAGGGGCTTATTTACAAGCCCCTTGTGCTGCCGGTGGATTACTTTTTTTGATGCTCCAGCAGCACAGAGTGCAGACCCATATCTACGCGGCCAAGCAAAGCCACTTTGCGTAGCTTTTCATGGCCTCGTAGATATGGTGTAAGGCAATGCAGCGCAAGTCGCTGCGTTGCCTTACACTTCATCAGGGGGCGTCCCATGGGTTTTGATGCTTTCCCAGATTTACAAGGACGTGTAAACCTGGGAATGCGTAAAAACCTTACACCTCCCCAGGGGAGGTGTAACAAGGAGAAATAACTTTATTTCTCCTTGGTTTTTTTCCTCTTTCCGTGTGGGCTGAATTCTGCAGCACACATAGAAAGAGGAAAAGGCCTCCATGGATTTTTTCCTGTGCAGGAAGGTCCTTCTTCCTGCACAAACACAATCTTGCCAACAATGCAGACATCCTTGCACTATGGAGCAAGGTAGCCTGCGCTGGCGCAAGGCAGCTAAAACGGCACCAACGCAGTGGGAAAGGACAGCGCCATATATCATAAACATGGTGCATTCCTGCACTTTCCTTTTGATGCAGGGCAGCACAGCAAAGTGACTTGCTGCGCTGCCCTGCGTCAAAAACTCGTAAACAATGCCCTAAGAGTATGTGAACGCAACTAATTAAAAATAAGTTACAGTATAGCATGGATATGGAATCTCTCTATGCAATCACCCCCGTAAGGATAGGGTAGCAACCTGAAGGCAATTCCTGAAACAAAACACATTATTTTGACTCATTATTTTAAATCATACAATCTATCTCAAGCCAAGGCTACTTCTCACCTGGAAATAAAAAAGAACATGGGAACAGGAATGGGAGGAAGGATAGCAGGAAAAATGACAACTAATCTTTTTTATCACTGAAATAGGAACACATTTCCACCTGCCTTATTAAAACTCTAATAATTCAACTTCTTACATTAGGGACACACCTCCAATTTGGACTGTTTTAATAAAACAGTAAAACACTAGTCAATAATAATTTATTTCGGTTATAAACCGCCATAAAAAGACATCACATTGTTAAAAGAAACATATATCAACAAGCAGCATATAATAACTGTTGGAAAACAAGGCAGTATCTGTGAGGCCTGCACAAATAACATGTCACATGCAGAGCAGTCTGAGGCTTACTCAAGGGAGGTGGTGTGGGCTAGTAATCTCCATTTACCAGTACGCAGAAATAACACTCAATAATTGATTGTCCAGTCTGTACTTTGCTTTATAAAAGTAAGAGTACATTTATTAGACACACACACTACTCAATACTATGCAACAATTTACAAATATACATAAGCTGTTGGAATTACTTTGTGACATTGCATAACATCTCCACCCCTCCCGCAGGAGGGGTGGGGTCTAGTACCACCACTCCCATGTATGCACATCATCTTGCCCCTTAATGCAGTGGGTTGACATAACCTGGAGCGAGGGCCTTGCCCACTGGCACCATCCCAGTGGCGACCCACCCCAACATCTCAACAAGCATTTAAAATAGGTACCCCTGCCCTGGTGACACATAACCCTGACTGAGCATCTCATACTGACCATACAGTATACACCTCTACATCTTAGTGGCTAACAGTCTGGGTTGTTCTTCACCTAACGCAGTAGCAAGAATACATGTTTGGGCATCACTTAGAATGACAGTACTCATCATAGTTGATAACACTTCTAATGCATTGCAATTAAAGCCCCTAAAAGGCATCACAGTTAAATTCACAGGATTAAGCATATACAGCCAGACACCCTAGCAGGAATGTCTGGCAACATAACCTCACTTGGCTTATAACTTCACATTACACATGTGACTTACAGTCCCACCATAGAAATAACATTGGTAAATGCACTTCTCGTGCAATTGCACCTCTTCACCTCCAGGGGATGCCCTTCTCCTGACATCCCCAGCACAGCCCTCCATACCTTGAGATAGTCCCTAATGCACCCCCAGCTGCAGAACAAAGGTTCCAGCCCCGGATGCTTTGACTGTAAGCTGAGGCCTTGAGGGGTTATTTCTTTGGAGTCCCCCAGAGACTTAGGAGGGGACTTGACTCTTCGTGCTGGGGGAGGCTGCGTTGCTCCTGCAGCTCCCCCGGCACCTTGGCACACACCTCGCGGTGACCCAGTCCTCCTCGGGTAACCACGAGCCGAGAACAAGCTGCTTTCCCTCGCAGGCCGGTCCGGGTCTGGAAGGCATTATGGGCTACTCTCCTCAGCCCGTGCATAATATAGCAGCGGCTCCCCTGCTGCTTGGGGAGAGCCGCGCTTCGATCTTCGGCTGCCTCACGCCGCTGCCCGATCCCGTTGGGGGCCCGGTCCCACCCGGACCCCTTATTGCCAGGTGAGGGTAGCACGGCTCGGGGAGCCTATCCCTGGCCGCTCCTGCCGCGTTTCTTCCCGGGGGCCCGGTCCCACCCGGGCACCCCGCATGTCAGGTTTGTTGGAGGGCAGCTCGGGGAGCCCACCCCCAGCTGCCCTCGCCAGCTCCCCGACTGGCCAGCACCCTCGTGTGCTGCCGCGGGAGCTGGCACTGCATTGCAGGTCTGCCCGCTCCGGCGGGCAGACACGAGGCTGTCTCTGCTCCAGCGGGTCTTCGGGGGAGTGCGACGGCACTCCCCCACCTTCCCGCTGCTGTGGGGGAGTGCGACGGCACTCCCCCGGCCTCCGCCACCACGCCGGGGCCCGGAGTTGGGGTCCCAGGCCCCTAAGGCAGTCTTCACGGGGAGCGCGACGGTGCTCCCCGGCTGGGCTTCCACCATAGCTTTGGGGCCCGGAGTTGGGATCCCGGGCCCCAGGGCATCTTCACGGGGAGCGTCACGGCGCTCCCCGACTTGGCTTCGGCGATGCGGGCCCTGAGTTGGGATCCTGGGCCTCTCTCACCATTCCCCGGGGGGCGCGACGGCGGTCCCCGGTCTCCATTTTCATCGGGGGCCAGGGTGGGCTCCTGGCACCCCATTGGGGCAGTTTCACGGGGAGCGCGACGGCACTCCCCGACTTAACTTCTTGTGGGGGCAGCCCCCGGGACCTGACCCACCCCGGGGGCATATTTGAGACTGGCGGCGGAGCCCCATGCGCTTCGTCGTCGATCTCCTCAGAGGTCAAAGGTCGCCTACCTTCTGGGGGGCATATCTCAGCCCCCAGGGGACCGATCTTCCCCATTTTGGCCTCTTCTTGCTCCTGGTGGCGCTCCCCAGCCACTGGGAGCACTTTCCTTCGCCCTCCTGGTCTCAAGGAGGGTGAATTCAGCAGGGAGCGGTCTTCACTGGCTCCCTGCGCCAGCCTTTCACCTGGCTCTCCTCCTGGGCCTCTCTTCTTCTTGCGCAGAGGCCCAGGCTTCTGCTCCCTGGTCCTGGTCTCCCCTTGTGGCGCAAGTCAGGGTCCTGGGCCAGTCTGGAGGTTCTTCCGTCCAGCTGCCCATGGCACCAGGCTCCAGCACCAGTCTTCCTCAGCAGACCACACCCCAGAGAGAGCTTCTCTTCCTGTGGAAGCTCTTTTAAAAGCATCTGGAGGGGGCTGGCAGGAAGTCTCTGCTTGCCCTATCAAGCAGCTATACATCACCTCTCTACCCCTGCTCCCTCCTTCCTGCCCAGGCCTCTGGGTCAGTTCAAAATGGCGTCGTCCAGGGGTCTCATGCCACATGGTCTCTGAAAGCCCCTTCCCCCCTTGCTGCCTTCTCTCCAGAGCAGCTTGGTGCCTGGCACCAGGTGACAGCTGCTGATGGATAACCAGGTAACTCCACCCATCTTCTCTCCCTCTTGGAGAGGAGACCTTAGCCCTGAATGCTTGTAGTGAAGGGCTAGGCCTCTGATGCTACAGCTTGGGGAGGAAGGTCATTAATCCAGCCTGGCAGGGTCAGCCCCAGCCAGGCTCTGCTTATGAGCTGAGTAAGAGGAATATGACATTTCTGGATGACCCAAAAGCAGTACAGATATGACTTTGGACTCTGCAGAATAGTACTTCTCACCTAAGTTACAGTGGGCTTTAGTGCGTGTCTGGAATTTGTAGGCCCTAGGGAAGTGAAACTATCCCATGTGATCCCCATCCTCATAGGGGAATAATGAAGTGGTCTTTCAGTAAAAACAGTAAAGCACACTGACTTTCCCATACATGTTTCTTCCCATTGTATAAAGCCTATTCCATGTCACCACCCAGCTCTGCATAATTCCTGCCACACCATTCAATTTGTAGCTCCTCCTGGGCTGCGCACGCCAGGAATCTCCCCTGCGCAGCCCCTACATGTGTGCACACGCATGTACACACGTGTCTGCATGTAACCAGCCCAGTGCCCCTTACTCCTGCTGCAGCGCAGCGGCCTACTTTCACCAGGGGGACACCGGTAAAATCCCCATGCAGTCTCTTTCATCATGAGTTCACTGTGGGTGAGTCCCAACTTATGAGGCTCTCCCACAGTAAAAGCTCAACAATTAGGTGTTCAAAAAGCGAAAAATTGTGGTGGCTCAGATGGTCAGAACCACCTTCTAACAATAACAAAATTATTATAAAATAAATTCATCATGCTTAGTCATCAACATAGGATTTCAATTTTACAACCATCAATGAAATCACCCCACACACGAGTAGCTAAGCAGATGAAATGAAAACATCGCAAAATGGAAGGCCATTATAGAGGTCTTAAATCTTCATGTTGCATATAGGTAACAGGATGTTCCCTCACAGGTGTCAATTAATTGTACATGGTCTAGATTTTAAAATAGCAAACAAGTGGATGTATATCTTCAGGATAAAAAACCATCCTGAAGAAAGTGGCTCTGAAGACACGGTTTTGTAGAACCGATGCTGGCAACATTTTCTTCAAGAAAGGATTTCACTAGGTTGACGAAACCAACCCGATGAAAGCCTTTGCCAGCATCGGTTCTACAAAACCATGTCTTCAGACCATGTCAGGAAGCATAGTTTCCAGAGCTTACAAATGGAAAAGTTTAACTAGGTTTAGAATGGACATAGCACACCATCTTTTGTCATTTTCCAAACGCTGGCTATTAGTGGGCACCACTCAGCCTTGTCCATGTAACAGTTTGTCTGTTCAAACCATGCTACATTTATTGTACAATTAATTGACACCTGTGAGGGAACATCCTGTTACCTATATGCAACATGAAGAAGTTAAACAACGGACTAATGGTACTCTTCTGTTTATCATGCTGCAAAACAATGAAATAGGATGCATGTGTAGCTGTTTCTGGGCATTACGAGTGTTAATAAGGAAGGAGAGAGGCATTTTGGGAAATGTAGTCAGAAGTTAACGAGGGCAATATGAGAGCCAGTGTAACTTCCTATTAGTCCGTTGTTTAACGTTGTTATCCAAGGAGTCACGTGGGTATAGAACACCTGTGGGGAAGGAGGAATAGGGACTATAAATGAAGTACGAGTGGAACACTTAGAAAGGACCTGCAGTGGCACTTCATGTAATTTGAACGTATGATGACCCCCAGTAAAAAAGAGGCACAGCGTGAGAAAACGGACTTTTAACCACGGTAGTAACCCGAGAGATGTCACGGTAAGCCCACAGCTGATAAACTATCAGTTAGATGCAGCAGCGTTTTGAGCACATGGGAGGAGGATGCAATGGAGACTCCTGGGGATAGAAGAAAACGGTTTGGGTAGGATTAATGAGGGCAATTCTCAGTATGATTTATTTATGTAGAGTTGGCCATCACGAAATGCTGTTTTACGGGTATTTGATACACGTTAAAAAAGGAATATTTAATGAGATGAATATTTTTTAAATTAAGCAGTGAAATGTGTAACAATGACGTTGATGGTGGTGTTTGTTACTTTTGTATTTTAGAGTCCCCTGACGAAGGGAAATTTCCCGAAATGCATTGGGACATTTTTTAATAAATCGTGACATGTGGATTGATTCTATGTCTCCTGCGTTTTACTTACGCCAAGCATACCTGGATGAATAAAATGAATCGAAATAAACGAGGAAAAAGAAAGCATTAATAATGGAGTAAAGTCAGAGGAAAACAAAGATGAAATTTGATGATTTGATTGATTGGATTCATTTGAGTTTGGCTGTGCAGTTTGATTTTAACCTAGTTCGGTTCTTTCGTGTTTCAGTTAGACTGCAGCGCAAAAGGGCGGAGCAAACTTGCACGCCTGGAGTATGGTGACGATGTTGAGCAAGTTTAGCAATGAGTACACCGGAGTGCATCTCATCCCCCTCTTTTTCTTATGCATTCACAGGATGCCACTGTGAGAGCATGTCATCCTTCACCGCCTGGCTGCAAAGATAACACCACGACACAGCATGTACTTTTTGTTTGGAGTGTGCAGTGGGTGTGCAAGGCATTGATAGAGCGCAGTGATATTCTGAAAATTGTAGGGGTACATTATATTCATGGATAGTCCGTACCCACATGTATTCTTATATGTGTGTTAATTTTAGTTAGAATTTGTGATTTAATAATCAGTGGTAAATGAAATGTTAAGATGAGTTGTGCCATTCAAGAAACGTAAAGTGGCATTTAGAGGGAATTATGTAACTATCAATGTTCATTGCAAATGCATAATGAGGTAGCTATATGTAATGTAATGCAGTAGATTTAAACGTGCATTCTGTTGAAGTTACACACGCATAGATGATTAGTTGTGTTTAAATGTGGTGAAATGTAGTGCTTATAGATGTAATATATTAAATGTGTTTAAGTTGATGTTAAAGGCCTAGATGGAGTATTTACTCTTTCGTGCGAAGAGAGGCCTATTCGTTTTTCTTATGTTAGCTGGTTTATGTAGGCCTGAAATGTATTTTCCCCTGGTGAGGCTCTCATTTGGAGACGGTCAGCGAAATTCATGTACGTGCAAGGTTGTTCTGTTCTCATGCTTCTGTTGCAGGTGCAAGGACACCGTCCTCGTTAGTTAGAATAAAGCTTTTGTTTTAGGAGTTAGGTATAGACGAAACCGGTTACAAAGTCTCCAGGAATGCCGATAATTGGAAGATGTGCTGAAGAAGCCTGAGACCCAAGGACACACCAACCGTTGCTGGAACGAATACAAGTTTTGGTGGAAAGTTACCTACGAGAGGTGCCTGGCCAGAGGAGGTGTTTCAAGAGGCGTGGTCATTAAGTGTCCATTTTGTATTAGGGACAGTACCCCGAGGGGAAGAGGGCAGAGAGCAGAGAGAGGAGAGCTGAGGGAGAAGGAGAGAGCTGTTAGAGGGTAAAGGAAGGGATCAATTTAGAATGAAGACTTAGCCTGGCTGTACAACGTGAGTGTACTTCTTAGGAAGTCTTCACGAGCTGACACTTTTTGGATCTTACTTGGGTGATGTTAAGTAGGGTGGTCACTTTAGGATAGTGTAGGGATAGATTAATGGATTTCCTTTATAGCTACCAATGAAGACTAATATAGATGTTGGCGCAGTTATTGCTTGTTTAGTATTCCTGGAATTGCTTATTCTCTTTATGCTATATCGGATTAGATTGGTTCGTAGGATGGACTTTGTATTAGTGCCTTTATATTTTTGCAACCTCGTTCTGAGGTGTCTGTAAGTTCAGTTATTTTTGGTTTTGTAATAAACCCCTAAACTTGGAATTCGAGTCAGTGATCTTTTCCGAGATAATCTTAAATCGATTCATGACAGTTTGAAACGAATGTATTGCTTCTCCCCTTTACACTTCTCAGCAGGTAATAAAGATTCAGTCGACCGAGGGTTCCTAGAAATTTGTACAGTGGAATCCGGCGTTATCAGTATGATCAGAAAGCCCAGCCTCCAACCTGCCACTATATTTGGTGGCGGTACACAGAGGTTTACTGCAGGCTAGGAGTGCTGCACCAGTGGTGACACCAACTTTGTCATTTTTTTGAGAGGACATCCTCCCACCACATGGAAATGCTATTATGACTGTGTGCCCTGGTTGCGTGCACTGCCTAACGGGTCAGCCATGGGGAAAGAGTGGTCTAGGATGACCAGATGTCCCTGATTTCCCCTGACAGTCCGGATTTTCAGAAGACTATTCTGCTGTCTCCACACTTTTCTCAATTCTAAATGCATGTCCAGGTTATTCGGACAATAGTCAAGTGATCCTGCAAAGCAGAACTAAAATGGACGCTCTTGTTTCCACAGGTGCCTCTAAAACCAGAAACACCTTAGGAAATGTATCTTTTTCTTTCAGTCAGAGCAGGAGGAGGTCAGCTGCATGCTCCCAGCAGAGGGGGGACAGACGAGGGGGTTGGTAGGAGGTCCTGCCATAGCTAATGGCCTTGCAAATGTAGCCTTGCAAATGAAGGGTTCAAAAGAACAAGAGTGCAAGATCAATGAGCAAGATATATAGATATATATATATGTATATATCGAGAATCCTCGCTGCATACACCTCCTTGATGGATAGTAACGAGCACTGACCACAGTATGAGTGCGTGAGTTCTTTATTGAAGTTTGTCCGCCATAACGCGTTTCAGCTGTTGCCGGCCTTGATTACATGACAACGCTGTGCTCTACGATCGGCTCTTTTAAAGTGACAAGTGCATTACAGTTCATGAATATAGTCAACAGACTTAGAATGTACTTGGCAGGTCATAGTAACTGTATAAATACTGTATTTAGTGCATTTTGCACATGACCCAAGCGCATACCTGACATTTATAAAATATAAATACTCAAGGTAATTTGTTAAAATTGCTACAAATTAAAGTGCAATACCATTCTTATCTTGTTTGTCCATATTCAACAAACATTTAGTGCAAATAACAAATAGCGAATGAAGTGACTATGCGCAGGCAAATCCATCCCAAGCCTGGGTTTGCTAATAAAGTGCATAATGCGTAAAAGTGCCTATTTCCAAAAAGTATGTCTATAGCAGCAGCAGAGTATAATATGTTCACTCCACAGATCAACAATGTATGCACATTTTTTCTGTTCTCTTTCAGAATCTCATATCTCTACAGTTTTTCATAAAGTGCATATAATAAATTCGTATATTACATTCATATTCAGGCTTTGTAATAGCTAAAGTGCAATATTTCCAGATAAAAGCCAGTTAATCTAAAAGTTATTACAGTACTGCACATGTTAAAAAACCTGCGATGTATTGCCAATAAAAGTGCGATCACCTGTTACTACTCTCATCTATATCCCAATATCCAAATATGGTCATAGGTAAGTATGAAGATCTTCACTCGTATTTAAACATCCCGGAATTTTTGTATCGTATCTAAATCTAAAATATACCTTGTTTCCAATCTCCTGAGTTTTTCCTCTCGATTTCCTCCTCTTTTATGTATAAAGACAGCATCTATTAAAAAGTATTTAAAGTGCTTAAGATCACTGTTGTGGGTTTATCTAAAATGTCTTGCTACAGGGTAGCTAAAATCTTGGTGAACTATAGCCCTGATGTGTTGAAGTATTCTTTTGTGCGCTTGCAATTTGGTGCTTCCTACATACTGTAGGTCACATGTACATTCCAGTATGTAGATGACATGGTCCGTTTTACACGTGAGATGTTTATCAATTGTCTGCACTTTGTCACTGAATGATGTTTGATATGTGGTTTTGTTGATACCATATCTACAGGCTTTGCAAGTCTCACACTTAAAAAAAAACCTTCCTTGCCGCGAGCCAATTCCCCGCTTGTATATCTTCTGGACTACTCTTCACTAGGGCATTACTCATGTATGCTGTCTTTCTGTAGGAGATGGATGATGTTTTCGGCAGGAGGTGGCCTATTACTGGATCATCTAAAACGATAGGCCAATTGCGTTTTATGATGCCTCTTAACTGTTTCTCTTGTTTTGTGTATGTTAAAATCAGTCTGGTAGGTTCATTTTCCTGGTTAGTTTGTTTATCCTTGTCCAAGCGTGCCTCTTTTGTATTTCTCACTAATAGATCAGACCTTGCCCGCAATCTAGATTTGGCAATGGCGGCATCTATAGTTTTCATTTGATAGCCTCTTGCCAAAAATCTCTCTTTGCTTTCTTGTTGTTTTATGGCCAGATCTACCTCAACACTACATATCCTCCTTATCCTTAACATTTCGCCATAAGGGATAGATACTCTGTATTAGATGTGCAGGATGTGAACTCGTGGCATGCAATACAGAGTTACCTGTGGTTTCTTTACGATGGAAGGTAGTTGTGATCTTATTATTAAAAATGCGAACTTGGACATCTAAAAAGGTAACCATCTCAGGGCTAATGGTAGCTGTAAAATTCAAATTGATGTTATTTACATTAATTTGTGAAACAAATTCTAAAGCACTTTGTTCCGACCCATGCCGATTACAAATAAATCATCAATAAATCTTAGCCAGGTTATCACATTATCTTGAAATATGTGGCCATATTGCTTTTTGAGGACCAGCTCCTCCCACCAGCCCATATGTAAACAGGCATAGCTAGGAGAGAAGCTGGCCCCCATTGCAATACCTTGAACCTGTTGAACAATCTGGTTCTTGAACATAAATAGATTATTTTCTACACAAAACAAAAGCATACTGATTAGCATTTTACTGTGCTGTGTGAATTTCAATGGGTGATAATTGAGAAAGTATTCCACTGCCCTGATGCCATCATTGTGCCTGATACTCGTGTACAACGATGTAACATCAAGAGCCATCAGGATATATCCAGTGCGCCATTCTATATCTTGAATTTTGCGTAGAAAGTCGCTGGTATCTTGTACATACGATTGGAAACTTTTTACATAGTCCTGCAAAAAGTAGTCTGAATACCGGGACATGTTTTCAAAAAGGCCATCACATGCTGATATAATAGGCCTACCTGGTAGTTTCTGCAAATACTTGTGTACTTTAGGAATAAAATAAGTAACTGGCATAGTTGGATGTTCTTTCTTTAAAAATTTATATTCCTCTAAGCTTAGCAGACCAGCACTTTTCCACGCTAAAAGCTTGGCACAAAATTCATCATGGGTACTTCTCACTTTTTGTGTTGAACTTTTCCTGTAGCACTCGAGGTCATTAAGTTGGGATAGAGCCTCTTCTATATAGTCCTTGAGTGGCCAAAGGACGATATTCCCTTCTTTATCTGAGTTCCTGACCACCACTTGCTTCTCGTTTTGGAGTTTCTTGATTCATTGATGATATCTCCTTTCCTGATTTGTATACCTTCTTTTGGTCTTATGGAGATTAACATTCAGCTTTTTGATTTGAGCTACCACCTGTTCATTAAAAACATCCAAAGAGTCCCGAGGCATAGTTGGATTAAATTTGGATTTGATTTTAAACGGGGTATCAGGTTTTGCAAACATTTCATATAATGGTGCACTTGAGATACTTGTTTGTGTCTGTTGTGTCCTATCCTGATTTCTACCAGTTTGGGTTGCATTTTCATCTTGTAGATCTTGGAGATCTTGGAGCAGAGCAAGGTTTACCACTGTTAGATCCAATGTATTTGAGGATGGGACCCTTCCTATCTTGATGTCAGTGCTCTGTGGTGTTTTTCGAAGTAAGTGATATTTTTTCAACTTTAATTTCCGTATAAACTTATACACATCAGTTCTAGTTTGCGTGAAATTAAAGTTGCTCTCAGGACAATAAGACAATCCTAGTGCAAGCAGATGTAATTCGGCTGCATTTAAATCAACTTGTGCCAAATTGATTATGGTGTTGGCGCTGTGATCAGCGCTTTGATTCAGTTCGTTCTCTATCACTTGCATTTCCAGCGCCCGCGCACTGGTTTCTTGTTTCCTCCGCTTTCAGCTTGCTTTTCTCCTTTCCCGTCTTCTTTTATTGTTACGTTCTTTCCTGGTTTGCTGTTTCTCGGGCGGAGGGTTTCTCTTCTGCTTTGCCGTAAAAAATCTAATCCCTCCACCAAGGTCAGTTTAACTTTGCTTTGACTTGATCTTGTGGCACTTGTTTCCGGTTCAGATTCGCTTTCTAGCGCCGAGCTTAGGTCTGATGCTAATGAAATTACATTATGGCCTTGATTGTGTTCTATCTGATGTGTCATTTCCGTACGTTTGCTAGACCTTGCATTCCTTAGTGAATCATATTTGCGCGAAAACGTGAATATCTGGCCGTTTTCGTAATCCGCTTTGTCGCGTTGGAATTTATACGATTTCCTTGCCTTAATTTTGTCCTCCTCCTTCCATAGTCTCCCCAACATCTCCTTGCGTAACTACTGCAGCGACTGGGTGTTCCCTAGTTTCTTGATTTCCTCATTGAGGGTATCTATTTTCATTTGTAGTTCCAGTCTGTCACTTCAGCCTACTTTACTAAAATCTGAACTAGTTTGCGTGACAACTCCAAATTGCACTCTGCCCATTCTGCCATCATTTGAGGATTTAGTGTTTCATAGCTGGGGGCTAGTATTATCCCCAGCCCCCTGGGGATCCTGCCCACGTCTATATATCGCTGGAGAGACTTATACTCCCACCACTTAGACTGGTCTTGCTTCAGTAACTTTTCCAGCATTTGAAATGTTTCTTTGATGCTGCTGGGATTGTCACCAGTTACACCACTGGTCTGTTCTATTTGATTTGTGGGAGAGTTTTGAAACATCTCCTCTGCAGCTGCTTCACAATTGCGCAGCGTGTCTGCAGACATTTCTCCTCTATTTCCTATGAATCCGATGAGCCCGCGAATTGTTAATTTGAATGCGACGGGCTTTATCATTGCACACCGCCCCATCTGACACAAAAGATACAACTGATCTCGTACCTCGATTTCTGTTAATTGGCGTTCACCCGTGATCTTCGGTCAGCCGACACGAATCTCGCTGTGCACCGTCGAGGTCCACTGTCCCCTCTGTCGTCACGGGGTCTCTGCGATTTTCCTTCTTGCCCGAAAATTTTTCTTTGCCTTCCGGTTCACAGCCGCAGATGCAGACGCCACATGCCGTTTGTGCCGGAGGCCTTGACTTGCCGTTCGCAGAGCCAACTTGAGAGGAGGGGGTCCGTGAAAACCGGAGTAAGTCAATCCGGTTGTCGAAGACGAGAATCCTTGCTGCATACACCTCCTTGATGGGTAGTAACGAGCATGGACTACAGTTTGAGTGCGTGAGTTCTTTATTGAAGTTTGTCCGCCATAACGCGTTTTAGCCGTTGCCGGCCTTGATCACATGACAACGCTGTGCTCTAGGATCGGCTCTTTTAAAGTGACAAGTGCATTACAATTCATGAATATAGTCAACAGACTTAGAATGTACTTGGCAGGTCATAGTAACAGTATAAATACTGTATTTAGTGCATTTTGCACATGACCCAAGCGCATACCTGACATTTATAAAATATAAATACTCAAGGTAATTTGTTAAAATTGCTACAAATTAAAGTGCTATACCATTCTTTTCTTGTTTGTCCACATTCAACTAACATTTAGCGCAAATAACAAATAGTGAATGAAGTGACTATGTGCAGGCAAATCCATCCCAAGCTTGGATTTGCTAATAAATATATATACATATATATATATATATACATATATCAAAGCTCCAAACCTGCCAATGCTCCTTCACTCGCTAGCGGGTGCCCCATGCACGAGGGCAGACTCGTGGAAATCTCCAACGCTCCAGAAAAAAGTCACGAGCACTCACAGGGGTATAATCTACCCCTTTGGATTTAGTGGCACAAAAGATGACAAAACAAACGCGTTTCAGCAGTACGCCTTCCTCAGTGTAGGAGGAAGGCGTACCGCTGAAACGTGTTTGTTTTGTCATCTTTTGTGCCAATAAATCCAAAGGAGGATATTATACCCCGTGAGTGCTTGTGACTTTTTCTGGAGCATTGCATATATATACATATATATGTATATATATATTTATATAGTTAATAACAAACATCTTCTAAAATATGTGTGTATTTTGACTAAATATGGGATACAACCTGTGGGCCTTCTTGTTTCCATTCACACTTGTATTTGATCTTTTTATAGTTTGTATTCTCAGAGATGATGGACTGAGTATATTCTGAAGTCTGGGTACCTGCACCCCAAGATCCTCCTCCCAAGTCTTTTCCAATAGAATTTCTCTGACAAATTGTTGATTGAGAGGTTCTTGTGAGTTCCTAGTAAGTATCAGCATCTACAGATACTAACCTCACTCAAAAATCCTTTTTCAATGGTGTAAATAACTTTCAGTTTGATCATCAATTTAATCGGGTGCCAATGACGGGATATTAAAGCCAGTCAGGTGTGGAAGCTGATGTCCAAACGGCAGGCTATTCTACTTACCTAATTCTGAACCCACTGCAGCCAGTCTTTTAACTGTGTGGGGGGCAACCAATGCAGTTCCCATGGCAAGTAGTCTAACCGTGTAACAGGATCTTGTCAGGTCCACTCTGGTATTTATTTTGGAGGTGTTGTAGGAATCGTGTGCTCATAGAAGGCAAAATATTGGTTCTTTGATCCACTTTGATGCCCTGAGGAGGAAAGGTCAGCGGCAATGAAAATACCCAGATTATGGATCTTATGGAAACAACTTGGGCGAGTCATAAGGACTGGGACCAGACTATCAATGGAGTATTGCCATCAGTTCCCCCCAAAACACTGGGACCTCTTCTTTGGTGCAACTGCACTGGAGGAAAGTGTCATACTTCGGAGACTGCATTGGCTTCCAGTCAAGGATTGCATTAAGTTTAAAGCCTTATGTGTTGCATATAAGGCACTCCACGACACCAGCCCTCAGTTTTTGAGGCGGTCATTAACTGGTACTCCCCAAACAGATGTCTTAGGTCCGAAGGGGCAAAATTGATGCTCTCTCAGAGATTCTGTAAGGCTAACTGGGGCGGTAGAAGCTTTACTGTGGGAGCCACGAAACTTTGGAACGCCCTCCCCTTTTCCATCAGAAATCTTCCATCTCTTACATTCTTTTGTAAGGCCCTAAAGACTTGGCTATTTAATGAATAGTTCACCTGCCTGCTTTCTGGACTGTTAGCGCCAAGACACCATTTGGTATTCGTGCGCTGTATAAATCTTAATAACATAACATACTTTCAGTAGGAGACGTAACAAAAGCACGTTGACAGCCTTTACCGGTTTCCGGGAGCAGGATTTGAGGGTCAACTTTTGAAACTTAATGTGCTGTTAATCCAAGAGGTTAGCTAGTGTGCTCAGTGAAATGGAAAAGGGGTGATAAGGAAGAACTTTGGGGATGCCATGAGAGACCCTTCACTTTGAGTGTTTGTGACACTTGAATTCTCCTCTGTTTAGCCTACAGCCTGACTGGTGGTCATGAAGTAACCTGTGACTTTCCCCATAATGCTGGAGATAGTGTGTTAGCTCTTACTCTAGCAATTTACTTTGGTATAGAAGGTTTGAGATCGATTTGTAGTTGCCTAGTAGTTTGTGGTTTGCCCTGGGCTTCAGTAGGTGGGTGATCATTTCATTTCATTTGGTTGGACTGTGTCTATTAGAAATTGGGTTGTTGGTTGAGTGGGGTCCGAGTCCTGGTCAAGCAACAGCCACTATCCCTTGCAGGGTGAACCACAAAAAGTCACCAAATTAACCTGTTCTTAACTCTGGGTAGTTTGGCACAAAAAGCAGCCAGGCTTAACTTAGAGTCTATGTGTGAAGTATTTATGCAGCATGCAAACAGAAAATAAAGCAGAAACGCAACACAAGAAAATTCCCAAACCAATTTAAAAAATAGAGTACATTTTAATAAATTATTTGACACTAAAACAACAAAAATCCGATCAGTAGAACCGGAGTTATGAATTTGTAAAGATTTTAGTGAAAATAGCACCAAAAACCACAAAGCGCCAACTATGGATATCAGGTCACGCGTGACCGGTCAAAGTCACAAGTTCAGATTGACCGCGATGGAGTGCAGGTCGGCTACAGTCCCCAGGTTAGGCCTGCTGAAGTTTTACCTTGTCAAGGTCTCGGTGCAAACGGGCCAGTGTGCAAAGAACTCAAAAGCTTTATTTCAGCTCACTGAGCCTCACCAAGGGCCCAGGACCTGAAGGGCTCAACTTAGGGTCAGGAACTCACTTCAGCTGGGTCCAGGATCCTGGTGAAGGATGTTTAGAGGCCTTTTATGACCCAGAGGCTCAGATAAGGAGTCCAGCAGACTAGCCCTTGGAGTCCTTCTGGTAGCCCTGGGTTCAAGATGAAGTTGCAGGCTCAGTTCTTCCTCCCTAGGCAAGAGGATAGCAGCCAGCAGGTCAGCACAGAAGGGCAGCAGTTCCTTCAGAGCAGCAGCCCAGCAGAGTGGCAATCTGTTCAGCAGCACAGTAGTCCTTCTTCCTGGCAGAGTATCCACAGGTCCAAAAGTGTACTGAAAAATTTGGTATCTAAGGTCCCCTTTTATACCCTTGTTCTGGAAGGTGGGAGAAGCTTCTAGTCAGTGGCTTTGAAGTGCATGGAATTTCCTGCCTCCCCTCCCTCCAAGCTGGCTGCAGTGACAATGTGGGGTCATTAGGCCCTTTGTGTGAAGACATTGCACAGGCTATTTAGTTGCAAGTGGGGCTGTGCTCAGCTCTGCCCTCCCATCCTGTCAGCCGATGGCTCATCCATGCACACCTAATCCCTCTATTGTGTGACTGTCTGGGAGGAATTCACAAAAGTCTTACTGTCAGTTATACCCAGGCATGTGAGCCAAGGCAGGCTACATGCACAAAAGGGCTGAGAGCAGGAAAATGCCAACTTTCTACAAGCGATATTTCCAAAATTGTAATGAAAAATCCCACTTTACTGTTAAAGAGGATTTATCATTACAATTTCATAGACACCAAACATTACATAGTCACCTGTTCCCAATTAGAAATTGCAGCTTATTAAATGTAATAAGGAATTTCCAATCCTACCCTATGGGAGGGGTAGGCTTCACAATAGTGAAAAAATAATTTAGGGGTTTTTCACTACCATGGCATGTAAAACTTAAAAGTACATGTCCAACCTTTTGGTTACACAGCACCCTGCCCTATGGGCTACCTAGGCCCTACCTTAACAGTGGCTTATATGTAATAAAAGAAGAGCTTAAGGCTTAGCATAGTGGTTTTAATGCGAAGTCGGCATGGCAGTTTAAAACTGCATTCAGGCTGCAGAGGCAGACCTGGGATATGATTAAAGGTGCTACTTAAGTGGATGGCACAATGAGTTCTGCAGGCCCACTGGTAGCATTTAATTTAAAGGCCCTGGGTATATGGTATACCACTCTACAAGGGACTTATAAGTAAATTAAATATGCCAATTGGGTATTAGCCAATGTAACTATTTTTAGAGGAGAGAGCACAAACACTTTAGCACTGATTAGCAGTGGTAAAGTGCACAGAGTCCTAAGGCCAATAGAAATGAATTCAGCAAAAAGTGGAGGGAAAAAGGCAAAATGTTTGGGGGGTGACCCTGCAGAGAGGGCATGGTCCAACACAACCCCCCTCCAGCATAAAGCCTGGGGAAACAAATTAATAACTTGCTGGATTACCTGTTTAGGCGATAGAACATGGACACTGGCCCACTCCTGCAGAGGACTGGGCCAGTTCTATGCCCCTCTGAATTCAGTTGGATCATCTCCGGAGACACTGAACTGACCCATGGGGAATCCTTCTTCTCTCTTGTGGACCCCATCTGTGAAGCACCTAACCTTAACTTGCTCACAGATGCATCCCAGTAGGCAGACAATATCACCATGGCCGACAAAGTGATGTGGCCCATTCCACCACTTGTATCAGAGTTATGTTCCCAACCCAAGGAAAACTTTGTCCATAAGGACAGCATCCAACAGAGGCCACTGACAGCAGTCAGTGTCAAGAACCAGGCCCCAAGCCATCCATGGATCTGTCCTCTGAGGTTTCATGGAGTAGGGGACAACTGCCCCATGTGTTAGGCATCCTTCTTCCACTCTCCTTTCCACCAGTCCTAGGGTGGTAGCCTAAGAATGGTCGCCCTTGATCTGTACACTGAGGATGAGGATGGGTCATGAGTGAGTCGTTCCTCCCCCTGCCCCTCCATCTGGGCTTTTGTATCCTCCATTTGGGAATGGTATATCCAGGTGTCTGAGCTTTCAGGGTGCCCTGTGTGGCCGCCCCTATCAGCTACCCTGACACAGTTCCTGCCCCCCCACTCTTAGTTAGGGGAACCCTGTTGGTCACTGTGTACCGCCCCTCACTCTCTTGAGGAGACTCTGAACCACCCTCCTTAGGATTACTCCCAGGTACCTTTTCAGACACTCTGGTACTCACCCAGAGGTCTGCCTCCCTTTGCAAGCTCCCTGGGGTCAGTAAGCTTGCAGTCAACCCGGTGTTTACCTCACTATCCTTCACCCAACCATCCAGTGCCTTGGAAAAGTAGTCCATAAAATCCACCCAGGGCTGGCTTGGGAGTTTGTGACCGTCACTGAACATCTGACGGTACTTCTCAGGAGTCAGCCCAAATTTGGTAACACGTACGGCTTTCATAGGGGGCAACTTTGTCTGGTTACCCACCTCTAGTGTGGGAAGTGTGTCCCTCCCCACTTTTGGCATGTGTTTCTATAAGCAACCCCGCCCCTCAGTACTCCTCTGGGACCTTGTGTATCCTCAGGGCTACTTCATATGGAGAAAATCATCTTGTTATGCCATTTCCCAACATATAATTGGGCACCAGGTCTGGTGGTATGTGGACCCTCCCCAATACAGTGGGCACTGGGATAACGCTGCCACCATTTCTGCTGGCTTCTGTGGCTTGTTTCAGCTTTAGGCCCAGCTCTCTTAGACCCAGTTCATGAGTCCACAACAGTTTTTTCCCCCGAGGGTTGTGATTTCCCCTGCAGGGCTTGAGCTCTCTTCGCTTCCATCTGCGCTGCTTGTGAAGCCAGTTCCAGCTGGGCCAGCTGAAGCTGGCACTGCCCTTCAGCACTCCTGTCCCCCTGGTCCTTAGGGGCTAGGGCTGGGGAGCACACAGTGCTTCCTGTGCTGGGCTCAGTAGGGGACCTCACTCCTGTGGGTCTCCCACTCTCCTCTAGTTCTGGGACCAAGGGAAAAGAAGCTCCTCTCTTTCCAGCCCTAGAGCTGTTGGAAAGCAGTCCTCCTCAGCCTCTATTTCCTCCTCCTCCTCATTCAGTGCATCCTCCTCATCTCATCATCATTCTCTGGTGCTGCAGGAAGCTTGAATTCTGCGAACCTCCTCCCAGGCACTAAGGGCTATTTTACTCAAACTTTGGATAACTCTTAGGGAGTTCCAGTCAACTCTCCCTGCACAACTTCCTCAGCTTAGCCATGCTGTAGCTCTCAATGGCATCAATATACAACCCCATCTTGGCAGACAAAAGTCACAGGCACAAAAAATGTGAGGCAGGAATCAAATTTGGAAAAAGGAGAAAATATGGCCACTCAAGGACAATGTAAAAAAAAGTCAACTCTGGTGTCAAATTATTTATCAGTGATTTTTGGGTAACAAAAATCACTGTACGGTACTGTACCAACACATATCCCGATTCACACCTGTAGTAAAAGAAAGCAGGTCCAGTTCCAAGTAGATTAGTTAAGTAGGTTTATTGAGTAAGATGTTATGAAGAGAGCCCCACCAGGAGCAGCCTTCCTGCTGTTCAGCCCATCCTCCAACTGACTCTCTCACTCACCAACATTCCACAGCCACCTCACACACCAACATTCCAACACCACAGTCACACTGGCTGAGCAGCAGGTATAACACATCTCCTTTCTTTATACAAATGACATTGGAACTCTAGAAAGAATGACATTTAAACTAACGCATGTAAAAGAATGACATATGACTAAAGCATGTAAAAGAATGGCATTAGAACAATTGCATGCACATGACAATGTAGCAAGGACTAATGCGAATGCGTGAAACTGATGGATGGAAACATTTCACGCAAAGGCATGAAACTGACATATGGAAACAATTCACGCACAAGAAATATAAAATGAAACAAGCAAAGAAAACACAGAGAAAGGTAATGAGAATACACTCTCACATCATCTCCCTTTCTAACCAAACGCAGGACACACACACACTACCACACCACAAAACCACAAACCGAACCCTAATGCTACAAACATGCCAGCTGGCCAGGCTAACACACAAGTGGTACACAGGGGACCAACCACGAGGCGCGGTAGGCAACCATCCAAAACAAGTATGTGTGGAACACCACCCCACACAAACCATGCAACATCTAACTGCCCTTCACCCGAACCCGTAGTAAGGGTGGAAAGTGTGGAAAAACAGTCCACACGAACCAAGAAAGAACTACACAGCTCTACACCCAATCTCGTGGTAAAATAGAAACAGCAATCACTAGTGATAACACACTCACACCACAAAAACCCGGTTCACTTTCTGCCCTTCACCCTAACCCCATAGGCTGGGTGGAAAAGCACTAAAATCCCATGTACTGTGCCTTCACACTGCCACACAACACTAACAAAAAGTTTGAATCTCCACTGCCCTTCACCCTTACCCGTAGTAAGGGTGGTAAGTGCGGAAGAACACACCACAACAAACACGAAAAATGGCTTCACTCACAGTTCAAAATAAATCCACAGCGCGTTGATCCACTAAGTGCTTCCCGCTTGAATCTGTAGTAAGGTGCCAGGATTCCCATCTTATGTAAATGCAATCAGGTTGTTTAAATGAACTGCTGGGCACATCACGTCTTTGTAAGCACCGGAATAACATGTAACATGTGAACAGATGTGGGCAACATGTTAGCTCCCATTTGTATGACCGTACAAAACAAACAGACTCACGCCCTGCTGAAAGGCTGTCGATGGAACAGGACACTGGTGGGGCTACAGGGCGGTCTGAAAACTTAAGTCTGTAGATTAGATGCTTTTTCAGTTTCTTCATTTACGACGATTCCTCTTTAATTTCTTCTTTTGTAATTGCCAATTGTCACAGCATTTTCTCTTGAAGCTTCAATCTTTGTTTGATTACACCTTCCATCAAGCTTGTACACGTAGGTTTTTCTTCGCCAGATCGTCGCCAAAATATGTGGTAATAAAGATGTTAGGTAGTCCATGTATTAAGCAGGTAGTTTATTCAAGTAGGATGTTAACAAGTAGAGCCCCACCAGGAGCAGCCTTCCTGCTGCTCAGCCCATACTCCAACTCAGTTTGAAACACTACAGCTCCACTCCACTCCACATAAACAGACACAAACACAGCAGGAACTGGCACGCCTGGGTTGGGGCCGACCGATCTTAAGGTCACTGGTGGGGCACAGGGTTGCCAGCTTGCTGTACAAGAGATGCTTCTTAAAGTTCTTCTTCTTTAATTTCCAGTTAGTTAAAGCTTAATGGTTAACCCGTTTACCGCGGCGATAATTTCGCCGCAGTGCGGGGCGTTCCATTATGTGGGCGGGGCCGCGTCGGCCAACGGACGTGCGCAGCACTACCGAGGTAGTGCTCGCGACGGCCGTTGGCCGACGGGCGCACTTAAAGGGTTAAAGTCCATTCAGGTAGCACACGCAGGTTCTTCTTGGTAAAATCGTCCCATCCTCATCGCCAAAATATGTAGTAGAAGAAAGCAGGTCCAGTTCCAAGAAGTTTAGTTAAGTAGGTTTATTGATTAAGATGTTATGAAGAGAGCCCCACCAGGAGCAGCCTTCCTGCTGCTCAGCCCATCCTCCAACTGACTCTCTCAGGGTTGGGGGGGGGTCGACAGATGACGACAAGGGAGAATAAAATAACAAAAAAAAGAAAACCACTTACCTTGCGCTCGCCGCATCGCTGACTCCCCCCCCGCCCACTGCTCTTACCTGCACTGCCCGCGGCAGTTCTTGTTGTATCTAAAATGGAGATTACATCTGACAATACAGCATTGATGTTGGTAAAATAGTTTCTCTATTGTGGGATGGCAAGGGGAGGGAGAGAGGGGTAAAGAAAAAAACATACCTCCTCGCTGCATCTCGTCCCTCTCTCCACTGTGGTCTCTCCCAGAACAGGAACAGAGCACCCAGGAAGCACCCAGGCTCCCCTGAGTCAATCACAGCGCTGCAATACATTGTTGTGATTGGTTTGAGCGCCGTGGTTGGGCGCTCAGATGGTGACTGGGGGCCTGGGCATGTTCTCCTCCCAGGCTGTAATATATCCTCGATGGAGAACATGCAAAGTGCGCCTGACTGTTTGGCCGGCCCTAGACAGCCAGCCAAACATTCATGAGCACTTAGGGAGTACAAACCACTCCTCCCCTGCTCTGTCAGCAGAGCATCCCCGCCCGCCTACAAAGCAGCTGCAACAAGAAAAAAAATAAATGATAATAAAGTAGAGTTATTATCATTTTATTTTTCCTTTATTTATACTGCTTAAAAGCAGTGGGGCGACGCTCCTCCCCCTTAGCAGGGGGGGGGGGTCACTGCTTAGTAGACCACTGATATATTGGTATACAGAGCCCCGAAGTAGGGCATTCTGGATTAATTTTTCTGAATCTTCATGTTTTGTCCAACTGGGTGAAGAGGCCGTTCATATTCCTAGTACCTTAGAGCATCATGAGAAAGAAAATGTGTTCTGAAGGGGTGCTCCAGAGCTGAGGACACCAGAGACCTCGAAGCCAAGTGACTCAGAAGTTTTAGCCAATCTCACTGGCTATCCTTGGAACAATTCGAACCAAAGGGCCTCATTTAAAAGCCCCTTGCGCTGCTGGTACGTCACTTTTTTGGATGCACCGGCAGCGCAGTGTGCCTGCCCATATTTATAAGACCACGTAAAGTCACCCTGCATGACTTTTTATGACCTTGTAAATATGGGTTCCTTTCACGCATTATTCTGCGTGAAAGAGGCCTTCCATGGGTGTTGCTGTGGGTGTTTCCACGTAACATCCATAGAACCTGACACACTCCCAGATTTAGAAAGTTTTGTAAAGTTGGGAATGCATCAGAAGCACTCTGCAGCACGCATAGAAAGAGGAAAATGCCATCAATGATTGTTTTTGTGCAGGAAGGTTTACCTTTCTGCACAAAAAACATCATCCCCGCAACGCATGCACCCTTGTAACATGACGCAAGGGTGCCTGCGCTGGCGCATGGCAGCCAATTGTGCGCCAGCGTAGGGGAAAGTACACGGATGCGTTGTATTGTTGTTAATACGACGCATCCCGGTGCTTTTAAAATGACGCACCTCAGCGCAGCAAGATGGCTTGAGGCGCTGCGTCATTTTTTTTGTAAATCATGCCCCATAGTGTGCAAACCAATGTTACTTGAGTCTTCCAAAAGAGATAGGAAAGAGCTGTAGAAATTAAACAATACAATAAAATATGCACCCTATTATCAGTATGGAAAGCATGCAGGAGTCTTCAAGGTGACTGCCACACGGTATGTTCAGCTCGAGTACCACGCAGTCCGCAGTGTGCCTGAGAGGGTGACCTTTTCAAAGTGAAGTAATAATGCCAAGGTGCCTCGAGGCCCCTTATAGAGCACCGATTGCCAGGAGTGAGCTGCCGCCTGCCTGCTGGAGACGGAGCCTGGCACAGAGGGGACAGGATCATGTTTTATTACAGTGAAAAGGGGATTATAAATACATGTTCTGTTAGCAGCATTTAATTCTCAGCCTTCCAAAGGGCTCAATTAAAGCTAAAGCCTGCTTGAAGGGCAGCAAAATAACACCGTCCGTGCTGCTCCGTGCTGCTCGACACCTCCGGCTGACGGAATAAATGAAACTTTCAGGCCAAGTTAAGAAGCGGAGTGCAGCATCCGTGGCCCAAGGACACGGAGCTCAGAGCCAGAGTCACATCAGTACCTGAGCCCGGGTCTGTGGCCCGTATGAACGGTCTGTGGCCTGTATGAACAGACTGTGGCCGCTGTGGTCACATGTTACATAATTAACCACTGGGCACACCTGCCTGCTGGTTACCGTGCCGCACAGCGCCGGCCGTGGTCAGGGCTTTCTTAAACAAGTGATAGAGCGAAATGTTCTTGTGAATTGTAGGGGTGCATCATAATCAGTGATAGGCCGCACCCATATGTATTCAGACATATATTCGTTTATATTCCATTGTATACTCATGCATGTTTAGTAAAGAATGAATAGTTCACTGAGACAAAGTGAACTCAGCAGTATAATGGTGTTAGGATAATGATGTAATGTAATGCTTTTGAATTGTGTGAACATAATGCTTAGAGGAATTAGTTCGTGTATGTAATGTAATTGCAGTAGTTTAAACGTGCACCATATTAAAGTTGCACATGTAATTCATTGTTTGCATAAAGAATCGTAATGAATATGCTTATAGGGAAAAGTAAGATGTGTGTTTAAAAGTTATATGTAAGGGCCTGACTACATATATGCTTAAGGAAGGCCTGGTATATTCTTATGTTAGCTTATAATGTAGGCCGAAAAGGGTTTCTCTTGGAAAGGCTCTCTGGGCACAAACGGTAGATTTAATTAGCACAGTAGAAGGTTTCTGTTGACCGTATCTTTTGTTGCAGGTGCAAGGACACATGTCTCGTTAGTAAAGACTAACTCTTTGTTTTCAAAAGTTAGAAAGATGGGAGGCATGGTACGGGAGTGCAATGGAATTTAGGGATGATACTTTCAGCGGAGAAGGCGCCTGGGACTCAAGGTCAACGAAACTGTCCAGGATGAAGTCACCGTTTCAATGGAAAAGCACAAGAAAGAAGACCTGGCCAAGAGGGCGTAAACAAGGCGTGTACCTTTGTAGTATGGTTTTGTATTAGGGATAGTGCCCCGAGGGAGGAAGCCAGAGAAGCGGTAGGGGAGACCAGAGAGAAGGACAGAGCTGAGCTTAGGTATATGGTGATTGCACTTCTTAGGAAGTCTTCACAGCTGACACCTTTTATTCTTTCTTGCCTGGGAAAATCGTTATGCAGGGATGTCACTTAGCGTTAGTGTAGGGACAGCAATTGATTTTAAGCTTGTTTAGGCCCATGAAGAGCAACTTAGAAATAGGAGCAATCATAGTTTGGTTGGTCCTCCTAGAACTTTCTATTCTTCTTATTCTGAGTCGGATGAGACTCCTGCGTAGATTATTATTTGTATTAGTGCCCATCTATTTCTTTAACCTCGTGTTGAGGTGCTTGCACGTTCAGTTATTTTTTGGCGATAATAAATTCTCAAACTTGAATTCGGAGTCAGTGGTCCTTTCAGACAAAATGAATGCTGATATCTAACCCGATGAGATTCTCTCCTTTACACTATTCAACAGGTAAAAAGATCTTGGCGGCCAGAAGGTTCTTATAGATAATTAGATAAGAATCGGCGTTATCAGTTGGTAGCAGAGTAGGATGGTTACCTTTGATGGTAAGGGGAGATCTAGAGCAAGATAAGAGATTAGGTTGCCCCATAGAGCCCGAGTGACGCAGATCTAGAGAACCGCGAGAGACGGATGTCGGAGGTCGTGGAAAACTGACGGAGAGTGACGGTGCGGCGGAAGTAGCAGTTCGTAGATAGAGTGAGTATGAAAAGAGTGATGTTTGATAGATTGCGGTGTTATATTGTTGTGTGATGTCTTGCGGAGTTGGAACGAAAGTTGTGTGATTGAGAAACGGACCGTGAGCGCGCGCGGGACCGGGAGATTTATTGTGGTGTAGAATACACCCAGAGTTGAGAACGTTGACCAGAGTTGTGGGGGTCACGAGACGTCATTGACAGACCCACAGAAGATAGGGACACATGTGTGAGTGTGTGAATAACCAACGCAGGTCGTAGGTTATTGTGAGCAGAACATCGAGTGATTGAATCCTATCGAGTGTATTAGAGGCGATTGTCCGGTCGTTCGTGGACAGACGGTTGCCAGATTGAGGTCAACAAGCTCAAGAGACTGATCGGTCATTGGTAAGACTGACGGTCAGAGAGGTAATTGTTCGGTAGGACGGACATTATTTCAGAGTATAATTGGGACGAATGCGAGTGAGAACGAGTGAATTAAAAAGGAGGGGAACTGCTGCGAGCGGAGGAAAAGTGACGTCAGACAAGTGCCGCGCTGCGATAGGCCGGTTGGTGTGAACCGCGCTGGTATTGGTGGATTGGAATCAGGAAGTAAAAGCGGACATTTTGTGTGCAAATACAAAGTTGATTCATCATGAAATGTTTTAAAGCTTTACGGGAACTTTGTAGAGGTGATAGACATGTGGTTGTTCGGGAGGGAGAGGAAGCTCCTCCTGAGGACACACCAGCACATTATATGGCGAAGAATGTAGGGTTGCATACTATAATTTGGCTCGAGAATTGGCATAAAATGACAGAAGCAGAAGGAGAATTGTCGTTCCCTCGATATGGTACTTTCAGGTTAGAGGTGCTGTACCAGCTCAAGAGTGTAATGGCTTCAATACGACCACTACCTAGACCGACACAGTTTGAGGCACTACATGCGTGGATAAGAGCAGCGTATGATAGAAAGAAGGAAAGGTGTCAAGAAAGGGTGAAGAAATCGGTCAGGGCATTCCAAGATGCAAGGTGGGATGCATTGGAGAAAAAGTGGAGAGCGGATACGATCGACGGAGATAAGTTATACCCACTGCTGATACAAAATGGAAAGATTACAAGAATCGATGAGGACGACAGTGATTTAGATGACAGTCTGTTGGATAGGATGTTGGCGGAGAGGCCACCACCATTTAATCCAGATTCAGAAGAGGGAAAGACAACCCCAGCAGTGGCAATAGTTGATGAGAGCCAGAACCAGACTAGCATGAGAGTAGTGGGAAGAATTTCCACAGGAACGGAGGGGGCTACGGCGTCTATGATAACACAGCCTCCTGGGGGAACACAAGATTACCGGACTCCTTGACAGTACCGGTTACCATTGGCCCTATAGTACCGGTATATGACCCAGACCGAGTGAGAGAAGGGAGCTCCGTGCCGATGAGAAGGGAAGAAGGAAACAGTGAGAGTGGGAATGGGTTTGGAGTAAGGGTGGTTCATTTCCCAAGACCAATAGACACAAGTACGCCGTTACCGGCTACTGCGGATTCTTCAGGTGGACAAGAAGGGGAGAGACCGGAAAGACCGAGGTCTTTACGGGAATCTAAGTCAGCTTTGAGGGAGTGGACACCAACAGTGACGAACCAAGAGGATAGGATGCAAAGAGATAGGGCACAAAATGTCTCGGAAGACAGACCAGGTTCCAGGAATATGGAAGGGAATAGGTCACAAGGACAGAATAGTGACTGTGATGAGCGGGACGGCTCAGGTTGTCGAGAGGTACTGAGGAGTGCAGTACAGGCAAGGTTGCTAGACGTAGTGAGGCTGAAAGCAGAGGTAGACGAAATGATCAGTGGGAGTCTGCCTTTAGAAAGGATAGAAATCTATGGATCAGATGAGCTGCTGTTTGTAGCAAAAGATGTGACTCGAAAAGCTAGAATGGCACATGATAGATTGAGGGATTTGGCCAAAAGATATGAGGTGGACCTGAATAAAACTAAAGCGTTACAGGGACCACACAGATTGCATTACAGTGATCAGGAGTTGGAGGAGAAAAGAATCACAGGGTTGAAGACGCACACCAGAGACCTGATCATAGGAATGAGAATATGGATTTTGTTGGACAAATGGGAAGAAAGGTGGTCCAAAAAGAAACCAGTAAAAAGAGCAGAAGGGGAAACGCCGCCGCCAGGAGGGGGCGACGGGAGTTGGAAATTTTCCTTTACGGGAAGTACAGAATGGAGGGTACGTGCATGTGCCGTGGAATAGAGGTGATTTGACTGCATTTACAAATGATTTTCCTCGGCTGAGGGAAAAACCGGTGGAGTGGTACAAGCAGGTTGAGCGGTTTGTGAAGATTTCAAAAGTATTGTGGATTGATTTGAACACTTTGTTTGACATAGTGGTACCAGGAGATTTGTGGACAGCATGTAAAGTCGCTATTGAGTGGCCGACTTCGGAACCGAAAAGAGAGGCGGTTACAAATGGTCCATCACCTGATGTCATGAAAAATATGAGCAGGTGATTACATGGTTGAGGTCGAAGATTTCACCTCAGGATATAGATTGGGTTAAGATAGATCGGACTGTACAGGAACCCAAGGAAACGGTGCATGAGTATTACGAAAGACTTCTGCAAGTTTTTAAACAGTATAGTGGGTTGGATGTTTTGGACCCTAAGGATATGGGACAGTTTGTCTCAAAGTTTGTAACAGGTCTGAGAGGGGAAATCAGCCTCATGATACAGCACCATTTGATCTGCTGGCAGAACAAGCCACTAGATGAAATTTTGCGGTACGCGAGGTACTGTAGTGATGAGGTGGATTCAAAACATCGAAAGCTAAAAGACAAATTGATGCTTGTCCAGATGCAGACAGCACAGAATCAGCCTAGTGGAGGGACCTTGGGGAGAAAGCAAGGAAATTTCCAGGGAAACCAGAATGGGCAGGTACAGGGAAAGGGAAAACCAATAGACCCCAAGACAGGAGTGGACGTGGCCACACTAAAGAAGACCACTGCGTGTCATCTTTGTCGCCAGGTCGGACATTGGAAACGCGAGTGTCCTTTGAACCCAGCTAATCAGGTACAGGAAGAGGAAGAGGGGGCTCAGGCACCCGCGCAAGAGGTGGTTAACACAATAACGAGACCTAGAACGATGAAAGGGGGTTTACAATTCTCAAGCTCAGATTCCCCAAGCTCCAAGGTTTTCACAAGGAACACGAACATATCAACAGATGCCCCTGTTCGAACGATATGCTGAGGATAGCTTAGACCCTTTATCCTGACGGTGCCTGAGGGGGAGGAAGACTGCACACTTGGAGCGGTCTTGGAGGTAGACCAGAGAGGACCTTTTGTAGAGGCAGAGATTGAGGGCAATCCTGCAACACTTTTGGTTGATACTGGAGCTACCCGGTCTACTGTAAGATCTGCAGTAGTCCCTAACCTACCCCTCTCGGGACAATCGATCCAGGTTGTTGGAGTAGCAAACAAGAAGATGAGCAGCCCATTGACAGAACCGATCTTAGTAAAGATAGGTACTTTCCAAACTAGACATCAGTTTGTAGTATGTGACACGAGTCCAGTTTGTCTTTTGGGAAGAGATCTGTTGTGCAAGTTGAACTGCACGATTTATTGTACACCACGAGGAGTGGAGGTCCAGACGAGAGATGATGATGCTGACTTTAAGATTGCCAATCAGCATCTGTGTATAGATCTGTACCCAATGGTGACTGTGGAAGAACTTCCACATGATCTGAGAGACGCAGTGTCGCCTGTGGTGTGGGATTTCGCAGGAGACGAAATAGGTTTAATCAGAGGGGTTGAACCAGTGCGGATTGAGGTGAAACAGAATGTTGATTTCCCTAGAACACCTCAATACAATTTATCGATAGAAACGATTGCAGGAATAAAACCTGTGATCGAGACTTTCATTGAGAAGGGTATTTTGAAGGAGATCAGAGGTAGTCCCTGTAATTCACCCATAATGGGACTACAGAAACCGAGCGGGAAATACAGGATCGTGCAAGACCTGCGAAAGGTCAACATGATAGTTGTCCCTTGTTGTCCAGTGGTACCGAATCCTTCAGTAATACTGTTCCAGATCCCATGTGAAGCCGAGTGGTTTACGGTTATCGATTTGTGTCAAGCCTTCTTTTCGATACCGCTCCACGAGGAAAGCCAATTTCTTTTTGCGTTCAGGCTAGAGAATCGCGTGTTAACATGGTGTCGTATCCCTCAAGGGTATACGGAAAGTCCATCGATCTTTAACCAGATCCTGAAGAAGAACCTTGAGAGTCTTGTGTTGCCGCAGAACTCAGTTCTCGTGCAGTACATAGATGACTTGCTCATTGCCTCAGAAACAGAAGATGCTTGCAGAATTGACACAGTAGCCTTGTTGAACCACTTAGCAGAGAATGGACATAAGGTGTCCCCGAACAAGCTGCAGTACTGTTTGAATGAGGTACAGTACTTGGGACACAGATTAGAAAAAGGCAAGAGGAAGGTGTCACCAGATCGAATTGAGGCAATAATGAGCATGGCGGTACCCACTACACAGAGGGAAGTTAGGATGTTTCTGGGAATGGTTGGCTATTGTCGACAGTGGATTCCTAGTTTCTCCTTGAGAGCAAAGCCTCTGCAGAGGCTTACGCACAAGGATGTGAGTGATCCGGTACCATGGGACGAGGAGTGCTTGATGTCATTCCTGCAATTGCGAGATGATTTGTGCAGGGCTCCCGCACTGGGAATGCCTGACTACAACAAGGCCTTTTCATTGTTTTGTTGCGAGAGAGGAGGATGTGCATTAGCAGTGTTAGCTCAGAACCATGGAGGTGTCCGTAGACCAGTTGCCTATTTTTCAGCTACTTTAGATCCAGTAGCTTCTGCGTTGCCCGGATGTCTAAGATCCGTTGCTGCAACAGGTGTCAGCATTGAAAGATGTGAAAGCATTGTAATGGGACATCCATTGACTGTACATGTACCACATTCGGTTGAGTTATTAATGACCAGGACCAAGACCCAGCACCTAACGAACAATAGGTTAACAAGGTACGAGCAAGTCATACTTGCCGCAGAGAATGTGACTCTGAAAAGGTGCTCCATCTTGAACCCTGCGACATTGATGCCTATACCGAACACAGATGATGAAGATTGTGAGGACCATGATTGTCTCGATGTGACCGAACTTTGCACCAAACCGAGACCTGACATTGTCGATGAGCCATTGGCCGACCCAGATGAAATTTTCTTTGTCGATGGTTCATGCTTAAGAGACAGTGTGGGGCAATTAAGAGCAGCGTTTGCTGTGTGTACTATTTCAGGAGTGGTCGACGCCGCTTGCCTAGAAGGAGTACGCTCCGCGCAGGTAGCTGAGATCATTGCCTTGACCCGTGCCTGTTTGGCCGCTGATCGAATTCGAATCACGATTTACACAGACAGCCAATACGGCTTTGGTGTGGTGCATGACTTCGGGCAGTTATGGTCTCAGAGGGGATTTTTGACATCATCTGGCTCACCCATTCGTAATGGAGAATATGTAAGACAATTGTTAGAAGCATTACAGCATCCGAAAGAAATTGCTGTTGTAAAGTGTTCAGCCCATGGGAAGGGGGAGGACTTTGTATCCTTGGGTAATAACTACGCAGATGAGGTAGCCCGCTTCTGCGCAGAACAAGGATGCATATACACAGGCAGGGAGATAGAAGAGAGCCAAGAGGGAACCGATCTCAGCATAATGTTGGCCATGGCAGACACTTGGGAAGAGCTTAAGAGATTGCAAGATGAAGTCTCAACCAAAGAAAGAGAGGGCTGGATCAAGGCTGGGTGCGAGAGAGGAGAAGTGGATGTGTGGGTATCAACCGATGGGAGAGCTGTGTTGCCGGAAGAATTGCTGAGTCCGATGGCAAGATTGATACATGGTCAGGCACACCTGGGTAGAGACGCAATGATGAGGGTGTTCAGACAGACGTGGTATAACCCACGGTTCCGAGCAATGGCTGAGACGGTATGTCAGAGATGTGTTACGTGTCAACAGATGAATGCTGGAAAGAAAACTGTAGTTACATTGAGTCATATTGGAAGGTCAGGAGGGCCCTTCAATAGACTACAGCTGGATTTCGTGGAGATGCCTAGATGCAATGGCTTGAGGTACATTTTAGTGATAGTATGTATATTCTCACGGTGGGTGGAGGCATACCCCACACGAAGGTGTGACACTCTGACAGTGGCTAAATTACTGTTGAGGGAGCTTATCCCTAGATTCGGGATCCCGACCTCTTTGGAATCAGATAGAGGTGGGCACTTCCATAGCGAAATCATGAAGTTACTTTGTGCAGCATTGAACATTGACCAGAGACTCCACTGTAGCTACAGACCAGAGGCTTCTGGGATGGTGGAACAAGTTAATGGAACTTTGAAAGCCCGGATGGCAAAAATGTGTTCTTCAACATCCCTGAAATGGCCCGACGCCTTGCCACTGGTGCTCATGAGCATGCGAAGTGTCCCAGACAGAAGGACCGGGTTGTCTCCCCATGAAATAATAATGGGGAGGGCAATGAGACTGCCAGCAGTACCAGCTACAGCCTTGATAAGCATCACTGATGATTTGATTCTCGATTATTGTAAAGGACTCTCTGATGTGGTCCGTTCTGTATCCCAGCAGGTGCAAGCAGCTGTGGTTCCAGCCTCGAGTGATCTGTGCCACGACTTGTGTCCCGGTGACTGGGTGCTCGTCCGGAAGCACGTGAGGAAGAGTTGCTTGGATGCCCGTTGGCGTGGCCCGTATCAGGTGATACTTATCACGAACACAGCAGTAAAGTGTGGAGGATTGCCGAACTGGGTGCATGCTTCCCATACCCGCAGAGTTCCAGCACCCTTGGAAGAAACAGCTCCTCTCGCAAATGAAAATCCAGCTGATGTGGCAGGGCCACATGAGAGGACAAGCCAAGCTGTAAGGGTCGCTGACACAGCTGGTGGTGCACTAGAGCAAGCTGAAGGGGGTTTCCACAGTTCGAACCCTGACTCAGGCACCGAAGAAAGAGAAGGTGCAGTGGGCGGAGAAGAGTCAAATGCAGCAGAAAGAGGAAATAGTGCACTGGGTATAGAAGGGGAAGGCAGACGAACGAACAGAAGTGCTGAAAGTTGGCCTGAAAGACAGAGGCGACTGAACCTGAGGTTAGCACCTGAGAGAGACCTTGCTCCAGTGTCCGAAGTATCTGAAACCGAAGCAAGCGACGAAGACCAAGCACAAGACAGTCGGCGAAGGTCCAAGAGAACAAGAGTGCCTTGTCGCAGATACTCTACCCCTGAGTGGACTTACACTGTGTTTGATGCAGGGGGTGGTGAATACAGGGAGACTGAAGTCAGTGGAAGTGTTCAGTCGGAGCCCGAACCTGGTGGTGAAGGTGGTGCTGCGGATGCCAGGGTTCGAGATAGACGGAACACTGACACTCACGATTCCGAATCCCCCACTTCTGAGTGAAGTCCGAAACTTGCTTTTGCATCGGGTCGAATTCCCGCCTTTCGGAGCTGAGCCGTTTTCACACGAAGTGCTGCTTTTGCGTCTTGAACTTTTGTATCACGTTCTGGTTGTGCTCAATGAGGATCTCATTATGGATCAGTAATGAACTGTAAATAAAAGTCTAAAAGAAGAAGATAACCTAGGTCCGAGTGGAAGAAGAATAAACTTAGGGACTTTCCACAAGAAGAGGGACGAAAACTAGGGAAGTCTTTTTCTGGACTGTGTAAATAAGTTGTGATCGGAAAGGAAAAGCCCGGAGATTTCATGGTTGCTCGAGCTGGTTAAGCAAGTCATAAATAAAGGACAGAGACTTTTCTGAGTTCTTTGCGATAACCAAGACTTTTCGAGAACTTTCGAAATCATGGAGCCGGGTAATCCCAATCGTAGAGCAAAATGGATTATAGGCATTCTTATAAGTAGTGTGATAATTTCTATAATCATAGTAGTTGTAGTCTCATATACTGGTTCGCATGAGCCAGAAGTAGAGGTAGTGACAGGGACACCGACACCTATCACACCTAGCCAGAAGGGGGTAGACAGGGCAGCTGAGAGAGCTATGATTTTAGAAGAAAGTCGTAGACTACATGTAGATTTGTCTAAGGGTGATTTTAAGCTTAATGCGTATGCTAAGTTGTTGTATGAGTATGTTGACGTGATGGATGCGAAGGATTGTTATGTGTGTATGCAGTTGCCTACTTCGGTGGATGAGGGTATTAGGTATCATCATCTTCCACTGACTTATGGTATTTCATGTAGTCTTTTGCTTAGTTTGTTTTATGAGAGAGAGCAGTTCGAGTATTTCTTTTCCAATTTCGACGCAGTGCTTCCTGAAGTCCCAGCTTACAAGCATTTGAATAAGTATGATTATTATAAGACCGAGGACAGACTGAGGAAGTACTTCATACCGAGTTTGGAATTGGATACAGCATTCGCACACAGACACAATCTGACATGCTTGATGTCGGATGTAGAGAGAAAGTTTGTAGATCAGGTTGAAGATAGGTATAGAAAGCTGACTGAATCCCGAGATTTAGGGCATCACAGGACAGATTGGACGGAGGAAGAACGGTTGCATAAGACCAAGGGAAGCTATGGTCCTATAGCGTTGGATAAGGAGCAGAGGGGTAAGTTGTGTATAAGGCGTTATCAGACTTACTACGAAAAGGTTCCAGTGGGACAGAGTACTTGTGATCACGTTTTCACCATGGCAGATGAGGCAAAAGATTTTCTCCAAGGTCCTGTACAAGTGATACCTACGGTGTATTACGTATGTGGAAAGAATGCTTATGTGAGGTTGCCTGCAAATTGGTATGGAACATGTTATTTGTCAATAATATTTCCAAAGATTTACCATACAGAAGACTTAAATCTTCTGGAGGGTGGAGAGCATTCAAGAACGAGAAGAGCTGCAAGTGCAGGAATCGTTGTGGGGGATATCTTTGGAGCTATGATACCTAGTCTAGGAGTAGTCTTGAATGATGTGAAGATCCGGAGGTTAGCGACTGTGGTGGATGAATTTTCGATGAACACAGCAAAATCGTTGGTGTTGGTGGAAGGAGAAATGTTGTCGATAAGGGGAATGGTTTTGCAGAATCGCCTTGCTTTGGATGTCCTATTGGCAAAAGAGGGCGGAGTCTGTAAAATGCTGAAGGTTCAGGAGTGCTGCACTTATATACCAGACCGTAGCAAGGATCTGGAGAAATATATAAGTAACATCACTATGATCCACACAAAGATAGCGGATTTGACGGAAGAAGGGGCCTGGGAAAAGGTCGGAAAGGGTTTTGGTCAAGTGGGAGGTTGGTTTGCAAACCTAGGAAAGGGATTCCTTGGGTACTTCCTGAGACCACTCCTTATCTTGGTGGTTTGTGTGGCTGGCTTGTGGATTATGATCAAGGCCTACAAATGGTATCGAGCAGGCAGAGTCAAGAGAGCTTTGAGGGAAAATGACATGAGATTGGCAAGACTGCAGGACAATCAGTATCAAAGGCTCAAGAGCATGGAGAACTTCAGATCAGGGAAGATGGGAACAAGTTCTGTTTAGGTCGGTTCCTTCTCCGAGGGAGTGGAATGAGATGTGATGACAGGAGTCATCAAAGGGGGAACTGATAGAGCGAAATGTTCTTGTGAATTGTAGGGGTGCATCATAATCAGTGATAGGCCGCACCCATATGTATTCAGACATATATTCGTTTATATTCCATTGTATACTCATGCATGTTTAGTAAAGAATGAATAGTTCACTGAGACAAAGTGAACTCAGCAGTATAATGGTGTTAGGATAATGATGTAATGTAATGCTTTTTGAATTGTGTGAACATAATGCTTAGAGGAATTAGTTTGTGTATGTAATGTAATTGCAGTAGTTTAAACGTGCACCATATTAAAGTTGCACATGTAATTCATTGTTTGCATAAAGAATCGTAATGAATATGCTTATAGGGAAAAGTAAGATGTGTGTTTAAAAGTTATATGTAAGGGCCTGACTACATATATGCTTAAGGAAGGCCTGGTATATTCTTATGTTAGCTTATAATGTAGGCCGAAAAGGGTTTCTCTTGGAAAGGCTCTCTGGGCACAAACGGTAGATTTAATTAGCACAGTAGAAGGTTTCTGTTGAACGTATCTTTTGTTGCAGGTGCAAGGACACATGTCTCGTTAGTAAAGACTAACTCTTTGTTTTCAAAAGTTAGAAAGATGGGAGGCATGGTACGGGGAGTGCAATGGAATTTAGGGATGATACTTTCAGCGGAGAAGGCGCCTGGGACTCAAGGTCAACGAAACTGTCCAGGATGAAGTCACCGTTTCAATGGAAAAGCACAAGAAAGAAGACCTGGCCAAGAGGGCGTAAACAAGGCGTGTACCTTTGTAGTATGGTTTTGTATTAGGGATAGTGCCCTGAGGGAGGAAGCCAGAGAAGCGGTAGGGGAGACCAGAGAGAAGGACAGAGCTGAGCTTAGGTATATGGTGATTGCACTTCTTAGGAAGTCTTCACAGCTGACACCTTTTATTCTTTCTTGCCTGGGAAAATCGTTATGCAGGGATGTCACTTAGCGTTAGTGTAGGGACAGCAATTGATTTTAAGCTTGTTTAGGCCCATGAAGAGCAACTTAGAAATAGGAGCAATCATAGTTTGGTTGGTCCTCCTAGAACTTTCTATTCTTCTTATTCTGAGTCGGATGAGACTCCTGCGTAGATTATTATTTGTATTAGTGCCCATCTATTTCTTTAACCTCGTGTTGAGGTGCTTGCACGTTCAGTTATTTTTGGCGATAATAAATTCTCAAACTTGAATTCGGAGTCAGTGGTCCTTTCAGACAAAATGAATGCTGATATCTAACCCGATGAGATTCTCTCCTTTACACTATTCAACAGGTAAAAAGATCTTGGCGGCCAGAAGGTTCTTATAGATAATTAGATAAGAATCGGCGTTATCACAAGCATAGGCATAGCCAATAGGTCTCGCCTTTTGGACCTTATAAGTGTTTAGCCATGCAGCACATTATCCTGTTAATAATCCGGTCATTCCCACAATTTAGTTTTCAAAAATGCCTTTCTTTCTGCTTCAAAATATTGCCATCTATTAGTAATAAACTGTAGATTGTAAATATCACTCAGCGATAATAATCTGTTGTTTATTGCCATCACAGAAATCTCATTTATGTTTATGGAGCCTTGCACTAGGTTTTAAATATGTTACATCTCAACCTCCTTCAGTATCGAGCTTTGCATGAACAAACAATGCAGAGGGTGGGCTCGAAAGCTGACCACTGCTCACGCAGCCTCTTGTCCACAGAGCTCCCTTCGGCACACATGGCCATTCTCATCGGCTAAATAGCTGAAATTGGAGGCGAGTAGATGGAGGGAAGCTGCGAGGAAGCGCTCCTGTTCTAAAATCTCATCCAACTGTAATCAATATCATATGTATCCTAAAACAATTAATCTAAACCGCTCACTGCAGTAATCATGGTCACAATAAGATTAATCTGTGTGTTTGACATGTTAACTATACTTTGTGCCCTCAGCCGAGGTACAATGAACTCAGTGAATTCAAACTCCGTGTAAATAATCAATATAATGTTAATAATGAGTTGCTGAAAACTATTCAGTGTTCATGTGGTACTACAAACCTGATAAACTTTATTGGATAAAGCATTATAGAAAAACACTACATCTCAGACATGCTCAACGTTGTGAAAGCATGTAAACTCTCCTTACTTGACACTCAGTTAAAAGTGTGTGAACTCTCCTTACTTGACACTCAGTTAAAAGTGTGTGAACTCTCCTTACTTGACACTCAGATGAAAGTGTGTGAACTCTTACATCTCAGTGAATCGTTTATATAACAAAAGAAGACAAACAAAAAAATATATAAAGCACAAGAGTACTCTCTGTGTGTTGGTGACTAAAACCACATGACTTAAAGCAATCACAGTGTGAATCATTGGTTTCTCTTGACTGCCATAAGGCTGCCAAACTGTACACAAAACATCAGGCATGTATTCATAGGGTGAATCGTTGGTTTACACTGACTGCCATAAGGCTACCAGACTGTCCACAGAGCATCAGGCATGAAGTTAAAGGTTAAAAGGAGCATCGCTTAATGTTGTCTGCATAATGGCGAATAAACGCCGCGAATATAATTGCGCAATGATATCACCTCCTCTCCAATGTGCAAAACTATACATGTTTCTACTTCATTTAGGTTCAGGAAGCTGTTTTAATCCGCCGCATGAGAGTCGGTCCGCCTCTACTAATGTAATGTAGGTCTTGCCTTATTGTGGAAATGCAGGTGCCTGGAAATCATGTCGTTTATACAAGAGTATTTAAAATTAAAGTATAACTCAATGCCAGCATTGAACCAATTTGCTCACTCACATTTGTGACAGGTAAGTGAGATGAAGCATATCCAAGATCACACAAAGTGGCCAAGCAGGAAAGTCACATTTAAATACAATGTATCATAGATCTGCGATCCACACCTTTCCATTTGTGGATAGCAAGAGCACACACAGAACACAACTAATGATCAAGAAAAAAATAAAATATGTACTAACTTGTTATTAACTACTTATCTTGGGTTCTGGACTAGCGCCCTACTCGCCAAAAAAGCGCTTCAATGCCTTGCCAGGGGTTCTAAGCGCTACATAAATACATTTACAATTACAATAGCTCTTCTATTCGTCCAGTCACTTAGTATCACTTTTTATCTTAAAACTACATAGCATAACTGATCACTGCTATATCCGCTCTTTCTTTTGTGAAAGGGAGGCCCTCATTCTCAACTAATTCTGCCCATTTCACTTCAAATCTAGAAGAGACACAGTGTTTGATTAAGAGGAAATGTTTAGGTCACAAAATGTGTATTTAAAAAAACTATTTATTTGTGAACAATCTGGAAAACTCTTATAGTGAATGTATGAAATTGTAGACAACCCTTTGCTTCTCACAGGACGTGTGAGCATTTAAAATACATTTGCTTAGAAAACTTCAGGTTTAGAGGCACAAATGCAGTCTCCTATTTAAAATGGCACCTGTGGTTACAAGAATTGGGCTGTGCGCCCTGCTATTTTCGAAGATCACTTTGTCTCTCTTGTTAGATTGCCTTAAATGCCCACCTCTTAGTCACGCCTTTAACCCACTCATTTACTCCACCCCACTCAGTTTGGCGAGAACCTGCACTTCATTTTTTTTGTTTAAAGCAGCGGTTAAGAATAGCCAGAGGCAACCATTGCTACTACTTTTTCACCCTTAGGACATCTAGCACTTTGTTGCTACCCCTGGGCTCAGTGGTCATGACGGCAGCACAGGAGCAGAAGGAAAGACTGCCTGAAAAGGTCTCAAGCTGGGCGAATGAGTCTTCGATTTAAGAGGCGGAAGGCTGGAAGAAATGGAGGTAGGGGGAGTAGAAGATATGAGATAACGTGAGAAGAAATGAGCCAGCGAAAGATGAACAGGCAGAAACAAACCAGGGAAAGAGACAAAAGACAGGCATGAGCCCTGAGAGGATGGCCATTGGAAGATAGCTCACTCACTTGTTGCGGAGAGCCATGCGTGACCGGAAGGAAACATATACAAAGCCTGACATAATAGCTCAGCGGGATACCAGCTTGCTGCAGTGATAAGTTTGTTAACTGCAGACACGCTTTCCAACCCCGTCCGAGGGTAAGAAGTACCAGGGCTAATTTACAGCTCCACAAAATTAAAAATCTGCTGTAACATGTGTTATATAAAAACAAGCGCGACCGCGCGGCCGCGAAAGTAAAAGCGACCTTTGTAATATGACCCAGAACAGATGGCCCCCTGCGCGCCGCTGCTCGCTCCCGACAGCTGTAGGCCGTGGGAGGAAACATTTACAGGGAAAGGTGGGACATGCACCCGCCTTTGGCCAATTGCGTGCTTTCATTTTTGAAAGCCACACGCAATGGCCAATACAACGTGTGCAAAAAAAAAAGCCACATGCACGAGTTTGCTGAAAAGCTGGAGTGATTCCAAGAGGTCATCTCCTAGAGCAGCGCATGCGCGCTGCGCTAGGCTCGACCTAAAAACATAAGTTCTAAGGGGTCGCTTATGATGTCACTGTAGCTTGCACCACCCACCGCCCCTGCCAGTGCTGCAAAATGCCAGTACCAATGGCCTGGTTGTCCTGCTATTACTATTTTTGGCTTATATTAAAATGCTAAACTGATATCCTCTTCCAAGGGAGTAGGCAGAAAATTAAATTACCCCCCACTTTTAACCAAAGCTCTGAAAGAACCAAGAAAGGGAAGAAATTCCTTGTTTCTTCAATCCAAACATCTATCCATGCACCCTTTCTCCCTTCCATCCACCAACTGATATTCACCATTTCACCTTTACATACTGTCATCTACTCATTCTTTAATCCATCATTCAGTCTTTCACCACAGTATCCATCCACCCTTTCGCCCATCCAACCACCTATGCATCCTTTCATCCACCCATGCATCTTTTCACCAATCCACCTTTTCACCTATCCTTTCACCAATGCATCCTTTCACCCATTCACACACTCATGCATCATTTCATTCACCCATGCATCCTTTCACCCACGCATCCTTTCACACATCCACCCTTTACAATTGGAAATGGTCAATACTTCCTAAATCAAACTACATTTGAATTAGATGAACTATAGCAGAGACTTCTAAATGGCATTCATGAATTCAAACCTGCTCGCAGCTGCAGTGAGGCAGGCAGCAGAGTAGAGTTGTTTTCAGAGGAAGTAGAGCAGAGGGAAACAAACCAATCAGGAAGGCATTCCCCATCTACAAGTGAGAGTGCCAATGAGCTAAAAAAAGGTGTGCCCCACCATATGCGGTGTAGGTCTTAGCTCTGCCATAAATATAGTGCCTTTTAGTAGCAGGTCTGTGGGACAATGTGTGCTTTTTGAAAACAAAAACTTTTTTTCCTTTTTAGGCAGTACCTGTGAACTATCAGTACATTCTGCCTTACTGTCAACTGCCTTCTCTGGACCTCTGTGACGCCTTCTCTCCAATTTATATTACCAGTTTATTTAGGTCTTGCCTGGCTCTGGTTGGAACAGACCTCTTGAGGTCTTCCCAAGAACTTTCAGTTCCCACACATTGCTTACCATTGGTTGGCTTTTTTGTCACTTTTATTTGCTTTGCTTACTTCTTATTGGATATCTTCCCCAGGAGCAGTCCTTTGACTGGCTAACTTATATCCTTCCGCTGCTCACTTTTAGGGAACTATTTTTTTAGTTTTGAACAAGCACTCCATGAAACTACGGGGGATATTCCCAAGAACGTGCGATAATCATCGCCAAAAAAGGCTAACGCACGTTTTCATATCGCCGTCTATCGCGGGAAAATAACTCCGTGTTAACGTCGTATTCTCAACACGGCGGTAACATGCGATAGTTTCCCGATAACGCATCAAATGTCCGCGATACAACTACCGCAACGGCGATAAAGAAGGAAACCCGAACGTGAAAAAAGTTGCGATGGGCCCAACCGCGATAGAAAAATCAGCGACAAGCAGCGCCAGGCTTGCAATTCCCACATCAGGCAGGAAAAATCACCATAAAAGCAGCAAAAAATCCAGAAATAAATAAAAAAAAACATAACAACTGCGAAGCACAATGGAGGGAGCTGGAGCAAGTACAGAGGACAACCCGAACCCCACAAGCCCCACGGAGGACCAGCCTGGGACCTCGGGGCCATGGAAGGGCAAGGAGAAGAAGAAGAGGAAGACGCGGATCAGTCCGCAGGAAAACAGGATCCCGATAACGGAGGTGACACTCCCACCATCCAATTGCCATTGGTGAAATTGACACCACTAAATGTTGCACATACACTTGTCAGAGCGATGTGCCAATGCAGAGGAGTGACATGCACACATGGAATGTGTCTAGGAATGAATTTATTTGCACATGCTGTGCCTGTGATCATTTTGACCTGTCCCATGATTGCTAAGGACAGTCCCTATGTGACGTGCTTATGTGAAGAAATTGTGAATGATAGTGTCCCTTCGGGCTATTCCAGCTGCTGCTGCACTGGGGTGTGGTCCACCTGCCTCATCTTCATCATCATCGTCCGGTGCATCTGGCACTTGGATCCATGGGGCACTGGTGCGTACACATATGTTGTGCAACACACAACATGCAATGATCATCTTGCACACTATTTGCGGGCTGTACAGGAGTCTTCCACCTGTGATGTCCAGGCACCTGAAACGTGACTTCAACACGCCAAATGAGCGCTCCACAATGCCCCTAGTGCGTATGTGGGCCGCATTGTACTGCCTCTGGGCCTGGGTGTTCGGGGCTCGGAGGGGTGTCATCATCCACGGGCAGAGTGCATATCCTTGATCACCTGTGACAGGGGAGAGAGATGTGTCAATCGGTGGTTCAGCATTCTAGGTTGGCAAGCTTATTAGTATATTGGTGTGTGATGTGTGGGACTTTGGGATACATGCCTGACATGTCTTGCATGTGGCAAATGAGCGGCATCCATGTGTAGTACATTGCCTCACAGCTGCTCCTCACTCCCCCCGAGCCTATTTACTTGTGTGCGCTGCGCGGTTGCATCACTTGCACTCCTAGGACACATCATTGTCATGACTGTCTGCGCATGTCTACAAGCCTGACACTGTGATATTGGCCGTTGAAGGTGGTCGGCCACGTGTGTGTAGGCCTATGGTCAGGATATGGCGGAAACAGAGACACACGCAGTAGTTGCCTTGGTGGCTATCCCGGAAGTGAACCACGCCCTGAGCCCCGGGCTATTGATTCCCACTCCTACGCAGGCCCAGCCCACTCCGCTTACGGGGGGGGGGACATAGCTACATGTCCAGGGTCTACCCCACTGCCTGGGGTAACATGGTTGCGCCCACTGTCTACGACACTACAAACACCAGCAGTATATGTCCACATGGACATGTCTGTGCTCTGCATACTTGAGTCTGTCCAGCACATTCCCGCCACACTTGGCATTGTGTACATTCTGATTCATGGGTCACTTGCCTCCCTCGCACATACTTGGTTCTGCCTCTCACCACATCCTGCTATTGTGTGGCAGATGAGCCATGACGTGGTTGGCTTGTCTACATTTCTGGCCCCTGTTACCACAGTTCCATGTGTTGTCGTGTCTGGTAGGTGGGCATGTTGTTTGGCATGTCGTATGTGATGTTGTAACGTGTGCATTCCCACAGTTGCGAGTTGCATGATTGTGGAGTTGAGGTGTGTGGTGTGTTCCGTTGGTACATTTCCGTAGGTGCCATCCTCGAAGCGCTGGTTGATGATGGACTGTCGGAAGATGTAGGAATCATGCACACTGCCTGGGTAGTTGGCGACAACGTTGGTGAAGAGTCCCCGGTGGTCCACTATTGCCTGCACATTGATGGAATGTGTGTGCTTCCTGTTGCGGTAATTGTGTGCAGTGTCGGCAGGGGGCACAAGTAGGACATGTGTGCAGTCAATTGCCCCCAACACGTGCGGGAAGCCAGCTATGGCGTAGAAGCCTTGCTTGGTCTCCAGCTGTTCCTGCGCAGTGTGGGGTAAGTGAAGGTACTGGGGTACCAAGCTGATGATGGCATCCAAGACAGGTGTGAGGAACTTTGATAGGGATGGCTGTGAGACTCCTCCGACTCTGGCAGTTGTTGGTTGGAAGGTACCAGAGGCCAACAGGTGCAGCACAGCCAGCAGCTTTGTCTGAGGAGGGATGTTGGTTCTCCGCTGTGTTGGTACCGTCAGCCTGTGGGCAATGTGGGTCAGGATGCGGAGGATGGTCGTCCTTTTGAGCCTGTAGTGGGCAATGACTTCCTCTGACGTTAAGTCTCCGAGGCTGGTGCATTTTCGGAAGGACGGCTGTCTCATTCTGCGCTGCCTCGGTGGTAGTCCGGGGGGGGTGGTCCTGGAGGGGTATGGGGGCCTGGGGGGGGGGGTGGCGGTGGGTGTTGTGGGCCTCTTGGGGCTCCGAGCTGCATGATCAGTAGCTCCATGACATGTGTTGGTCTGCCGATGTGGCTCTGGGCTGGGCTCCCTTTTATACTGCAGGTTGTCGTCCTGCTTAACACCAGTAGAAGGCAGGTGTTAAACCCCTACTGCTAACGCGCCTTATCGCCTGTTTTTGGATCGTATTGCAGATCTGGCTGGTCGTTGTGAATATCGCGAAGTGGAGTTTTCGTGAGTTTTTGCACGGGAACGTCTACTCTGCATATCATTAGCGTTAGTTGTCTCTCTCATCCGTGGCAATGTTTTTTGCGGCAGCTATCCTTGGTATACTGGCGATGTGTGGAGTTTGCACCAGCTTGTGAATGGGGCGATAATTCTTTCGCCACTTTTGCTGCGCTAAAGTGCCATTAACTCGGCGATGAGTCCTTGAGAATATGCCCCTACATGTTTTCCTGCTTCTCTACCTTGTGTGCTGCTCCCTGAGAAATAGATACCCAACCGCTCTGTCACTCTCTCCCTCATGTGCTGCTTGTTCTCTCTCTCATGTGCTTCTCCACGCAAAGCTCCCCTGCTCCGTGTTGCTCCCTCACTCGTGTACTTCTCCCATTGGCGTAACAATGTTATGTTATGTTAAAACAATTTATAAAGCGCACGGCTACTCAAAGAGTGTCCCGGCGCTGGCGAAGGGGGAACCAGACAAGACCAAGGGACTATACGTTAAAAAGATGAGTTTTGAGTTTTTTCTTGAATAGTTCCAGGCTGTCAGTCATCCTCAGAAAGGGAGGGAGACTATTCCAAGCACTCGGACCTAAATATGCAAAGGATTTCCCACCCATCCGAAGGCGGTTGATTCGGGGGACCCTTGCCATATGAGTCGAGGAAGAGCGAAGAGTACGAGCAGGAATGTAAGGACTGATTCTCTCCTTGAGATAAGATGGTCCCATCCCGTTCAAGGATTTAAACATAAGGACCATGGCTTTAAACATCACCCTTTGTTACATAGGGAGCCAATGGAGGGCCTTTAAGTGCGAAGACATGTGGGATCTTGATGGGAGGGTCAGCAGAAGTCTGGCTGCAGCATTCTGTACCACCTGGAGTCTGTTGAAAAGGTAATCAGGGAGACCCAGGTACAAAGCATTTCCGTAATCCAGTCTAGATGTTATTAGAGCCTGAATCACTTTCCTTCCTGCTGCCTCTGAGCGGTAGGAATTTTTTCAGCATGCGGAGCACGCTGAAACATGTCCCCGTCACGGCCTGGATCTGCGGGAGGAAAGATAATGAGTTGTCAATCTTAACACCTAGGTTCTTGACACAATGTTTCGAGGATCCCGGATGCAGGCAATTGCTGGGCCAGCAATCTACCACAGAGTTGGAAGGAACAGCACCGAAAGTCACCATCTCCATTTTGTCCGGGTTACATCTAAGGTGATGTGACTCCAGCCATTGAAAGACACCGGTGAGGCAATTAGCAATCTCCTTCTCGTCCAGGTCCGAGTCTTTATCACATGAGAACAACAGCTGAGTGTCGTCTGCAGATGAGATGACCTTAGCACCCAGGGACTCTGCCAACTTTGCAAGAGGGGTCAAGTAAACGTTAAACAACGTAGGGCTAAGAGCCGAGCCCTGAGGCACTCCCACCGACAGAGGCCTGGCCCGAGCTGTAAAAAGAGGCAGCCAAACTTCCTACGACCGTCCATCCAACAATGATGCCAGCCAGTTAAGTGCCTGATGTCTAATTCCTATTTCTTGTAATCGTTCCAACAGCTTGAGGTGGGGTACCGTATCAAATGCTGCTGTAAGGTCGAGCAATATCAGCATTGCCTTTCCTCCCCTGTCAAGAACATTGGTGATATGCTCCGTCACTTCCAAGAGTGCTGTCTCAGTACTAAATTGAGGGCGGAAGCCAGATTGCGTAGCATGAAGAATGCCGTTGGCTTCCAAATATATGGACAGTTGCCGGTTCACCACCTCCTCCTTACAAAACGTGCTTTTGCGCTGTTCCATTAGAATTTTTATTTTTTACTGTTCCATTTGGAATTGACAAATAAAAAAAATGATGCCTGCATTACTTAATCGTCATGTGCATGTTTGGTGAGCAATGCAAACACATACATCATCATACATGCGTGCACCGACTTAATGTGTCATTCCACCTCTGTTTCTGCACAATGCTCTAAATCTTTGGCAAAAAATGCTAATTGTCAATGCTGCACAGCACTGGAAAACAGCATTGGCAAAGCCAATATGTCCAAAAGGGGAGAGCTATTGGCTTTTGCCAATGTTTGTTGTAATTCTGTTGAACTCTTGCCAGGTGATTTGCCCGCTTGCAGTCAGGTGACCCCCAAATTCCCCTCCCTCACTGATTACTTTCCATCAGCCTGAAGCCATATGCCTTTGTAGAATAGTGGTCATAGCATGTGAAAGATGAGCAACGTTGTGCAAGAGCGACGCAAACCTTAAGTCACATTTTTGAAGACACGCAAAGCCACTTTGTGCAGCTTTGAGTGTTCAAAAAATCTGGAGTAATGCAACACAGTGCAAAATGCTGCGTTGCGTTACTCTGCCCTGGGTAGGCATTCCATGGGTGTTCCTACGCACTCCCATGGTTTGTGACACATTTCCATATTTACAAGACCTTATAAACCTGGGAGTGCACCCAAAAGATGTATGCATCCCCAGGAGAGGCGTAACGAGGAGGAATATCTTTATTTCTATTCATTTTTCCCTCTTTCTATCTGCATTCTGCAGCACAGATAGAATGGGGAAAAAGCCTCTCAGGATTGTTTTTTGTGCAGGAAGGTGTCCCCGCGCCCCTTTGTATAGATGCCACTCACTGTAACCTGAATATGCGAGCAGCGTCTAAAAAAGGGGAATGGCCACCATTAAAGTGGTCTTGCATTTGCGAGAGTTTGAGCTCTTGGCATTAAAAACAACAATGCCTTTTATATATGTGTTCCTTTTAAAAACACAGAAATAATAGGCATTGCCAATAGCTTAAACACTCGCAAATGCAAGACCTATTGCATTGAAAATGCTTGTTTAATCCTGCTCGAGAGGTAAGTAAAAATGCAAAGTGATAGGTTGAGCATTTAAGAAATATGCTACCTGACTGTTACAAAAAAATGGGAAGAGTTAGATGGAGAAATACAGAAATGTACACGTGCTAATTGAGAAATAAAGAACATTTTTAAAATGTTACCTGAAACAATAAGAAATTTCATGTGTACTGAGTTTTGTGTGTTTTTGTTTCGGACCCTGTAATTGTGACCTCAGATAAAGACAAGTGCTTTAATAATATGGCATGGCTTGATTCTCCCAGGACAGTCATGCTACTCTGGGCCTGCCTGCCTGACGGGGTCTGCGGCTGACACTGGGGAATAATGACATACCGAAAAGTTAAAAAATCTAAAAGTGGAGATGTGAATGGTGGAACATGTCAGTGGATTTCCCTCTGTAGCTATTATGGAATTTGCTAAGATTGCACATTGGTGGAATTGTGGAAGTTTGCAGAGCACACTATGCTAAGACGAAATATGAAAACTTGCAAAGTGTGATTAACTGTTGCATTACTGAAAATATCAATTTGCTAACACCGTGGTTTAATAGTGCCTACTTCATACCAAGACTGTACCTTTATACTCTCCGAAAGTGCTACAAAATAAATCACCTGCTACAGAACTGCCTAACAATTGATGGAGACGATCCAAACCCCCTGTAAAGATATCTTAAAATTCTACGACTTTCGGACTAATAAAGTTACTGCACTAAAATACTTCATATTCACTATATCTTTATATTTACACCGCGTTCCTTGAGAACAGCCCCAAAAACTTCTGTGTTAAGTGATCTTAGAATCCTACCAAGGTTTGACCAATGTTGCTGCAAAATGCGTTTGAAATATAACATTTGCCAGTAAATTTCCCTACATTTCCCTAGAGAACAATACCAAATCTCCTTGTAAAATGGTACTTAAATTTAAACAAGTTTATACCAAGGTCACTGTCCTAATGTTCTTTAAAATGCACCATTTGTCACTAATTTCCGAAACACCCACGGGGGAGACCCGATAACTTTGATCTATAAGTTCGTCCAATATCTTTTGAGACTTTATTCAGTAAAATTCTCAATTGAGTCACATACGTAGAAACAAATATATAAACTTATTGCAATTACTCCTACTTCAATATGATTTCCTTCAATAATAAAAATCTCTGTGGGGTTCGATGGTTAAAAATGATACTTTCCCATTCAGAGACACTTGCAACTTGATCACTGACAAGATACAATTATAAATCCTTCCAATTTTGACAAATTTGCAATCTGATATTATTTTAAAAGCAATTACTTGAGCATACACAAACTATCCCTTAGTCTTTAAATTCATTCACATTTTAGTTGCAGCCACGGGCCTATATTGTGCTCTTAAATGCACAAACTTGCATCTGCTCTAAATGTCCCCACAATACGGTTAATTTCTGCTGTACATGTATGTATATGCCTCAAATAGATATCATAGTGGTGGTTGCTACTGTGTAGTTAGGGTTAGGATCTAGTTACCATAGGAAGAGCGTTTTTTGGTTTGCTAATACCTTTGGCGCCGTTTGACGAATCTTCACAAAACTTTCCCAAAAAAGTTCATCCACCTCAGCTCCTTCCTTGAAAGTTTCCGTCAAGCTGGGTCTGAGAAAAAACAGGCGGCTCCCAAAACAGAATTCCCCCTTTCCATAGGTATTTTTGAACAGTGCCACAGCCTAAACGTCTGAACGGAATGACATAAAATTTAGAAGAAAGTGTGCTTTTTGTGATTTGGTGTAAATGTGTTTAGTAGCTTTTGAGAACTTAAGGTTTAAAATGTATATATTCGTTGGACTCTCGCAGGCGTCCTGCCAGCACACAATGTTTTATATTAGTGCAATCTGATTGGCCGTGAGGGTTTTTCCCCCTTCAGCAATCTCGCTCCTGTGGGAATGAGAAGCTCCCCGAGTCCCAGAGGAGCTTGTTCTCTGATTGGCTAGCTGCAACATGAGGAGAAATATGGCACCCGTCATTTCAGGACATGGGGACTTAATCCCCATGTCTCATATGTCATATATGTCTCCTGAAAATTACAAAAATAACGTATAAGAGGACCGGAATGGGGTACCCTGACCCCCTTGACCTTGTGGGGCCAAATTAAAATTAAAGAAATTGGGTTGCAGCGTCCCCTGCAGGACTCTCGCAGGAGCCAGTGGGATGCTGTGAGAAAGTGCCCTCTTGCTGCATGGTTGCCCCCCCTTTTTGCTGAACTGCTGCTGTGCTTTGACTGAGTATGCCCTTGGCTCCTGCCTATCAGGTACCCAGGGCCTATGTTCTTTGCCTAAAACTACATTGAAGACCAAACCCAATTGGCACTCTCTGGCCACGGGTCAGTCCCTGGTAAATGGTACCACAGGTACCCAGGGCACTGTGACCAGGGAAGGCCTCTAAGGGCTGCAGCACTTATTGTGCCACCCTTAGAGGTCCTGTACCTTTACACTCACACACTGCCTTTGCAGGCTGCGTGTTTTGGTGCAGAACAAAGTGAAGAGTCGACATGGCACACATCCCTGTGTACACATCAAAAACTGGAGTGAGGTATCACTCCAACGCCGGACGCACAGCATGCTCTCTGGTTCATAACCAAGATACTCCACTTAATCAACGTTTTTAATCACTTTTATTCCATATCCTCCAAAATTTCATATAGTTCATTTCTTTTTGTCCTGTCACATGTGAGGCACTTATGTATTCAAACGTTTCTAGTGCAGCAGATATGCCAATCCAGGCCTTTTTCTGAAGCATGAAGCATACATAAAACATCCTCAGTAGTTAATCTCTTTTACCCAATGCATTTCGGGCTTTTCAAAGCCCTTCTTCAGGGGTTCACTACAAGTTTAAAACATTGACATTAGAGTGTGTTATCGGACATCTACACATAAATAACATACATTACTAAAATACATCACGCAAATCATGCCATGTTTATCAACTGTCCATAACTGACGTTTTCCCTCTAAATGCGCAACCATACGCAAAAAATATATACCCAAATAAGGCTCTCCCGACCTACATTGCCATCCCGTATATTACCCCCACATTTTCATTTGGAACCCCCAATAAGAGTACCCCAACTACTAATCCTGAACACTGCTTTAAGTTACCCTGTACCCATGAACAAAACTCCATGGGCATTCTCCCGTACCTTTATCAAGTAACAGAGTGATCTTCCTCCCAGCGTATTCTCTCCTTGTACAAAGCAGTGTTACACTCGCTACTGCCATTTCCCTTTTCAACTTATTTATTGCCGTTCTAATTGTCAAAACATGAGATTAAAAACGTATTTTTGCATGTTGTTAACGATCGTTTTTCCAACCCTTAAATGCTTATACATGGTCCGACCGTCCGTCATGACTTTAAACACGATTCTCCAGCCTCCACGCTAGAGGTGAGTTGATGTTTCACTGTCGCACATGTGACTTTTTTTCTTTTGTCTCATTTTAACAGAACTCCTTGGGTGCAGCTTGTCAAAAGGGCAGGCAAGTAATGCAAATAATTTAAAGAGTGCACGTTTCCGGGCAGCACGCAAAAGTCGAAACAAAGTCTTAATCTTACAGTGGATCATAAGGAAAAATAGGTGTGCACTTGTTCACTCTTTTGAATTATTTGCATTACTTGCCTGCCCTTTTGACAAGCTGCACCCAAGGAGTACTGTTAAAATGAGACAAAAGAAAAAAAGTCACATGTGCGACAGTAAAACATCAACTCACCTCTAGCGTGGAGGCTGGAGAATCGTGTTTAAAGTCATGACGGACGGTCGGACCATGTATAAGCATTTAAGGGTTGGAAAAACGATCGTTAACAACATGCAAAAATAAATTTTTTAATCTCATGTTTTGATAATTAGAACGGCAATATGGCATAAATGACGTTGTAGATAACATCTGCGGGTGGGCGGGGTATTCGAGCGCGGTACTTGGGGAAGTTTTGTTTACTGGAAGGGGGTCAGTGCAATCACAGAACAGCAATTTGGGTTAACAAGGAATCCGAAGTAGTGGGTTATGGGATCAGTAGTAAGGAGGGTCATGGAAGTGAACGGTTTGGTTAATACGATTGGCTGATTCGGAGGGGAGGAGTTACGGCATATAAGTTGAAAAGGGAAATGGCAGTAGCGGGTGTAACACTGCTTTGTACAAGGAGAGAATACGCTGGGAGGAAGATCACTCTGTTACTTGATAAAGGTACGGGAGAATGCCTATGGAGTTTTGTTCATGGGTACAGGGTAACTTAAAGCAGTGTTCATGATTAGTAGTTGGGGTACTCTTATTGGGGGTTCCAAATGAGAATGTGGGGGTAATATACGGGATGGCAATGTAGGTCGGGAGAGACTTCTTTGGGTATATATTTTTTGCGTATGGTTGCGCATTTAGAGGGAAAACGTCAGTTATGGACAGTTGATAAACATGGCATGATTTGCTTGATGTATTTTAGTAATGTATGTTATTTATGTGTAGATGTCCGATAACACAATCTAATGTCAATGTTTTAAACTTGTAGGGAACCCCTGAAGAAGGGCTTTGAAAAGCCCGAAATGCATTAGGTAATAGAGATCAACTACTGAGGATGTTTAATGTATGCTTCATGCTTCAGAAAAAGGCCTGGATTGGCATATCTGCTGCACTAGAAACATTTGAATACATAAGTGCCTCACATGTGACAGGACAAAAAGAAATGAACTATATGAAATTTTGGAGGATATGGAATAAAAGTGATTAAAAACATTGATTAAGTGGAGTATCTTGGTTATGAACCAGAGAGCATGCAGTGCGTCCGGCGTTGGAGTGATACCTCGCTCCAGTTTTTGATGTGTTCTCAAGTGCGTGGCATTTGGGCAGACGTTTCCGGGCAGCACGTAAAAGTCGAAACAAAGTCTTAATCTTACAGTGGATCATAAGGAAAAATAGGTGTGCACTTGTTCACTCTTTTGAATTATTTACACAACCTTGTGTGCCATGCCTACAACCCACTGCCCTGGCATAGATCAGTCACCGCTCTAGCTGGGTGCACTATACCAGTGGTGAGGGTACAGGTGCACAAGCCCTGTACCCCTACAGTGTCTAAGACCATTCTTAGACATTGTAAGTGCAGTGCTGCCATTAAGAGTATATGGTGCTGAAAGTTTGTCATTACGAACTCCACAGTACCATAATGACTGCACTGAAAACTGAGAAGTTTGGTATCAAACTTCTCAGCACATTAAACCCACACTGATGCCAGTGTGGGATTTAATGAAAAATGCACGCAGAGGGCATCTTAGAGATGCTCCCTGAAAAACGACCTACTACCAGTGTCCAGGCTGAGTGGCTGCTTTCAGCTGCCACCACCAGACATGTTTCTGGACCTCTGGGTCGAGAGCCTGCTGCTCCTGGGGGCCTGAAACAATGCACATCCTGGGAGGAGGTGCCAAGCCTCCTCCCCCAGGATGGGCAGGGTCCATGAAGGGGAAGCTTCAAAGGCTTTGTGAGCTTCCCCAGGCATTTTGCTGCTCCCAGCAACTGGTCCCCCCACGTTCTGACCCCCACTTTGGGCGGGAGAACCGGCGGGAAAACCAAGTGAGGAAGGGAGGTGTGCCCACCTCTGCCAACCCCACCCCTCAGGTGGGGGAGGCGAGGTGAAGCACAACTCTCAGTCCCCGCCATCTTGCAGGTGGGGGGACCCAGCCAACCAGGGTGAGGCTTATGGCCCCCTCCCACTGGAGGGTGGCATAATAAGGGGTGTACCCACCCCAGGGAAGGGACCCATTGGTCCCAACCTTTTACCTACCTATAATGCCCCTAAATCTAGTATTTAGGGGCACCCCTGAACCTTGCTTCCTCAGACAAGAAACTACAAGGCGAAAAGAAGAAAAAGGACCGAACAGCCGTGCCGAAGCTAAGAAGAGGAGGACGTCCACTGACTTGGCCCCAGCCCTACCGGCCTGTCCCCACCTCGAACCTGCAGAAGCGAAGCTCTGGTGTGTCCTGCAGCCAGCAGCCTCAAGAACCCCGAAGACCTGCCCTGCCTTAAAAAGAAAAGACTTGGTTAAGTCCCTTTAGGATTTTATAAAAATAAAAAGTCACTTTAGCTAGGGATAAGAGGGATTAGAAGTTTTTTTTAACTATGTCTCTTAACAAGAACCCAGCTGTTAGTGAAGATAACCACAATGACGTAGAGGACCAGGTTGAGGAGCTTGACCTCACCCCTTACCTCCACTTAACTTTTAAGGAAGTAAGGTCCCTATGCAAAATTAAAAACATAACCATGGGGTCCCATCCCACCAAACAAAAGCTCCAGGAGCTGTTGGCTGGGTATGCTAAGGACCATGCCTCTGAGAATGGTGAAGACCTCTCAGATGTGGAAGAAGATGGAGGGGATGAGGAGATTGACCCCCCCCCCACCCCCCCACCACCTCATAGGGAGAAAAGGGCCCCAGTGGCCCTGACTCCAAGAATAAACCTCCCAGTACCTAGAGCCCACACAGGTGGATCAGGTACTACTGAGGACATTGAGGACAGCCTCAATGAGGAGGACAGCCTGCTAGCCAGGTTGACCAAAAGATTGGATCTAGAGACCAGACTCCTGGCTCTAGAGAAAGAGAGAGCAGAGTTGGCCTACCACCCATCAATGGTGGCAGCAATTTACTTAATAAGGATAAAGAGAAATCTTATGATCCTAAAATCCCCAAAGGGAGTGTCCCTAAATATGAAGAGAGTGATGATATCACAAAATGGTTCACAGCCTTTGAGAGGGCCTGTAAAATGAGAAAAGTGAAGAAGTCACACTGGGGGGCACACCTTTGGGAACTGTTCTCTGGTAACTGCAGAGACAGACTCCAGACCCTTTCAGGGGCAGGTTCTGGGTCTTATGACCTCATGAAGAGAACTCTGATTGAGGGATTTGGACTCACAACTGAGGAATACAGATTAGATTCAGGGGGGCTCACAAAACCCAAAACCAATCCTGGATTGACTTTGTTGACTACTCAGTTAAAACACTAGATGGTTGGTTAACTGGACACAATGTGCATGATTTCAATGGACTTTACAATTTGTTTATGAAAGAACATATTTGAAGTAATTGCACTAATGAAAGGTTACATCAGCATTTGGTAGACCTAGGTCTAATTTCTCCCCAAGAACTGGGAAAGAAGGCAGACCATTGGGTCAAGACAAGGGTGACAAAAACAACCATTGGGGGTGACCAAAAGATAGGGGTTACAAAACCTCCCCAGGGGAAAGGTGATGAGAATCCCCAAGATAAAAAGCCTGAGTCTTCAAAAGGGCCCCAAAAACCTGCACAGGGGGGTGGGTCCCAAAACTCTTCCCAATCTACTAATAAGTACAGGGGAAAGAACTTTGATCCTGCAAAGGCCTGGTGTAACAACTGTAGAAAGTTGGGACACTTAACTGGAGATGCTACTTGTCCTAACAAGAAGTCCCCTAGTCCTACTACAGCTACTCCTGTTGTAGCCAGTCTCCACATGGGATCAGCAGTGTGCCAAGAGCAAATCGGGTTGCACACTGAAGCAGTTCTAGTCACAGAAGAAGAAGTTGAGTTTGCCACTTTAGCTGTGTGGCCACCCAACATAAAGAAATACTTACAATACCCTTGGATCAATGGGACTAGAATAGAAGCCCTGAGGGATACAGGTGCCAGTGTCACTATGGTGAGAGATACACTGGTTTCCCCAGAGCAATACTTGATTGGGAGAACTTACCCAGTCACCAATGCTGACAGTGTTACCACTAACCATGCAATGGCTATGGTGACATTAGACTGGGGGGTGGGGGAGGGGTTACTGGCCTGAAACAGGTAGTGGTCTCTCCAAAGCTTCCAGCTGCATGTCTGCTTGGCAATGACCTGGAAACCTCAGCATGGGCTGAGATAGAATTGAAAACCCATGCAGCAATGCTGGACATCCCTGAGATGGTGTGTGTAAAAACAAGAGCACAGAGCAGAAAACAGGGTGAAAAAGAAGTGCTGGAGCCCGAAAGTATGGCACAACCTTCCAAGAGAAAAGGTAAGAAGACTGGGAAACCAGCTTCTGTACAGCAAGAGGATCAGGACCCCTCTCCTCAGGGAGGGGACTTGGACACCCCAGAGGGAACTGAGCCCATGGAGCTTGACCCTTACCATGTTGAACTCTTAGGCCCAGGGGGACCCTCTAGGGAAGAGCTGTACCTTGGACAGCAGGGCTGTCCAACTCTTGAAAGCCTGAGGCAGCAAGCTGCTACCCAGGAAAAAGGAGATGTCAGTGGTACCCACAGAGTTTATTGGAAGGAGGGACTACTGTACAATGAGGCCAAACGCCCCAACCCTGGAGCCACTAGGACAGTGGTAGTGCCTCAGAAGTACAGGGAGTTCTTACTAACTTTAGCTCATGACATCCCCCTAGCTGGACATCTGGGCCAAACCAAAACCTGCGAAAGGCTAGTTAGCTGCTTTTACTGGCCCCAGATGTCTCAGAAAGTAAAGGACTTTGTCAGCTCCTGTGTCCCCTGTCAAGCCAGTGGCAAAACAGGTGGACACCCAAAGGCCCCCTGGATACCACTACCTGTGGTTGGGGTTCCCTTTAAAAGGGTAGGTGTGGACATGTGCTGCCAAGGCCTGGAATGATCTTCCTGTGCATCTGAGAAAGGCCACGGATCTCCTTTCGTTTAGGAAAGGGATGAAAACCTGCTCTTCTCTGAATAATCTTTCTCTCAGGACACCCACTAGGTAGAGCTTAGCGCCAGGATGCCTTCGGGCAACAGTTGCGCTCTACAAGCTTCATTAACATAACATAACATGGTGGGTCAACTTGAACCTCCCACAGCACCAGGAAACAAATTAATTCTAGTGGTAGTGGATCATGCCACTAGGTATCCTGAGGCAATCCCCCTTAGGACTACTACAGCTCCTGCAGTAGCCAAGGCCCTCATTGCTGTCTTCACCTGGGTAGGGTTTCCTAAGGAGGTGGTTTCAGACAGAGGTTCCAACTTCATGTCTGCTTACCTAAAACACACTTGGAAAGAGTGTGGAGTGCAGTACAAGTTTACTACACCCTATCACCCACAAACCAATGGTCTTGTTGAGAGGTTCAACAAGACATTGAAAGGCATGATTATGGGGCTCCCTGAAAAACTCAAAAGGAGATGGCATGTCCTCTTACCATGCTTGCTTTTCGCCTACAGAGAGGTGCCTCAGAAGGGAGTATGGTTTTCCCCCTTTGAACTTCTGTTTGGCCATCCCGTTAGGGGCCCACTCTGTCTTGTAAAAGAGGGTTGGGAGAAGCCTCTCCAAGAACCAAAACAAGACATTGCAGACTATGTCCTAGGCCTAAGGTCCAGAATGGCTGAGTACATGGAAAAGGCATCCAAGAATCTTGAGGCCAGCCAGGAGCTCCAGGAGCACTGGTATGACCAAAAAGCTGCACTGGTAGAATTTCAACCAGGGCAAAAGGTGTGGGTTTTGGAGCCAGTGGCACCAAGGGCTCTCCAGGACAGATGGAGTGGCCCTTACCCCATCTTAGAGAAGAAAAGTGAGGTCACCTACTTGGTTGATCTGGGCACAAGCAGGACACCCAAAAGGGTGATTCATGTGAACCGCCTTAAGCTTTTCCATGATAGAGCTGACATCACCATGCTGATGGTGACTGATGAGGATCAGAAGACAGAGATTGATCCTCTCCCTGACCTCCTCTCATACAGCCCCATGGATGGAGTTGTCTTTTCAGACACGCTCACTGCCCAACAGCAGACTGATTGCAAGCAAGTCTTGCAGCAGTATGCTAAGCTCTTTTCCTTGACCCCTGGTCAGACAAACTGGTGTACCCATGATGTGGACACTGGTGACAGTTAACCTGTCAAAAACAAAATCTGTCGACAGTCTGATCAAGTCAAGGAAAGCACCAGAGCTGAGGTCAGCAAGATGCTTGAGTTAGGGGTTATTGAACCCTCTGAGAGCCCCAGGGCCAGCCCAGTGGTTCTAGTCCCCAAACCTCATCCACAGGGTGGAAAGAGAGAAATGAGGTTCTGGGTGGACTATAGAGGGCTCAACTCTGTCACCAAGACAGATGCTCATCCTATCCCAAGAGCAGATGAGTTGATAGACAAATTGGGTGCAGCCAAATTTCTAAGTACCTTTGACTTAACTGCAGGGTACTGGCAAATTGGCATGGCACCAGGAGCAAAAGAAAAGACAGCATTCTCCACACCTGATGGGCATTATCAGTTTACTGTTATGCCCTTTGGTTTAAAGAATGCCCCAGCCACCTTCCAAAGGTTGGTGAATCAAGTCCTTGCTGGATTGGAATCCTTTAGTGGAGCTTATCTAGATGGTATTGCTGTCTTTAGTTCCACCTGGCAGGATCACCTGATCCACCTTGGGAAGGTTTTAAATGCCCTGCAAACTGCAGGCCTAACTATCAAGGCATCCAATTGCCAGAAAGGGCAGGGAACTGTTGTATACTTGGGCCACCTTGTTGGTGGAGGCCAAGTGCAACCCTTACAGCCCAAGATCCAGGCCATCCTGGACTGGGCAGCTCCAACCACCCAGACCCAAGTCAGGGCATTCCTTGGCTTAACTGGGTACTACAGAAGGTTTGTGAAGGGATATGGGTCCATTGTGACTTCCCTCACAGAACTTACCTCCAAGAAGATGCCCAAAAAGGTAAACTGGACAGTTAGCTGTCAAAAGGCTTTTGACACCCTGAAAGAGGCAATGTGCTCAGCACCAATTCTCAAAGCTCCAGACTATGCCAAGCAGTTCATTGTGCAGACTGATGCCTCTGAGCTAGGGATAGGAGCGGTCCTATCCCAGACCAATGATGAAGGCCAAGACCAACCTGTTGCTTTTATAAGCAGAAGGCTTCTCCCCAGGGAGCAGCGTTGGAGTTCCATTCAGAGGGAGGCCTTTGCTGTGGTTTGGTCCCTGAAGAGGCTGAGACCATACTTGTTTGGTACTCACTTCTAGTTTAAACTGATCACAGACCTCTCAAGTGGCTAATGCAGATGAAAGGTGAAAATCATAAACTGTTGAGGTGGGCCATCTCCCTACTGGGAATGGACTTTGTAGTGGAACACAGACCTGGGACTGCCCATGCCAATGCAGATGGACTTTCCAGGTTCTTCCACTTAGAAAATGAAGACTCTCTAGGGAAAGGTTAGTCTCATCCTCTTTCGTTTGGGGGGGTTGTGTGAGAAAGTGCCCTCTTGCTGCATGGTTGCCCCCACTTTTTGCTGAACTGCTGATGTGCTTTGACTGAGTGTGCCCTGGGCTCCTGCCAATCAGGTACCCAGGGCCTATGTTCTTTCCCTAAAACTGCATTGAAGACCAAACCCAATTGGCACTCTCTGGCCACAGGTCAGTCCCTGGTAAATGGTACCACAGGTCCCCAGGGCACTGTGACCAGGGAAGGCCTCTAAGGGCTGCAGCACTTATTGTGCCACCCTTAGAGGCCCTGTACCTTTACACTCACACACTGCCTTTGCAGGCTGCGTGTTTTGGTGCAGAACAAAGTGAAGAGTCGACATGGCACACATACCTGTGTGCCATGCCTACAACCCACTGCCCTGGCATAGATCAGTCACCCCTCTGGCTGGGTGCACTATACCAGTGGTGAGGGTACAAGTGCATGAGCCCTGTACCCCTATAGTGTCTAAGACCATTCTTAGACATTGTAAGTGCAGTGCTGCCATTAAGAGTATATGGTGCTGGGAGTTTGTCATTACGAACTCCACAGTACCATAATGGCTGCACTGAAAACTAAACTAAGAAGTTTGGTATCAAACTTCTCGGCACATTAAACCCACACTGATGCCAGTGTGGGATTTAATGAAAAATGCACACAGAGGGCATCTTAGAGATGCCCCCTGAAAAACGACCTACCACTAGTGTCCAGGCTGAGTGGATGCTTTCAGCTGCCACCACCAGACATGTTTCTGGACCCCTGGGTCGAGAGCCTGCTGCTCTCGGGGGCCTGAAACAATGCACATCCTGGGACGCGTTGCCAAGCCTCCTCCCCCCAGGATGGGCAGGGTCCACGAAGGGGAAGATTCAAAGGCTTGCCGCCTTTGTGAGCTTCCCCAGGCCTTTTGCTGCTCCCAGCAACTGGTTGACCTCCACTTTGGGTGGGAGAACCGGCGGGAAAACCAAGTGAGGAAGGGAGGTGTGCCCACCTCTGCCAACCCCACCCCTCAGGTGGGGGAGGCGAGGTGAAGCACAACTCTCAGTCCCCGCCATCTTGCAGATGGGGGGACCCAGCCAACCAGGGTGAGGCTTATGCCCCCCTCCCACTGAAGTGTGGCATAATAGGGGGTGTACCCACCCCAGGGAAGGGACCCATTGGTCCCAACCTTTTACCTACCTGTAATGCCCCTAAATCTAGTATTTAGGGGCACCCCTGCACCTTGCTTCCTCAGACAAGAAACTACAAGAAGAAAAGAAGAAGAAGGACCGAACAGCTGTGCCGAAGCTAAGAAGACGCCCACTGACTTGGCCAAAGCCCTACTGGCCTGTCCCTACCTCAAACCTGCAAAAGCAAAACTCTGGTGTGTCCTGCAGCCAGCAGCCTCAAGAACCCCGAGGACCTGCCCTGCCTTCAAAAGAAAAGACTCTGTCTCCCGTGAACACCGGATTTGTTCAACAACAGACTACAGCTCTGCCAAGATCCGCGAGTCTGCACCACTCTGCACCCGACGCTCACGGCCCGAGTTCGAGTGGCCCAACACCACGAGGAGGTCTCCCTGGCGATCCTGACCCGAGATCCGGTGATCCCTGACCTGCCTCAAGCCTCCAGCCGACGCCTGCAGCCTCAAACCTGAAGGTCCCCATCAACCGCGATCAGGAGCTTGTCCGAAGATCCAACCCTAAAAGGCACCCCTGTTGGGTGGCCCAACCGACGGTGTCTAACCAACCCCCAGCATCCCAACTTACCTCTCCAAGTGGTGTTCGCACCCAGAAGACCTTCGTCCCTGAGCTTGCAGTGTGTTTGCAAACCGGAGACTCCCCATTGAAAGCTACAGGGCACCCGATGCCAAAACAGCACTCTGCACCCGGTCGCCCTAGTGCCGCTGAGGGTGCACCTTTTGTGCTGGCTTGAACCTCCATTTGCCCTGAGCTTAAGTCCAGGAGCTTTGCTCCCACAACCTTGTGGCTTGCTCGTCAGCAGCCACCAACCCGAGGCCCCCTATCCCCCATTGGATAACATTGGGCCTCAGCATTCTGCACCCGATGTGACGTTGAAACCAATATTGCCAACTTTGCCTACCATCACATTCAGGAGGGCACCCTCTATGCGGGATGCCCTAGTAAAAACAAGTCCTGAGATAACACCTAAAAGTACTTGGCTGGCCAAATCAGGTTTTTAGGTCTCGCCTACGCAGCGCGCATGCGCTGCATAGGAAGAGACCTCTTGAAATCGCTTCAGCTTTTGGCTTAAAAACGTGCACGCGTTGCATTGCTTTTAATGGCAATGCGTGCACGTTTAGCGATTCACTTGCGGGCACGAGCTTTGGCACCATCTGTTTCTAATTAACTTGGAAACAGATGGTGCCCCTGCTCACGCACGCAAGAGGAACTGAGATTTTTTTGGGGGGGGCCTCGCTTGTTTAATAGTATTTACTGTGTTGCATAATAATGAATGCTCCATTTTTGCCACTAGATGGCGCCATTTGCCCACACATAATGTCAATTCTCTAGTGCTGCTAGTGAGGGAAGGAAATGGAGAAGAAAAAGCTGAAAAGGGAACCCTCTGACAAACGGGAACCTACTGCTTTCGTCAAAGGCTCTACCACTGGCGAGACTCAAGGCCCCCTCCTCTCGAGTACCCACACCCGCGAACACCGTCCGCTCTGACCTGGACTGACTCCTACCCCTGGCAGCATTTCACATGTTGCGTGCGTGAGGCACACTCTCTACCCTCGTACCCAACAACGACAGGCAGCACTCTCTCTGCGTCTTCCCCTTCAGTGTGGGAGGCACTCACATTTCCTTCGCAAGGCAGTGCCCACTCCCTCCTGAGCTACTCTTACTTGCCCCCTTTGTGTGCCTTTTTTTCTGTGTGTTTGTGAGTGAGCAGATGCGTATCAGTGCCTCCGTGTCTGTGGTTGTAGTGTTTTTGCCTCACACGCTTAACATCCTTTTCTGAAGCTCATCAAAGTTGTCAGCGGTTTTCTACAATCTACTTCCGGGTTGAAACACCACATGTGTGTTTCCAGCGTAATTCTGACAGTTGACCCCAGAATTTTCGGTAGTAGGTGTATAATGGTTAAATGCATACACTTTGCAAAAGTGGGGACAAGTAAGACCCCTGAAGCACATTGCATTCCACTGTGATGGTCTCCACTTTCTTTAGTCCTTGACAACCAAACTGTAAGTAAGGATTCCATACAATTGACAGCTTTTGCAGCTACCCAGAGCGCTCCTGCTGCCATTCTAACAGTATTAAGTGGTCAAAGGTGTTGAACGTCACAGAGGGGCCTATAACAGTAACTAGACTGGACCTCATCGGTTTACCATATTCACAATCGTAAACTATACTGCAATCAGAGCTCCATTAGGTCACACAGAGGTTGTAATTGTACATTTCACAAATTGCTAAAAGTGCACAACAGTGGCCTTTTAGATGAATTTTAAGTGCCACTGACTGCTTTTAATAGTGAGTTAATGTTTGGGGTACATGGGATTAATCTCTGCTTTCATAAGGTACGAGTTGTTAATAATGTATCACAAAAGGGGCATGGGTCACTCCTGCAGAAGGACAGCTTAGCATGTTGCATGATGGGTATGTTGTCTTCTCAGGTGACATCAAATGTGTCATCTCAATTCAGGTAAATATATTTAGCCTTCTCTGTAAGCATACATATTACACCATTACAAACAATAACAAGCATTGGCATAGCCAATAGGTCTCGCCTTTGGGACCTTATAAGTGTTTAGTTATCCAGCACAATATCCTTGGTGCAATAACATCAACTGTTGCATGGCTAAACACTTATAAGGTCCCAAAAGCGAGACCTATTGGCTATGCCAATGCTTGTTTCAAATGCAACTTGTGTCGCGCATGTACATTTGCCACAAATTTAACACACTATGTGACAGCATTCGGTGACAAATTGATCCTAATAAAGGATCATTTGACATGTCGCACCGAGTTTGCATTCTATAAACTACGTTGCACCTGTGGTCTTGAATACATAGGGAGCACTAAGCTCCCTGCACACAAACGGATTTTACAGCACATCAGGGCAATTGTGAATTCCGACCCAAATTATCCTGTTGCCAGACATTTTAAGTTGGTACACCAGAATAAGCTCAAGGATTTGGAATATTCTGTGTTAGGGGCAGTACCCACACCCGGCCGGGGTGGGACCCGAGAAAAGAGCCTGCGCCAACTTGAAACCCAATTTATTCTGGCCCTCGACACCAAAATGCCTAACGGCCTCAATACTAGCAAGTATATTCATAACTTCCTCTAGGTGTGCAGCACATAATTGCATCTTAGTCAGTATACACCACAGGTAATCATGTGTGATGTAAAGTAATGAAATGGTTTTAAGTCTCCAAAGGTATCAACAAATGATTATTGAAAACATGTCCTGTGTTTGTAATTAATAAGGTTCTCTCTGTTTTTTGTATATATTTACGTCATCGGCACGTGTACTTTATCATTATTCAGGTTTGGATAATGATCAATGTCTACACTGCTATAGAATATGTAAGTTGCACGGGGGGCGCTAGAGGGCGCACGGCAAAATGGCCGCACTGGTGTGAGGCTCTGCCCGGCCGAGCATATATCCGACCATTATCTGCTGCCATACGGGGTAAAAGTACCCGCAAACCACTGGAGTGCCTCCCGGAACCGAAGCGGCACCATAGGGCAGGATAGCTGGGCCGGCGACGTCATTGGGGACACGCTGGCGGCGATTGACAGTGCGGAGGCTGCCACTCAGAAAATGGCGACCGCTACTCGGGCGTAGGCCTCCCTGGGCCAGCATGCTGTGTTGCTGTCCTGCAACTGCCTACTGTCCGTAGCGACGCTGTGTGCTGGACTCTGCGGCAGCGGCGGCCCCCCCCCGGTGAGGCCGAGGGCCTGGTGAGGGAACTGCGCAGTGGAGCGGCGGAACGCTAATTGACTGCTGGGCCTGCAGCTGCGGGGACGCAATCGGCAGCACTGACATCGGCTGCGACTACCTGTGGACCCGGACGCCCATCGGCGCCGGTTGCGGTGAGTGGGGTGCACGGCTGGGCCTGGGCTACAGCTGCGTAGGTGGGTGCGGGCCCGGGCCTGGGCTGCGGCCTGCGAACTGTGGCTGGTGCGGGGCATAGGGGATTTTGGCTGTTGCGGCTACGGAGGGGCCACGGAGGAGATCGCTGCCTGCCTGCTGCCCCGGGTATTCGACTACGCTGGATGCTGGCATACATGAGAGTCTGTGGCGAGTACTCCCCCGGCTTGAGGTGTGATCTTGGGGCAACATCGCTACTACCCCCTTGGCGCACTTGGTGGGTCTGCACTGGAGGGGTCCCATATTGATGCCCAGTGGGTGACGCTGCAACCTTTCCACCCCCTCCCGCCGTGGTGTCGGCGCTCTGTGGTGGTGCTGCCTACTCGCTCTGGGTGCCAGGAGGCGCATATACTGGGCACACCATTGGGAGATACAATTGAACAGCGATCGGCGCACTGGGCTGAAGCGACTACTGGGGCTACATAGGCACTGATCCCCTCAGTGAGGGGAGTGCAGGTGTAAAATGGGGAAGACGGACAAGTCCCAGCCGCGCTTGACATTCGACCTGCGCAAGCCCGCGAAAACTGCGCAAAGGCGGCCTCTGACTCGGAGGCGGATGCGCAGGCGGACGGCCCTACCACACTAGAAAGCACGCTGCTAGCCATGCAGCGCTCTCTACAGACCATAGAAGGCACGATGGCCTCGGTCAACAACCGCCTTGATCATGTGTCCTCCCAGCTGGAGAAACAGAGTGCACGCATGGGGGAGGTGGAGCAGAGGGTGTCTGACACCGAGGATGGTTTGAGCACTGTCGCAGAAAAAACGTTGAATATGGAAAAAATACTGGCCGTGATTCAAGCCAAGAATGAGGAGTTAGAGGCGAGATCGAGGCGCAGCAACATCCGCATCACAGGCCTACCGGAGTCCACAAATGTGGGGAAAATGGAGACGTATATCGAAGGCCTGGTATCAGAGATCTTCGGGCCTGAACATCTCTCCAGAATGTTCATTGTGGAGCGAGCCCACCGCTCGCTAGCTGCCCGTCCGGCCCCGGGGGCTCCTCCCCGCCCTATCATTGCCAGGATCCTAAATTACAGAGACCGAGACACAATCTTACGGCTCGCCAGGGAGAAGGGTTCGATAATACATCAGGGCAACGCGCTCTCCTTTTTTCCCGATTTTACGGTGGCAGTGCAGGCTGCCCGCCGTGAATTTGGCTCCGTAAAAAAGCTCCTACAGGCCAATGGGGTCCCATACGCCATGCTGTATCCAGCTCGTCTTCGCATTGGCGGGGACGGTGACTCCAAGATCTTTGCTTCTCCTAAGGCCGCGATGGAACACGCTAAACATCTGAAGCGACAGCGACGAGAGTCTGGTACAGCTCCCGAGGACGAATAGAAATAAAAAGATGGGAACACCTACCTGAACTGGCACGCACATTAAGTTTTTTATATTGGCTGGTAGACGAGGGCGTTTAACTCTATTGGAACATGTGGACGCTATACAACATGTGTTACTGGACATTGGAGCTGGCTGGGTTATTGTCCTTAACTGGCTTCCCTCCCTGAGCTGCTGCCTTATAACTCTTCCTATAGTTTTGGGGATTGGCGCTGCTTGATCGTAGCCGGTGGGGACCTGCTGGTTGGTTGTCCGTGTGGGGTGGGCGCTGGTGTCGGGGTCATGGCACTAATACACATCTGTGACTGTAAATATGGGCGATTCCCCTGTATTGGCAATTAGTAGACCTACTCGGCCACCTCCTGTTTTGTGGGAGGTTAGTAGCACTCAGTGCCCCCCGTAAATGGGTATACCCCAAAGTTGCGTTTTGTTTATTGGGATAGGGGAGGGGGAAGGGTTGAGCTATGGGATGGCTTTGGCGTGTTGGGGAAGCTAAAGTGGGTGGGGGAGGAAGGGTCCTGGGCTGGGCAGGCAGAACGTGGGGCTTTATTGATCAAACTATCACTGTGTGGGTGGGCACGGATTCGTGGTTATCCTTGAAGAAGATTGTCCATTCTTATGTTTCTAATGTCCCACTATGGCCGGCCGGCTGCAATGACTTCTCCATTTAAATTCCTGACTTGGAATGTTCGAGGCTTGAACACACCTAAAAAGATTAGATCTGTAATTGCCTATTTAGATCGGGTGGGTGTCCATGTTGCCTTACTACAGGAGACACATTTAACCCGGGAGTCAGCTGGTAAGATAGGCGCACGCTGGTCGTGCGTAAAGGTTGCCTCGTCCTTCTCCAGTTATTCTAGGGGCGTGCTCATCCTGGTAAAGAGAGGTGTGCCTTTCACTGTGGTTAAATCGGAGACGGATGACAGCGGACGAGTGGCGATGGTGCATGGATGCTTGGGGGTGAAAGTGTGCTGATAGTTAATGTCTATGGTCCGAATGTGGATGACCCCTCTTTTTATTCTGATGTGTGGCGGAGAATATCGAAGTTCCCCCAGCGGCGATAGTGTGGGGGGAGATTTTAATTTGTGTTTGGATGCAGCCATGGATAGGGTAAGTAGTGGTATGTTGCGGCCTAAACTTGCGACAGATATGCTGCTAGGCCTGATGGATACTGGTCAACTAATTGATATCTGGCGCTCACGGAATCCAGAGGCCCGGGAGAGCACTTTCGCTTCGGCGGCCCATGGTTCCTGGTCCCGCATTGATTTTTGGCTCGTCTCGGCGCAGGTCTGTAATTGGACTACAGTAGTGTCGCATGAGGCACGTACTCTGTCGGACCATTCCCCTGTACTTCTGGAGCTGCAGATCCCGACCTACCAGAGACCGCCCTTTGCGTGGAGGCTTCAACCTTCAGAGCTCAAAGACCCGGTCTTCCACCAGACCGTGGCTGAGGCAATCAGGAATTATTTTCTGGAAAATGAAGGATCGGTAGACAGCGCGGGCACGCTCTGGGAAGCGTTTAAGGTTACCATAAGGGGAACCTGTATTGGAGCGCAGTCTGGTATCCTGCGAGATATTCGCCGTAGAATACGGAAATTGACATCTGATATATCTCAGCGGGAGCGAGAATTCAAGTCTGACCCATCCTCAGCTAAACTTGCGGCCATGAGGGAGCTTATCTTGGAACACAATGAGGCGGCGGATCAGGAGCTCTCACATTGCTCCAGACGGCGGATAGCGCGCTACTACGGGGAGGGGGCAGACCGGGCCGCTCGCTAGCACAAAAACTTTCGGAACCGCGCCGTCAAGTTGACATTGCGGAGCTGTTGGATGAAAATGGGATCGCCCGTCATTCAACTGTGGACCTCTGCGATACGGTTTTGCAATTCTATACAAGTCTCTATGCCACAAGAGAGTCTCCATCGGCGGTGGAGTTAGATGCCTATCTCGACGAAATAGCGTTAGGATGGTTATCTCCAGCACATCGAGAACACCTCATACAACCATTCGGAGTGGAAGATGTCAGGGAAGCTATCACGTCGTTACCAACCTGTAAAGCCGCAGGACCTGACGGGCTACCTGGCGAATTTTACAAAGCCTATGCAGCGGACCTGGCCCCTCGGCTCCTGGCTGTATATGCAGAGGCGTATGATAGTGGGACACTGCCGCATTCCCTCCGGGAGGCCCTCCTGGTCACCCTATTGAAACCAGATAAGCCCCCAAATCAATGCGGCTCCTACCGACCTTTGTCCATCATCAATATCGACGCAAAGATTCTCGCCAAAATGATCGCCACCAGGCTGCAGCCGTTGGTTCCTCTACTGGTGTTGCCTGATCAGTCCAGCTTCGTCACGGAGCGCTCTACGACACACAACTTGCGCACGCTCTTCGCCACGCTACACTACTTTGAACCTGATTTCCAGGCGGTGGCCGTATTACTTGATGCGGCTAAGGCCTTTGACTCGTTGCAGTGGCCATTTATGTTTGCCGTGCTGGGCCGCATGGGCTTCCCGCCTTTTTTTCTGCAGTGGATTAGGGTGCTTTACAGCGGACCGGTGGCTCGCGTTCGGGTTAATGGATGGGTGTCCTCATTGTTTTGCATTGAACGGGGTACAAGGCAGGGATGCCCTCTGTTCCCTATGCTTTTCTCTTTGGCGCTGGAGCCCCTCGCCTGTATGCTGCGTCAGAAACATGCTGCGGCGGCTCTGAGGTTCAGGCTGCGACCCTTAATTGTCTCACTGTACGCAGATGACATGCTGCTGTATGTTCGCGAACCTGCTACGTACCTATCTGCGCTGCTGCGAGAATACGTAAAATTTGAAAGATTCTCGGGCCTGGGGATTAACTGGTCCAAATCCGTAGTGTTTCCGTTAACTGCACGAACGGCTGAGGTCGAGGTGGACTTCCCATTGGCCTGGACATCGGACCCGGTCAAATATCTTGGAGTTTGGGTGCACAGGGACCCAACTGTCGTTGTCTCCGAGAACTATGGTCGCACGGTTTCACGTATATCTGAACAAGCCGTGCGGTGGGCACACTTACCTCTCTCATTAGCCGATAGAATTGCCGTTGTGAAGATGGTCTTTTTACCCAAGCTGTTGTATTTTTCGTTAACATCCCTATCAAACTGAATATGGCACTGTTCCGCACGTTACAGTCTGCGCTCTTAACATTTGTGTGGGGTGGTAAGAAGCCCCGGTGTCGATGGGAACTGCTGGTGCTGCCATTTGACCGCGGTGGTTTCGAGGCCCCAGACTTTCGTCTTTATTATCTATGTGCGCAGGCGCAATTCGCACATTACTGGCATTTCCCACAGCGCTTTCAGCCCCACGTGGCGATTGAATCAGATGCTGTTTTTCCTCTTCCAGTACAGGCAGTTGCGCTTTCGGGGGAACAGGAGGCCCACGAAATGAGATCAACTCCACGCAGTGCACGGCGTGGGCGTGGCGAATGCTTGCACTCCGGGCTCAACTTTCTTACCTATACGCTTCATCCGTACCATTAGTCTCACATCCCGATATCTCTGCGGCACGAGAGTCGACGGCCAGGAAGGAGCTCACGGCTGCGGGCATCACCACACTGGGCGACTTGTATGAGGGCGGTAAATTCAAAGACTTACGGGCGGCGCAGGGTGGCGTAAATCGACCTTTTATGTTTAACTTTACCTATGTCCGGGTCCGGCAAGCTGTCCGTGCGGCATATCCAAATTATCCAACCGAACCAACCACTCTGCAGGCGCTGCAGGTGATGCTCTCAGGTGCGTCCCGAAGGGGTCTCATTACTAGGCTGTATAACGCCTCGCTGCGGGAACGGGAGCAAGAAGACTCCCCCTCGTGTGTACGGTGGGGAACGATGTTGGGCACCCCTATTACACCTGAGACCTGGAGGGAGTGTTGTCGGCTCACGGGACGTCTCACAGCTAATTGCAACCTCCGAATTATTCATTTTAAATTCCTACATCAGGTATATTACACCCCCTACAACTGCATAAATATGGTCTGAGAGAGGCTGCTAACTGTGTGAGATGTGGAGCCCCGGATGCGGATTTTCTTCATGTGGCTTGGATGTGTCCGGGTGTGCTTGCGTTCTGGACTGCGGTGACGACCATGCTTACGGCGGTTGTGTCAGAACCTGTGTGCTGTACCCCTGAGATGTGCTTGCTGGGCCACGTCAAACCTCTCAAACCATGTAACAGGCGCCTAGTGGCACTCTCGACTCTTTTTGCAAAAAGGGCAGTAGCGCAATGCTGGGGAGCCAAGGTAGTACCCACTGTTAAGAAATGGCTTAAGGACTTACTATACTGTAGGGATCAGCTTCGGATATATGGTGAAGAACTACCTGAGTCTTCCCGCCCCAAGGACTTTTGGGCTCCCCTTGCAATATATTTGATGTCTCACCCTGATCTGGCATGAATGATGGATGCCCCCGGGAGAGGGACCAGTTGGCAAGCATGGTAGGCGCTGTCTCCCTTTGGGACGTTACTACAGGTGTGTTCGAGTTGGCTGGCCATAGATGTGGACTGTGTAGGAGAGTTTTTATCACTGTCACCACCCACCATGCATACGTTGATTTTTTTTGCAATAAGCAAAGTGTTTTGGAAATCTGTTAAGGATCTGCCTGGGAGGGAGGGTGAGGGGGGGGTATGGGCGGGAAGTACTGCGAAATTATTTTTCTGAGTTCATTGAATTGATTATTGGTTTGTATATACCGAGTTGTAACTATGCACTAAAATCAATAAAAAATAAAAATAAAAAAGAATATGTAAGTTGCACAGCATGTTTGCACTGGTCAATTGTTTTTGCACAGAGCACGGCACTTTTATCATTGCACAGACTGTTCTATATAGAGGATCATGACATAAGGTTAAGCTAAAACAAACTACAAATTTTGAATTGCAAGTATATCGATAATTGGCTGCTATATGTAGGGCCAAATATGGCAGCGTCAAATCGGCACTGAAAGTCGTGTTTACTTTTTTTATACATATCAATTAGATATTTTAGTGAGACAGATGAATTGAAATATGGCATCAGCACTAGCACTTTAATATCAACCATGACAATGCACGGATTAATCAGATAAAGTATTAGCACTAGCACTTTATTTCCTATATTGACTTAGTTCAGATAATAATAATTTCGGGTACCTTGTTTGTATATAACAAATAATGGTTTATGTGACAAAGAAATCGAGGTATAGTTGAGCACTAGCACTTTAATTACAATACTGAACGTAATAAGATGATTGATCTTGTTTGAATATGACTGATTTTATTCAGTAAATTGGTGGTATTGAGGCAGTTTACCAGCATTAGCACTTCAATTCCACTGTCGACTATTGTAAAGTTGTATCACAGTAAGCACGGCAATAGTAACTATTCATTATGTTGTTTACATCCATCAGCGTATTTTGCACATATATTTCAAGGTTTTATAGTTGTAACCTGTAGATGGTCTTTTATTCGTGGTTTTTAATATCGCTTTTAAAAAAAAACTGATCTATTTAAATGTACTAAACAACATAGATACATATAGGTATGATGACGATATTAGATGTTTGACAGTCTGTTTTCTTTTTCACTAAACTTGGCAAATTACTTTCTATAGGTAATAGTGCGCACTTTCTATTTAATTTGTTCCTGTCATGTGGTGCGTCATGTGATCAAGATCGCGTGAGGCGATCGAAACGCGTCATGGCAGGCACTATGCCTGAACAGCTTTGGAGGTTATAATTTATGGGTGAATAAATCACAGTACTGCGAACAAGCAACATTGGAGTTGTCTATTCCTTGAAGTGTACAAGAGGTCCGTGCCTGGGGGTCCCGTTGAATCACTGACGGGCCAGGAGTTGGAGTTATATATATATATGTGTGTGTGTGTGTATAAATATATATGTTAAATAATAGAGAAAAGCTATTTATTTTAAGTTATATTATTTGTAACTAATTAACTATTTTAAATATTCTATTTCAAGTCAACATTTCTTTAAAGAAAAAAAAATATTCTTACCTGTTTCTGGTAGATATTCTCTTCCATTATATTTTAGACACAATGTTTTGATTGTTCCCATAATAAGTATAGAAACACAATAATACGGTAAACAATATTTTTAACACAACATTTGTGCCTCTTGATATTTTTATTCATGATATTCTGTCATACAACTGCCTACAGGAAGGTAAAGGGCATCTAATAATCGTTATAGCCCAAGGAAGAAGGGCAATAATGCAATCTGAAAATTCCTTGTTTAGTTTACAGCATGCTGCGTCTCTGGTAATGTGTGACTCGGTGCGTATGACTGAGTGACAGCCATCCACTTTCTTCAGTGGAGCTTGTTCTAATAAAATACACCCACTCTTTTATTTTTAGATTGTATTCGTTATCTTTTATATTTATTAAATTTGAATGGAGAGGAAAAAGTAGATGACAACTATCAAATCCTTATAGGAAAACAAAAGCATATAGCACATGAAGCATAACACAAAAAAAATGCATTTACATAAATGTAACATTTTCCCCCATTTACTGCCCACTCAAATGAGGACCCACTTGAGACCCACACTAAAAAAACAGGAATACAAATTCACCAAGGTACATAAATGCAGAAAGGGCTCCGAACGATTCTCATATCTAATCCGCAGCCATGATGCTTAATGCTTGGTGCATTATTTTACGGATTCATTGTGGCGGTATAGTAAGACCTGTAGGGACGAATTTAATCCCTCTCGCGTACGAGGCTACCATAATATTTGAATGATCTATTAATTTGATAACAATTCCCTAAAATTGGCCATAACTACTTATTTCTAATAAGTTTAAGCAATAACTTGCAACATCTCTATGTATTCCCTGCAGTGTCTTTGCTTTCATGCTAATTACTTCCTCTTAACTATTTATAAACACTTAACAAGTCCCCTCTCAGTGTCTGCCTCCTTCTTTCAAGGTTAATTATATTCACCTAATACATTCTTATTACCTTTAATTAATTTTTCCACCCTTCTTTGTATTTACTGAAGTGTAGCAACGGTTCTTTGTACTGTGCTGGTCTCGGGCAGGTTTCTAAATGTGGGTTGGCCAGAGCATTGCATACTGCCCACCTGCAAGTGAAACATTAATCCCATAAACTCCTGTTTGCAGCCAAAATACAAATTTCTAGGTTTCACCTCACTGAGATTACTGGGTTTGGTAAAGCCTGGTCACAGTTACAAATGGGAGAGCTGATGTAATTCATGTTCAGTGAATGACCCGGTAATATGGAAACCATGCAGAGACACATGCTGTAATTATGGTGAGGTGATACTGCAATCAAACAGTAATTTCAGGTGGCAAGTTGCCACTTTTCTTGTGCGCTTCGTTGTCCATTGTAATTCCATGAAACACTTAAATGCATCTGTGAATTGCCCCTAAAACACCTGACAAGCTAGTTCTGGCATTAAAAGAAGGTATTATGGTAATGTGAAGCATTACAAGTAAATAGTATGGGAATAGATATGTATTTGCGTGGAAGCAAAGAACTGTAGAACAGTTTTTTCAGAAGCTCTTATTAGACACCTGCACAATCTACAGATCAAGAAAAGTAGATCAGCCTCATATGGACGCTTACAAACAGACAGTTACCAAATTTAGTGAAAACAAATACTGTGTCATACAGAGCTCCGCTAAAGGACGCATAGTGGACTTAGATTTGTATATGCAGGAGGCTTACAGTCGACTTGAAAATTCAGCATGCTAGTGAAACTTTGACAAACCCAGTGCTTAATTTGTGAAAAAAAAGAGTGGCAGTGCCCGAAACTCTGCCCAGCAGCCCACAGCCAGTCCAGTTAAACATCAGCACGCCAAATACTAAGGCTGGTAGCTTACTTCCATCTCAGGTCTCTTTAATCCACTACCAGGCACTCCCTGCCCCTGTATCTCATTCTTGCAGGTTCCTGCTTTCTCCCTTTCGGACAGTTTTTCAGTCTTTCTCACTCTCTATTGTACTGCTTTGTTTGTTTTTTTCCCTCTTGCTCTGGGGAAGTGTCTGGAGTAAAAAAAATAAGTGCTGGTCCCTAAAAACAAGTGCTGGTGTCCCCCACCTGTAACCACTGGCTCAAATTAAGCACTGGACAGACACATCCTATTCTTTGAAGGTTAAGCAAGACTACATTAGTGACTTAGTGGATTGGAGAGTTCGGGGTCTAATAAACTGCAATTACTTCAGACTTTTAAAGACTGATCATCCCAAGCTACCTATTTTTTATATAATTCTGAAAGTCCATAAGAATGCCAGTTTACCGCCTTGGATACCTATAATAGCAGCACAGGAAGGCTAACTTGAAAACACATCCAAATATCGAAAAGCTTCTCAGACCACTGGTCGCAGTCCTAACAGCGCCGAGACACCTAAGGGTATTTGCGCGCTTTATAAGTTTCATAAATAAAATAAATTGATTTTTGACCTTTAGTTGGGAGAGTGACATGCTCATGATGACTCTAAGTGTGTCATCTTAGTACACCAGCATATATCATAAAGATGGAACAGAAGCAATTAAACATTTCCTAACAGTGAGACCTATAAAGTTTTGCCGTCATACATGCATGTTCCTGAAGACGATCAAATAGTGTCTTAGCAGGAATTTCTTTGCTTAAGAATAAAATGTATGAGCAACAGAAAGGCACTGCATTGTGCACCTGCATCGCTTCCCAGCTATGCTAATTTATATATGGGCTGGTGGGGGGAGCAGGTGCTCATAGGTCCTGACTTGAAAAAAAGAGTGGGCCACATTATTTTGTGGGTCAGTCTTACTGATGATGTATTTGCTATATGTAGAAATACCAGGGCTGGGAATAGTGTCCTACACACACACAGTTTTCACCCTATAACTCTCAAAGCTAGTATTCCTTGCGGTGAGCTCCTAAGATTAAAAGCAATATTTAGTACAGAATAAAAGTATGATTGGACAGAAAGTGAAACAATTGCAAGATTTAGAGTAAGAGGTTACACAGATCAGATCCTCAACGAAGCCAGGGAGTGATTGTCTAAGTGTAAAATGGAAGATGCCCTGTTTACAATCAGTAAATCGAGGGCAAAGTCAGAAAATGTACATTTATCACCACCTACAACAAAGAGCGTACTATAGACAGAACCATACGGTACAGACATTGACACTTGTTAAAAAGTCACCCTGTAGGGCAACATTGAATATATATATTTTTTTCAGAGTTTTATATAGCGTGAACTTGAGGTATCAGAGCGCTTTACATGAGCACCAGTTGCGTTACATAAGGACACATTCGTTTTTGTTAGGCACAGGGAGATTAAGTGATGTGCCCAGAATCACAGGATGTTGAGCGTCTTTGCCGAGAATCGAACCTGGTTCCCCAGATTTGAGTTCGACCGCCCTAGCCGTTAGGCTACATCCTCTCCCATTGTGTCAACAGATCTTGCGTATATATTTTGATGAGCAAATATGCTCCAGAAAGAGGATTATTCCAGTAAGTACACTACCACAAGTAATTTAACATGAGCAGCTATTGCGTGCAATCTCCTTGTAGTTGGCTTAAGGGAAGGAGCAAGTTGTTCAAGGAGCATCAATTTGATATGTCTGCTTAGTCTGTATCTTTGATCTCTACTGCAAAGTCATCCTTATTCCCTAGGCACCCCCATCATTTTTCTGACAGGTACTGGGGGTAAATGACTGTACCTGGGCCCTCCCTATTCAGGCCTTGGGCCAGTGCTATGTCGAAAACACACATAGAATACAGTGAAAACACCTACATACACTAGAGTAAACTATGGGCTAGGCTACCCCTATGATTGGCATCACCTCCCTTATACGGCCCTAGTACATAACAGGGCAAGGGGATCAAAACTACCTTTAAGTCCCTAGAATATAATAGGGCATGGCAGTTTAGAGGCCAGCAGCCCTTTCTGCACTTGCATGTGAGCACTGCTGAGGCCTGAGGTCAGTTTAAAAGCAGCCCTGTGTTGCAGGACTGCTTTTAACATGTAAAGTGGGCCAAACCTCGACTTTGGTGTTTGAGGCATTTAAAAATTGATAAACTACAATACTTTTGCATATTAGGTACCCTCAGAGTCTCCCCTAGGTGTCCCAGTGGTTGGGGTCAAATTGTTATAAGGAGGACCCTTTTAAAATAGGTTTTATATGCCTTAGGTTTAGTGAAATTGCACATTTCACTTCACACATTGTAGTAAAGTGCTTCCCAAAATCGAAAATGTGTGCTAGGAGCACTGTAGAGTGAGGATCTGCAATATTTTTACCTGTTCAGAACCCCTAAAGTCTCCCCTATGTGTTCCAAGCACGAAGGGTCCTATAGCTATAGGCAGATGTTTTATAAGCCCTGGTGTTGAAAAGATTGCCCAAGTCATTTTAACCATTGCAAATCACCAGCCACATAGATTAACATGGCAATAAAGTATTCATTAATAATTCCTGCCAGGAGAATCACCAAAATATCATTCAAGGACTTACTAGAATGGTATGATAAATCCAACACTATACTATTGTTAAATGTATCCTAAAATGTACAGACAAGAAGTTATAAGACTTTCTTGTCTATAAGCCAAAATGCAGCCTTCCAGTGATCTGTCCTGATTGGTCAGAGTTAAGTGGATTAGCCAGGCTGCTTTGATGAGGTGATAAGTAGCCCCTGGGGTGAAAGAGCCATTCTGGGAGGAGAGGGTTCTGCTACACAGGAATGCCAGAGCAAAGGGGAGGGGTTGTAAACAATAATCTTCAATAGAAGGAGGAGACAGGCACTAGAAACCAGTTTCATTTACACCCCTACTCTTTGAACCCAGCCAGATGGCAGGCTTAAGGAAATAATGTGCAGATGCCAGGGGAATGAGAATATGGAGATGAGCGATCCTTCCTGGAGGTTGGTTTAGCCAGCTCTTGCCTCTCTGCTGTGACTTCAGCCATATTGAATTTTGGAGAGATAGTGCTTTCTGGGAGACCATTTTGCCACACTTTGGAGAAAATGGTCATGCCCTGAGGTGTCGTCTTGAGCCTCATTGGACAGGAGTGCCCTCCTGTGTGACCCCGAGGACACTGAATACGTATCTGAGAGGGGCAGTGACTCTCAGAACTGCTGCTTGAAACAAGAGGAAGAAGGATCCATGCTGAGAAGTTTGATTTGCACCAACCAGGCCCTGTACTGTGACTGACTGCGCCTGCTGCACAATCTGGAACTATAGCCCTGTGGCCCTAACTTGCTTGAAAAGGACTAAAGAGTGGACTCACTGCAAGATACCAGATTAACAAAGCTCACCTGGACCATCACCACCAAGAATCCCCAGCCTGGAGTACTACCAGTGGATTTGTAAGGGTTTTGTCCAAGTGGATTGTGCGAATTGAAGTCCCAAACTTTCAAGAAACATCTTGGAGCTTCCAGGCCCTTGGAGTAAGTTTTGGACACTTTGGGACCCTCAAATGAACTTCAGGAAGAAGTTCCAGAAATTTGGAGAACTTTGGAGCAACTTTAAGAAAAAGCTCCATAAGTGGACCGACTCGACCTGGCCAGCCAAGCCTGCGACCCTCAACCGCGAGACAGCCTGCCCTCCAGGTTTGTCCCTCTGAAAAGCACCAAGCTCCGGACGTCAGACTTCCAGAGTTTGACCGGAAGTTGGTCGAAACCCAAGCCAGCGAACCCTCACCGAATATGGCCTGGTGAAGAGCATCGAGGGACCCCGGGAGATAAAGCTTCGTAAAGGTTTCTACATCTGAATGTAGACATGATGACCGGGACCAACTGCGATAGTCAATCTGCCCACCTTCAACCGCAAGCCGGACTGGATCTCTGGTTCGTCCCGCTTGAAAGCTCCGGAGGCCTGACTTTCATAAGTTTGACCGAGAGCTCATTGCAAGGCAAGCTGGTGAACCCTCACCGAATCCGGACTGGCTGAGAGCTTCGAGGGAAGAATAGCTCCAGAAAAGTTTCTAAGTCAGAAGGTAAAAACTTTGACTGAGACCTACCACGAGGGGGTTGCCGTGCAAGGCTCCCTCGCGGTTGGCGTGAAACTTTGACCTTGTCCCGGTCTAGCACGACTAGATGTCCATATAGGCGCTATAGGTTTCTATGTGCTATATAGTGCTAAATCTTAAAATATTCATATCGCCTTACATTGTTTTTTTTCGTTTTGGTGTCATTTTAAAGATAAAAATATTTCCCATTTTTATAAATTGTGTTGAATTTTTATTGTGTGTTGTGTTTTAATTATTTACTGAATAGGTGTTTTTTACATGCTTTACATACCTGTCTTTGAAGTTAAGCCTGCCTGCTCCCACCCAAGCTACCAAGGGTTGAGCATGTGAATACTTTTCTGAGACCTATACTGAGTCCTATATGGTGTTCGTGACCTTATTGCCAGTGGTAGATATATATTTACCACTACTAATCATCCAGTTTCCAACAATCTCCTACTCAGGTTTCCCAAGCAGCGCCACCCTCACTTTGCCGATTTTTATTGGTGTCCTGTCTTCTCTGTTTGTGCGTTCCATGTTAATGACTGGGTTAAGACCTCAGAAATATTTTTATGTTTCTATACCACCTGTATGTGAATCACAATTGATGTATAGTGGTTATTCTGGTGCCTTTAATAGTTGTGCCATTAATACATCTTACTTGGTTTTCCTGTCTTGTGGAGTCGGTAATAATATTTTTCCCAGTGCAGCCTTCTCCTTTGGTTATTCCTGGTTAAATCCAGCGGTCACAGTCTATTTTTATGTACGACAATCACTATCGTGACTTTTCTAGGGCACAGTGGGAGTTTTCAGGTGTCTTATATGTTGTTTTAAAAAAGTGCAAAATGTTTGCATCTACTTTCGTTTCACGCATTTTTGACCTATTTTGCCTTGGTGCTTATTCACTCTACTTGTCATTTTAGATGATCTGGCTATGGTTATGAGGCTTTGATATCGTTTAGATGATGTGGGTGTTTGAGTCGTCCTGAATAGCCCACTTGCAGCCTTTCCCATCAGTAAGTAAATTAATGCGAATGTTTGCCTTACTTTGGACTTCATGAGCACTATAGCTTGATAAATCTTGGCGCAGGTGTGCTAAAAGTTGACTTTTTTTTAAAGAACATTAATATTAAATATAAGCTGTAGTCCTTTACAATTAATCTAATGAAGGTATGTTCTGTTTTTTAAGTAGACATGTATTACTGTATTAAAAATCAAAATCGTGCCCTGGATATGTATTAGAATGCTGCCCAATGCTTTGTTACACACATCCAAGAAGTGCATACTAAAATTTCACAGCTCTTGTGTGAGATGTTGAAAGTAGTGTAAACTACAAGAAAAAGAAAAAACACCATCCGAAGAAAATCATTAAGGCTAAACAACAAGCAATTCAACAACGCTTACTAATATTATCCAATATTAAAGAATAAGATAAGGGAGGTGATATAGAAACAATAAAACAATGATGACTGCACGAGTGAAGCTCCCAGACAACTACAGGGCCCAGTCTGCTACAAATGTGAATCCAGCCCAACCAATAGAATCCCACTAGATCTTGAATCTAAATTAGATGTCTGGCAATCCAAGGGATTTATTAGCACTAAAGAAAAACAGTACCTACATATCAAATATCCCAGACTGTCTACACTATCTACTCTGCCAAAAATACACAATGGAGGTTTCCCACCAAAAGGACGACCAATTACATCTGAAGTTGACTCTGTTTAAGACTGGGCACCTGATTCACAAAGGGCCTCCGCACTCGTGGCAGAGGCCCCGCTCTCATGGTGGAGTCCCCACACTCGGGGTGGAATCTCCACAATGAAAATTCTCATTGGAGATTCTGCCCAGAGGGCGGAGACTCCCCAACGACTGCGAGGCCCCAGTTACGAGTGTGGACGCCCTTTGTGAATCAGGCCCTGGAGGAATACCTTCACTTAAACCTTCACTTACTTATGAAATACCTTTCCTGACACATTAGGAGTACCAAGTATGTCCTATCTAAACTACAGTTTATACAAAGCAAATCTGATTATATACTGGTGGCTATTGATGTGGTTAGGCTTTACGCAAAATGCTATTACATGAAGTCTGCACATTACTTTGATTAAAATCTCATGATTGTGGTTACAAAGACATTCCATCTCTAAAATATTTTTTTCTCTTTTAACAATAATATCTGCCACCAAGGAAAGGGGACTGCGATGAGGCCAAATTTGTGCCCCTGTTTGCCTATGTTTTCATAGGACATGCTGAAAGAAAATGATTATGAAACAATGAGTTCATAGAATATTTAGTCTATTGGAGTAATTTCATTGATGATTCCTGATCATATGGCAAAGGGACAAATTAGTATTGAAAACGTATATCAATAGACTGAACTGAAATTACCTCAAAATTAGACTTGGCTATAATATCACAAAACAGTAGATTTTTTGGATCTTCCATCTACATTCAATGCAACAAATTCCAAACTCCTCAGGCAGTGTGACCGTACACGCATCTTGCTGCCACCCCAAATATAAGGTAAGCACTGTTCCCAAAGGTGAGATAATGTGGATGAGGAGAAACTTAATGAATATAACATCTTCTTGTAAAAAGCGTCAGTGGCCTTAGTTTCACCTCACGATTATACCAATGGAGCGATCTGAACAAAACACTTCACAAAGTACAGAGCTTAGATAGGAAAACTCTATTCAAAACTATGCGAACTTTCTCAACGATAATCCTCACAGAGTCCTTCAGGGGTAAATTCCAGTTCTCATTTAAAAAAGCAGACAACTTGAAAAAATTGTTTTACAGATCTGATTTTTTGGACCAAAGCATAGCAACTACTTTTCTCAAACGAAATTGTTTCAATACTTACCACAACTGCAACATCTGTAAATTGCGAAAAGAACAAAAAAAACTTCACTTAGGGGCCCATTACGATGGCAGGCGGACACAGTCCGCCCGCCACCGTAACGGTAAACAGGACCGCCCGCCAGAGGAGCGGCGGTCCCGCTGTGCCCATTAGGATGCGACCGCCACCCTGGCGGTCGCATCCCGCATATTTAACATTGTGGCGGGCGGTGCTGTAAGCAGCACCCGCCACAATGTTAAAAAAGGCATGTTGTGCATTGGCATGCACAACGTGACAGGCATCGCACGGTGCCTGCCACCTTGTGCATGCCAATGAAGGGGGCTACCCATGTGCACCCCCACAACACCCGGGGGCCCGCAACGGGCCCCCCAAGCCAAAGACCGCATGCCTTTCCATGGCGGAGTGTCCGCCATGGAAAGGCATTCTACCGCACCCCTCATAATATGGATGGCGGTGCCTGCAAGGCACCGCCACCATGTAATGGGCCTTTTCCGCATGGCAGGCAATCGTGACGATTGCCTGCGGGTGGAATAGCGGCGGACGGTCTTTCCGTCCACGGTACCCCCCGCCATGCTAATGTGGCGGGGGGTAAATGGATGTCCGGCGGTGAGTTTTGGCGGGCGGATCGCAACCGCCGGTCGGGCGGTGGTGATCCACCCGCGATCATAATGACCCCCTTAGATACTAGAATATAATACAATATGAGAAACACTTTTATAAAGATCTGTAATCACCCTCATATGTTCTATCTGCCCATGCCAAAACCCTTAATCCGACTTTACAATAGCAGAGCGTAATACAAGAGAATTATAGGAAGATCCATAAAACACCTTCTTGGGGAGAGGATGTAGCCTAACGGCTAGAGCGGTTGACCTCGAAGCTGGGGAACTGGGTTTGAGTCTCGACAAGGGACGCTCAACATACTGTGATTCTGGGCAAATCACTTAATCTCCCCGTGCCTAACAAAATGAATGTGTCCATCTGTAATGCAACTGGTGCTCATGTAAAGAGCTCTGATACCGTCGGGTCAAATTTGCGCAATATAAAACTCCGGGGAAAAAAAGTAACACATGGTAGAACATTTCAATGCATAGCATTCTCACTGTCGGAGTTTAAGTTGTTTGCTATTGATCATATAAAGCAAAACTCGAGAGGTGGCAATAAGGAACTCCATTTACGACAACAAGAAAGTCAATGAATATTATGAGTTGACACTGTTAAACAGGAACTGAACAGATCAGATGAGTCTCACTTTTGGTTGCTATAAGACTCACTCAACTGAGGTCGTACTTCAATCAATTCATGCATACTCAATAAACTTTAAACGTGAATTAAAAAAAGCTACTGTTCAATTCGACTCTCTGTATTTTTCCCAATGATTAGGATAAGAACTTTAGTCCTCAACTGCGAAATCTCATATTTCCAACCTACCTTTATAATCTTCATTTTGAGACAAAGAAAATTCACTGTCTTTCGAACTTGGAATAATTTGTGACTAACACCACCATACAGGGACATCTTAAGGATTCTTGAGGCCCTGGGACAAATGTAGTTTGGGGGCCCCTGTTCAGAACAGCTTTGAATTTATGATTCAATTTAAGCTCTTTCATGACCTCTTTGGCCAGTCACTGACAGTGCACAGGCACACCCATCCAAATTCCAAATGTGTTTACTTCAAATTAATATTCAGGGATAGTGATGTGTGTTTTCAATATTGTAACACACCAGCAACTCGCTAATATTATTACGAATAATCTCTGTGACACCCTCCCATTTCTCATATGTGAGGTCCTTTTTTGATCTAAAAGAAATTTTCTTTATGGGTGTTGCATGAAAATGGTATTTAAAACAATCTATTTAAGAATGATTAAACGTCATCGGCGAGCAGAACAGAGCTGGCTCTATCAGAGGGCCCCATAAAAGGCTGCGGCCCTGGGCCAAATCCCACTTTGCCGATGCCTCAAAAAGTTTCTAACACTGTATGGTTACTGTTATTTTCATACTGGATTCAATAGTCATATAAAGGTAAATGACCTTTTGCAAATCGACTCACATTAAGTATATATCAGCAGAACTTTGGTATTTGCCTAACTAATAATGTTCTGGATTAATTTTGTAAAAATGTTTCAATTTATATATTTACATTTCATAGAAAAGTTTCATGAATATTGTAAAAGAGGAAGGTCTACATATTGCCATTAAACACTACTTTAGTTTACCCACGTAGGGTCAGCTTATAAGACCATGAATACTTGTAACATGGCGACCATACACTGATGGTTTCCCCTTTCCGTACAGACTTCTTATTTCATTCTCAGTGTTGCCATCATTGCTCATTTACGTGCCAGGCCATGATGGCCATATGCCTCATAATGGCAGAACTGCCACTCTATGCCAAGACACATCAGACCTCACAATACACCAACACTATTTATGCGAGATGCAACCATTCCTCAGTAGTAATCAGGATCCATTATGTTGAGTCCTTGGCAGAATGCCTGGCATGGAGGTGCCCAGACTGCATCTAATACTCATATGGCCGAATGAATTAACAACATTCCAGATACTCTGGCAAGCTGCATGACAACCCTTATCCTACTTCTGTCACTGTGCTTACTGTTTTATCTAATTTTGTTGATCTCGATAACTTGATGATCACTTTGTGAAAAACAACAATGCTGACATTTGGCCAAAAGAATAATGCTCCAAGGGAATGGTGGATTAATATAATAGAATTGAAAATAGTCAAACAATACATATAACTATGAACATGTGGGATACTGTACTCCTTGACGTCCATTATAGGAATATTCCAAGTCACTGAGTAGTTCAGTGACCATGCAGAGGAATGAGGTCCAAGGCTGAGCTCCTTTATAAGAGCATGAGAGTCCTAGGTGACTTGCAGTTTCCTTTTAATTTATGGCAACGTGTATTTTATTCCTTATAATACATGGTCACATCATCACCCTTCCCACTAAACGTATAAATAGTTGGTTTCTTGCTCTTTTGTATGAAAGAGATAGCATATTTGTAGACAAGAAGAATAACAATAGAACCTGCAGTGTGAAATTAAACACGCTAAGAAGAAGTAATTTGCTGCCAAGAGATGTTAGAAACAGTTGATTGTAAGCCAAATTAAAAAAAATACTGTAGCTCAGAAGGTGCAAGAACATGCAGAGATTCTATATCTCCTGTAATGACCAATAGCTTGGAAGAAACATACACATGTTGTCATTAATAATTCTTTTCTGCGGATTACTTTCCATTTTAGAAAAACAGATCAGAGGAACAACAAGCTAGGTCTCATTTTCCTTGTTTAAACTGCAGCTGTAATTATGCTCTGTGACCCGCCTTTTACTGTGGCTGCTGGCTGTGGTAGCAGGCATTATAATGCCACAACTCAACTGTAATGACATCACACTTGAGCAGCTACGTCATTTTCTTATTATAGCTGACTTCTTATTATAGGTTACTAGGGACGTCACAACTCGACTGTCATAAGACAATCATAGTAGGGCTTTGATGTAGGGAGTGCAGGCTTCCGTGATTTGTAATGTAATGTCATCCTGTAACCTGTCTTGCTAATTTCATACAGTAGTTCAGTTATCCGCCAAAACCTATTCTACTGGAATAGGCCTTTTACAATTCTATGATGCAACAGTGAGATCTAATGCTGAGCCCCCACCTGGTTCTTTTGGTCCAGGAGCCCAACATATTTACACCATACTGTTCCCAATAATGATGGCTGTCTGGCTGCCATATTCTGGTCTATATTTAGTAATAGGTGTGAATGATGCAGAGGGGCTTTTGGCTGCTTCACTAGCTAGAGAGAAAAGTTAGACTTACTGTGTACATGACCACAGAGATCTGATTAGCCATGCGACAGATCAAATTAATCAAGGGAAAACATAGATCAGATCTCACTCACAGAAACAGGTGATTTTACTACTGTGCAATTCTCTGCCCAAGTGCATACAATTATTCTGCACAAACACAGGGAGGAAGGGTCAGAACATTACAGATGAACTGTGTAGATATATAACAGTGTGCAAATTATAAGAAGGTGAAAAATAGAGGCACATTTGAGGAGAATCATAATGGAAGCGTCACAGCATTATCAATTATCTTATCGATTTACCCTGCACCAAGTGTAATGGGGCAATGGGCCCTCGAAAGGTGTTCCCTCTTTTCTTAAAAATCAAAATCAGTTCTCCAGTCTCATATGCTCAAACCACCCTCTGCCCCATATCTTCAACAGTGTTTTTGGCAAACTCTCAAGACATGTGAAAGTTCTCCCGCACCTCTTGCACCCTGAAGTTCAGGTTAGTCAGTGTCTTCAGCTATTCAGATCGTGTGCAAGAGCCAGGTAGGTATTATACTGACCTCCTGTCACATAACATATTCAGAGTTTTGTTTCTGGTACCCTGGGCCTACCACTGCACCAGTCCACACGATCTCTCCAACCTGGCGAACCCTAAGGTAGACTCCTAGATCACAAAACCAGTGCCTCCTTGTGATACTACGTTGTACACATACTAGAAGCAGTGTTATGAACTCAAGACTGTGGAACACTCTCCCCCTTAAACCTCCGTTGTCTTTAAAAGTTCAAGGTGTTATACGAAAATGAAAACATTTCTCTTTTGTAAATAGATCTCTTCTCTTGTTTGCTTTAAATGCTCCTAGCAGCAAAATGCTCTTGGGATGCAAAGGAATAGCAAATAACTAAGAAAATGAAAATATCATTGCCCCAAATGAACAGAATTTGCCTCACCTGTCCATCTCCCACAAATGCATGCCAGAGCTACCTTACATATGAAAGTGCTGGCTCCTTGCCCCAGTGTATCCCCACTAGACCTGGATGGCTACAATAATAGCACGGATGGTGACAATATGTAAAAGATATCCACCTTGTACCAGGGCTACATGATGCCAGGAATGGAGGAGTGGTCACAGTGGCGCCGGAACAATTTTCTGAATGGGGGTGTTGGCCTTAAGTGACACCACACAAACATCAGTTAGCAATGCCAGTATCACTGAGCTTGTGAGTAAAGGAGGTTACTTAAGGCTTTCCAAGGGGGCTTGGGTGGAGAAATCCTCGAATAAGTGGGGTTATATGTCTAGGTCTTAGGACATGTTTCCAAATATATTCTCTAAAATGTTATATAGGTTATGAGGGGAAACACATAATTGAATCCAAATCATCAATATTTTCAGTAACCCTAAAATGATAGTGTCCTGGATCTTCAAAAAATGAATATGGCCTTTAGATCTATCTTTTTATTCTTTTTTATTATTTCAAGTCAGAAGTGTTCGATACACAACTTTCAAAGAAAATATTCATACATATGGAATAGAAACATAAAGGCCAAAATATATATATATATATATATATATATCAACAGATATAAAATATTCCATACTGTAATATGGTCTGAAACTTGGATAGCACCAAGACAAACATGATTATACCCAGAATTAGCAATCAACTGGAGAAAACAAAATCAATCAGTATTATAGTCTGGAAAATCCCAGCCAAAAATTACCCAAGTTTTATCGAACTTTCTCAGAGAGGAAGGACCTCTAGCTTTAGCCAAGGCCAGCTCCGACTCATAAATTTGTCTTAAATGGGCCCACCAATCAGATGCCTTTGGGGGAGCGGCAGAGATCCATGCCCGAGCAATACATAACCGGGCACAGACTATCATTATTGTCATTAGACATTTGATACCCCCTTTGTACTCAAACTTGACTCCCATCAGTATCTCTTTAGGGGACTAGATCTAACCTATAACATATTGAAACACTATATTGAGTTGTAAATGTAGGAATGTGCCCCTTTTTGCACGGTTACTCCCCACTTCTTGCCTGACACTTGATGCACTTTGAGTTGGTGTACCCTGGCTTCCTGCCAATCAGGTTCCCAGGGCCTATGTTTTTTCTCAAAGCTGTTCCTTTGAACCCCCAATTGGCACCTCTCTGGCCACATGTCAGCCCCTTGTGAAAGGAACCATGGGCGCCAAGGGCACTGTGACCAGGGAAGGCCTCTAAGCGCTGCAGCGCCCTTTGTGCCACCCTTAGGGGCCCTGCACCATACCACCCACACACTGCCATTGCAGGCTGCGTGCTTTTGGCGCAGAGAGAAGTGAAAAATCAACATGGCACACATCCCTGTGTGCCATGCCTGTAATCCACTACCTATGGCCTAGGTAAGTCGCCCCTCTATCAGGGTGCGCTAGACCACAGGTGAGGGCACAGTTGCAAGAGCACTGTACCCCTACAGTGTCTAAGTCCATATTTATTTATTTATTTGTAGAGTTTTATATAGCGCTAACTAGACCCGGAGGTATCAGAGCGCTTTACATACATGGGAACGTGATAGTTGCACAAGTTACATATGTGTTGATACAAATACATAGTATAGGGGTGGATAAAAAAACAACAATGTACAGTTGACCAGTGAATAGATTATATCTAAAACGTATGAAATGCAGCGGTAACTTTGTCTCCATTCTTAGACATTTTAAGTGCAGGAAACACAATAAAGAGTATATGGTCTGGGAGTTGGTCATTACGATCTCCACAGCTCCATAATTGCTTTACTGAAACCTGGGAAGTTTGGTAGCACACATTAAACCCACACTGATGCCAGTGTGGGTTTAAACGACCAGCCCTGGAGTGGTTCTTGAATGGCTACCCGCCATTTGCCACCACCAGACAGGTTTCTGGACCTCTGGGTGGAAAGCCTCCGCTCTCTGGGTCCAGAAACAAAGCCCATCCTGGGCAGAGGTGTCATGCTTACTCCCCCAGGATGGGTTGGGTCCACGAAGGGGAAGATTCAAAGGCCTCCTGCCTTTGTAAGCTGTCCCTGCCTTTTGCTGCCCCAGCAACTGGCTCCCACCGGTTCTGCCCCCCACTTTGGGCTGGAGAATCGAGAGGAAATCCAAGAGAGGAAGAGAGGTGTGCCCACCTTTGCCAACCCCACCCCTCAGGTGGGGGAGGCGAGGTGAAGCACACATCTCAGTCCTCTTCATCTTGGAGATGAGGGGACACATCGAATTAGTGAGAGGATCATACCCACCCCAAGGAAGGGACTCATTGGTCCCAACCTGCACACCCCTGTAACGCCCCTAAATTTAGTATTTAGGGGGGACCCTGAACCTTGCCTCCTCAGATTCGAGGAAGAAATAAGAAGGACTGAAGAGCTGTGCTGACCCAGGAAGAAGTGGACACCAACTGCTTTGGCCCCAGCCCTACCGGCCTGTCCCTACTCCGACCTTCCTACAGCAAAACCCCGGCGTGTCCAGCAGCCCCCCAGAACCCGGAGGACCTGCCCTGCACTCATCTGAAAGACTGTATCTTCCGTGAGCACCGGATTTGCTCAACAAAGACTCCAACATAGAACCCAGATCCAGGCGACTCCGCGGTTCTGAACCACTCTGCACCGGACGTCCACGGCCCGAGTTTGAGTGGCCCAACACCACGAGGAGGTCTCCCCAGCGAACCTGACCTGGGATCTGGTGATCCCCGGCCTGCCGACGCTTCCAGCCTCAACCTGAAGGGTCCCCCTGACCGGAGCTGGTAAGAAGATCCAACACCTAAAGGCACCCCTGCACCCGACACTTTACGGCCTTGGGTGGCCCAACCAACGGTATACAGGCATCCCACAAGGACCCAACTCACCTTTCCTGCCAGTGGTCGCCTTCAGGAAGCTTCCGTGCCCGAGCCTGCAGCATTTTCTTCAAACCGGAGATCTCCATTGGAAACAACAGGGCTCCCGACGTCTTCTTAGCACTCTGCATCCAGCCGCCTCTGTGCCTCTGGTGGTGCAGCTCCTGTGCTGATTGTTGGCCCCTGCAGTGCTAACCCTAGGAGCTTTGCTTCCACAACCGAATGGCCTTCTTGTAGCAGCCCTGACTGAAGGCCCCCTTAGCCCCATTGGCTAACAATGGGCCACTGTACTCTGCGCCTGGCCCCCCCGTGCAGCTGATGGTGCAATCTGAGTGCCTAACTGAACCTTGGTTCTAACACCCAAAAAATATTCTTGCAGGTTGTTTACATACCTCCAAACCGATAACTTTCTTGTCCCCATAGGAACCAATGTTACGAGTTTTTGTTCCTAAAAAGTGTTGAATTGTGTTTGTATGCAAGAAAAGTAACTGCGCTTTAATCCAAAAATTGTAGTACTACCTGTGTTTTGTAAGATCCACGGTGTAATATCTAGGCATATCACCTCGAGTAATCGATGTAACTAAAAAGTAATCCAAAGTAATTTGAATGCATTTTAAACTATTTTAAAAGCAAATACCAACCTGTAACAATTGAAATTTCAACTACAACTGCATATCCTTGTAAAGTTTTGCATTTGAAGGCATATCATGCTTACATGTGCCAAGTCCTGCTTGATTCTAGAAATAAAACATAAGTATACCTTTTTATACTAACCCAATTGGTCTGGATTCTGTCTCTAAATGTGTGGAATCAGTCCTTGATTGAGTGAATACAATAAATGCTTAACACACTCTCTGGATATGCCTAACTGCTCGGCCACACTACCACAAAGAGAACTGTTAGTGATTATCTAACTTAGCCTCTGCTATACCTCTGGGGATCCCCTGGACTCTGTGCACACTGTACCTTACTTTGCTATAGTATATACAGAGCCAGCTTCCTACAGTAAACACCAGGAACAAGGTCCAGGTTCTGCTGTACACACCTCTGGGTAACAGACCTCTTTACTCAAAAGAAGTGTCTTCTAATGCTTCCCTCTTGGATGATTTAGACATACTATCAGGTATTTACACCATCTAGTGTGATTTTGTCTCTTTGTAAGAATTCCTTCCAAATAACTTTCTTAATAATAGTATTGATGTTATGTCTATGTTCCATTCTCTTTTGCACAGGGGAAGGCTTGAAATAAGACTGAACTCTTGTATTGGTGCCAAAAGAGCTAATCGAAAAAGGATCCTGACGAGCACAATGGCATAAACTGAATTGAACGTTTGTTTACTGAAAGGCCGTTATGTGCTATGCAACTCATTGCCTAAGTTGTTTCGTTCAATATGTTCTTAAACATTTAACGCGATTTTACCACGCTCTAATCGATTTTCACACTCTGCATGAATGAAAAAAAGCAAGCAGCTGGTTCTCATGAGGTCGTTGAGAGGGTGCAAGTGGGCCAAGCAAGCCCTCTCTTCATCCAGAGCACTGTCTTCTGGTTAGGTGGCATCTGGATGGACTTTTAATGACATGGCCTGTATTTATATGACATGACCTGTAAATACAATTGGGAAAATCAGCAAAAGCTGGTCTTATTTCCTCATTAAAATTAAAACTTAAATATTAGATAGCACAATAAATCATGTAAAAAAAGTTTTCAAGCTGTCTTAAATGTCTAAACGAATCCTAAATTATTGTTAAAGCAAACACATACACAGAGAGTTAAAAAGTACACTATTACTTAACAAATGTTTACGCCAATAACAGTTACAGACCACTTCAAAACTCCAAAACATGAATAAATGGCCAGGCTTTTTACAGAAAGATGTGTCAGCCCCACCCATGACCCTAGTGCCTAGGAACATGTGCGCCAGCCCTTTAAGTTTCAATTGCCTATGATCATTATCAAAGAAAGTGATCGTTTTTTTTTAAACTAGTTGAACAGTATTTAACCCATATATTTCCATGAAAGACAATCATATTTTGAAGCAATACTTAAGAATACAACTACTTACTGGACTGAAGGAATTCTGATGACAAAAAATGTGTTCGGCTTGTGCTCTCATCAGATCAGATTGCTTTGAAGTCCCCATGTCACACTGCTGCCTCATCCTCAGTTCAGAGCTGCAGAGAAACACACTGGCTGTTTATTGGTAGCAACAGCATTAGTTTGATTGGGAGAGAAGTGGTTATTTTCTATTTAAATGTTCCAGCACCCCTACTTCAAGCACCGCTGGTTGGCCGCCATTGTGCCTTAAATGTCCAGAATGTGCCAATGAGGACTAACCATAATTCCTATCATGCCCACAGTGTGCCAAGGAGTGCTGATCTAGCCGGGGTCGCCATAGTGCCGAGAACGCTCACAATGTGCCATAAAGGGCAACTTATGCCACGTCACCATACTAAGTCAAAGTATGCCCGGAAGGACCATAATTCTTCTCACATAATGCCAAGGAGGGCCACATTACGAGGAGGACCACCATATGCCAGGGTCACCACGTTTTCTTAAAATGCCAACCTCACACTCCGTCACTCTGATGGATACCTCAGTCGCCCAGTTTCCATCTCATCCCCACCTCTTCCTCAATCACCTCAGTTTCTTTAGCATCCATTTCCAAGCTAGTCTCTTACCTGAATACTTGTCCCATCGCAGTCTTTTTCTTTCCTTCCTATTTTATTTCTCACCTGTCCCCCTCACTAATCTCCTCCCTCGCTAAACCCATTGCCCCACTGCTCTTATCCTGTCACTCGGGCCTCTTTCTCACCTCTGAGGCTGGTTTGGGTTTACCCTGAAAGCCTTTCCTTTTATTTTCCCCTACCTTTTTCTTTTCATAAAAATGTCTTTAACCCTCGTTTTTATTTTAGCTCATCTGTATTCGTTAGTTTCCTCTTTTGTTCGTTATCATTCTTCTCTTATTTTCATTGTTGTCTTTTCTGTTGTGTTTTCTCTTTCCATTTCCTTCTTTCTTCTTCCATTTGTTAACTTTTCTGTCTCCATCTTTCGTGCAATCTTTCTCTATTTTACTTCTTTTTCTTCCTTGTGCTTGAAATGCCCCCTTTCTTTTCATTCACATTTGGTTTCTTTAATTAATTCTTTCTTTCTATCCCTTTTTCTGACCATCTTCTTTACATTTTTTGTCATTCTTTCTTAATATCATAATTACCTTATTTTGTATCTTTATTTCTCTTCTTTCTGTCATTCTTTTAATCTTTCTCTCATTCTTTCTTTCCTTTTTGCACAATTCTTTCCTCATTTCACTACTTCTTTCCATCTCTAATTCTATCTTGCTTTCCTTCTTCCTTCCTTCCTATCTTTCCTTTTTAACATCTGTCTCTGTCTTGCCATCTTTCTTCCCTTCTTTTCGTCTTTCCATCTTTCTCCCCTTCTTTTTTCTTACTTACAATAGTTATCTTTTCTTTCTTGCTTTCTCTATCATTTTTTCACTTCCTTCATTCTCCTTTTCCTTCCTTGTTGCTTTATTTTTGTTTACCTTCTTTCTCTTATGCACTATTTGCCTCCTCATTTCATCTTTCTTTTTATATGTTCTTTATATCTACCGTTTCATGTCCTTTTTCATTTTTTCCGTCTGGCTTTACAGTTTGATTTTGTTTTTCTCTGCTGGTCTCTCGCTCTCCCATTTGTCTCTCTCACTTCTTTTTCCTTTCCATTTTTCACCATTTCACTTTCTTTCTATAAATTGCCTCGTTTGAAACCCTTAAGCTTCACCATATTATTCTCCCATAAGATTTAGAGATCCTTGGGTCTCTAACAAAAGTTAAGTGCAGAACAATTAATTCATTGACTGTGACTGGTAACTGAAGTAACCCAGTGCCATAGAACACCCGCTCCAGCTGCTAGAGTGGGGGATTCCCAACGCTCTTGGATACTGCCTATTCAACATGTATTTAAACCAAGCCCGGGCGTCGTTCGCAGAGTTTTGCTATGCGGAACTCCGCGAAGTGACAAAAAACTCTGCGGAGTTCCACAAGTGGCGTGGTGCAGTGCGAACTGCCGTTCGCGCTGGTTTTCCTGCCGCTCGAGTAGAAATTCTACCCGAGCGGCAACTTGCACTCGTGAACTTACAGTTCCCAAGCGCGAGAGGGGAATAAACTCCGCTGCACTAGGCCAAGCAGAGTTTTCTGCACTCTGCGAGCTCCGCGGAGCACGGAGTGCAGAAAACTCTGCAAACTCCGCGAACGGAGCGGAGTTCACCGCCCAGGCCTAATTTAAACCCATGGTGGGAGCTCGCCAGCTTAGATGTGGTATTATTCCCAGCCTATCTGCTCTCAGTGAGACTGGATGGTTGGTCCAGGCCTATACAGGTCCAATTAGACCTGCAAGTTCTAGAAGGATACCAATGCCATTTTTCTTCCTTTTTGCACTTGCTCGCATTGGGAGCTGAGAACAACATGCACTTATCTGATTTCTCCTTTAAGTGGTTGCAGCTTGTGGTAACAGCCTAAGCAAAAGAGTTTGGAGGGGGTTATTCAAGCAACAAGGGTGCATAAACTGTTTAGTTAAGTTATTCCCCATTATTAAACTGTGTTGGGAAGATAAAATATTGGAGGCATGTGCGCCAAGTGCGGCTTATAGCAAAAATATCTTCTGTCAGTTGCCAAAAAATCAAATCCACCCCATTCTAACAAGGGAGTCATGGAATGTCTTGTACGTGCGGGAAGAGCGGATGAGTGTCTCATACATGCAGGAAGGGCATAGCAATGTTCTGTACATGCACGAAGAGCATAGGAGTTTTCTGTGCATGCGCGAAGAGCATAGGAGTGTTCTGTACCTGCGGGAAGCACATAGGAGTATCATGTACATGTGGGAAGGGTATAGGAGTGTTTTGTACATGTGGGAAGGGCATAGGAGTGTCTCCTACATGCGCGAAGGGCATATGAATGTTCTGTACATGCCGGAAGGGCATAGGAGTGTTTTGTACATACAAGAAGGTCATAAGAGAGTCCTGTAGATGCAGGAAGGGCATAGGAGTGTTCTGTACCTGCAGGAAGGGCATAGGCGTGTCCCGTACATGCGGGAAGAGCATATGAGTGTTCTGTAAATGCGGGAAGGCATATGAGTGTTCTGTACATGCAGGAAGGGCATAGGAGTATCTTATACATGTAGGAAGGGCATAGGAGTGTCTCCTACATGCAGGAAGGGCATATGAATGTTTTGTACATGCAGGAAGGTCATAAGAGAGTCCTGTAGATGCAGGAAGGGCATAGGAGTGTTATGTACATGTGGGAAGGGCATATGAGTGTTCTGTACATGCGGGAAGGGCCTAGGTGTGTCCTGTACAGGCGGAAAGGGCATAGGAGTGTTCTGTACATGCGGGAAAGGCAGTGGAGTGTTGCGTATATGCAGAAAAGGCATAGGAACGTTTCCGTACATGGGGGAATGGCATAAGAGTGTCCCATTCATGCAGGAAGGGCATATGAATGTTCTGTACATGCGGGAAAGTCATAAGAGAGTCATGTAGATGCAGCAAGGGCATAAGAGTACTCTGTACATGTGGGAAGGGCATACACGTGTCCCTTAAATGAGGGAAAGGCATAGGAGTGTCCAATATATTCAGCAAGGGCATCGGGTATCCTGTACATGTGGGAAGGGTATAGGAGTGTACCATACATGCAGAAAGGCCATAGAAGTGTTCTGTACATGTGGGAAGGGCCTAGGTGTGTCCCTTAAATGAGGGAAAGGCATAGGAGTGTCCAATGTATGCAGAAAGGGCATCTGAGTATCCTCTACATGTGGGAATGGCATAGGAGTGTGCTGTACATGCAGAAAGGCCATAGGTCATAGAAGTGTTCTGTACATTTGGGAAGGGCATAGGTGTGTCCCGTACAGGTGGGAAGGGCATAGGAGTGTCCTGTACATGTGGAAAAGGCATTGGAGAGTTGCGTATATGCAGGAAGGGCATAGGAAAGTTTCCGTACATGGGAGAATGGCATAGGAGTGTCCCATACATGCAGGATGATCAAATGAATGTTCTGTACATGTAGGAAAGTCATAAGAGAGTCATGTAGATGCAGCAAGGGCATAAGAGTGTTCTGTACATGCAGGAAGGGCATAGGCACGCCCCTTAAATGAGGGGAAGACATAGGAGTGTCCAGTGTATTCGGGAAGGGCATCAGGGTATCCTGTACACGTGGGAGGAGTATAGGAGTGTACCGTACATGCAGAAAGACCATAGAAGTGTTCTGTACATGCAGGAAGGGCATAGGTATGTCCCATACATGCAGGACATGCATAGGAATGTTCTGTACATGCAGGAAAGACATAAGAGTGTTGCGTACATGCAGGAAGGGAATAGGAGTGTTCTGTACATGCGGGAAGGGCACAGGAGTGTTCTGTATGTAGGGGAATGGCATACAGTTCCAGCGACAAGCATCAAAATATGTAAAGCACTTCAATTTCCTACAGGAAGCAAAAGTTTTAGGTGGTCAGATTCTACCATCGCAACAATTGCTTGCCTCCCTTAGCTACGATGCTAGTAGGAGGTATTTGTAAAGTTAACTCCCAGGTAAGTATCTTTTTACCTCTGCACTAAAGTGCTGGTTTGGCTGCTCAATCTGAACAAGAAAGCTTTGTTTGCTGTCCCTCAAAGGCCAGTGGTCAACTCTGGTAGCTCGCTGTGTCATGCAGAGGGGATGCAGCCAGTAGTCCTTTATCAGGGCTGAGCGGTATTGTAAAAGGTTGGTTTGGAGCCATGAAAAGGTGTAAATGCTACCCTAAGGTTTTCCCACTGGTTTAGCAAATTTAACAAAGGCAGCTCAGTCACATTCTCTGTTCTCCTATGAGCCTTGCATTCGTCCTAATCTTATACAGTACTTGTACCTTTCTCTGCTTAACAAGAGACCTGATTCCTGATAAAACTATTTAATAACATTGTGTCAATGGAGACTGAGCTACTGCACAATGCGGGCCGAAGTCACAGCACCATTTGCACATGTTCGCAGAAATGACACGCACAAATGGCTTGACTTTAGGGGCATAGCCTCCACTGGTGCAGCAGGTGCAGTGGCACTGGGCCCCATATGCCCAGGGGCCCACTGAAAACTTGTTTATTGCTGTATTTTATAATTCAAGCAGCAGCCAGAGGCCCTTTCCTTCCTTGCACTGGGACCCATGACACATTGGCTATGCTATTGTTTGATTTAGGTGAGCAAATTAATTTCACAATTCACAAAAAGTGAATTTGGAAAATGTAAAGTGATTTACTCACAATTGGTGTAATATTACCTATTATTGATTATTCTTCCTAGACAAGGGGAGTAGGTGTTCCAGCAATGGAATATTTGTGCAAGAGCACTAACGTGCAGGTTTGTGAATGTTCCCAAACATTATCTAGTACCTATCCACCCCTGCCCCCACCCCTGTCGGAGCCAGGCCTTAACTACTCTCATAGCTAAAGCCATCTTCAGGGTGGAAATGGGAATGGAGGTTTAGGGAAAGCGGGTTTCTTTAGTGGAAAAGATGTGTTAATTGTATTTATGCAAATAGGGTGACCACCCCACTCCAGGGCATATTTACAAGGAAATGTCAGAGCGTGGACCTGCGCCAAATTTTAAGCGCCACGCTCTGACATTTCCAAAACGCAGGTATGAGTCCTATTTACAAGAATACGACAAACCCCTGTGTTTTCTCTAGCGCTGGCACTAAAATTAGCTGCCTAGCACCAACGCAGTCACCGTTGCACCATAGTGCAAGGGTGCCTACGTTGCAGGGAATTATTGTTTATGTGCAGGAAGGTGTTACTTCCTGCACATAAACAATCAATAATGGCGATTTCTTACTTCTATGTGTGCTGCAAAATGCAGCACACATAGAAGTAGCAAATCGTTATTATTTAATGATTGTTTATGTGCAGGAAGGGACACCTTCCTGCACATAAACAATATATATATTTTTTATAAATCTTTTTATTGGTTACAGCTTAGCAAAATTACATACATATTTCTAGGCGCTTGGAGAATACAAATTTTCTATCCATAGAAATTACGGGTAATCACTCTTGTTATGTACAATATCGCAGGTTCAACTATCACAATGTTCATTAGGTACAGGTTTGTCGAGGAGAGGGAGGGGGGGAAGAAGAGGGGGAGCACAAATATTCCCTCGATAAGCATTCCATTTACCCCATATTTGTGTCCACTTTTTGGGACATCCCCTGGAAACATACACCGTTTTTTCAAGAAACATGCACCAGTCCATATCTTTCTTCCATGAATTTAGACCTGGAGCTTCCCGCACCCCCCATATTCTGGCAATGTTGCGTTTGGCCACCATCTGACCCAGGGCTGCCCATATTTTTTCTTTGTTACTCAGATCCGACGGTCCCCAAACATTTAACAGACACCTTTTGGCCTCTAGGGCCAGGCCCAGTCCCAGCACTTCTTCCATACATTTGAGGACGTCCGTCCAATATTTACTAATGTAGGTACATTCCCAAAGTATGTGTAGGAAAGTGCCTTCTCGCCCACATTTTCGCCTACATCGTGAGTCCGCCCCATATCCCATACTGACCAATGCTGGTCCCCAGTAATATACTCTGTGGATTATTTTTAATTGCACCAGTTTGAACCTTGACGAGATTGCAACCTCATTGGGGGAAGCCAACGCCTCCAGCCAATCCTCGTCATCCAATTCTGTTAGGTCGTCTTCCCATTTCCCACGGAGCCGTATGAGGGGGCCGGAAGTGTGATTGATTAGTTTCTGGTAGGTCAGGGATATTGATTTTTTGGGCATGTACCCTTCGAGGAGTCTATCCTACAATGGCGTTGCTTCAGGAATTGTCTCCTCTGGCGGAATACATGCTTGCAGGGCATGTCTCACCTGGAGATATCTGAATCTTTCCATGGCTGCCAATTCATATTCTCGTTGAAGCACCGAGAATGCTATCACCTTACCTCCCCTCCACATGTCGCCCACCCGAGACAGCCCTATTAAATCCCATTTGTCAAACCATTTGGTGTTCTGAAGGGTTCCCAGTAGGTACGAGTCCCACAGGGGGGTGGCCTGCGTAATTTTCTTAGCCCAACCCAGACTTTTATGAGCTGCATGCCATATCTGGACAGAGTGTGACGTGGGTCCCGTCAGTTGCAGTTTAGCGGGTCTAGAGTAGAGTGCCCTGACATAGGATCCTCCCGGCAGGAGCCATATATCCATTCGGTATCCTGGATCATCATGGGGCCGGTACGTGCCTTGCTTTATGGCTGCCAGTTGTGCAGCCCAATAGTATTTTTTAATATCTGGAAGCCCAATCCCTCCATCATACCATCCCCGCACCAGTTTAGAGAATGATATTCGTGGTGCTCCCTTTGCCCATAGTAGTGCCCTCTGTTCACTTTTTATGGCCACAAAATATGTCACTGGGATAGGGGCGGGCGAGTTGTGCAAGACATACAGAAAGCGGGGCAGGGACATCATCTTAAAAAGCGCAACTCTACCCAATACGGACAGTGGGAGAGTCTTCCAGTGTTCCACGTCACTCCTAAGCTGCCGTAATGGTGGCAGGAGGTTATGATCATAATACTGCTTAGGGTCCCTGGCAATGTAAATACCAAGGTATTTAAAACCATCCACTGCTTCCGTCACTCTACACTTCTTGGGCAGGGGCGGGAACCTCCCCCTAAGCACAAAGATCAACGATTTGGTCCAATTGATGGTGTACCCCGAGTACTTGCCGAAGTTAGTAAATATATTTAGAACTCTATTTATCACATCCCGCGGTTACGCCAAATACAACAGGATATCGTCAGCGTACAGGGAGATGCGATCTTCCCAGTACTCCGACCATCTCAGACCCCTGACGATGGGGTCCTTACGGATCCAGCTCGCCAGGGGCTCCAGCGTCAGTGCAAAAAGCAACGGGGACAAGGGGCATCCCTGTCTTGTCCCTCTCCCGAGGGTAAAGGTCTCTGATTTTTTATTGTTAACTACCACCTGTGCCAACGGGTCGGTATAGAGAAGCCTCACCCAGCTAATAAATCCAGGGCCAAACCCCAGCCTCTCCAATACAGAGAAGAGGTAGGGCCACTCAATTGTGTCAAATGCCATGGTGGCATCCAGGGACACCACCACTGCATCCTCTCTTAACGAATCCACCCGCCCCAGTACTCCATGGAGTGGACAAAGATTTAATGAGGTATTCCTAGATGGCATAAAACCCGATTGATTTGGGTGGACCAATTTAGAAATTACTCCAACTAGGCGCATGGCCAACAATTTTGCTAATATCTTGGCTTCTGTGTTCAATAACGAAATGGGTCTATACGAGGAGCACCGGTCCCGATGTTTGCCTTCCTTATGTATGACCACAACTGTGGCAAGCTTTTGGTCTTGGGGAAGTAGGCCGACCTTTCGGCTTTCCTCGTACATGGATTTAAGATAAGGGGCTATTTTATCGGGTTTCAATTTGTAGAGTTCTATTGGGAGGCCGTTAGGGCCCATCGCTTTCCCAGACTGAAGACTCCTAATGGCCTGTGCCACCTCATCATTCGTGAGTTCACTCTCTAGTAGGCTCCTGTTTTCCTCCGATAGGATTGGGAGCGTCATGTCAGCTAAAAGAGCCTTTGATTCCTCCTCTGGAAGAATAGAATGCGATTTGTATACATGGGCATACTAGTTGCCAAACTCATCCGCTATCAACTGTGTGTCTGAAATTATATACCCCGTCTCAGCTGTGAGTTCCGTGACCAATCGGTTTGCATGGTCCCGTATATCGAGCCACGCGAGTAACTTGCCTGCTCTGTCCCCTAGCTCATATTTCCACCAAAGTTTGCCTCTATGTAATGTTTTAGCTCTGTCCGTAGCCACACTTTTATACTCTTCTTTTTTTAGTTTGATTCTGTGTGTAATGTCGAGATCTCCGGAGTCTAACAGTTCTCCTTCTGATTTTAGAATCTCTTCTTCCAGCTTAGTCATTTCCGCATTTGTTTTTTTCTTCACCCCCGCTTTCTGAGAGATTGCCTGCCCCCGAACAAATGTCTTAAAGGCCTCCCAGAGCGTCAGCGCTGATCCAACCGACCCCTCATTATCCTGAAAATAGTGCTCAATTGTTTGTGTAATGTTCTGCCTGATAATGGGATTGCGCAGGTGCCAGGGGTTTATAGGTGCTATTCTTCCTACTTGACCCTCTCCCTTCCCCACCTGTACCCATAACGGAGAGTGGTCTGATATGCCCTGTGCCAGATGTCTAACATCGGTGATGTGTCCCATTTCGTCTGCCGGCGTGAGGATATAGTCAATGCGGGAGAGACTATTGTGTGCCCCGGAGTGAAAGGTGAACTGGATCTCAGTGGGGTGACGGATCCGCCATGCATCTACCAGCCCGATAGCATCCAGGCAGGACTTTCTGTGTGGATACCAGATCCCTGAAGGGACAACGGTCACGTCTACCGCACACCACCGATTTGAGGTCGCCTCCTAGTATCAACCTTCCTTCAGGAAATTCTATCATGACATTCCCCAGGTCTCAAAATGACATTGTCTGCAGTACCGGAGGGACGTACACAGACACCAGGGTCAGTGGCCTACCTTCCCATCTCCCCGATACTGCTGCGTATCTCCCTAGTGCATCAGTCCAGGTGTGTTCAATTGCCATAGGAAAGGATTTTCGTATCATAATACCCACGACCCTGGAGCCTGATGTGAATCCTGAGTGTATCACTAGTCGGTAGCCCCATCTTTCTAGTGCCTTACATGTATTTCCAACTAAGTGTGTTTCCTGGAGTAAAACCACTTCTGGGAAGTGTCGTTTAATAAATTGCAATACTATTCAACTCTTCAATTTGTCCCCTAATCCATTTACATTCCAGGACAGAAGCCTGAATCTCTTATCACTCCACAAACCCATAGTTACATCCCTTGCGCCTGCTCGCTGCGTTATCGTTTGCCCCAATGCTTGAACATGCATTGCCAGTTACATAGCTAACCCATGGCTTCCAGGAGCTACCAGGTGTCGTCCCACATGATGTGTCCCTCCCAGTCCCAAAAGCATATTGTGGTGTGCTGTCATTTAACTTGAACAGTGTAACTCTTGAACCCCAGTATCCCCCCGCCCTGCTCCCCGCACTCTGGGCCTAAAACTGCCCATATCCCCAACTGTGCAGAGTGCCTGTCGCCCTGTCTCTAAACTAACTTGAAAATTGGGGGGGTGGCGCACCTTCCCCAGCGACTGCCAGCTTACTTCTTTATGTCCCCAGTCTGCTTGTTAAACACTATTAAAGTCGAACAAAGTCACTTAGCGTGTTTACTGTCGTCTTGATCCGCCGGTTACATTGTGCCGAGGTGGCGTCCAAAAAGACCGGGCTCCTACCCGGACTCGTCCTAGTCGGCAGGTCTCATTGGCCGATCACTTAAGGATGAGCGTCTTGTAGGGGAGTGGTCCCTTCCTCGTCGGGCGTTATGTTCTCTTGCCGGTCTCCAGCCTTCCAGCCACTCCTGCGCTGTCTCTGGGGCGTCGAAGAACCAAGCCTTTCCTTCCGCTTCGACACGAGGTTTTGCAGGGAACAACATGGAATACCGGATACCTTTGTCTCTGAGCTGTTTCTTGATGTTCAGGAAGGTTCTCCTTTGTCTTTGGACTGCGACGGTGAAGTCCGGAAAGAAGGACAGTTCACTATTCTCATACTTGAGTGGAGGATTCGATCGAGCCGTTTGCAGTATGATATCCCGGTCTCTGAAATTCAGGAGCCTTGTCAATAGTGGACGCGGGGTGCTGCCGGTTTGGGCCTGCCCCCGGGACCCTGTGCGCTATCTCGACCGTGAAGTACTTAGATCGATTCTTTGGCCGTAGGTGATTCATGATTAGGTCCTCTACGAAGAGGTCTGCAGTCAGTCCCTCCGCCTTTTCGGGAACCCCAATGATCCTGACGTTATTACGTCTCGATCGACCTTCGTAATCATCCAGCTTACTTTCTTCCATTTTCAGAGCGGCCTGGAGCTCTTTGATCTCTTGTCACATTTGTTTAGTCTCACTGCTAAGCTCAGTGGTTACTACTTCCATGGCTTTCACCTTATCGCTAGTTTTTTGTAAATCGGTCCTCATCAGTGTCATTTCGATTGTAATGGAGTCCATTCTTTGTTCCAGCGAGGTACGTACTCCCGCTATGGCCTCCATTACATCCCTGAGGGTCGGGTCCCCTTTATCCGAGCTTGCCGTTTTATCTGCGTCTCCTCTGTTTGCAGCGTCCGATTCAGCCGGTTTCTGGGTGGCAAATTTATCAAGTTTGGTTTGGAGCGTGCCCCTTTGTCCCTTGGCACCAGACATTGCCGTTTGCGATTCGAGACCAATGGAGAGCCCTCGTGGATACTGTCCGCCGCCTGCTCCCGGCGTCTTCCTCCCCAGACGGCATGTCGGGGTTTGCCCCAAGGGCACCGATTTCACACCCAAGAGTTGTGTCTGGACACTGCTCCCCACCTCTCGTCGTTTATCGGGCGGACCACTTATGTTTGGTTCTCTTCCACCTCTCTTCCACCTCTATCTCGCCACTCCTGCGTTCAGGGGTCTGGTCTCACTGTTATGAGCGACCCACTCATTTTCTTGTGCCTCGTGCGCAAGGCAGTTGTTGAGCCTATTGCGTAGACTGCCCAAAACCGCGCCGGATAAGGGCCACTGCGCTCTGATTTATTTGGGCCTGAATACCATCCAGTTTTTCCAAAGGGGGTGTCCGGTCCTCCCCTCACAGTTCTTCTTGGTTGTGCCGCCGGCCCACCAGTCAAGCCGCACTCTGCTTTACAGGCCGAAGATCTGGCCGTCGTTTGTTTACAGGCAGCCTTTTATTCAGTCCCAGCGTTATGCGCGCTCACCCCAAAGGTCTTCTGGAGGCCCGGTGGAGGTTTCACTGGGTTCCCGTTGCTCCCGCGTTGCTTACCGGCATTAAGTTTAAATGAGCAAGGTAGCTGCTCTCTGTGGTCCTCACGTCCCTGTCCTGCCGGGGAGACCGTCCATCAGCAAGGTTAGGAGCCGGGGTTTTGATTGTCTATGCGCCGCTGCTTTCATGCCCCTTCCGTGGCGCGCCGATCTCAGGGTCCGTCGCCGGTGGAAGTCTGTAGCGGCATGACTCTGCACTTGAGTCCGGGCTTCTGGGCCAGTCTCGGCCGCACTTTATCACCGTTGTTGTTCTCCGCCGTCAGCGTCTTTGGCGATCTCGATTCCGCGGCGTTAATGGTAGCCGTCCTTCCGCCACTTAACTGGGGTGGTCTTCGGATCTGTGTTCGGATATTTTAGCTGGCCGAGGCTAGGGAATGTTGGAGCTTCACCGAAGTGCGGTTTTCACGATCGGTGCTCAGGCCACGCCCCCACATAAACAATAATTGATGGCGTTTTGCTCTTTCTATGTGTGATGCAGAATCCAGCACACATAGAAAAAGCAAAAACGAGGAGAAATTGAAGTATTTCTCCTTGTTTCGCCATTCTAACGCCTGCTATTGCATGGTATTCGTTTTTGGTGCTGCCTCAGATTTACACATCCTTGTAAATCTGGGGTAGCGTCAAAAAGCAATGGGTGTTGCGGTGGAACGCCCACAGCTACACCCATTGCACGTCCCTTTCACACAAAGTGATGCGTGCAAAGGGACCTTATTTATAGGGCGGTGTTAAGCCACAAAAAGTGGCTTAACGCAGCTTTGTAAATATGGAGAACGGCATAGTGCCACCAGAACGTCACTAAGAGTGACATTCTGGTGGCACTATCTTCTTGTAAATATACCCCTCCATGTCTTTATGGACACTGTTTCTAGTCACTAGCTTTCCACCAGCAAATAAATGCTGCCAGGCATTTTAGCGTAATTAGATCAAAGGATGCGAACCTGGACTACAAGACTCAGGGTGCATTAGCTTGTAACACATAAGCCGAAGGCCGGAACCATCCTTCCTAATTGCATGGAGTGAGGCAGTCACTTTAGATGCAAAGGCATCCGTGCATGGCCGGTTCTACACGGGGCACAATTACACCTACGGAGCTGCCTTAATTTGACCCAATTAGGAAGGTACATAGCTCTTCCTGGAAAACTCCTAGAAACTTGCAACTGCTGCAGGATTCCTCGAGTTCTCTCAGAAACCGCTGTGAATAATAAAAATGTATAGCTCTGTCTCCAAAATAAATCTACAGGCCAGGTTTTATACACTTTTAACAGTCAGTATCCGCCAGTCACAGCGTCTGTGTTTTCCCATCCCAATCCTCATGTGGTTATGGTGTCTGGCATTGTATGGACCTGTGTGGTATGCTATGGAATTGTATATTATGGTTTGCCGTGTCCCCTAAGAGGGTGGCCTGCGTGATTTTATCTCTCCACCTCTGATTCACAGCCGGTGCCTCCCCCTCGGTCGAGCTCGTGACAGCGTCGGCGCTACACACAGCACGTGAGGAGACCGAGCCTTCCTCGGGAGAGACAGAGCAGGAGGCGAGCTGCAAAGGGCACGGTGCGCCCCGGAGGATTCCTGCTGCCATGCCAGCTGTGATGGTCACCACCAGGTCAGTGCTTGTGAAACTAGCACGCAGCAGCTGAGACCCTGTGTCTTCACACCGTGTTATTGTTGTTATTTTCTCTGGGGACGCTGTTTTCCTGTGGGACTTGGCTGGGCACTTCTCCTGCCTATAGCACCCTGGCGGGAGCCTAAGCCCAGGGTGTCACACTCTTCACTATTTGCGACCATCTGACCTGTTCCTTACTTTGCCTGGGCTGCTACTCACCCTGGTGGGACTCGAAGTCCCAGGGTGCAACAAGAAGCATTCCCGTCGCGTCACCGCTGCCACAGGCGAGGGGGAGGCGTCTCCATCGCGCTATAAAGCGCTGCCTCACCCCCCTTGGCGCAGGACGCTGTTTTCCTGTGGGACTTGGCTGGGCACTACTCCTGCCTATAACACCCTGGCTGGAGCCTAAGCCCAGGGTGTCACACTCTTCACTATTTGCGACCATCTGACCTATTCCTTACTTTGCCTGGGCTGCTACTCACCCTGGTGGGACTCGAAGTCCCAGGGTGCAACGCGAAGCATTCCCGTCGTGTCACCGCTGCCACAGGTGAGGGGGACGTGTCTCCATCGCGCTATAAAGCGCTGCCTCACCCTCCGCGGTGCGGGCTGCGCACGGGTGAAGCCCGGGCCAAGGGCAGGCCCGTCCTTGCCCGTCATCGTCAGGAAGAGGCAGGGCAGGGCCACCTCTCTAACATCCATCTGTTGAGCTGCGAGGTAGATCTACTCTGCACTGGATAAGGTACTGTGCCAAGAACAACGCTTGTACTAGGGACCTCTCGTTGCACGAAGATATCAGTAGGACGCCAATATTATAAGCTCTGTGTCGGGCTTTTGGACATAGTAAATATTTCTTCAAATTAAATACTTGACTCTGAGCACTGGGGGCACAAACACATCGGGATCATAGAAAGCATTGTGTCACACAAACCTACAAGAGGGTTAAAAGATGGGTAAAAGGAAAACGATGGAGGGTGGGGAAGCGGGAAGTGGCCCTAACGGGGGGTCGGGAAAGGGGAAAAAGGCAAAGAAAGCTCATAAGCATGCTGCTAACAACTGCGTGATGGATAGAATCGACACCCTCATCCACGAATGTGAAGGCATTCTAGAAGCAGATTCAATAGCCCCCCGCACCAACACCCAATCGCCCCCCCAAAAAAGCTAGCCCTCCCCGCCCAACCACCATCCCCCCAATGTTCCAGAAGCCCCCCCGAAAAGGAGCAATAATACATAGCAAGGACACATCACTCGCACTTGGTGTAGTCCAGGTCAATGACCCTCCCTCTCACGATTATCCTTCCCAACTCACCAATTCCCCAATCTGTATCGGTGAGAGTCCATGTGGCCCCCCAATTATTTGCTCGAATAGGTTTGCGGCTTTGTCAGATATGCCAGAAACTTCAGGGGTAGAGATGTTGCAAGCACCGCCCATAACCCCAATTGAGATCAGTGAAGGGGAAACCCCATCACCTTGTAATATTTTTCAGCTTGTAAGCTCCTTAAAATCAGAGATAGGAACTATGAGAAATATGATCGAAGAGCTTATCATTACGGTAAGACTCCTATCATCAAAGGATATACCCCAGAAGCACAAGCAGACTGTATACCCCCTGCATGAGCAATCCCCACAGGCTAACGGAGCTCGCCCATCCTCCCATAAGGAAAGAGGCCTAATGGGAAACGGACCCTCTTCAATCGCCCCACCAACATCCAAGCAGGTTCCAATAACCCCAAAGTCAAAACAGGCTGATAATTTTAAAGCCAACCATCAGAATCGAGTTCCCTCCCAGGCCCCTAATAATCGCACTAGACCATCCATCTCACCATTAGTTACACGCCCCCTTGTAAAAGACCAGAGGATTTTCCCAGCAACTCCCCCCTTTCGGCAGGCGCAAAAAGTTTTTATGGTCAATGTTCCTAAGATAGATTCAACGGGTGGATATGAAAATGAAGACTCCTTAATTAATAAATCAATTCACTGGATCCGCCATGTTAGGGGTTGTCGTTCAGTTATACGAGAGGACATCCTCAGAGCTCGGAGATGCATGTCCCCTACGCAACCTTTGGACTGCATCGAGCTCACCCTGACCAAGGCCGATCTGGTTAAAAATCTTCTTACATTGGAGTACTGTAGTTGCCCCCCTGGCTCCTCAGCCATCCAGTTTAGGCGATTTTCTATTATACCAGTAGCCAGGCCACATAACAAGGACCCATCGAGGGCCCTAAGTGGAGGGACCCCATTAGAAGCTGTCGATTGACTGCAAAGCACACTTCAGCCACATCGGGAACCACACATTACCCCTTTAATAACTAAACGCAGTCCTCCAAACAATCTAACCCCTTGCATTGATCCAGAGCCAGACACAACTAGATTGGAACATATTGCCCAAAACCACCAGCATCTAGACACTAAAAGGGCCTACGAGGTTAACCCCGTAATAGCCCCTGTTCTATCCGTTTTGCCACCAGACCCTGAGTCTCTTCGTCAACACACCCACAGTAGAGATCCAACTCATGATCCGGCTTCCCCACAACAGTTAAAGATCATCTCTTGGAACGTTTCCGGGCTTAGTAAGAAATTGTCCTTGTCCCACTGGAACGATTTGATAAAGGGCTTTGACATTTGTGTTTTTCAAGTAACTTGGAGTCTGGTCCCTCTATATAAATCGGGCTATAGCTGTTTCCACTCTCCAGCCATCACTATGGGGAAAGGGCGCCCCTCGGGAGGGCTGATTGTCTGGGTCAACATCGCCTTGGGTTGTAGTATTACTGCACAACAAAGTGGGAGCCCTGACATCTTGTGGCTCACTATCAAGGGTACAAGGGGGGGGTGAAATGCTTTATATATTTAATGTCTATTTAAGGGGGACTGCAGGGGGTAAATCTTCACCTATTGTTACGTTATTGGAACAATGTTTATCTAGCTGCTTGTCACGATCTAGAGTTGTGGTTGCAGGAGATTTTAATTGCACCTTTGAGCCTCTAAGTACAGAGGACATGCTTGGGGTTGAGGAAGATGATAGAAGATGGTCTGTCCCCACACTAAGCTTACCTCCTGTCAAAAGATGGTCGCAGATAGCAATTCAACTTAATGCACTCTCCCTCGAATTTGGCCTAAGGGCAGCAAATGGTAGAACCATATCAGATGCCCAAGGGGCAATACTTATAATAGACCCAGTTTCCCTTCCCGTATTGACTACGTCTTATTAGACATAAGACTATGGGGAAATAGTATAGACATGACAGTGGGCAATACAACGGACAGCGACCATAACCCTCTTTGTGTGACCATGAACACTCCATGGGTCTTTTCTTGTCTCCCTTCGAGTACCCATAAGTTATTGTTAACTAAAGAGGTGGTCCCCTCAAATTGCAGAAGGTCCCTTAAATGGCCCAAGGTTGCTGCACAAGACTTAAAAATAGAAGGAATAAGGCAAGTTTGGTGAAAGAACACTCTAGAGCTACAGGAGGCAATGGCAAGCGTAGCCGGGCTTACAAACGTCGCTGCTATCCATTCAAGCACAATTGAACAGATTGGTGCATACTTCCAGGTACCTAGCAAGTATAACAACCAAAGAACAGGCAGACATGGTACACTAAAGATTGCAGACTTAAGAGACAGGCATTAGCTGCAGCAATTAGAAGTAAGAACTGCCCTGTGATCAAAATCGCAAGGAAAGAATACAGAGCGGCTTTGCTTCACGCAAAGCTGAAATGGGATGAGAGTCGCTGGCAGGAGCTAAAGGGTGCTAGTATAGCAAGGGATACCAATCTCTTCTGGAATCTTGTTAGACGGGCAGGCAAGAGGGATTCAGATCATATCCCCAACTATATTCCATCCCAGGATTGGCATGACCACTTTGGGAAACTTTATTCCGTGCCCGACGACGTTTGCCTGGAAGGGCTAAGCGCTTGTCACCCTATTCCCTCTGATGGTAGCAACAGCGAAATCTTTTCGCAGGCCGAAGTAGAAACTGCCATAAGCAAGATAGTTCCCGCTAAAGCCCCAGGACCTGACGGTCTCCCTGGAGACCTGTTCCTTGCAGACTCCCGAAACTGGGCACGTTATATTTCACTTCTAATTAATTCTATCTCTAATGGTTGCCCAGTACCGGAATCATGGAAGGGGGCGGAGGTAGTCCCGATTTATAAGAAGGGAGCCAGAGAGGACCCTGCCAACTACAGACCAATTAGTTTGATCGACGCAATCCAGAAGGTAGTTGGCAGGGTCCTGCTGCAGAGGATCCAATCCTGGGCCGAGGACGAAGACATCCTCTCCCAATATCAGGCGGGATTTAGGGCCAACACTGGAACGGTGGATCAGGTCTTTAGGCTTCTCATGATCTATTGGAAAATCGTTGTGATCGGCAGAGGCAGTCTTTATCTTGCTTTTATAGACTTAAAGACTGCCTTTGACCTGGTCCCCAGGAAACGGTTGAGGCAAATATTAGGAGGTTTGGGCATCCCTCCATTAATCCTCAACTTATTGATTCGGCTCCATGAGGGCAATTACGCACAAGTGAGATGGGGGTCTCAAGGCCAACTGACAGCAAGGATCCCAGTAAACAGGGGAGTACGCCAGGGCTGTGTGATGGCTCCCACCCTGTTCTCCTTATACGTGAACGGGGTGGTCAGTTTCTTACAAGAAGACCCAGCTGATGCCCCGGCCCTGGCAGGTGATAAGGTACCTACTCTCCTGTTTGCTGATGACACGCTGCTGATCTCCAAGACCCCAGCTGGGCTGCAGAAATTATTGAATAGATTCCAATCTTTCTGTAACTCTAGGGGGCTGGTCATAAATACTTCCAAGACCAAGTTTATGACATTTAACCCCCACAAATATTTAAAAAATAATCTCACCCTTGATGGGACATGCCTGGAGAGGGTCAGCACGTTTGACTATCTCGGCATTCGCCTCTCAGAAAAAATGCTATGGAGGTCCCACCTCGATAAAATGCTTTTGAGCCACAAACGTGCGGTCGGGGCACTAAGCAAAGAACATCGCTCCTCGCAAAGTAGGCCAGTTGCCCCGGCCCTCACGGTTTATGACGCAAAGGCAGTCAGCTCGGCACTCTATGGAGCCGAGCTATGAGGATTTGACAATGTCGACGAGATCTGCAAGTCAGAACACAAGTTCTTGAGGGATCTGGTCATGTTACCCCGGAACGTCCCATTAACTTCCCTGATGTACGATATGGGCAGACGCTCGTTCAGTGACATTGCAAAGCTACGCCCGCTGCTCTTTTGGGCACGCCTTAGGCGGACCACTGAACTCATGGATTATGCTAAAGCACTCACTGAAGTAATGAGCCTTGACGTTAACCATAGGGTCAAATGGATATCTAACGTCAAGAATTTAATGACATCTATTGGATTTAAGGATTTTTGGGACAACCAAAATCCCCCGAGCAAGGTTGAGCTAAAACGTAACTATTGGGACTGGATTGATAACCGGGACTCTAGCAATCCAAATGTGGGAAGGCTAACAGAAGAATTTTTCCAGCACAAACATTGTAGAAGCCTGGAACCATATTTAGACACATTCCAGATACCAAGAGACAGGGCACTCTATAGTCAATTCAGATTTGGGTCGCTTCCGGTTTCTGAACTGACTGCTAAATGGCGCCCCCCAAAACAAACAACAGAAGACTGCCCTTGCTGTAGGACACCGAAGGAGAGTATCGCCCACCTTATGTTTGCCTGTCCGGCGTACGAAAGGGCAAGGTCTAGATGGTTAACACCAATCTGTAAGCAACTAGGTACTCTTGATCACTGCACCGCTTTACGCATTTTAAAATCTGATGCGAGAACCCTCTTTGCTTGCGGAGTGGCCAAGTTCTTGAGTTGCGCCTGGATAGTCAGACATAATGCCTTACGAAAGGCGATCTAATCTCATACTGTAATCCCTTTGGAGAATAAAGCAGGGCCCATGACGAATGATCGAATAGAGCTCAATATAACACATATACATTGCCACTTATATAAGGTACATTGGGTTTTACTTTTTTAATGAAAATTCTTTTTAACATTGTTTGTATTATAATGAAATCTGTTATAATGAAATGTTATCTTTTCATTCACATGCCACTTTTTTAATGAAAATGTTTATCCGTACATAGTGTATTTTAAAAAATGGCTTGTCTGATGCTTTTATGATACTTGTTATCGAAATAAAGCAAATTTGATTGATTGATT